>OZ038469.1:4982366-6182366 GCA_964036295.1 Plumapathes pennacea | reverse complement strand
ATAATCGAATGCTTATTAGTCCTTCTTTATTGCGTCAGTGTGGAGATAAGACGTATATAAATATAGAGGTTGATGATAGATATAATGAGGATGTGGTGGCGGAATTGAACCCTGGGCTTTGTCCTTCACTTTACTCCGATCCATAGGCTAACGCTCTAAACGTGCTTAAACTTCTTCAAAAGCGTTCAGTATTCCCACATCAAATCATACGTTATAACGAACCGCTTCGAGCAAACTTAGAAATGCATAAGCCTCCAAAAGGGCCTTCATGACCCATTTGGGTGGGGCACTGGAGGGCGAAGGAATACCCATGCTGACGTCTGGCTGAATGATAAATTAGAGCAAAGTCGTTGAATCACCATGCCCCTAGGCACTCTGACCTAGTCCACACTGGTGTAGATGATATTGATGTGGTGACATTTCCTTGTGTGGCATTGAAATTAGCTGTAGTATTGTACAGCATTTGATTGTATCATTGCAAAATATTGCCATACAGTATGATACTGCCCCAGTAGTCAGGAATCAGTGGCCGGTTACCGATACCAAGTGTGAAGATCATGACTATGTACATACGTCTGACTCTAAGACAAAATACTGCTACTCTTGAAATGCACAGTATGGAGGCAGTTTATACCACTGATTGTTCATGATATGTGAATAGAAGTTCCCTTTTGTTAGTTACCTGGTTACATTGTTGCTGTGATATATGCAATAAAAGTAGTGTTCATAAGATGTAAATTGCTGGTTCTTTCAATTGTACAATTTTTGTAAACACAAAGGCATGGTATGCACTTCGAATACACCTTAGCCAATAAGGCATGTTCGATGTTTTGCAACAGTGCTACACATTATGAACACCACATGAAAGTACGTGAAAATAATCATATTTTCAGACATTTAAATATTGTACAGACTGCAAGCGAATTTATCCAAGAACATTAATGTGGGACATTTGGGATTTCAACTTGCTCGAGTTGATCTCCTCACTTGATCTGGTTCGGTTTGTGTCTCTTGATTTTGTTGGCCCCAGCCAAGGCGTGTGTCTTCCACAAAGCCAGCTTTCTTTATTAACTGATGATAAAACAAAATTGTTACTAAGAAACCTTGAGCCTCGGATGATGGAAATCGACAATGAACCACCGCGCAAAAGTAAGAAAGGAAGTAGACTGAGTATTCCCATAAAGTTGGCCATACTGTTCCAACAGGGTGCACTTTGTAAAACAAAACGGACATGGTTAGTGCGAGCGTGCGCCTTGGTGACTTCAGAACACTTGCAAAATTTCAACTTGGCATACCTTTGTTGAGGGCCTCTTTGGTCTTCAGTATGTCCTTAGATCTTGGGCGGTCTGTGCATCTTTGACTGTGTCCTTTATGGTTTTGTTGGATTTATAATGTTCTTCATTGCTTTTCTTGTTAAAGTGATGAACAGGGTCCCGCTTTATCCTTTTGGTCTCCATCATTTGCTGGGAGGCAATGGATTCGTTGGACCGTTTGAGGTAGGAAATCGATGACTTCACTAAATCTTGAATCTGACTTAGAAGTTCTTTGTTGTCTGTAATTGCTCTCTGGACATCTTCCATTGTATTGCTAAGTTAGTGATCTCGAATCTGTTGGGGAGGCTGACCCTAGATGGCTTCCCTTGCTCAACAGTATCTCTCATACTCATCTCCTATGAACCCCTGCAAGGTATGCTCACACCCAGCTCTGTGCCGGCAAAATATCAATTTATGCTAATTCTGATGATCACAAATTACATGATTCCCATGTGTTTTTACTTTAACTAGACACCAATTAAAATGCCTTTGCGTGACCGCCTCTCAAAGTTGCTCCATCACACAGAGTTTTGTGCGCCACTTTTGGCTCATGTTTCAGGAGGAAGAGTTGAAATCTCCGAATTTCTTTCAATGATCACTGAGAAATAGCGTTTCAAATTGGGCTTGCTCTCTTGAGTCACCCTTTTTACTGCTGTGGTGAGCAGGGGAAGAATGTTAAAAGGCAGTCACGTTCAATGTTGACAAAAGACCCAAATAATTGAACCTTTTACGATGTGGTCTGGAGTCTAACTTTTAAAATCTAACTTTTAAAATAATTTTAAGTAACATTTATTTTCCACAAGAGAAGAATTTGTGGTTTAGAACACGGCAACTGAACCTTCGAATTGTACATTTAGGAAAGCAGGCTCGGATAAGCGTAATGTGACACTGCTCACAGGTTTTCCCCATGACCGCACCTACATACCCTGTTGACGTATCCAGTCGCACCCTTGTTTTCCAGCTTATGAGTTTCTTGTGCCACGTTTGGCTCATTTAAGAGTTGAAATCTAGGAATTTCTTCTGATGATCACTGAGGAATGAAATGTGATATTTGGTATTCATTTAAGAATAAAGGCTGCTGTTGACAGATTATCCAGCGAACCGGCTGAAGTATAAGAGTCCTTTCGGTGCTCACAGTGGCGTGAGGCAATCATTTAGTGCCACTTCATTCTCTCCATCGGAAGAGCACTGAAATGAACTTTTCACGCTATCAACTTCCAGCTAGTTTGAGAATGATTTTTGTTTGTTCTCGAGCTCTAATCATCCACTAGCGTGTTACAGATTTCAGTCGTGTGTCTTTATGTAAATGCAGTATGTGTAAACTAAGCTACAGAGTATATTGAGATGCCCAGAGAAAAAACCTTTCGAAAGTGACGCTAATGAATACTGGCCCTGCACTTCCATGGGCACCCTCTTTGCACTGTCTGTGAATATTCATTACCAATACGTACATTGTTCGGTGTTTTGATTGCATTCATTGAAACAAGTCCGGATAAGAACGCTTGATTGAAGGGAATAGTTTCAAGAAAACTAAAACTACGTGTGAAAACGAAGTGAGAATCTGGAAACGAGAGATGCGTAAATACTTTACGCGTTACTATAGGTGAGGTGCAGTATTATGGGCAACAAAATCGTGCAACATTGTTGTGTTGCAAGTTGAAGAGCGATGTGCATATTACCACCCCATGCTGCAAAGTTGCAAAAATTTGTTGCAGAAGTAGAAAGCTTCTACTTTGCAACAAAATTTGAATTTGTAATATGCGCAACATTGCTCTTCAACTCAACAAGTTGCATGACTTTTTTTGCCCTTATTACTGCACCTTTAGTTTAGCCAGATGACCCCCGCCATTGGTAATCCCCAATACTCTCCTCCTCCAACCTTTTTGTGTTCGTGCGCATTTTTTTTGCTGTGTTCTTTAAGAACAACTTTGATGCCTCTGTACTTGGCCAAGTAGCATGTTCCGTATGTCCCTTTTCCAATAGAAGGAAGTCTCACTTCACGGGTGATGATTTCATGTTTTATTTCTGGAATTCTAGTGCCGACTTCTCTCGCTGACTCTGCTGACTTTTCAAGAGGCTTGCTTGCCCTCAATACAGCCGTCACCATTCTTTTACCCTTGGTAAAACTTCAGTGTTGTGATCTGGCACTTTACCCTTATTTCCTGGCTTTGGCACTGGCACCATTGTCTCGGTGGCTTCCACAACATTAGCTTCCCGATGATCTTTTTCAGGCTTGTGTGGCTTTTTTTCTGTGGCTAAGGAAACATTGGCACTTCTTTAGCGTCCTGTAACTCGTGAGGAGCCTGCCTCTTTCTCTTATCTTCTTTTGGATCTTCCACAGTTTTTTGTGCCACTGTTGCTTCCCTGCACTATATGGTTTGCATTCAAACTTTGCATGTTTGTTTGACTTCTCCATCACACAAAATGCAGGCAGCGAAGTTCAGTCAACTAACTGAGGCCCAGAAGATATTGTATCAGGCCTTGTCACATGTGACAAAAAGTAACTAAACTTTAGTTGGTAGAATTACCTTATTGGTAGAAGCAATGAATACAATCATTGTTGTGGCATAGTTGACGTAAGTTACTGTGTGGCTTGAAAACTACTTGAAAAATAAGCAATGCAATTATGGCAAGCTGATGCACCATTGTGTTGAAACTTGAAATACTTACTAAAGGGATGTGCTCAGTATTTTGCACCAAACTAATAGGTTTTATTTGTACAACTCTGGAATGACCAAAAATTGATATACAGTCAAAACTTGGCAGTAGTTTCATTTAGGAAGTGCAAGCTAGCTAGATTTGCCAAATTGTGTTCACTGAAAGAATATTTCTGGAGAGATATTAAAATTGATACCTGAGTGAAAGGGTTACACATCATATGAACTCTTGCTGTTTCGGCTTCGCTTTACAGTGCAAGAGGTAGACTTAAAAATGTCTCTGCTGAAGGATTTATCATCAGCAGAGACCATTACCCATCCTGCAACTTTTTTCTTGTTGGTCTTCTTGGTGGAGGTGGCCATGTTTGTGGTGGTAGTAGTGGTACTGGTACATTGCCAGAAATCGTGGACATTTTGAGCCCTCGTTCATTTGTCAGCGGTAGCTCATTTTGCAATGAAACAAAATGGTGGAGTGACCGTCGCGAAAGCGTATATCCTATGACATTTTACATAATCTGAGTACAGCAGATGTTTTATATAAAGAAAAAAAGCGGAAAAGATGTTGTGGAAATAAGGTCTTGGGAGTATACGAGGGAGAATGCTTGGTTGCAAGCCGAAAAGACTCGGAGGTAAGCCAGTACGTATATTACCTTTTTTAATATACTGCTCACAGTCCCTCTTTAGAATGCACCACCCACCCTCCACCATCGCATTTAACAGGTCTGTGTATGTTACCCCTTGAGAGGTTTTCGTACCTTTCATCAGATTTCCCCATATCTTCAGAAATGGCCAAAGAATTTCAATGCAGAGCAATAAATCATGCTCAGAAGCAGATTGCTGCCTAACATAAACCAGTGGACATTCAGTCTGGAACTTCAGTTTCCATTCCGTTTTTTTTTATATAATTGCTCAGAATATCAGACATGATTTTACAGTGCTCAAAAGCCTGGGAAAACTCAAATTTATGAATGGGGTAGTCTGGGACCTAAATTTTATCCCAGAAACCCCTGCCCAGTATTGAACTGTAAACATGGGGGCTGGAGGACGTTTTTGCTTTGACTTCTCTTCTACCAAAATTGGGAATTCAAAATGGCTGACCTCAGCCTGAAAAATGGTCGACAAAAGTACGTCTGTGGAAGAACTTTGGCGTGGAATTATCAGGCCTTTTACGAGTGATTTGAAGACATCAAACACTCTTGAACATATTCAGATGCTGGCACTTGAACTACATAGTCGTGCTCTCCCGTTAGTTGATGAATACCGGAAGCTATTTGAGGCAGATTATAAGGAAATGTATTGGAAAAGTGGAGAGAAACAGGCAGAGAATGCTCTAGTCTCGGGAAGTGGGTAGGCCTCCGTTTCAGTACCTGCTTTTGTGGTTTTTATGTTGTTCGATCGACACTCATCAAGTTTAGATGCTGGCACCGTGGAAATCTAATATGTATAATGAAATATTTGCAAAATTTGAACATTCTCATACATTTTCTTATGCTGTATCAATGCCATTATGCTTGCATGTGCACGCATGTTCGCCATCTTGTCTACGGTTTCTGGCAATGAGTAGTAGCAGTGAGATAAATAAGATAAATAGCTTATTGCTTGTGACGTCACAAGCTTTAAAATGCAACGATTTTTTTTTTTTTCTGGGTTAGACATCTGCATGCGGTGATTGGTTCATATTATCATGTGATTTGTGATGACGTTGTGATCAAGTGACTTGGCGGGCGAGCAGTTTCGCCATTTTGAAGACAGCAAGTTGCTTGCCTTAGTTGGCTCTGGATTATTTTATGGACCGCTCATCTTACTTACAAACGCATACGCCGGCTGCGGTAGACCCATACTAAATTTCATTGAGCGGTTTTGGCTTGGGTCGGTCCGTTCAGCCTCAAAAGCCATATTGAAAGCCATGAAAGCAAATGCAATGAACTTATCAATGAACTGCATAACTATGCACAACTGTACAGAAATGTACGAAGAATCTGACATCCAGAACCTTGAGAACTTGAAGGAACAAGCTGAACGAAGCCGCTCGACATACAAAGACGAGAACCTGTGTAAAGACGGCGATTCTTGACAAGCGCTTGATAGCGGATTATATGGAACTGTTTAGTATGAGGGTGAACTTGAAGGTACTTTGTATTCTTTTACTTTGTATTATTCTTGCTGATACAAGTAAAGCTTCAGAAAATCTGACTTTTGTTTGGGATCAAAATTTCACTCTGCTGTGCATTTATGTTGTTGTTGCGACATTTTGGCTCGGTGCCATGAAGGTCAAACAATCAGTGGAACAGATGGCGTTGTTATTTGAAAATTGGGAAATGGCTGAGGAAAAAGTGACCGTTGGTAGATCTCGCTTCGCTCAGTTTTATTGTATTCCCACAAATGTTTATGTGAAAGAAAACCGAAGTCCTGCAAGACGAAGTCGTGAGCCAAGCCACGTACCCTTGAATAACCTTTCACGCATTTTGAACAAGAGTAGAAAAAGCAGGCGACTAATACAAGAATACATTTCAAAGAATGTCCCAAAGTCGTCAAAAGTCCATGGTTATACCCGAGCTTACGTACTTCACAATGCTAATGCGTTCCTAGAACGTGCATGTAAACAACATGTAAACAATAAAAAGCCACAGATGGAAATGGAAAGAGAAAATTAGGATCAATAAACCATTGCTGCGAGAAAGCTAGAAGCTCAAAAAGATTGCCAAAAGTAACCGAGGTGCTAAGATACGCTTGTATTTTAAAATGTGTTAAAAAACAGGCATTGCAAGATCAGACGTACTCAGAGATCAAAATCACAGAACCAAGTACAATGGGTTTTCTCTGTCAAGGGATATAGAAAAAAATTCCGATCCTTCAGTTGTTGATCCAAACAAAACGATCATCGGTTGGCTTTCTGGATGCACGGAAGCCATACTTTAAGAGCGATTTTGGCTTGCATTGTTTTTAAGCGTCGGAAGACTTGAAAATAGCCGTACACAAATGCTTGATGTGTTACCAGCGGGACCCCCGTAAAGTACGAAGGGTTGTGTTTTGCAAATGCTCGATTATAGATACCGCTTCAACCAATGTATCTGTGTTCTGAGCAATATTTGTGTGAAAGAACATCGAATAAGTAGTAGAAGACGTGTCGAAACTTGATAGAACTTGAACTTTTCCCTGCGGGCAGAGCGTCTCCCTTTGTCGGAAACTCTGCGGCTTTGTGTAACGCGCGGCGTATACGAACAGTCGGCGTTTAACTTCGTTTTGCGTGCAGTAAAGGTTCTTTGTTTATTGTCTGAGGATATTGAATTACTAATAGGTTTGAGGCAAATATCACGCGAGATTAAGATACAAGATCTGTCAATGAAATGTCACGAGCATAATATCATAGAACGGGGAATCCCGAATCATCAGCTAATTAGCTTTCACTCACGCCGCTTTAACAAAAGCAGGAAAGACCGGCAGGCGATTACATCGAGAATATTTGTCACTGAATACCTCGAAGTCTTCAAAAGCTCAAGGTTGATATCCGACTATCCGAGCCGTAATGTTCGCTCCACAAGCCCGTGATGCACGCCTTTGTTGTCACGGTATTCAAACGTCTGCAGCTTCCGATAGAGATTAATTTCGTATCGACCCAGAATTTTGCGTTAAAGCTTAATGCATAGCAGTCTTGAACATATTAGTAATCAGACTTGTACATGTAGGATGAGAAACGTCTGAGATGGCTTTTTCATACGAAGTAATTTCATCATGGGAAGTGTCATGTTTTAATGTGCTACAGAGATAAGTCTGAAAGCTTTCAATTACAGCTACTTGAACATGATGCACACGCTGGGAAGATGAGATAAGGCTATTACGCTGTCTTACAGCTACTTAAGATGTCGGGTATTCCCCAGTCAATCCCATTACAAAATGACAACACAGTTCCTCCACAAAACATGTCAGCTTGAAAATTCACTCAACAAGGTTGCCAGGTTGTATAGGAAGCGTCACACAAGTACTGTCACGTGCATCGGAAAGCAATGAAAACTGGGTTGTTGCAAACGAAGAATATTCCTACGGGGCCTTCGATAATTGTTTTCTCTCAATTATTATAATACACTTTTTCGTGAATATCTGTTTGACCGAAATTAGAAGAAAAGAGGGCAAGAAAAATAAAGGGAGCTCTTGGATCCGTCATGTGCAAAAACTGACTCGGCTATAATATCTTTTGCATATAAACGCATGACAAAAGTTCCTCTCCCGGGACCCCGCGTGTCTCTATTCATTGTACTAATGACGTCACAAGCGCACTGGCCACGGTCCTGTCTTGTTGAAGCTTTAAAATTACAGCTCTAGAGCTGAATTGGGTAAAACTTTACAAATGAGTTCAAATGTTAAAACTATACTAAGAAATGTAAAACTTCCAATGATCCGTAAAACTTCCAATGAAATCGTTTATATACAATTCCTGTAGAAAAAGCTATTCTTTAGTCTTCGTTTTGCAAATGGGAACGTGATATTTTCAGTTGAAGATTACATTTGTTCAGCTCAGGTAATAATTTATATAATTTGTGATGAGGATTATTACTGATGTCCTGAAATATTTTGACCGTTTGAGCCTGTCTCCAATTGAAAAGTGTCTCTAAACTAGCTAGCCTGTGTACAGCCGTCCCATTCTTCGTACCTCGGAAAGGAACGTCTGTGTTTTACCGTTGATAATCGTGTTCCGTAATAATTTAGCATAAATTAAAATTAAATTATTTCCACTGACCAAAAATGCCATGGATCTCATTTGAGCAAAACAAGATGGCGTTCGATCGTGTGGTGGGAAGTGTTTGCCGCATTTTCAAAGTTCCGTTCTTTTTTGCTGAGCAAGAAGAATGTCTGAAAGCTACATTTGAAGGAAAAGATGTGTATGCAAGTCTTCCCACTGGATTTGGCAAGTCTTTAGTATTTTATGCAGCTCCCATCATCATCAATGAACTATTTGCGCGCGCACATGGAAGCAGCAAAGTAATAGTGATTTCTCCACTTAAATCATTGATGGAAGATCAAGTAGGCTACCTGAAATCATTAGGTCTGTCTGCGATTGCTCTCCACAATGAGCAGTTAGAGGAAAACCTCAAGAGAGTGGAAAAAGGTAGGTTTGCCTACTTATTTGCATCCCCCGAAAAGATGTTGAGTGTCGAAAGATGGAGGAGGCTGCTGTCCAGTGATCACTATCGCAGGTTTTTGGTCGCGATAGCAGTCGATGAGGCACAGTGTACAGTCCTCATGCCACATTATTGAGCACAGTCCAGAAAGGCAGAATGTGCAATTCGGTGTCCAGTATTTGGATAAAAATACCCCTGTTTCGTCAGTTTTCAGCAGTTTGATTGAAGAGCTGAGAAGAGAAAATGTTTCCTGCCAAAGAACAATGATTTTTTGTCAGACTCGAAAACAGTGTGCCTTAATTTATTCCGCATTTCGAGAAGCCTTGGAAATGATTTTTTTTGGACAAGGAACCTCATCCTACAAAGAGAATGATGGAGATGTTTCATGCAGGAACTCCAGAGTCTGTGAAAAAGCACATTCTTGGTAACATGTCCCAAACTGGTGGCCACATCAGAGTTATAGCCTGCACAGTTGCATTTGGCATGGGAGTCAACTGCAAAGAGGTACACTGTGTAATTCATTTTGGTCCAGCCAAAAACTTGGAATGTTATGTCCAGGAATGTGGCAGGTCTGGGAGGGATGGTGAGCCAAGTTCATGTTTGCTGCTTCACAATGGGTTGCTGTGGGCACATTGTATGGATGACAGCAGAGATTATGTATCAAACAATGCTGAATGCAGGCGAAGTTTCTTGTACAGTCATTTTCCTGGGTAATTTACTTCTCAAGTATCAGGGCACCAGTGCTGTGACATTTGTGCTAGAAGCTGCAAATGTGGAGGAGAAACTTGCATAGAGTAGACTTCATGTTTAAAAACAAGTTGTGATTCTATATCAATGGCATCTGAAAGTTTGCGGTCAGTTGACAAAAATCACAAGGCACATCTTCGACATGAACTTTTTAAGTACATGAGAGCCTTGCTTCGCCAAAATGCTTCAGGTGCTGTAGCATCGATCAACATAATGCACGAATTTACACCATTTCACATCTACCAGGTACTTGAAAATTGCGACAAAATTAAGACCATGAAACATGTTGAACAATTTGTTGAAGTGTGGAGAAATGAACATGGCAGAGCCATACTCACTGCTATCCATGAGGTATTTCATGACATAAATGCTGATGAATTGAAAGCACCAGAAATGGTTGATGACGATATGGTTCAAGAATGGGCAGACATCAGAGATGATTCTGAATTGTGTCAGCTGCTGAGTGAAAGTGACTTGCAAGATGTAGATGTTCACATGGAGGAAATTGATCAGTCCGGTACTGATCAAAGAAACAGCAGTATGATTGAAACCCTCTTTACTGTAAGTAAATCAAAATAATGTTACTGGTATGTCATAGAGTGATAAAGTGACAATGTCACAAATCAAGGTTCCTAACATATTTACAACTTAAAAGTCAATATTTTCTGAAGTGTGTATTTTATGGACTTGTGATTTGGACCTGTCTGAACACTCTTCACATACAAAAAACTGGCTTTTCTTGTAGAAGCTGTACACTGTGTGATGTGGTCTGCACATTCAAATCTAAACATTTGAAAAATGATGGTGTCCCACTTTATTTGCATTGGTACTGTACATTACCAGCACTCATTTTGTAACGGACACGTTCAGCAGCTAGATAGATAAGTACATGTAGCACTTTAGCCAAATGAAATTGGGGGGGGGGGGGGGGTACTCCTCATTTGTAACGGACACGTTCAGCAGCTAGTACAACATGATACACAAAAGTACACCTTCATGCTTCAGGATTAAAATTCCCAGTCTCATGCTAGCGTGCCCGTCTTACTCTAGTAATATTCTTCTTGTGCTTTTGTATCCACCCAAACATGTCCTGGAGGTCAAAATCCTCCAAGAGGGTTAAAGCAGTGTTTTTGAAGTGACCATAGGTGCGCCTGGGTGTCCAACAAAAAGCATTATGGGTGCTCAACTCTGTGACAACTTTGTGTAGGTCAGCCACAACAGAGGTTTCATAGTGATGCCCCGAACGGCGAATAATATGACACTCCCGATCAAAGTTGTCAAGTACTGTTTTGGTTATGTCCACTGCATGACAATAGCGGTCAATAGCCTTGTGATTTGTTGAATTCGGACCAAGTTTTCGAACAACCTCTTTCAACAGCTTGTTGAAAAATTCTAGTAGTAAATCTAATGGAATGTTGTGCCCCCCTCTTTTCAACAGTGCAGATCTGTTCCATATAAGTTCATGGGAATGCTTGGGAGAAAGCAATCCATGTACCTGAAACATCATTGACAGTGCTTCGAGGGCATATTTGGTGCTACCAGGGTCCTTGCTGAGGTAAGGTATTTGAAACTTCTAGCACCTAATGATGCGTTTCCCATCACCTTCCCTGATAGCATCCAAGAAATTTAAGATTAACATGCCATACTCCAGGAAGGAACATTGATAGTTGAACATGTCATCCTTCTCAGGGATGTGCTTGGAGGATGCCCTCTTGCTTGACAGTAGTAATCCCTGTGAGTCTGACCTTGGGATTGGAGGGTTGTGGGTGCTTTCATGATATCTCATTCGCTTGCCATTAAATGCAAAGGTCTTGCCACATCCAGGAAAATAGCATGTGAACCTGCCATCATCAGACTGATCCCTCGTGTTGATGGCCATTTCTTCATCTTCGTCCAAGAGTTTGTTGAGGATGGCTTCAACATTTTCCCTTCTAATGACATAGGTATCAACAACATGGGATGCGATGTTTCAGATATGTGACTTCTTCACATTTGTACCTTCAGGTAAGTTTGGTTGATAGAATTCATCTTTGGGTTTGTCTGCCAGATCATCCATCCCAAGCACTTCCATTGCAGCTGCCATTAGTCTTGCTTTCACTTCAAGATCAAAAAACTTCCTGCATGGGTTAGCAGCAGAATCCACATCTACTCTGACATTTCGTCTGTTGACCAAATTTCTGTCACTAAAGAGCGTGCACTTGTCTCCTGCTGACATAGTACTGTAGAAGTTCTTGAAAGCAACCTAACAAAATAATGGTAACTTTCATAAATATTGTACAGTCATTTAAATTAACCAGTGACTGTTGAATAATAATTATTACAGTACTTCAAGAGATACATTAAAACTACAGGTGCAAAATAGTAATACCATTTGAATGATGTACTGTATAAATTTGACTGTATGTAATCATACAGTATGAGTGTGAGTGCAATATTATTAATGAATTACTCCACAAATGATGCTTGAAATTGTATTTATTTTATAGTAGATTGTGAAAGCATCACTCATGGTATAAACCTTAAATTGTATTAGCATGTGATTACCAGATGTGACTTTAATATATGAGTATCATAAAATGTATGTATTACTGATCTAGATTTTATCATACATTCATATTCATTGGGACTCAAAATTCAAGCAAAGTTTTAGTCTAAGAATTATCTCACATATCTACAGTAATTATTATTTACAATAATTATTATTACTTTTAGAAACTTGTTTCCTGCATGCCAGTCAGCAACTTCAAGATGCAGTCCTTCTAGTCTCTTCAGGGGTGAAACCATTGGACAACTCAAATAGTGCATTTACACCACGTTCCACTGAGAGCTGGTCAGCAACTAAACCCTGTGATGTGTAGACCCTGTCAGCATCTTCACCATAATGTGGGACATACTGATGGAGAGCTGTTTGTTGTATTCCCTCTGCATCATTTTCACTGTGATAGAGCATACCAAGAAAAGACTGAAAGAAGAAATGGGAATAAACAATTGACCTTTTGCCTGGAACCAGAAATAATAATATTGAGAATATACTTATGTATACTAATAATTATTAGCAGAATATAATGATATGTAAATCTAGATCAGTAGTAAATTCGCACCATCTCTGATTTCTCGCCCATCTCCTTGCTGTATTGGTGAGGTATGTGCTTGCACACAACTGACTTTAGAAATGCCAAGGAGGGTAACTCTGAAATTGCTCTTTCAGTGAGGGTAATGTAGTTTTCCCTCTGAAGATGATGTTCATAGGCACTGGGAAAACACAAACCATTCTCCATCTGCAGTAGTACATCAACTGCGGGCTTCTTACTAGACAGATGGTTTCCAGAGATGCGATTCTCTATAGACATGTGTGTGACCCAATGAACATCAACGTTTAGGTGCTCTGCTGTCATGCTGTGGACATGTTGTTTGAGATCGAAATTATCAATCACCAATTTCCTCCCTTTGTCTGGAGTCAACACAACAGCCTGGACAGGATGAGGGGGTGGATGTTCATTCCCATTTGCCACTGGGTTGAACCCCACAGTCTGGACAGGATGCTGAGGGGGTGAGTGTTCATTCCCATTTGCCACTGGATCAACCCCCACAGTCTGGACAGGATGAGGGGGTAGGTGTTCATTCCCATTTGCCACTGGATCGAACCCCACAGTCTGGACAGAATGATGAGGGGGTGGATGTTCATTCCCACTTGAAAGTAAATCAGGTGTGGATAGTCCAGCAGATACTTCATGGTGCTTGTTCTAGAGCTGCTGTCTCATTACCCACTTTTTTATGGACAGCCTGGACAGGATGAGGGGGTGGATGTTCATTCCCATTTGCCACTGGGTTGAACCCCACAGTCTGGACAGGATGCTGAGGGGGTGAGTGTTCATTCCCATTTGCCACTGGATCAACCCCCACAGTCTGGACAGGATGAGGGGGTAGGTGTTCATTCCCATTTGCCACTGGATCGAACCCCACAGTCTGGACAGAATGATGAGGGGGTGGATGTTCATTCCCACTTGAAAGTAAATCAGGTGTGGATAGTCCAGCAGATACTTCATGGTGCTTGTTCTAGAGCTGCTGTCTCATTACCCACTTTTTTATGGACAGAGGCAGCAAAGTTTTTGCCAAACTCATTCAACTTTTTGTAATAATAGGTGTGTCCTGTAGTGACTCTCAAAGAACCAAGACGACAAAGGGAACCCTAAAATATACAATATTCAGAAATAGTTTTTTATTTGTACCTACCAACTGATAAGGGTTGTGATTCTAAATGACACAATGCTACTATGCATGTCCTTATACAATATACTAGAGCAAAATATTTTCGATTATTGTAAGAAACACCCCACATTTTACTGTAAGTATCCTGTATACATGTATAGTGTCTATAATATTGTATGCTTCACTCTCTTGCCTTTGGCTATTTAGCTTGTACCAATTAATATGTTGTAACTAGTTAATGTAATCTATTCAATTGTGGTGCTACATATATAATTATCGTTGTTGTATGCGTGATTTGTATGTATGTTTGTACAACGCATGCAAACCAATGAACCTGGGACAAGGAAATTACTCACGATTATTCCTGTGTGATACAAAATGACTGTATTCAACAAGTGTATGGCATTCATGCAAGGCGATCTGTTCTTGAGCAAAACAGCGGTGGACATACAGACCGACAGTAACCAGAATTCATCTTCTCATTTAGTTTTCCGCAAACTCGCTGTCCAAAGTGTGGCACTCAATAACGGAGCTTTCGATTCCAGTTCATTGTTGAGCTTCTTAAACAAAAAGGATTGGAGATCGTTCTTGTTGGGAGACCGGAGGCAGCTTCGGTGTTTTAAAGAACACAGCCCAGTACACTCGCGATCAATTTCTTTTAAGAAGATTTGTTGGACATGTTTCCTTAAAATGGGATTCTTCCACACTGCTCCAGCGATTTGTTTATACGTTCCCCGACAGAGCATCTTTTCAAGCAACTCTAGACCTTCGTGTATTTACCTTGGTTTTGCTGCATGGCCACTCAACTCTGACCTGGATGCATGTCTTTGGTTTTTCACGAACATGATCTCTGTTGCTCACAGGTTGCTCTCGAGAAGCAATTGGCATCTCAGAAAGTGCTAAAATATTTTGTTCTTTTACCTTTCTTGGAGTTGAAGTAAGTGGTTGTTCGGGCTTCTGATTTTTCGGCTCCAAGGCAATTCGCTTTCTGGCCTGTATGAAATCGCCCTCAGAGAGGGCAGTTGGACACAGCTTTGGTGTGGCACTCACGGAAGAGCAAGTCAACAAAGGGTTCGAACTTATAATCTGCCGTAATGCAGTGTTTACCTCTTGAAGGTTCTTCAGCAGAACGTTTCTTTTCTTCAGTTTACTAAGGCAACTTCTGCAGATATAGGAGGCGTTCAAATCAGCTTCACAGCCCAACGACCTTATTTCTTTTTGGACGTTGAATACTGTAGTCTTGCGTCCATCCACAAGATTTTTGTCCCAATTCCGAACGATTTGATTTTGACAAAGAACACAAACTCATCACTGTCGAACGCTTGCACTCGCTCGACAGACAAAACAAGCGCGCCAATGAATGGTAAACCAATCGAAACTCGGCATATACATGATGCAATGGCATAAGCGCGAGAACCAATCACATCATTTTCCACACATTCCAGGAAAAATCACGTGACTTGGAACACGATTATCAACGGTAAAACACAGACGTTCCTTTCCGAGGTACGAAGAATGGGATGGCTGTACACAGGCTATAAACTAGCAAGTCCTAGTGCCTCACTGTAAGCGACATATGGGAAGATAATTCTCATGGCGCGCTTCTGTAAACCCTCCAGTTTGTCTGACAGGTAGCTTGGGAGTGAATTGTGAAAAACTGGGGAAGTGTACTCTGACCGGGCGGATGCATGTGGTGTAAAAAGATATTAAATCCTTGGTTGCAACTCTTGCTTTCTTTAGTTGCTTCAGAAAGTAAAGCCTTGCGGAGACCTTCCGAGAGATTTCTGACATGGCAGTTCCATTTCAGATTTTTGGAAATGTTCAGGCCAAGTAGCTTGACACTTAACACCACCTCGATAGCCTTCTTGTTGACGACAACAGGAGTGAACTCAGCCTCGTTCTTAGCAAAGGAGATTCGCATCACTTTGCATTTGCTTTCGTTTAACTGAAACTTGTTCTCGTCAGACTTGGCTACCAGGTTGTTGACGGAGTCTTGGATCATGTTTGCTTGGTTCTTGGCCACAGGTTCAGCAATGGTTGTGTCATCCACATACTTTCATATCTCCGTGTCACTGGTGTTGATGTCATCGATCATTAGGATAAACAACCATGGTCCAAGCTTGGTCCCTTGTTGGACCCCTGCCTTGATATCTCCCCATTCCGACTTGCAATGTTGCTCTAGCTTTACTCTTTGTTTACGATCTTTAAGAAAATCGGTGATCCAGCACAATATACCATGTGGGATATCCAAGGCCATCAATTTTCCAGCGAGAATTGTGTGATCAATTAGATTGAAGGCCTTTCTGTAGTCGAATAAAACAACTCTAACTGTAGAGCCTGTCCCATCAGTGTGTTTGGTCCAGGAGTGAACCATGCTGAGTAGTGCGTGTGTAGTAGAGGACCTGGGGATAGACCCAAATTGGCTATCAGCGATCTTCTTCAGCATAGCTGGTCTTACGTGCTGTTCGACTACAAACTCCTCGGCGAGTTTGGATAGAATTGGTGTTAGTGATATAGGGCGTAAGTCCTTGTTGACGTCCTTTACTGGCTTTTGTTTCGGGATGGGCAATATATCGGCCGTTTTCCAAGACGGGGGTAGGCGTCTCTCGCTAAAGTAACTATTCAAGATGTCTCTTACAGGATTCGTCAGGAGATCGGCATTCTCTTTTATTACCCATGCTGGAATGCCATCCGGGCCAGAGGCTTTCCTGGAGTTGAGTAATGAAAGCTTCAGGTAGACTGAGAGGGCAGAGACTTTAAAGGGTGGGGTAGGTGAGGACCGATCCTCCTGCTGAGGCACGAAGTTGGTGGGTAGGGGCCTGTATTACGTTTACTGCATCACTGAAGGAAGTCTATTACAACATATCATAAATTCTCTTTTGGTTTGAAGAGGTGTTTTAAAATATTTGTAGCAGCAAACAACATTTTCTTCTAACATAAAACTAAGAAATGTACAAGTTATTAATATGTATTTTCCATACCCAGGCTTGACAGACACAGCAGCTTTCTGTGTGTGAGATGGCAGCAGGGCAGGCTGAGCAGGCAGCTGGTCAGGCAAGGCAGGCAGTGCAACTGGCAGCTGGGTGGGTGGTAACAGCTTGCTGCCTGAAGCTGATTTTGGTGTTTTTTGCTACGATGAATAATTAGTTATTTAGTAATATTAGTTATTGATTGGTGCATCAAAACGTAATCTTAGCCATCAAAATGGATGAAAACTAATCAAATGTGGTGTGTAAATCAGCAAGCTCTTATTATACATGTCTAAATATCTTATTTATTGCATTGATATATTAGTTACCAGCTTACGGCGAAGGTAGTTTCGCCTGTTGGTCAAACAGTCAGACAGGTTTGTCTTGACTATGTGCTGTAATGGCTCCAGTTGTGGACAAAACTGCAGCACCTGTATGTGTAATTAAAAAGAACACTTAAGTTTGATTCTGAAACAAGACCAATCGTAAATATTATTTGCTTTAAGCTAAATCTAGTACATAATACTTATGCCTGCTACTATATATGTATACGGTACACTGGCAGCATTTAATTAGTACGAGTAAGCCCTAACTAATAGTGTTTTCACCACAGAATGCCTTACAAAGTATGAAGCTGAACATGGTTCCACGTTCTAATTGGCTAGGTGTCAACAATATAAAATGTAGAAGCTAAACAATGCGATAATCCGGACAATATTTATTGATTGTTTTCGCAGGCTTTTTTTAACATTACACGTAAAATACGTACGTACGTGTGTACGAAGAAAAACCTGTATGTTTCGTAAAAGTTTATGTAAATCATAACTGCATATGGCTAAGACATGCATGTTCACAGCAAAGTTAAGTAAATACTGTGCAGGCATGTGTACTCAATCAGTGGAAGAACGTAGTCCACATTTCAGCAGATATTTTTTAAATTTTGGGCATTTCTGCCATATTCCCGCTCTTGCCAATTCACAAAGCACAAACTGAAGTGAAGTGCAGAAAAAAATACGTATATACTACATCTAGCACTGAATGAAATAATGCGTTCATGTACTGAAATATTTTAATATTTTAATATTAATAATATTTTGCGCTGTTGTTGGCGCCGCCTTTGCCTTACAAGGCTGCACCAGCTCGTCGGCACTGTAGGAGTCCAGCTTGCTGTTGTCAATTGCAGCTGCTGCTTTCTCTGACATTGGTTGGGGGGACGTAGGGGGAGTTACCTCTGTCGGGAATAACACTATGTTGCTCTTTGGTGAGCATTGCGAAAACAGTTGAATAGTCCATCGCTAAAAAATCTTTCACTTGCAAATCTGAAAACAAGCTCGGTTTTGTGAATATAGTTTTTGCGCCTTAAAAACATTCCGGGCACCTATCAAACACACGTATTTCGACCACATGATATAGGTTTGCAAAGCATTTCAGGCTATAGTTGTTTAGCACATGCAGGCAAAGATGGCTTCATGGTCTGGTCCTGTTTCTCCGCTGAATTTAGCCTGTCTGATTTCCTCCCACATTTTCCCTCTCTCAGGACTCCCCTTCTTCGACTGAAACAGGTCACTAGCCAAAAGTTCTCTCAAAAACACAAAGTCATGCTCTGTGGTCCACTCCATGATGGACCTGAAATAAAGAAAATCAAACATAAGCAGCACATATGTAAATAACTTGTCACCAGAGGTCACTACGAACTGAAATTCTAGTCGGCTGTTCAAAGCCCGGTTAGGCTAACCGCAGGTTAAAGCTAAACTTTATTGTCATTTATAGGCCTACACACAAGCGTTTGCTCACAAAACGAGTCCATCGCTAATTATTGAGCAAGAACAAACTTTTCAGCTTCTCTTTGGTCAAATTCTGCAGTTTGTTGACCAAAAACACGAGAGGAAGAATTATTGGTTAACCCCAGGTTAGCATAACCGGGCTTTGAACAACCCAGCCCTACTGCAATTGAACGGGAACTGAACGTAAGGGCCTACAACATGCGTGTGTTTCTATTGCTCAGTTGTCATAAAAAAATAGACCAAATGAAGACCTCAAGCGGGAACGTTTGGTTCATTTCCTGGTATTTTCTACAGTCAACTATTCAACACGAGAAGCACTTCAGGTGTACAACAAAGCCTTAAATACAGTGTAAATACATGGTCACCGAGTGGTCAAAGTTACAGAAATAATACTCACGCACCGGGAGGACGATGGAGTGATGACGAGCGAACGCATGTGCAGTACGTTACCGGAAGCAGTTTTGTCAGTTCCGGTGAATGTTGCCGTCGTCGAAATGAGACTTGCTAAAGGTCGCTATTATGAGCAGCTGGATTCCACGGGATGTGTGTTTCAGAGTGTTTGCATCAAAGGTGTAATCTTGTAGTTTTGTTGAGGCGTAGCAATTATTCGTGAAAAATATGATACAGCTTTTACTTACCAACAGGTTTGGAGTTTGCTTTAGAAGATGGTTCTTGTTGATCAGCCATTCCTAATCATACACAAAAACACTATTTAACAAATTGAATGCTCATTAAATTTATTGACAGTGTAATTGATATGGAGAGCATTTTGTTCCGCTCTCTGCTGGTCATATCACAAAATAGATTCATATGACTATTACGAAACTTAGCAGCTGAGGCAATCTGACTGGGGGAAAAAGTTGTACTATGCTGGTTGGCACTTGTGTCAGCCAATCAGCAGTCAACCAATTTCTATGTACACCATATAGCTCCTGAGTAATTACACAATAGCACATAACACGATTGTTTTTTTTTTCTTTTTCAAACAAAAGACAGTAAAATACATGTAATAAGGCACATTTATAGGAATTAAAATAATTAGCAGTACCATTTTACATCTGCCAATTCAGAATGGCTCAACGTGAGAAATGAGGAGACAATAAAGCAAGCTAATGGAAATAATAATTAGCTGAAGGAATATGTGAAGAAAGCTATTCAACAGCAAACTGTGTGCAATTGGTTGACAGTTGTGAATTCACACAGTTTTAGTTTGTGTTTATTATGTACACACAGTATAGAGGTAATCCTTTTAACACAACAATATTGGAAAGCTTATTAAAAAAGGAAATAATTAATGATTGTCGTCTCTATTGAACATTTCTTCTGTTCTTTGAGATAGTTTACGAAGCCTTTCTACTTCAAGTAATCTAAATTTAAGAGCATCAGACTTTTTTATGCTGTCAAGTCTCTCAAACGTCATTGGTTCAATAACCAGAGATGATATATTACGAACTCTACTAATTCTATCGTATGTTACACCTAATGTTGATTCTTTTTTCCCTATGTCAAGCCAGACTTTATCCCTGAGATTGTTAAGATTGGTGGGTCCTTCTGTCCTGCGAATATGTCGGAGGAAGGGCTGTAACATGTCATGATCCTTGGTATGTGGCACGTAGGTGGTTTGCATCAAGATCTGAATTTGATCAGCTAATTGTTGACCAGAGTTTAACACGTCTGACACGATCGACATGATGACACCAAATGAATAAAAATGTTTATGCAAGAGGTTGACGATGTGTTTTTAACTCTGCTTGGATGTCACGCTTGATTTCTTCCACTTCCTCTTCTGAATCGATGTGGCAATGGTGTTCTCCGTGGGTCGAGTAGGAGTCGCATTGGGAACGGGGAATGGCCACGATCGAGTCGGGGTGAAAGATCCACATATGACCACTGCTTGGAGTTTCAATGCATTGCAGACAAGCCACACGAACGGTGTGGCCCACGATGTGTTTACAATTTATGCATTGAACGGATTTAATCACACAGCGACAGTTGAGGCCCCAGCGCCATTCACCGGATGCTTCTACAGCACTGAAAAAGAAAAAAGAAAAATTGTAGGCAAAAAATATAAAGATACAGAAAAATGAGTAAGTTAGCTTACTTTTTTAGGAGTGAAGGGGGTATAGTACCACGGTTCGTTGATGTAGGCTCGATGTGTGGAACAAGCCAAGTGTTCATTATGTAAACCTCTTACGGAGAAAAGATGATCACATCTTTTGCAGCAGAAGACCATGACTGGTTCGTTTCGAAAAACTTGCCAAACAGTGCCAGCCATAGTTGGGCTGTAACCGCGTTTTTTGACTGTCTTGGGTGACTTTCCACAAGGCCGCTCGCATTTGTTGCATTTGACGGGTCATCATGTGCTCACGCGTAGCCATGATCGAGTGTAAAATAGGAAAAATTATTTTTAATTTATAAACAACATTTTTTCATTATTTGAAATGCAAGCAGCGCTTGTCACCAGAAGTATGTGTCAGCAAGTTGCTACCAAACATTGAAGAAGCCGTCGTCTTGCTCTTATCGACTAAACTTCCAAGTGCGACCGGGCCATTATGCAAGTTTAGTGTCGAAAGAGGCAAGCCTTTTATAGTGCGCCTTCGTGTTTAAATGAAAATGGCAGGGTCGTGCATGTAAAAGTTTTTAAATGAAATGATGGCAGAGTCGTGCGCTCAAGTTTGACTGTTACATCGACGAGGCATGCACGAGTCTTTCTTGTTTACAAATAAACAACGTTGTACGAATGAACAGACTTGGCACAGTAGAAATTGACCAGATACTTCCTCAGCGCTCATATGCTGTGTTTCCATTTGCCACATTTTTTTCTGTAGTTGTTTTCTTTGATTCTGAGACCTTTTCGGCGGCATCTTTGCAGAAGAGAAAGAGCACACCTGCTCAGAGTTCAGTCTAATATGTAATTTTGGGTCACGGTTAATAAGTTTTCTAGGTTTTTGATTGGTTCATTGCATTAGTATCCCACGTGGGGTGACGCAAGCAAAAAAAAAAGATAAAAATAGATGGGTCTGGAAATATTGTAACAGGGTAATGAAAAGGGTTTAGTGGACACACGAAAAAAATGCACTCGGTTGTGTTGTTAGTAGTGATTCTGTATGCCGGAGTTGTTTCGGCATGTTCTGTGCCAGGCAATGCGAAGGTGTATGATTCTTATGAAGCGGCTATGTCAGCGCTTAAAAAGATGCAGAATAGCACGAAGAAACAAGTAATGCCTTTGCCGCATTATGTGCCATTGCAAGTGGGTCCCAACTGAACTTTTTTTGTTAAGAATAGTTTGTTCAACACGACGGTCTACAACTTGTTTGATTCCGCATTGGCAGCATTTTAAAAGATGGAGAATGCAACGAAGAAATGATGATTGAGAAGAGGGGTGAATGATTTTGACTTACCACCAACGATGTCACCACCGATCACCGGTAGGAGCCGTTTTTCTCTTTTGTCACAGCAAGGCTTGGCAAAAGTATGAGGCGAGAAACGAGTTCAAGATTTGGATCATGCGATTGCCGAAGCCGCAGTGAGATGCGATTTGCTAGCAGTTTTTCAAGCCTGATTTTCAACGCACAACTGCAGCAAGTGACGGCCTGGATACAGTGGCGGAAGGCCGGGAAGATATTTGACAAGGGATTGGGCAAGAAGTATTGGCCTCGCTATGCCAAAAGCCCTGTCAGTGTGGCTTATAGTAAAGCCACTCGTTATTATGACATTCCTTGTGATGAACTTTGAAAAGTTTATGTTTTGAAAAAGTGTAGTTTAGAAACACAGTGGTTTAATAAAAGAAGTTTGTTGATGATAAAAAAGGAAAATGTTTATTTTGTGTGAAAAAGTTGCCCCAGGTAAGGGATTTTAACCTTTGACCCTTGGATTAAAAGTCCAATGCTCTACCAGCTGAGCTAACCCAGGATTCTGATGGATAGTAGTTGTTTATAGCTTACCCATTACGTTTTCTGAAAGTTCACTCCTGGGAACTGGGACGAATGGCATAAAACGTATAAGAGAGTGGTGTGGAGGGAGCCGACCAGTAATTTATTGTGAGCGTAATTGATAATTACATCGAGTGGTGTTTAATACTGTACAATATCTGGTATGCTGAATAAGGGCCCGGTCGCACTAGAAAGTTTAGTTGACAACTCTGCATTGAGAGCAATACAAGGGCTCCGTCAATGTTTGGTAGCAACTTGTTCATATATATTTCTTGTTATAAGCGATGTTTGCACTCTTTTAAGTTATGCAAATGTCGATATTAATGTCATCAAACTTTTACGAGTGCGATTGGAACCTTGTCCAGAAATATGATGGGGTACGGGTTGACATGAAAAGGCAAAACGGAAAATTTTAGATGGGTGAGCTGCCGGCCACGAAAAAACAGGCAAAAAAACCTGCCTTGCTGCTAGGGAAAAACCTGAAAACGTGCTCTCCAACCCAATGTATGCAACTCACCCGCGACTCCTGGAGGTCGAGAGTCAGGTCTAAAAATTGGGTGCCTAATTGCAGGGCCAATATAGGAAACCAACAAGAGGCAAAGAACTACCTCATTTGGTACTCAAAGAAATACATAATGCTAACCTATGGAAATTGATCTTACTCTCAGTGGCACTGTGTTAATATATGAAGTAAGAAACTGCTATTACAATACAGTTACAATTAATCCTAGAATTTAGACATTCAATTGCTGCAGCGTTTGATGAGTAGTAGGTAAATAAGTTTTCATGTGATGCTTTATAAACTATGATTACTCATTTCCACATGTGCCCTGGCGCACTCATCCATGACAAAATTTGGATCGTTTTGGATTTTGAACTTTGGAGCACTTGTTGAACAAAATCACACCCAGTGTAAAATTTTGCTGCTATATTTTTGTTAAATTCTTAGAATCAGCTTATGTTAACAAAATACATATCTTAACCAAGTTTCAGCAAAATCTTCAGAGAAGAAGGAAAATTCGTGGCGAAATTTGGACGGTTTATTACTTCCGCTCTTCTGCTCCGAAAATTTTTCTGAACCTAGGTTAGGATATGTAGTAAGTCAATATAAGCTCAGATTCCAGAAATTTATAAAAAAATATACCAACAAATTCTGGATTGCTCGGTAGGAACTAGTTATGATGAAAAACATTGATAGTTTGTGCCCTCCTACGCTGTTACACATAACTTAATATATAAACCAAGTATGAACAGAAACAAAAATTACTGCTACATAATCAATAAAATACTTAGGTACTAGATTCTAAATAATTGTTTTAAAAATGTGAAGCAGTGAAAAGGTAGTGTCTCAGCACATTTTGTCCAAGAGTGTACATCATGTAAGTTAGGAGGTGAAATACGCAGCTTATCTCCTTTTCACCCTGCCCTCAGAAATGAGTGC
The DNA here is from genome assembly GCA_964036295.1 of Plumapathes pennacea. Classification (NCBI taxonomy): domain Eukaryota; kingdom Metazoa; phylum Cnidaria; class Anthozoa; order Antipatharia; family Myriopathidae; genus Plumapathes; species Plumapathes pennacea. The sequence goes on along the minus strand of OZ038469.1, from coordinate 6,158,197 downwards.
GGTGGTGCATTCTACATAAACCTCATCTGGTTCTTGATCGTAAACGATGTGAATCTCATCAGAGTCCGGATTAAATGCCTGAACCACTGCTGCATACCATCCCGCCCTCCATCCACTTTCATCCAGCTCCTCTTTCATCCATCTTATTGAAATCCTTGTCCCCATTTCTGTTATCTCTTCGTATGAGTCCTGAACATCTTCTGGAAACAAGTAGCCGGGGGTTTTCATTTTGAAGAACTTTAGCAAGTGGTACAAAGTGATTAACTCGGAATTCTTTAGATCTATCAGGCCATCCATCCAAATGTGTCCACATGATAAACATTTTTGAAGCTGCTGATCGGTAAATTCTGGGACGGTATGTACAATTCAAAAATTTGAGAAGCAAATGCCTGTCGTCTGGATAGATCATTTGTATCTCGCATCCAGTCGCTGAGGAAAGTCCCATTATTTGCATTGTTCCAGAATAGCTTCCTTAACGCACAATATTCAATATTTCTTCCTGGATTGCTGCCTGGAAGTTTTTTTCCCTAAACGTTCTTGATGCATTGTCATTAAAAATAACTGCATCATAAATGGCATCAGTTCTGTAAGGGCGGCCAGATCTGGTTGTCATGGCGACTTCCGATATGATGGGGTGGCAAGAATAGAATTCGGGATTAAGTGCCAGTTCGATGGCTGTCCTCAGTCTTAATTCGGAAGCCATGTTCTCGGAGCCAAATAGTGCAATGCTTGCAGAGTTAAACAGGCAGTTTCCATCTCCAGTTGCACTCACGGGTTTAAGGTCCCATTGTTCCAAATGTTGAGGCAGGAATACTTGTGAAACTTTATCCACGTGCCATGCAGACTTTGCAATGCACCCAACATCGCTTAAGTCAATTGGATGGTAGTCGTTTAGTAACTTTGCTGCCAACTTTTAGGTTTCAAAAAAAGACGGTTGAGCCGATAAACGTAGCAAGTCGCGTTCTGGTTTAGACATGTCGAAACTGGAAAAAAGAAACAAAAAAACAAAAAACAGGAAAACTATGCTTTGAGTGCAGTTATTTTGATGTCGATAAGTACATGTTTGCACCCATATTTTTGTTCAGTTAACATTTCCTGAAAGCTGTGATGGCAAAGATGTCGAAGAATGGACCAGATTCAGTACATCTTACTCAATGTTAAAAAATTACTAGACTGTCGTTGCAAGTGAGTTTGCGGTGTGAGTTGGATTGAGACCAGAATAAACTAAAATAGAAAGTAGGGACAAGAGCGGAACTCCCAAGAGAGACTTTCTCACCAGAAAAATATCACACAGTATAGAGAACTTGGCTTTTGACTTGAAATTGATCAGGATCTTCGTTTTGTAGTTTACCCGCAACTGCTCCTACATGGGGTTGATACATTTTTGAACAAAGCCGGTTGTCAGCTAATGCATGACACTTAGCAGATGTCTCAGATTATTTAATTCACAGCAATTTTGCAGTGAGAAATGTTTCATGAAGATGTGAGCGTGCTGATTCAATTTAACAAGGACAAAAATAATACTATTATTCTCACATACAGCGTTTTTCCTATTTAGTTCTTCCACTCACAGCCCCGGTTTATCGCTTTATTCATTTGCCGGTTTATTTCTTCATTGTGTATTGTCGAAACGAGATCCGGAAATGATCGCACAACATGTTGCTTGCTCATTGTTCTCTGCAAAATACAGCAAGCACATAGATGTGTGAGTATTTTTAGCCGTGATTACTTTTCAAGCGCATTTTAAACTTTAATTGTTAACCTTTAGCTGAATTGAACGGGGTCTTCATTTTACAGTTTTGGTGGGGGCAAACTATTGGGAACGAAGGCCCTGATCAATATCTAACATTTGCGTGTTTCTAGTGATTTTGGTTGCTCAAATGTCGTTTTCGATTGCAGTAAACATTGCCTTCTAAGTCTCGAGCCGAATTGGAGGGTCTTCGTTTTATAGTTTCTGTGGGGGTAAACTATAAAAGGAAGACCCTGATATATTTCCAAGATTTGCGCGTTTCTAGTGTTTTTGGTTGCTGAAATGTAGTTTTTGAGTGCAATTAATGTTGTCTACGAAACTTTAAGCCGATTTGAAGGGGGTCTTTGTTTTGTAGTTTTGGTGGGGGAAAAGTTCTTCGGTCTTCGTTTTATAGACGCCCACTTGTGTTCACAGATTTCTTAAGTCATAGCAGGGACACGAACCAAAAACGTTTTGCTCACCTGTCTGAGTGTATCACTTTGTTGAACTTCCCAGCAACTTGTGAAACTTGTAAGTGGCTTGTAATGAATGAACAACGCTGCACCAAACGAATAAAACACTTTGTCAAACTTAGCTAAACCTTGTGCCTAACCATATGGAGCTTATCCGTTCAAGAGATTTCGAGTCCCTGCTGGTTAGGGACAAATTTTGTCCCTATAACTCAGCAGGGCCGCAAACATGAAACGCACAGCCGCTTCATTAGTTAGGAAATGGTGTTTTGCATGAATGACACTTTTCGCACGCTGTGCGAAAATCTCAACTCGCCGCTGAAATCCTATAAACCGCAGCCCACATTGCAAAATTGTGTCTGTTATTTCCGGCCTGCTTTGTCGACAACGCTTCACCAAACAAAGGAAACTTCTCAATCTGAAATTATTTATTGAATGCTCTGGAGGGCATCATCTGTTAAAACCCACGTAAAAGATATCAGTTCTTTCAACAAGCATTTCCCTCGTTTCCAATATCATATAGTGAACGGCAATGGCTTCAAAAGGCAAAAGCGGAGGTAAGCATTTGTGGAAGTATACTATTTAAGTACATTGTTTGTCTCCCTCCATGTGTTGCTGAAACTCTTTAAAAAGCTATGTCATTTAACTTGATCTGTAGCTAGATACTACAAAGTTTGAAAGCCGCCAAATGTGAGCCGCCTGTCTTTGCAGGCAAACTTTGATCTGATATATAACTGATTACATTATCAGTTCTCACAACATCACGCGCCATTTTCTTCTCGAACGATTTACAAATCATGTTACGAGTGTAGTGATCACAAGGCTAAAACTAATGTTGTTGAATTACAGCTTCTACCATGGGAAACTTCCTAAGTAGACCGAATCTACCAGGTTATCCCAATGCTGGGAGCAAAGGGATAAAGGTGTTCTCTGGTGCTGAAATCGCGAGAGTGAAAGGTTATGAGCGGCTCTACCGCATGTTTTGGAATCTGAAGGCGGAGGAGGTGTGCGGGGATGCAGAGCTTCGAAAGTGGCCAAAGGCGGCAATAAACGGTATAGTTGGCACAGAATGGATGCTAAAAAAGACACCATTACTGTGCAACCACGCCAAGAATTTAATTGATGTGGAGTACGCTGATGGCAAAAGGAGAAAACAAGCCAGATTCTGTCGAGAAGGGCATGCTGGCTGTGCTGGAAACGCACAAAGTACTTCTCGGCCTCAATGACGCCATTAAGTAGTTGAGTGAAGAGGACGGCACTGACCCGATAAAGGAAGAAAGGCGGGCCAGATACGAAGAAAAAATGAGAGGGCGTATGGCTGAGCTAAAGACGCGGCAAGAAAGTTTGAGGAAAGCGCTCAAGAACATGAGTAAAGAGAAAGAAGTGAGGAACACGGAAGCGGTGGAAAGCCTGGACATTTCAAGCACCACATTAGGCCCAGCTGACGTGGAACACCTAATCAGAGAAGTAATTGGAGAGGCTGGAGCTGGAGTGGGAGATGGCGAAGGCGTGGTAGAAGAGATGGAGGAAATACATGGACATGAAGAGAAAAAGGAAGATGAAGAAGGGATGGAGGGAATACATGGATATGAAGAGGAAAAGGAAGAGGAAGAGAGGACGGGGGGAATGTGTCGATATGAAGAGGAAGACGAGTACATAGATGGCGAAGAGTCTGACGAAGAGTATGATAAAGAAGGCCTAAAACCAAAATGGCAACGACTATGTTAACAACAAAACAACTACTTTTCTTTTTGTGTATATGGGGGCACAACTAGTCACAGGAATGCAGACATTTTTAGAATGCGAATATGAGCATTGTCAGAGCATACCCATCAACACGTTTGATAATTGGTACATGTTTGTATAAATAGTTAATTAGATCAATCTGTTTCCTGTTTTCGCTGATAGCGGGGACTCAAAGTTTTGCTTCATTTCGATTCTCTTTTGTCAGGGAAAAAAAATAAAAGGATCTCTTTTCAACCCTCAACATGTTACCCTCGACCTTCGACATAGTATCCTTGACCCTCAACCAAAAGGTAAACTCTCCATTACATGCTAAATGGTTTGTTGACAAGATCTCGAATTAAAAGCTTTGACCGTCAAGATTAATGATTTTTTAATGAGTTATACCACTGATGTATATTGCTTTATAGGTCGGACCGGAACTTTAGTGAATAAATCTATAAACCAAACCAATTAACTAAATCAATACCATATGCATTTTTTCCAACAGGTATTAAAATCACGTTTACAGACAAAATATGCGTATCTCTTTTATCCTGTGAATAAAAGTTGGTGTGCGGAATACGTTATTTGACTGCATGTGAACAACAAAACACGCTCCTTTGTCTTGACGGTCAATTTCTGGTTTCTTTCAACGCTATATATTGTGGTGCTCCGCGGTGCCTGTGCCTGACAGCATTTGTTGACACAGCATCTAATCTAGTGAGCAGATGCTCCATTTAATTTTCAGTCAAATTTATTTGGTCGTAAAGTTGGAGAGGCTACGATTAAAAGCGCAGAAATAAGGTAAAGTCTATTAGATTTAAAAATATCTCGAAACAATTCGAAAAAATAGTTTGTTAGAAATACAAAGTCTATTTTGCTAAACTTTATCTCTCTTCCAAAAATATGGGAATTTGATAAACTTAGAGAGGGGGGCATTTGCGGGGCCATAGTCGTTGTAGCAAGCGAAAGAGGAAACACAGAAAACCCCAGAAAAAGGACAAATAATGTTATACAAGCCATCACGTCCAACGGGTCGCGTCCCTCTTTCTTCGTGCCTGGTTTTCGTAAAACACGCTTTATGACTGGGACACGTAACACACTACTTTTTTTTTCAAAACTAACGGAAAACTCTTGCGGTCTAATCACAAACAAAAGCGGCCCTGCCGAATGCTGTTTGATCAAACAGTACACAAGAAACGTAGTTTCAGAGGTTCAAATTCAGAAGCGCTCACTTCATTTCTTATAGAATTTTTTTCCAAGTATTTTAGAGGCCCCCTCCCCCCTATTCGAAGCCAGTTGAGGCGTTATAAATGTGTAAATTGAACAAAACTGGCGCCAGTGTTTCTGCACACAAGCAATGGTGTTATGAGCATTATTGCAGACCCATGGTATAGCAATAGGTATGAAGGTGGCTGTAGCTTTCTCGGTTATTTTTATGTCCTACATTGAGACAAAGCTACTCTCGCTTCCCTATAAGAAACGTTTTAGATGTTCAAACGTTTTTTAAGCCGACAGAGACCTTCCAGTATACACATCTCGCATCTTGCCACCCTCTCAGCATGAAAAAGGGTTTGACTATGATTATATTTCTGGCCGTCACAAAGCCTGGGAGTGATGATTTTGCAGTACCACATGGTGAATTTTAATTTAAAAGGGACATGTGACCTCAAGCTGCAAAAGAGCTACATGTATTACCTTCCCACCAATGAAATATTCTTCTTTGTGCATCGAGGAGGAGAGCCACTTGTAGAGCAGAGCCACTTGTAGAGCATAGTTTTTGTTATGCCTAGCAGGCAGCCATGCATGTAATCTGGTACCATGCCAATCACCAGGTCAAACCAATATATCCCAGCCAGAATAGTAACATCAAAAATGCCACAAACCTATCAAATCAATTATGAAACATCTTTGAGTCTGCAAATGTCATTTGTATTTTCATAAAAGTAATGATGCTTTAAAATAATTTATTTTTTAAAGCTCACAAGAATTTGACAGGAAAGTTTATTTCTCATGGACTACCTGTATTATAATGCTTTACTTAAATTTAACTTACTGTATCAGCAAAAATATTTGACTTGTTCTTTTTTTAATAAATTCAGTCTTTAAACACACCTTTTTCTTTCTGTGATGTGCTTCTGTGGCATGTACCTTTGGTTCTTAATGGGGCTGCTTCTGAAGGGGCTTTATAAGGGTAACACCACATGTGTCCTGCGCCAGGTTTTTCGCATGTAATGCAACCATGCTCCCCATTGTGCTGGGTCATGTTGAGCAGGTACGCTTTTCCTTGTAAGTCTGCAGTCCCCAGGATCACTGCTGCTTTAACAGTCACAGGTGATGGCTCATCAGGCACAAGAATCTGCACACCTTTAGGAATTAAGAGTGAGGGTTTGTCAATGTACAATTGCATTTGCTTTTCCCAGGCATACCATGTAAATTCACACTTGTAACGGCCTTACCATTCTGGTAAAGGTCAGTCATTTCCTTTACTATTGCGATCATTCCTGTTCAAAATACTTTGAGCAATATACCACGTACTACAGAACAAAAAGGCCTCGAGGACATGTTATACGTCGTGAGGTGCAATCTCGTGAGATGAAACGTGACATGAGATGAGATGAGATGCGATGACATGACATGAAGATACGAGATGAGATGAGATATGAGATGAGGTGTGATACGAGATGAGATGTGATACGAGATGATATGACATACGAGATGAGATGAAATGTGATCACATGGGCGCAAATGATAAGACACAGATGTGTCAACATGTAATACGATCACATCAGCTTTTATGACGAGATAACGTCACTCTACAAATGGACAGGGGGAAGGGAAGGAAGTGGCTAGACAAGACAAATTTTATTAGAGAACCATGTGATTGTAGGTTTTTTTCTCTAATAGTATAGGTAGTATTACGTAACATTAGGTATGTGTATGATGATAAATTTGTAAAAGCTATATGGTTTTCGTAATTTGAAAACACTCGTATATATATTTTGCTATTTCCGTTTTGTGATTTTGGGGTGAGATAAGTTCTTTGTAGTTGGTCACTGACTTGTTAATTTCTCGAAAAAGAGCATTACGTTTGTTGGCATATATTTGACACTTGAGGAGGAAATGTTTTTTGTCTTCCATGTGTTGATAACATGGGCATTTTCTTAACTCTGGGCTTACGTAGTTTCTGTTATAACAACCACGCTCAATTTCTAGTATGTGATCACTAATTCTCAATTTAGTTAGAGCTCTGCGGTGCTCTGTATTTTGAATCTCGTTTAAGTAATTCTCAAATTCGTATTTGGTTTTGAACTCACGGTAGTTTCTTAGTTTGTTCCCTCCTACCGATCTGGATTGATCATTGAAAAGGCTTGATATCCAGTCTTGTATCTCTATATCTTCCAATCTTTGCTTTAAGTTGTTGTGAAATCTTTTTAATTCAGGTGTGCTTGGAGTAATGTTTTGTTGATATTCCCACACGCATCCAAAGCCATTTTGAAAAAAAAGGGTTTTAATTTGGGCTGCCCAGCCTTTGGTGTCTGAGTATCCATGCATGTCCAGGTAAGCTTGTTTTGCAAGTCTATTTTCGTCTAATGTTAGAACTCGGGCCCAGGAGGTTATGACCTTCGGTTTGATTTCAGTATTAATAGAGAAACAGCTTAACTCGGCTCAGCAGGCTTTGTTAACAGCTGTTTTGCTTACACCCAGGATTTGTTTGCAGAATTTAATATGTACCTGTTCGATTGGGTTGCGTATTTCATTGTATTTACCATCGCAGCAATAGGTAAGAATCGGTTTTATCAGTGTGTCGAATAAATGAATAGGGAGCGATAAATGTCTTCTAAAGGTTGTTCCCATGCTCTTACGTAATGAATAGAAAGCTTTTAATGCTACTTTTTTAGTTCTGTTTTGAGGTCATGAAAGAGCTGGAAGCATTCAAGGTTAAACCCAAATATTTATACGAGGTTACATTTTCGATTTGATTACTCTCTGCTTAAAAACAGTAATGATTTAGTTTTCTTCCATTTGGGTTAAATATCATTATTTTAGTTTTACTCTTATTGATTTGTAGGCTATTCGCTTTTCCGTGATTTATTAAGTTTCTTATCCCCCGAGCAAAGTGAGGGGCTACTAACTGTGACAGCATTTGATCGAGTGAATGTTTGTCTGTCAGTCAGTCAGTCATTCAAGGGGCGGACAACACTTCATGTAAAGACTAACGGAAAACTATTCTACTCCTTATAAGGCAATTCGTTCCTCACGAAAATGAATTTGATAAAATTGGAAAACATGAAACAGAACGGTCTCGCGAAGCTCGTCTTCAAAAGAGAAGGGAACAGGCACGGGCAAGGTGAAATCGTGCAACGATTGAACATCGCCAAAAGACGACAAACATGTTTTTCCAACAGCATCATGAACGCGGGAAGCGTGCCGAAGAAACGGCTCCGCAATGGGAACAGTGCTTGAAAACAAATTGGGAGCTTCAGATGGGTATGAATTCCACACAGATGTAAAATTTAGTCCCATGTGTGTCGAATTGCAGTCAGATCCTGGAACTTTTATCTTTAACTGGAAATCATTAATTTTTGTAATAATTCCTGAAAACCATTTTTTTACAGTGTGCCAATGCAACAGGTGCCAGGATGGGATTGCCATCATAGGCACAATGAACTGAAACATATACAATGATTTTCTATCAACTTTGTACACCAACTATCAGCCTTATTTCCTCTTTTTTGCAAAGTTGTTTCGTATCTTATAAATCTATAACCTTTTCACTCCCGATTTCAAAATGCAAATTCTGTCAACCTGTCCAAAAGAAATGAATGTGCAGCAGTGAGAGTTGACTTATGTGAGGAAGCTATCAAATACCACATTCTTTATAGGTGTGTTATACATTTCTGGTGAGAAATCGAAAAAGAAAATCGAAGTTGATCACTTTTGTGAGTGAAAGGGTTAAATTTAAAGCACTTGTACAATTTAGCTATTTATTGTTATTGCTCACAGTGTGAATGGGGAGCACTTCCTGCACAGCCATCTGCTACAGCTCCTGGATGCTGATGGTGGGATATGCAAGCAGCTTGGGTGCTACCACTGCTTGCACTTGCTACATTCCACATATTTCTTTCCATCATTAAGTAGACGACAGCTGCAATGTTGTTAATAAAAATAAAGCTCTGCATGTGTATGTACACTTGTAGAAATACAGTTTTTGTACACATTGCTATTGCTCAGCGGTATTGCAGTGGAGCTTGCGCTCTAGCCACTAAACAAACAGTGTGGTCTCCAGCAGTGAACTTTTTTTGTGTGCATGATTTTCTTATGTGGACTCCTTGAATCCTTTTCCAGCACTGCCCGAAAAATGTTAAATATGCAATTTATACCCCAGGATGTTTGTATAGGAATCATTTGATTGCAAGGACTGTTCACAGAAATGGCAGGACTTCACGCAGGATGACAAACTTGGGTACCTTTTCGTTTATGAAATTAATTTCTTTGATCCTTTTATCCAAAACTGAATAAGATCCACTGCATTTTACTTTCAGGAAACCTCCAAAACAGAAATGTGTCAAAATCCTGTAAATTGAGCATAATTTCTACAAATTGGGAAGCGACCTGAGACCGGCTTCAACAGCAATGTTCTCGCGATTTGGTGGAAATGCAAAATATTTCTTCTGGGTATGTATTTGATGTCTGATTGCTGTTATGCTGTTACACTGAACGATTGCAAAACGAACTACTCAGTCGAGTTTATTACGCTACGGGGAACCCTTCGAAAATAATTTGTGCAACACTGGTAAGAAGCCTCTTATGTTTTCTTTTCCAGGTAAACCACTTTCTATGATGTTAATCATAAGATGATGTGAATGAATATAAACGATCAGTGTTCATTTTTCTTCAAGGCAATGATTTATTATTTTTTTACACGATGTAACATTTGGCGAGGACGTTTTAAGAAGTTTCCCGCTGTTCACTCGAGTATATTAAGAGTGCAAAAAAAGGAAATTTCAATCACAATCACCAGAAAAAAGACCACTATATTCATCATTTGTTTTTGCTTTTTGTTCAACTGTACGAGGAGTAAACACAGGAAACAACGAAGGTCGGTAACGAAGGAAAATATCAGCAGCCATAACTAAATTAATATTTTGTAGTTTTATCCAATTAATACTACTCGAGTTAAAAACAGCGAAAAACACCTTAATACTCGTCCTCGACACACTCAAGCACCAGTTTGAGTGCTTTCACCAACTTTTTTGCCTTGTTCTTCTCTGGTCTTTCCACTCTGCTGCTCGGCCCAGCTTGGCCCTTTTTTCTTTTTTTTCTGTCTTTTTTTTTTATTTCTGCTGGTTTTTCTGCCCGATGCACCTTGATGTACATAATGGAGTCACTAAAAAGGAATGTCTGTATTAGAACTGCTGTGGTTAAGCACCTAAAAGTGAAGCTTGTTGTAAACTTACTGTGCTGTTGCACAACCACCCTCATTGTTCGCCAGGTGGAATCTTAAATTTCGAGGAAGTCTGAACTCTGTGGCCACTTTTTTAATGTTTGGAATGGTTTCCACTTGAATTCCTAGAACAAAACAGAATGTATTAGCTAGACCGAAGACTATGGTCACTGGTAGGTATAATACAAAGCAAGTATATGTCACGAAACAAAAGTTACGCCTGATTTTTACGTATCAGACAATTACTGATAATTTTACCTTCGTCACCTCTGTGCCCCTGAGTTTGTTAACGACTTTCGTCGAATGCACGCCCTCTTCTATCAATGCCTCTGGGACTACAGCTTCCATCATCTTGCTGACAAAACAAATTTTAAACAACATTTTTATAGTAAACAAAAGTTGTCATTTTTAATACTCATTTATTGTACTGTACTGCACGAGTTTATGGCTGGCCTCCAATAGTAGGTTGTTAATTATAGCAGAAAAGAATTAGCAATTCTGTTTAATCTCAATTCTGCTCAGCTACTGGGAACAAAAGCTTTTCTGTTGTTTTTCTTGTTTTGTGCGGCCGCGCCAGAATTTCCTGCGCGTCTGCCATTTGATGTGTGCACGTCATTGCTATTGCCCCAGGCCATCAAGAGAGAGATGGTTCGCTCCGTCGGTCGGAAAAAATTACGCCAACAAAAATGAAAGCCACATTGCTGCACTGCTTCTCTACACGCAAAAGGGATACGCACCATTTGTTCCTGATTACTTCACGTCAATGTAGTTTTCCTTCAACTAACGCTTAATTAAAGTCTGGATAATGGTTATTCAATTTCTTCACACGAACTATAGATGCACATATAACCAAAAATATAACCGATTACATGGGCGTGGGACTGTCTGCGAATATCGTATTTCTAGTAAAGTATGATGTAGGTTTCATCCTCATTGCTGCTGTAATTTATCCAGTATGTGGGATCTGCTGCATTATCATCATCAGTGATATCGCACATTATGGCACTGTTGGTGGGGTCTCCTTTGCCATCTGGGAAGAGGGTAGGAAATGCCATTGTTGCGAGAAATTCAACTTTAAACTCATTGATAGGGTCAGAGCTTCGGGATGGCCAGTTAATTTTATGATTCTGCAAAAGATCATCTGTAATAAGTTGCTTTTGAGACTTCAAGACCACTGGATTAGGAATAGTACTACTTAGTTCAGTCTCTTCATTAAATGGCATCTCACTCACATCTAACGGACCTCTATCTGGGTCAATTTCATCATCTTTAGTTTTCTCTGAACATTGGATTTCATGCAGGTCACTAGGGATGCCTTCTGCTGGTAAAGTAGCCAAGCACTCATAATCTATGGTAATATCTTTATAAGCAGGATTATTCTCAACTAACCAATGCAGAGTACTACTTACTTGCTCACGCCTCACTGAGAGATCTTTATAATCATTGTCTTTACCTTTAACAGATATAATTATTATTGGTGCCTCCCTGGGATATCTAGGCAATGAGTCAGCAAGATCCTTAATATCTTGACAAAAATTGATACAGTGACCTTTGTATGCTTTTTGTCCACCTGGTTTTGTATAAACAGATATTACAGGAAAAACATGTGCTATCAACATTTCTTCAAGCTGGGTGAGACCTTGCAGTTCAGTTGGAACTTTTGAGGGTATCATGTTATTCTGAGCTGAAAATTTTTTGACAGAATGTTTATCACGTACACATCTTGAACAGATATACGGTGATTGCTTTTTAGATTTAAGTGCGAGTGGCCATGCTTCATGGTAAGTCTGGCATTGATGAATTTCAAATTTCATTGAATTATGAAAATCTTGCATGTTTTTAATAGCCCACGGCTGTTCGTGAATTGGTCCGTTTGTTTGACTGTCAAATTCAGACAAATATGTCTCCTTATCCAAATCAGGCTTTGTTTTACATGGTTGATGGTTTGTTGGTTCATTATTAGTTTGTCTTTTGGAATCATCACCTTTCAAAATACATCTGTCTGATTTCTTATTAAAATGTCAAGTTTCTTTCGCTTCCTGTACTCCTTCATGTAGTCAGCTCTCTTACGCTTATTTGGTTGCTTTTTAGCTTCTTTATTAGTTCTATCCTGCCCCCTATATTTCTTCATGTAGTCTGCATTTTCATGTTTCTTCAAATTTTCAGTCATTTGTGACTTCACCTGTGCTGATTTGTGTGCCAAATTGTTGGTATGTTCACTAGATATATTAAATGGTAGAATAGACTTTTCATAGACAGCAAAGTACCAGCCATTTGCATGAGCATTTAACAAATCTTGAAAAGTACCATAATGTATGACAACTGCACGAATATCATAATATAACCAATCTATGCCATCGTTTATTGCAATGGTAAAATGCCGGTTTGAACAACGTACAACAGCTTTTAGTAAATAGAAATTGCCCAACACACTCATAGTCAATGGAAACATGATTTGATCAATACAGTTTGATGACATTTCATTGAACAAAAATGTAGGGAATTAAAAAACATGCTGCAAGGCAGCAATATCACCAGATTGCTTGTGGCAAAAATCACAGCAGAGAGCCTGGCTGCTAGGAAGAACAGCTTCAGAGACATGGTTTTCAAACTCCATGGAACTCAAGCTTGGACAGGTTATGTAGAGTACAAATATGCTTGTATTTTTCACTATTTGATTTTCACACAATGAACAATGTGACTGGTTCGATTGCTGAACCAGAAACAATGACCTTAGCTCTTCACTTAAACTTTCAACCATTCTCATGGTAAATATGTCACTAAAAACCGCATCAGCAGACATTGTAGAAAATGAAGCACTGTGATTTCTGATCCATGACCACACAGGCTCTCGAACATCCTCAACAGCACCAATTGTTTGTCTTGCATTACATGAGTCATAAATGATGTCGAAAAACTCGTTACGTCATTAGATTTTGTCGAGATGACCATGGAAAGTAGCAAAACATAACTCAAGAAAGCAATCAACTGCACAAGAAAATTTTCCAAAATGGGTTAAACAATAATTTTGGAAATGACTTCTGTCGACTGATTGCTCGCAGAAATTATCTTTGGAGAGTTTGTAAGTTTCTAAATTGTTTATGTTGCCATTGACAATATGAGCCTCCTTATTTGAGATAGCAAAGGGATTGAAACTGCCATTTGAAGCATGACGGATTCGCCTTGACAAAAATCTTCCCTTAAACTTGTAAATGGTGAAAGTATCATTTTGATGGGAACATGTAAGCTTATACAGTAGATCTGAATGACAACTACAACTAAAATTACTTTGAAGAAATAACAATAAATAAATAAAGCTTAGCATTATCTTAGATTCTTGTGTCTTCTTCCTTTGGCTTTAGTGTGCACTTCAGTTCAATAGTTTGAACGACGGTGTTTTGCTTTTCAAGAATTTGTTTGTAATGACTCGCTGGTCAATTCGTTTGTATTGTTTGCTTTTCAAATGTTTTTTGTTTTGTATTGCTTGTGTATTGAATGGCACGCTGGCCTGAAATTGGCACGTTGAACTTTCAACACGGCTTGCTGGCCGACTTTGAGCATGCTCGGTCGATTTAGAACACGCTGGTTCTTGACAAACAATTCGCTGAAGTGCACTAACGTAAAGCGTTAGAAGAGGAACACAACAAGTCCAAGAACAACGAAACTCCCTTTCCCGTTTCCAAATACAAATGTGTTTAACAAACAATTTCCCCCTCAAACAACTTTCTACAACCAACACCCCCCCCCCCCGCCTGATCCCCAGGCCTCAAACAAATTTCCCCCTCCACCACCCTACAGAAACAACAACTACGAAACTCCCTTTCCCGTTTCCAAATACAAATGTGTTTCACAAACACTTCCCCCCTCCCCCACCCAACAGAAACAACTACGACGAAACTCCTTTTCCTGTTTCCAAAAACAAATGTGTTTTACAATTTCCCCCTCTAACAACTTTCTACAACCCACAACACACCCCCCCCCGATCCCCAGGCCTCAAACAATTCCCTCCTCCCCCACCCAACAGAAACAAGTACGACGAAACTCCTGTTCCTGTCTCCAAAAACAAATGTGTTTTACAAACAATTTCCCCTTCGACCCGCCCCTCCCAGTCGCCGTTTTCCTTGTTAATAATTCTCTATACCCGCCTCCTATTGGCCAGCGAAAGGTACACCCCCACAAACCAAAGGTCACTTTACATTTCACGTGGCCACGATTCGACTTCGTTTACAACTGCCTGTCGTATTGCAACCCAGTATTTTACTTAGCGTTTGGATGCAGTCCTACGGCATCGATCTTCGGAAATCTATCGAGGTAAGTCAATTCCTTCCACCTAATTTTTTCCCTCCCCTCCTTGTGTCGAAGTCTTGACCATCTTCCCCGCCTTTCTCCCTTCACCCTCGGCCAGGGCCAAAAGTTTGTAACCGTTGATCGTGTAGGGCATGGATGGCACGTGCCTACCATTTCGAAACACGTACCATCGAAGGAACTTTCCACCTTCATGGAGCAACCACGTTACTATGCCCCTGATGAGAATAACACGGTTGCTTCGACGGACGAACCACTCATGATGGTCATCAGTTCACATTTTTTCGAGCGCTTTCCCCAACCACCCATTCCACCCCCAAGTCATGTATTTATTAGCCTTTATTCTACATACACGTTCCGCCGCTTCCTTTTCGATCTTCGCTCGGTTTTCTCGGTTACAGTAACTCCCATTCCCATTGTTTCACAATGCACGTGCGCACCACAGGTCACCAATTCCACATTTCTGCCCATTACCACGTTCCCTACACTTCTACAACCTGACCACAACCGCAATTTAGCGCTGCAACATGTTATCACACACTAACATGCACAATTTCATATTACAATCATATACGCCAGTTTATCACCCCCGTAACCCCATATATAACTCAGCCATTACTAATTTCCACACAGTAGCACGGGTCAAAATACCCGTAATACAATTTATACTACGAAGAGGAACACAACAAGTCCAAGAACACAAGATTGTTTTACTGACCTTTTGCTCACCCGAAGTAGAACGTGAAGTAGAACAGCGTCGCTACTCTGACAGGACTCCGCAAAACTCGCCATGAGGAGACTTTCGCTGGCCAAAAATGCTCCAGCATAACACCAAAGCAGAAGCGCTACAATTGGTTAAAATCTCCGCATCTCGCGCTCCCATTGGCTCAGAAAACAAGCAGAACAAAACAACTCGTATTTTAATTGGCTAACTTGAAACAATTGCAGAAAAACATTGCGTCATTCTAAGTGGTTACACTCCTTTCGAGATTTTTTCCCCTTCGTGCACGGCTCTATGATGCTGCTGCCTTGCATCTTCGCTTGGCTGCTCATTGGCAATAAGTTGCTTAAACCTACCTTCCATTTTGGTGACTCCATTGTAAGATCAACGTAAATTGGTGTTTGAGGAGTGGACGTAATATCCTAGGAATGAAATACAGTAACAAGAAAAAACATTTTAGTGATCTGACAACTGTTGAAGTAGCCTTCATACTATGGGATAGAAGCATTAGCGTGTCATTTGGAGACGTTTTTCATCAGGCATAATTAATTAGAGCTGGCAATTAAGCAAGTTCACCGATGTTGATATAAAAACGCTTATTGAGGGGTGAGTGCAAAAGCTGTGAAGCGCCAACTGCAAAAGTCATGTCCTTCACGTGCCTGCATACCAATCTCCGCACACAGACAATTACACACTGAAATACCAATAAAGAAAACGTACTGATAGGTATCCAGGCTTGCATGTTTCCTCATCAGACTTTTCCTCTTCTGAGATGTCAGAATATTCTGTAACCTATAACACCAACCAAATAAACGTCGATGTAAAGAAACAATGGCGACCAAAGATGATGTACACTGGGCAGTAGACAACCCTCACCTTCAGTGACATGGCAAGAGCCATATCCATTGACTCGTCCTCGTCTTGTCGTTGAAACTCCCTCAGAGTATTACTACAGGGAGAAACAGCCTGCACATAACTTGGTGCCTGGCTTTAAAAATGAATCCATGTTCAATCTAAGATCTTTCGCGTAACTATACAAGTTTCGTCTGTGTTGCAATAATGAAGAAATTGTGCATATAAATAAGGTAACTGTCTGCATGTTACAACCAGAACAATGACCAGGAAAGACAATAGCCAGACAAGGACCACACCCGGCGTGTCTCAATTCCGTATGAAAATATGTACTGCATGAGCCAGTACATTTTTTCATACATTGAGCCAGTACGCCGCTTAACAGTAGCTGTTGGAGTTCACAGCGTATTTTATTTGTTACAGGAGATGATGACCAGTCGCAAACTTAATTCCATCGGTCAGCCCACAATTCTCCGTACAAACAATTTGACGACACATTCGTCCAACATTGAGTTCTTGTCTCTTCTGTCCTTGGCTGTTCAAAACTAACTCACTCTATCTCACTGCACTCTCTTATGGTTTCAACTCGCCAGCCGTTTTGTCCCGCTTGACCGGGCATGCATACAATTAACTATTTGCCTAATTAACGAAGAAACGGAAAAGAATCCTAATTAACAAAGAAACAGAATATATCCGTAACAGTAGCCTTTAATTTTTGTTCCCATTGCTTTTAGAAAAAAATGCTGTCCAGAAAAAACTCATTGACACAGATATTCAGGCATCTTTGAAAGCATCAATCGGGACCACTGCATGACTGGAGATCAGATCTTTCCGGCCCTGGCACATGGGAGACTTGTGTTCTATTATTAACACATGTGGCTTTAAGGCTGGTTCACACGGTAAAGCAAGCGCAAGAGAATGGAAACTGTTCTATTCTTTTGGGCTTGCTTCACCAATTTTACTGTGTGAAGCAGTCGCTTGCATTTGCGTTTGCGCGTGCCTGCTTGTACTAGCAAAAACAAAGTAAAGCAAAGCGAAGCAAACACAAAAAGACATAATTTTTTTTATTTCTTTAAAGTGACTTTTCAGTGCATTTTTATACATGAGAAATTGTGTTGATTACATTAATATTTTCATTAATTATTAATATATATTTTTATATTTATAAAAAAGGGGGTTCAAATGGGGGGTCCAGGTTTTGTACCTGCCCCTGAAATCCTGCATTGATTTTATTGAATTAATGTTAACAGCAAGGGGTGGTGCAGGACTATTGTGACCTACAATGTACAATGGTGCCTAAAAGTTTCAGGACATGTGCATTTCTACCATAATCAATTGTGTAGCTCCTCTACAAGTAAACGTGTCTGGTAATTTTCAAAATAAATATGAACCAGAAGGGTCAAGTAATAAACATGACTCAATGATAGCCAACAATAAGAAACAGTGGTTTTATTTCACAGGGTGGCCTGTCACAGAAGAACAGCTGGAAGACGTTGCCATTTTCTCCAGAGTTCTAGAAAGCGTGGAATCAGACTTTCTTCAACCAGAATTCTGGGCATCATGTGAAAGGCTCATCCCAGATCCAAAAGAAGTGTAGCCAAAGGAGTGTTTGGGTGCATATTTATACTTAAAAAGCAAGCTGCCACAAGAAATAGGCTGAGAATAGAGCATTGTACATGTACTTTAAATGCAGAAAAATGTAAAAAAATTCTGTATTGTAAGTAAAAAGTGTTTTCTTTACCACATACACAACAACAACAGTAACAAACTACAATGATCAGTCCTACAATGATCAATGCCAGTCTTCTCTCTAACCTCTTCCAATTCCTTCTCCTGAAGCATGCAAAAGCTTTCCACCATTAGCACTTGCATTATCACCTTGAGACAGTTCTGACACTTTCAGTTCTGGCAAGTCCAAAATCTTACAAAACTCGTCGCACTGATGGTGGCTGATGAATTTCCTTATGGCAAACTCTGACAAATTCCCTGAGGTGCAGAGCACTTCATTGCTGTCCTAGGCAAAAAGATTTCTGGATCAAATAATTGATAGCCATTACCTTGAATATCAACAACCATCATCTCCATATTTGACTTTTTATAAGAAAAATGAGAAAGGCTCTTAGCCTTCTGTTGTAACTGTGTTGCACCTCCACAGGGAATGCCAGTGTTATTCATGTACTTCACAAACTTCCCTTGTACAAATTCTTCAATGGTGACATATTCTTTTGCTTCTAGAATGACCCCAAGGAAAATGTTCTTGTACGTGAAAGTTTGGTGTGAAGTTCCAAGATCTCGTTATTCTACAGCTGTTGTTTCAACTGGCATGCAAAATTTTCTTGCGTTCCGTGGAGAGTTTCCACTTGAATGGATCCTATGGTCCTTCTCCATCTCACTCTGTTGACTGACTGCTGGCGTACCTGGCTGCGTACAAGGTGGTATCTCTACATCTGCCTCACTTCCCGTGTCCACATCAGCATCGCTATTCTCCAAATCAGATTCAGCTTCTGCAGACATTGTTGTTGCCTCTTGTGGGTTGCTGCCACGAACCAGATTTAGGGACTCCATGGCGACGCTGCCATCTGGATCACCTTGTCTAAACTGAACGGAGCCACCAGAGATAGCAGGCTCGATTTCTTCGGCTCTCACAACTTGGGATACAACAAGCGTAACAGTCTCTTCCCCCTCCGAAAGCCAGCTCTTCAATGCAGGTCCGAGTTATGGCTTAAGATGATCTGCTTGAATCACCTTAGACTTTGCCCTTCAGCTTCTTTGAATGCGGTACGTTACATCTGACAGCACAGACACCACTACGCAAGAGCCCTCCCAAGGGCAGTCCAGCTTGGGGTTCCTGCCTTTTTCCTGGCGAATTGTGCAGGCAGACGCTGTACCCGACTTGGGAGGGCTTGCTGGACACTCGTTTGTCGTAATTGCTCTTCTGACGTTCTGCTGCTTTTCTTAGATGTCGCCAAGCTATCTCGTGTGCTAGCCAGCCTCTGTTGTAGAGCCAAGGCGTACTCGGTTTTCAAAGGTGGTGTGTCTGGAGTTGACTCAGTGATCACATCTAGTGGTACTTCAATTTTTTGCCCCAACATTAGTATGCTTGGGGTCTCCTGTGGACTCATGGATGGAGCTTCTGTAAGCCATCATACAGGGTTGAAGTCATAAGTCCTAATCCTCTTGACTTTCTTTCAGCTTGCCTCGCAGCATTTCAACCAATGTTCGGTTATACCGCTCCACCTCACCGTCTGACTGTGGATGTAACAGAGTTGTTCTGGTCTTCTGAATGTCCAAGAGTTTACACACTTGCCTTGAAATTAGTTCCTTGATCACTATGCACTTCCCAGGCAACTCCGAAACGACACAAATTTATCCACCAATTTCTTCACTACTGTGACAGCTTCTTGATTCGGATGGCATAGCTTTCTGTCCACTTTGTAAAATAATGCGTTATAGGGGAAGTGGTCCAAGTATGTCCATGGCGAGGCGTTCCATTGGAGCACCAACTACATACTGCTTCAGTGGTGAACATCGTTTCTTTCCCCAGTTCTTCTTAGCACCACACTCCTGACAAACTCTGACCCACTTCTTGACGTGTGAAGTCAAACCTGGCCAGTAGTATCGAGCTCTAAGCGCTCCCAGTGTCTTGTTAACACCCTGGTGGTTCATGGTTGTGTGGTTATGGTGAGCCGTAAGTGCAGTTCCTTGTAGGTTCCTTGGAAATATAATCTGGCACTTGAATCTGGTACCACTTCCCTCCTCCCATCTCCGACATAGTACTCGATCCTGAATTTCCAGCTGATCCCACTGGACCCAAAGTGCCTTGACTGTGCGATCATGGGGAGACACGTCTTCCCACTTCGGCCTGACAGTGCTTGCATCTTTGAACTGGATCATCACTTTGAGGCTGGGATCTGCTACTTGTTGGTTCCAATTTGATAGTGTTGCACCTAAAGATGGGCTGATTAGATGGGCAATGTTCAGTACTAACTGATGACAATCCTGTTTCACCTTGCTTATCTGGAAGGATTTGTGTTTGCTCCACCACAAACTCGACACTCGGCATGTGAAACGCACTCAGTTTGAACAGCAGCACTAACCAATTGCTCAAAATTCTTTCACTCCTTGCACCATTTACAGCCATCACTGCAGGGTCTTCGTGACATAGGGTCAGCAGTTTGATGCTGCTTGCCTTCTCGATACTCAATCTCGTAACTAAACGAACTCATGAATTCTATCAACCTTGCCAACTGTCCCTCTGGTTCCTTGACTTTAAGAGCTGAGCGAAGGGGGTGTGGTCAGTTCTTATGCGAAACATCGGCCCCTGCAAGTAGTGACGGAAGTGTTTCACATACTCCACAACAGCAAGCAGTTCTTTTCTTGTCACACAGCAGTTTCTCTCAGCCTTGGTCAACGTTCTGCTTGCATAAGCGGCAGGGTGTTCCACCCCATTCTTTAACTGACTTAAGACAGCTCCAATGTCATGATTGTTGGCGTCAGTGTCAAGTATAAACTCTTCTGTAAAATCTGGGTACGACAAGACAGGTGCTTTGGACAATAAGGTTTTCATTGTGTCAAAGGACGACTGGTACTCCAGTGTCCAAGGAAAGTCAACCTTAGCTTTGGTCAGTTTGTGAAGGGTTTTAGCTACTTGGGCAAAATTGGGAACAAAACGTCGATAGTAGCTGGCCAGTCCTAAAAAGTTCTTAACTTCAGTCGCATTCTCTGGCACTGGCCACTCATAAACCTGTTCAACCTTGGTAGGGTCAGTTTTAATGCCGTCCTCCGACACAATGTGGCCCAGGTACGCAACACTCTTCTGAAGCGGCACACATTTGCTGGGTTTCAATTTAGCCCAGCAGCTTTAAAGCAGACAAACACCTCTTCCAAATGTTCTAGTTCTTCCAGAACTTCTTCCATACACAATAGTGTCGTCCAAGTAGACCAAGCAGGTTTTAAACCTTAGTCCCGCTGAGATCAGTTTCATTAATCGCTCAAAAGTACTTGGTGCTGAAGTAAGACCGAAGGGCATAACAGTCCACTCATAGAGACTGGAGGTAGTTACGAAAGCAGCGTTGCCACTGCTAGCTGGATCCATTGGGACTTGCCAATGCCCAGAGGCGAGGTCTAAGGTTGAGAATCTCTTTGCCCCGGAAAGGGAACATAGTGAGTCATCAATGCGTGGCAATGGGTAGGCATCTTTGACAGTTACCGCATTGACCTGCCTGTAGTCAACACAGAATCTTTGAGAGCCATCCTTTTTGGTCACTAACACCACAGGAGACAACCACGGACTGTTTGACTCCTTTATGATGCCAGGTTGCAACAAGTCCTTCGCCTGCTTCTCAATTTCTGCGTGTTTTGATGGCGAGGTGTGTAGAGGTTGCTGTTTAATGGGTCTCGCATTTCCTGTGTCTATGTTGTGTCTTGTCAGGTTGGTTCTGCCAAGATCTTGCTCTGATAATGAGAATGCATCCTTGTGCCGGTGCAACAGCTCATTGACTGCCTGGCTTTCCTTTTCGGTCAGCTCTTTCGAGCTTCACTTCCAAAGCTGTGAGTGGGTCCGGTAGCGTGTCCCCATGATTCTCTCCCCCACCCTGCGTTTTGTCAACGTCACTTGAGGTGCACTGCAAGTCCACTCCTGGAGACTCCAACTCTGCGACACTGGTTACTAGTTTGGCCACAGCTACAACAGTTTGAGCACCGAGGGTTTGTGTTTTCTCACAGGTGTTTAGGATTCAAACGGGCAGAAGGCCAGTCTCTCCTGCAGAAGCTAAAGCTCTTCCAATATGCAGGCCTTTATCGTGAAGACGGTTGCCACAGTGTTCCAAGATTCGCAATCCTTGGTTGTCAGTTTTAGACAATGACTGACGATGGATGAGATCAACAGGTATTGCTGCCTCGCAATGTGGTTCTATTGTTACAACACGACGCATTACACATCTGAAGCTGAGTTGCTAACTCCCACTGCAACAGTCAATCTTTGCGTTGGCATCCGATAAGAACTCCATGCCCAATATGGCAGAGTCCTCAATGTCTGCTACCAACACACTTATGCTAACATCTTGGCTTCCAATCCTCACGGACAATTCCCCAGTGCCATACGTATTGGTTCTATGGCCATCTGCTACAAACACTTGTGAACCATCTTCATGCAGAGGAAACTTTAAACTTTTAGGTAATCTCTTGTAGTACTCATAGGATAGGGTGTTTCTCGTGGCGCCTATTTCCACCAGCCAAACAAGCTTACACTGTCCAATAAAACCAATAACATAAAGTCCATGCGGTCGGAATTTTTGATCAGGTAGTATGGTTCTTTTTTCAACCGTGTCACATTTGTCAACTACGGTGGCACAAACGTGAGGCCCTTGGTCGTTCAGGCTTCCTCCCGGGCTCGTTTGGACACCCTGTTCCCGTTTCCCGAAGGCTGGTTGGATGTTGGTCTTCCCTTTGGTTTAAGACATTCATTTCTCATGTGTCCCCTCTCTCCACAATTCCCATCCCTTCTTCTGGTACCCTGTGGTCCTCGGTTTCTGCTGGCCTGGGTACCCTGTGGTTGTCTCGCAAGAAATGCATGTAACTGGTTAATGACTTCTTCCTGGGCTTCTAACTGATGTTACTGGTGATCTATCCGGCGTTTAAGCCCATCGACCTGCTGTTGCAATTGCATTTGTTCTGTTTCCAGGGCTCTGACTTTGCTGCCCATCTGCCTGAATGAGTTGTTGTCTAACAGTCGGAGAGATTCCAGTTCCCTAGCGAGGGAGAGGGCTTGGTCTAGAGTTCTGGGTTTTTCCCGCCTAAGGTGCAGCCTATCATCCTTATCACTTAAAGTATCCATAAAATGTTGTACAGCAAAGCGTTCTTGCACACAGGTACCCAAATCCTGGTATGCTAAGTCTACCATTGAACGAATGTCTGTGGCTAGCATTTGGAAACTCTCACCTTCCAACTGTTGGCGATTTAACAGCCTGACCTGGTGTAACTCTGCCTGTTTCTCTACTCCAAAGCGTAGTTGCAGTCCCTCCACAATTTTTGCATATTGCCTGCATTCCGATTCCATTAGTCCGCTCAACAACTTTAAGCTTTCACCACGAAGATTAGCTGCCAGAAACATGGCATTCTCGCCCTCGTTTCAGCTGTTAATGATCTCACAGCGCTCGAAATGCATTACGTATTCCTTGAGTGGTTGTTTGCTATTGAAATCTTTGGGTAGTTTGACCGGCTTCCTGATTTTTCGCTCAGCTGGTAGCTCTGTCGGCTGTGCCAGGCATGAAACACCGTTTTCGCTACGAAAGGGATTTGGAGAGCATACAAGTGGGTGTGCACTAGCTGGTGATGTGGCTTCCTGTTCCGCTGTCAGAGCTTAGGGTTGTGCAGAGTATAAACCACTGTCGTCGCTGCGAAAGGGGTTTCCAGCCTTAGCACGTGGTGTTTTTGCAAGTGTGCTTTCTCCGACTTCCCATCGATCAAACAACTTGCCGAGTTCTGAAAAGGGTTTTCCGACTTTGCTAGAGTCGATCACCGCTGCCACCAATGTGAAGGTTCCATCTTTACGGTTTTGAGGCACTCAACTTACACCCATCAGTAGTCAGGCACAACAAACGGCCATGTTTAATCACTTCAACTACACTGTGCCAAAGTGAGGCTGGGAGTTACAATTGGAGTACTAACAGGGGTGTAGTCAGGAGTCTGCTTCCGCTACAGTACTATGAACTAGAAATACGATAATCGCAGATACTCCCTTGCTCTGCCATTGATGGGACTTTTACTTTGGTACTCCCACAAGAGTAGCCTTTGTTTTACCGAAATGTTGACTCAATCTTTTCTTTGAAGTCAAGTGCTACACACGCAAAGGAAGGAGAAAAAGAATGGTGTGTGTTATACTTTTGCATTGAAAAAGGAGTTGATTGCGTGACGAAGTACAGATTTCCCACGGTCGGCATGTCATCTTAATTCATACAGTCTGCCAAGCATGTTCTAAAATTTAATACTTAAATCTTGAAGTTGGTCCGCCGTCGTAGTACGGAAAAAAGGAACACTGATTTTCCAATTTTGAATTCATAGGCAGTACAATTAAATAGGCTTCCTGTGCGGTTTGTTTTTACTCTGGACTGCATGCACCAGACCCCGGGAATGCATATTTAATAGGCTCGCATTGATTTGTATGTAAACCCGCTCAAAACGGCATGATTTCTCCCAGAATCAAAGCAAAACTTGAACGGTTT
This sequence comes from Plumapathes pennacea, assembly GCA_964036295.1. Lineage (NCBI taxonomy): Eukaryota > Metazoa > Cnidaria > Anthozoa > Antipatharia > Myriopathidae > Plumapathes > Plumapathes pennacea. Next base: position 6,133,725 of record OZ038469.1, on the reverse strand, counting down.
ACTTCAAATTATACACGGGCTTCAGACCTAATCATACTTCTAAAGGCTTGTGAAAGATTCTCACTGCAATCACCGCGTGTCAGATTACAGAAAAATAAGACATCTGACTAAATCATTGACCAAGTTCCGATTGCTCTGAGCGAATACGGTAGCCGAAACTGGCGACAGAAGCGTATTAAGACAATACTTCGAGGGAAAATGATCAGCATACAGATTTTAATAATTCTTGAAGTGATTGAGTTACAGGCTATACGAGATAGAATATATTTGTCACGGTGATTGTTCGATTTCCACTGACTAACCTTTGTTACTTGTCCTTTCTAAATAAGTATCCGAGCTTAACACAAAACTGCGTCTGAAGCTCCCGATTTGCTTGCAAGTGCTGTTCCCTTTGCGGAGCCATTTCTTCGGCACGCTTCCGTTCATGATGCTGTCTGTTGTAACATGTTTGTCATCTTCTATAGACGTATTTGGCGCTGTTCGATCGTTACACGATTTCGCCTTGCCTGTGCCTGTTCCCTTCTCTTTTGAAGACGAGCTTCGCGAGACTTGTGTTTCAAGTTTTCCATTTTTGTAAACACAGCTACGATACACTGTGTCTAATTTCTCTTATTGCGAGTAAAATTACAGGGCCACACGTGATCGATCTGGCCTTTGTTATTGGTTAAGCAGCGATAGGAACTGGGGACGATGTTGTACGACAGACTGACAGACGAACATTAAATTTTGAGATGGTGAAACGCTTGAAGTCTCCACATGATGCGATACTACTGCATTAGCGTTGTGATTATTTCCCTCACTTCGCTTGGGGATGAATTCAATGAAGTTCATTATAAATATGCATCATAAATTAAAGTCAATCCAAACAGCCATGAACCAGCTGGCCAAGCAAATATGATTTTCAAGGTCAATATACAATGTCCTGTTAAAATGTCTCATGATAAACCTGATCTGACTAAAAGATTTTCTCTTCCAATGAATAAATACATAGTAATATAATATTCTCATGTCAAGATGGGAAATAAAGTAAAGAACCGTAACTGGTAGACACTGTGGAACTACGTTCTTGATTTCATTTCTGTTGGTCAGCGTTCGGCACCATGGCAAGTTTCACATGGTGTGCAAGCCTCGTTTTTCTTGTGCACAACTTTTATGTTATAGAAAATGCATTGAACTAACTATATGATTTTGTGTAATAACCGCTGACTCATAAGCAAGGTGAGTACACGGCTGAAAACCGTAGTTCTGCTGTGTCTAATTGGTACATATCAAATGTACATTTAAAAGTTGAGTTTAACTTTGGGCTTGGCCGACCGTTTTGTTATGGATGGAACCCCTGTGTCCTCGAAAATGTCTTTTTCAGTGACATTTTCAAGGACATAGCCCTTCCACCCTGGTCCAGTACGTTTCCTTTTGCCGCTGGGACGGCAGTGTGGCTTTTTCAGGGACGAAGGTGGCCTGACTTTTACTGGCTGTTCAGGTGGTTGTAGGATTACTTTGGTGCTAGCAACAGTTAGTTTGTGTTGTGCCATTTTTCATCATTTTAGACCGTAAGAACAACTGATTTTTTGTCCACAACAGCTGGTCGCCATCCTTAGTAGATACAACAAAATAGTAATATAGACTAGTTACACAAAGAATTAGAGTATCTGTATGACAAACTGCATAGAATCATATTGCATGACCATATATACTTATGGTCAAGCAGTTTGGTTGGCAAGGGGTGTACAATGTACATAATAAATAAAAGGTATACATATACCTTCAACTCATTGAGGTATGTCTTGCGGTATGTGTACGTACCAGAAAGCACTCTTGAGCCTTTGTAGATCTGGCATTTTTGCCTTTCTTCTAGAGCAACTCTGATGGAGTGAACGGCTTCAGCTCCTCATCCCGAATACTGCTCTTCCCAGTGACTTCATCGTTGTGTAAGGGAGGGGAACTCTTTGAATTTGCAATGTCTTCAATTTGTTAAGAACTCAGAGAGGCTAGGACTGTTGCCACTTCAGAATTCATCTTCGAGATGAGTAGAACAAACAAAAAGAGTACAACAAACAAAAAGAACTCTACAGTAAAAGAACTTACAACCCCTCTTGTCATGAATTATATAATCGGCGCCAAAGTCTTCAAGTCGAGGCCGTGCATGTGCAAATTGTCTTGTGACCAACTGATGCAGTTGCGTGGAGGAAGAGGCTTTGAAAGAACAAGAAAGAATACGGAAAGCTCGACAAAGGCTCAAAAGAGTTACTTGTGATTGTTTACTTTGCAACGACAAGGAAGAGCAAACTCTTTGTGGCTTCAAAGCACTTTAAGTTATTTGGGACACCAACTGACACTGATTTCAGTGATTGCACTCCACGTAATCCTACTCACGACGAAGAAAGTTGTGACGACCAAGACACCGAACCAACATTTGATTCTCAGGGTCCTGAGCTGTCTGCCAATTGTGACCTGAACGGACAACAATCATGCTTCGACAACACTGATGACGCCTTGATGGCTGGCGTATAGAAGGAAGTTCTGTATGAGAGCGACTGCACTAAAAAGATTCTTTATCCTGGATGTGAAGTGACTGTACTCGAGACACTGGCAAGATATTTGCTATGGTTTACGGAGCACCCTGAAATAAGTAAAAATTCACTATCTGACTTGTTGTCTGTTCAACACCTGCATGTTTTGCCATCCCCCAACGATCTTCCTCGTTTGCACGAAGTAGCTTAACAATTTGTTTAGCTATTTCTTTTGCTGCTAAGAAGATTCCATGTGTGTCCAAATGATTTGTCGTATACCGCGATTCACCCAGATTCCATTTCAAGAACCTGAACGAGTGCCCGGTTTGTGGAACTCCAAAATATGTTGGCGCTTCTAAGCGTGCTAGGAAATGTTTCCTCCCAGATGTGGCTTCTACGGACATTGATTATTGATGTTTTAAGGCCCAGGTCACCAACATTTTGGAACATATCCTTTAGAATGTGTTGGATGTTATGTCTGTAAAGAAGATATAGTACCATCATAAAAGGTCCAATTGAATCTGGGAACACTGGCTCACACTTGACTTGACACATAAACAGATGTCTCATAATTTGATGACAATGTCGTTCTCATTCCCCAGAGACATATATGACCTGTTTTAAAAATTTAACCAAAATCAAATAAAAATATTTAAACATGATCAACCTACATTTTCCCTCGCCACTCAGCCTCCCGAGTTGACTGTGTCTAGATCTATATAAGGGTATTTCCTGTACATTTTTGATTTAGTGCGGATAGAATTAAGAGTATCTTAAGATAAATAATCACCCATATGAAGCATGTTCCTCTAAGTGTGCATCAATGTCCCTTCCTGGCTCTTGTGTGGCCTGCATGGGTGTGTTCAATGTGGAACTAAGCTCATCACTTCCATTTGGTGTCCTGAAATGGAGACTGCTCTAGCTGCTCTTCATCAGAACTGCTCAACTCCTGCAACTCAATAAGATTGTACATCGAACCATTATCTTTGTTACTGTAAATTTCCCTAAAAGATTGCCTGTGAATCATGCTGTCCAAACATATTTCTCCTCCATGAACAAGCTGTGGAATTCAATTAAAAAAAAAATAGACTGTAGTGGAAGATGTACAGTGCATGACAATTCTAGTAAAAAAAAAGGTGACATACCTTATCTAACAATTTCCAAGGGTACACATTGGCAACAATGTATAATGTTCCTTGAGAGCAAAGGGACGAAACCTCAGGAGCATTCCAACAAAACGAAGTTGATATTTTGGGGATGGATAACTTCTTTGTGCCTGGCATGGTGCTGAAATGCAGCATGATACAGAATTAATATTCTATTATAATATACCATTTATGAACAAAAATTATCTGAAGATATGTTCACAAAAGCCGAGGAAGGGGACTCCCATGCAAACAATTAAATTAATGGAAGAAGAAAATGTGTGTGATGTTGTGAGAATTATTGATGCTTCAGCGAGAATTAAAACTTCGCAAGTTTTCAATACTGAAACGCCATTTCCTGCCATTTCTGGAGACTAAGGCCCGGGACAAACGTCGTTCTTTTCATGAGTTGAACTCAATGCAAATGAGCAAAAGCCAGTATTTGAGCTATTGCCATCGAGTTCGACGTATGAAAAGAATTAATGTTTGTCCAGACTTCCGCCATGATGCTTCGGTGAGTGAAAAGACTGGTTCCCAGTCTCCTTGGCGTTAAATGCGCGCTCTTTCCCGGGCGTCCATACAATCTGGTTAATATCGTTAAAGGAACCCGGCATTTGTGAATATTGTCGCAAATTGCATCCCTGTTTGTTGCGACACAGAATCAAAAGTTCCAAAACACGTTTTATTCAGTCTCCCACAATCACTCCCCAAAAGATGTTCATCCCGTTTTCTCACACAAAGGCTCAATTCACTCCTATCACTTACCCAAAATTAATCCCACTTAAAGCTGTATCTCGTTTCACTCACTAATCTTTCCGCTCGTTGGCTAATTGCTCTTATCTTACTAATCCACTCTTCTCGCTGATCACAAGTCACACTCTCACTTTACAATTATATGTTGGCGTGATTAAATGAAGTACAAGTCAGTTTCCGACAATCATTAAATTCCCGGCGACCCTGGGGAAGAGCCATGTTAAATACGCATTAAATCCCGGCTATGTTCTTTATTACAATTTAATATACCCATATATATCTTATTGTACTTTAATTTGGGGAAGTAATTACAAATCAAAACTTAATCCTATTTATATTTTGCAAAAAAGAGCTCTAAGAGCTATTACTTTCAGTGAGAGGAGATCTGCGAGCAAACCAATTTTTAAGAAACTAGAAGTTCTAAACATCTATGAAATTGTTGATTTCCAACTTGGAGAATTGGCTTTTCGATACTCTGCAGATCAGCTGCCCGACATTTTTTCCAGTTATTTTACGGATCTCACCTCACGTCATACTTACGGCACTCGGTTCAAATCAAACAAGAATTTGAACTATGGAAAATTTGGCATTAAATACGCTTCTGCGAAAATATGGAATTCTGTTCCAATAGGTTTAAAGAACTGTATTTCGCTAAAAGTTTTTAAACGTCTTTATAAGAAGCACATTATCTCTCAGACAACGCAGAGCTAGAGCTATATCCATAGCCTATGTATACACTTTCTTCGATACCTATAAAGCTACATATTCAGTCCTGTTAACTCACAAATCCTATTACCTACTTAATACGTGTTACTTCATTGTATAGACCTTTATTACCCTATTTATTTCATTTTGTAACCTACGCCATTAGTAATTAAAATTTGTACGAGGGAGCATGCGCCCAAAAACCCATAATGGGTTGTAGCATGCTTCCTCCACTTATCATCGACTTAGAATTATCGTTTCTGTAAACAAATACCCTAAAAATAAGTGGAAATAAAACCTTTAGAACCTTTAGAACCTTTAGAACCTTTATGTCCGCGTTAAATCCCCGCTATGCCCTGGGGGTCGGGGGCGGGGTTTCAATTGACTGGTGCAAAAGATGTTCTTGTGAGCAACTTTACCTCAGGTATTCAAAGGGTAAAATGTCCTCTGACTGAAGGGCAAAAGCAGACGCAAATACGCTGGATATTTCCCTCTGTACTTGGCCAGCTTTCCACCCAGAATTGATGGAGATTTTACCAATAAGCCCTAGTTCGGCTAGTTGAGCTCTTTTCTCCCCTCTGGGAATTGGCATTGAAGTTGTGAGGGCAGGACCAGCCGTTGGTGGGAGGCACACGATATCTTTGGTGTACACTTTACTCGCTTTCGGCTGGCATGATGCGGAACGTTTTCTTTTTCCTGACACACTTGTTAAAGGACCACCGAAAGATGACGGTAGTATGGACTGGGTCTATAAAATATCAGGGGCACGTATTCACGAAGCTTACTTGCGAACGAAAATATTCGGGAGTACGACAATTCATTACAATAAAAAAAAGGAACTAACGACATTACAACTAAGCCGAAATAATTACCGTATTTTCTCCACTGGTGTTTACAGTTCGTCTGTAATGCTCATTACTCGGCTGTGCAGGGGTTGTCTCACGGCTGTTTCCCGGTACAGCCTGCTCAATAGTAGGCCCCGGGTGGTGGCTTGGGTGTTTGTAGAGTTCTAGAAGGTAAATTTATGACATTATGTGAACGGAAGGCACAAGGGCGTTCTATTTGGTTCATCTGCTAACCTACCTGAGGTAGAGAAGCTTGCAAAGCATCCCTCACAGCTCTTGACACGGCCTCAGTAATCGATCTTGTCAGATCTCCCTGATCCGCCATATTCATTGCATAGGCTCTTTCATAAAGAGGTTGGTATTTTCCCGCACTCGTAAACTTTGTAGCCAGGCCTTCGTGACGTATTTTATTTACACTTGGCGTCGCCGAGTGTAAATAAAATGTAAAATCGTTATATAATAAATAATGATTTCACATTTGCCACAATTCCATGATTTATAAATAACCACTTTAAGAATTTGGTTATTTGTAAATAACCAAATTCGCGAATTGGTTATTTATGAAAGCCAGATTGGTTATTTATATATAACCAAATTTCTGCACACGAAGTAAAAAACTTTATTTGTATATAACCAAATCTTTGAAATGGTTATTTAGATATAACCAAAGTTGTGTTTCTCCTTTATTTGTAAATAATTGTGTTTTATTTATAAACAATAGAAAATTGTACCCATTTACTGCTAAATAATAAATTTACATTTGGCACCCCATATTTCAATGGCTGAGCAAAGCCCTGTAAGTTTCGACCACTTTCTGAGCATAAATATCTCAGATTAACAAATGAATTGTTTTGTTCAGTGAGTGAATGTGGAAAAGAAACAAAATCTTCTTTGGTCTTAGTTGTGTGATACATGGCAGGACCAGGAATATTGGCAAATTTTCCTGTCCTCCTGTCAATGATCTTAGTGTTTTTTGTAGGTAGTGCTTGTGACAAACAATTTTACAATGTTGCGAGAAAGGTAATTGTGATAACTGCAACTATGAGCACTGTGACCATGCGTGAATCAGTTAGCTTACGTCGACATCGTGTCAAGATGAAAGTACCACTGGAGCTGTGTTTCATTTTCATTTCACTCTTCATTTGCGAAGTGAGCTTCACTATTCAGCAAACATTCAAGAATGGGCACAAAAAAGCTAAACATCAGCACTTAAGATTTTTGGGGCTTTACGAATGCATGTCAATTGCAGACATGTGCCTCAAATTGAGAACTCTGATGGTAAACGATTTGAGAGAACACGCGGAAATATACAAAAGAAACTCTGGCAATGCCAGGGATACGTTTTTAGACTCCACTGACAAATTCCGAAACCCTGGAGAGTATTGTGGGGATATTGGAGACTTGATGATTGCATTCGCAAACGTATTACGACTCCCGTTTATCGTCATTACCTCCATTGAAAAGTTCCACTGATTACAATCCTTTCAACAATACGGACAATTCACTGTGTACCTCGCTTTTGACGGTTCGGGATCAGGACACTACGGCGCGGTCCAAGAGAAAAAGGAAGATGGCAGTCACGTGACAACAGCAGAACGAAAAGGATGCACATGTGGAAAGAACTCTAGTAAGGATAATACCAGGAGTTCCTGTGTGAACTATGGACCCACATACAAGTGCCGGTGTCCCTGTCTTGCAAATGCAAAGGTTGCAGGAATCCCCATGGGCTTTGTCAGGAAATAACAACAAAAGAGATGCCTAAAACTAGAAAACGCAAATCTTATGAAATGGGAGGGATAAGACTGAAAAGCGACACGTTTTGAGCGATCATGGTGAAGTAGCAAGGTCTGGACAGTGGACAAACTTTGAAACTTTGGTTTTACTTGAGGCAGCTATAGACACTGGTGTGCTATTCAAACTTTCTGATAGCACAAACGATCAATTACATCGCTTGACAGTTCTGTACAATGATGTAGTACAAATGGGCAACATACTGGAGTGTAGCCACAAAAATGCACAGAAGATTAGATTCAAATTGGAGCACTTTAGAACAAAACAAAAACTCCGATTTCTACTTTTGGAAGAGCAGTTAAGTTTGTATTTGGCTGCACAATCACACGGCTGACAAGAACAATATTGCCTGGGTTTTTGGTTAAATGAATATGTTGTGTTGGCATAAGCAAAGTTTTGTGCTTATGACTTTATGTTTAATGAAAGCCAATCATTTTGCAGCAACTATGATCATAGAATTTTCAATTACTGGCTGAAACATGTTCTTATTTGTTGGATATGGAAATATATCTTAATGCAGTCTGCTGAAACTGTGGTGAACGCATTTGTCGAGACTTTACTTTTTTAACTCGCTCTTCTACGACCTACTATCATATCAGGTCATCTGTGTATAGCTTTTGACCCAATTACCTGGCCTCTTGAAATAGGGGCATGCGAGGACCAAGGCAAGGTGGTCGAGATAGAAGCAAAAAGTACCACCGTTGGAGCAGAGGTGCATCAGCCATCACCACTGAAGAGACCAAAACACTAGCAATGGCAACAATTTGCCTCGTCGGGCAGAGGCTTTGCTTGTTCAGTTCTAAGGAACTTGGATACTTTTTTCATGTTACATAATTGTTGTAGTGTTGTCAAACCTCGATGGCCGTTTTATGACTCCCAATAATAAACAGACCTGGAATCTGCCAGTTTTTAAACAATGAAATTAGTTTGTGGTATGCTTCTTTCTTCGACTGAAATCATCCCCTCTAACAAAACGAAACTGCAGTACAATGACTGTAAATTACTCTCTAGGCCTATAGGTTCTATAGGCTTTATGGGCTCCATAGGTTTTATAGGCTCTATAGGTTCAAAAGGTTCTATATGCCCTAAAGGCTCTGTAGGTTCTATGGGCTCTATAGGTTCTATAGCCTCTACAGGCTCTATAGGTTCAAAAGGTTCTATAGGCTCTATAGGTTCTATAGGCTCTGTGGGCTTTGCAGGCTCTATGATGTGTTTTGCGAAGCTTTCAACCGACTAAGTGTTTAACTCTGTTCTTGCTCGGAATTTTGCGTATTAAAGTGAAATGGTCCACCATCACGTAATTCACGGGTAACCACAGGTCTCACGTTTCTCTGGCTTAGTCTCTTTGCTTTTGTCGGTGTAATTTGAAACTGCAGAAGGAACACAATAGGGAAGTTAAAATACGCTACGGCAAGGCGCTACTACGGCGACAGGAAGTGTGACATACATCCGGTATGTAGACTGCGCATGCTCGAGTCTCAGTCTCCCGCCATAGCCAAGCTGCAGACTACGCCAAAACCACCTCACTGCCGTACTGCCAACTACGTGAGTGTTTACCTCTACTTTTTTTAAATTTCATCGGTCGTTTGATAGCTTACATTACATATCAACATATAAAAAGTATAAAGCGTTAACTGTGTGTGAAAATTTCTTTTATTTCAGCTATTTCTTCAGCGACATGGCGGATGAGTAAGTAGCTACTTTGCTTTGCAGAAACAAACAAACAAACAGCCCGCTCATTCTAACTTTAATTCACTTACCAGTCGTTTCAAACATAAACAGTAATTCGTGTTGCTCTTCCGATTACCAGAAATGCTATGGACTGGATGAGACAACACGACGTACTGCTCTGCCGAGAGATCCTGGCAGTGCAACTATACACGAAGAAGAAAGGCAGCAACGAGAGGGGAAAGCTTTGGACAGAAATAGCCCAGTCTCTGAAGCAGTGCAAAGATTTAAGTCGACGCTATCGCAGAGAGCAGTGAGGGAATGGCATGCCCTTCTTCAGTCAGAATTTAAGGAGAAAGAGAGGAACGAATTAAGGGCCTCGGGCATATCTTCGGAGCAGGATGAGCTGGATGTTTTGATTGAAGAAATTTTAGAGCAGGAGAAAGCTTATAAAGACAAACGGGATGGTGAAGGAAAGAAAAATCAACTGGACAAGGTCAATGCTGAGGACATTAGAATGAAAGCACTGGAAAGTATGGGAGAAACAAAAAAGAGGAAAATGCAGGACGATGCAAAACCACCGAGAAGTAAGAGGTGAAGTGGTTCAGACACCGTAGAATTTATGAAAGAAAGAAGCGAGAAAGAGATGGCAATCCGTGAGAGAGAGCTGGAGATGCGCAGCAAAGTACAGAAAGAGAGGTCTAATCAGACTGATGCCTTTCGTAGACAGCAGGAACACCTATTGCAGGTCATGCAGCAACAGCAAACACAACAGCAACAACAGATGCAGAGCTTCCAGCTTTTTATGATCCAGCAGCAGCAGCAGCAACATGAAGCCATTTTGGCTTTGCTAGGGAACACCAAACACAAGTAACATTTCCTGTCACTCTCTCATGTCCTAAATGTTTTATTTCTTATCCACTAGAGAACATTGGAACTGAAAACATATAATGAAATCATTCTTGGATAGATTGGACATGAATGTTTAGGAAAGGTTCACCAGAGTGTCTAAACTTCATATTTGTGGAATGTGAGCATTTTTATAAAGTTGTCCTTACAAAGTTATTTATCATGAAAAAGGTTATGTGATATTTCAGTTGAGTCCACACTTCAGTGGTCTCCGCACAAAAGCGAGGCCTTTGGGCCACCAATTTCCAGGCTACTGAATGTTTTGGTGATTTTGACTTGCTTTCAATGCTATTCAACACCAGTATTGTAAAGCCTAAAGCTTCAATCTTGCCTTGGCATTTGGCAGTTGCTATGTTGTGGAAGTGGCCCAAATGTTTCAATTTCATATGAGTACTGAAGTGCGGACTCAAGCTGTTGAACTGTTTCAGTTTGAATTCCACTCTTTGCTGTTATTTGTTGTGCAGCCGTGATGCATTTGCAGGTAAACTAAAACTTGCATGAAACATTGTATTGAGATTCAAGTAAAAAGTTCAGTTTGCAATAATGTAAACAGTGTTTTATGTGAACACACAAATGAAGAAAACAAGCACAAAAAATTATCAGCCCACCAAAGCCTACTGTGGTCAAATACTGGAACCCCCCCCCCCCCCTCTGCAAGGTGATGTGAATCGAATTGCAGAATATGAAAGCTGTATGGACCAACCTACTCCCTATCAATAATAATCATACAAAGTAGGTGAGAAGGTCAGGGGGATCACAGTGAAAGAAATCTGATGTTTGGTTCCCATAAAGGCAAGTTAGAGATGGCACACACTATATACATCTTTCCAATGCTGCTGAGGCCAATTTTTAGATTCTTTTTAAAATCCAAAAATTTGAAATAGGTGATAATGTCCCCAAACAGCCACTCAACTGAAGTCCTCACATAACTCATAGCAGCATTGTATTCTTCCATCTCTGGAGTCAATACTGCATTTCTGAAGGGAGCTTACAGGTGGACACGAAGAGGATATGCTGGGTCACCATAAATGCACATAGGGTGACCTGTCGATGAAAAGGCAAACTGGCCAAGATCTTGTAGGAGTCCAGAATCTGCGAGCATTCCTGCATCATGTTTCCGTCCCTCTAGAAAATAAAGCACTATCATTAACGAAAATTTGTATAAAATATACCCACTAAAATATTGAACAAGGTTCACATTGGCAAAACACTCACCAACAGGGCCATACATATTTCCAATCAGACCACTGGGTAGCACAACTGACTGAAACTTCAAACCATGGACACATTTGTGGCCATTGTACACGATTCTTTGGTGCTTTCCTGGCCGAGAAATGGGGCGAACTGTGCCATCAACGAACCCAAAACAGTTGTCCAGTGGAGCTCCTTTAGCAGCTACAGCATCAGCATATTCTTCTAGTTTCTGAGGGCTCATGATAGTGTGGTTCCACTGCAGGATTCGAAGGCCATGCATCTCATAAATGAAGTCAAGCACTTGCTTTGTAATCATACTCAAAACCGGTAGAGGTTTAGCAAACAGATGGATCATGTCACTGTATCGGCAGGGATACACAGGAAAAAATTGTGAAAAACCATTATTGGGTATTTGAATGGTAAATCCTAAATTCACAGCCAAAAACCCATTATTGGGAAAACAGAACTATACCCATTAATGGTTTGTATCAAAACCATTCACGTAAATACATTTCCCATTCTGTGTTTTGGATGAATACCATTTATGGTTTCTCAACCACCTTTGAGGGTTTTAATGTATTTCCCATTAACAGTCTGTTGTTAGCGAGAATGTGTTTTTGAGCAATACCATGAATGGTTTTCCAGTTCATCAAGTGTTTTTTGTTTGTTTCCCATTATCCCCGAACGAAGTGAGGGAAATACTCACGACACTAATGCAGTAATATTATACCGCCTACTTGGGGACTCCAAGCCTGTCGCCATCTCGAAATTTAACGTTGTCTGTCTGTCAGTCTGTCTGGCGTACGACTTTAGGCGCGGTTACCCCGCTAACCAATAAAAAAGGTCGGATCGATCACGTGTGCCCTGTTGTTTTACTCGGAATAACTTAGAGAAATTAGATTTGAGCGAAGCAACAATATATCGTAGCTGCGTTCACGAAAATGGAAAACTTAACTGAAAAACTTGAAACACAACAGTCTCGTGAAGCTCGTCTTCAAATGAGAAAGGAACAGGCACGAGCAAGGCGAAATCGTGAAACGAGCGAACAACAGTGCATGAATGCCGATCGAAAGCGACATGAACAGAAGCGGGTAACGCAGACAACTCCGCAAAGAGAACAGCGCTTGAACGCAAATCGGAAACTTCAGGAGAAAAAGCGGGCCGAAGAGAAGACTCCGCAAAGACAACAGCGCATGAATGCCGACCAAAAGTGACATGAACAGAAGCGGGTAACACAGACAACTCCGCAAAGGGAACATTGCTTGAAAGCAAATCGGGAGCTTCAGACGCCGTTTTGTGTTAAACTCAGATACTTATTTAGAAAGGACAAGCAACAAAGGTTAGTCAGTGGAAATCGAACAATCACCGTGACAAATATATTCTATCCCGTATAGTTTGTAACTCGATCACTTCAAGAATGTATTAAAATCTGTATGCTGATCATTTTCCCTCGAAGTATTGTTTTACTACGCTTCTGTCGCTAGTTTCGGCTACCGTATTCGCTCAGAGCAATCGGAACTTGGAGTCTTGAATGATTTAGTCAGATGTCTTATTTTTCTGTAATCTGGCACGCGGTGATTGCAGCGAGAATCTTTCACAAGCCCTTAGAAGTATTACTGGGTCTGAAGCCCGTGTATAATTTGAAGTAAACTGTTCAAGTTTTGCTTTGATTCTGGGAGAAATCTTGCTGTTTTGAGTGGGTTCACATACAAAACAATTCGAGCCTATTAAATATGCATGCCTGAGTCTGGTGCATGCAGTAGTAAAAACAAATCGCACAGGAAGCCTATTTAATTGTACTGCCTATGAATTCAAAATTGGAAAATCAGTGTTCCTTTTTTCCCGTACTACGACGGCCGACCAACTTCAAACTTTGAGTATTAAATTTCGAGAACGTGCTTGGCAGACTATATGAATTAATTTGACGTGCCGACCGTGGGAAATACGTACTTCGTCACGCAATCGATTCTTTTTTCAACGCAAAAGTATAACACACACCATTCTTTTTCTCCTTCCTTTGCGTGTAGCACTTGAGTTCGAAGAAAAGATTGAGTCAACATTTCGGTAAAACAAAGGCTACTCTTGTTGGGAGTTACCAAAGTAAAAGTCCCATCAATGGCAGAGTGAGGGGGTATATGCGATTATCGTATTTCTAGTAAGGATTCCCATTATCGTTCATGGGTATTCATATGATACCCATTAATGGCTTTCTAATATTTTTCTGGAATGGGTTTCGTGTGTTTACCATTATGATATTTCAATTATCATTCATGGATTGGCATGTGATACCATTTATGGTTTTCTGATTTCTGGAGTGGGTTTTGTGTATTTCCCATTATGACATTCCTTATCATTCGTGGGTTGTCATACGATTTCCATTCATGCGATTACCATTAATTGTTTCAAATCTATAATTTTGTGCTCTAAACTCTGCAGATGTGTTACATAATATAGTTGCAGACTTGGCAAAGTTAAACTTTAATATGATGACATGCAATCATATATTAATACATTTATACTGAAATATATTTAACATTATATCCCAGTTGCAGGCTATTTAATAAATTTCCACTGGTTTGCCGTGGTGTGGACTCTTATTTACCACGAGTTACGTCATCACATGGTCGAAATGTTGTGGACTCACAAGGCACTTTGCCGAGTGAGTCCACAGCTAATTTTGACCATGTGATGACGTAAATCGTGGTAAATAAGAGTCCACACCATGGCAAACCAGTGAAAATTTGTTTTTTACCACAATATTTAGAAATATAAAAGAAAGTTTCGTCGTATTTCGTTGCAAAGAGTGACACGCTGGCGAGAGCCAGAAACTAGTGTGTTGTGGTGAAAACTGTTATGTTCAGAAGGGCTTCAATATCTTCACATCTTCTCGACATATTTGAACAGTTGATGTTGATGTTGATGCCACTTTAATATAGCCCTGTGCCACAAGTGCCTCGGCAACTTTCAGCATCAGGGACTCTCTGGACCTGGATGTTGACGACCGCAGGTTTTTGACTCTTAGGGTCTTGGCAGCAGAGTGCAAATGAGCCCTTGAAATGTCTGCGGCCCGCATTTCTTTCATTGACACTGCGACAATGACTTTAGCAGCACCAATAGAAAGACCTGCAAATTAAGAGAAAGATACAAAATAAAACATTTGCTTACAACTTTATGACAATTAGTGCATATAATCAGCCATTGTTGGAGGAACTTTTACAAAAGATTGCCAGTTTTTTTTGTGTCCTGTTATTGATCATTAAACGCATCATAACATTGTCAAAAAGATGCAAATCTAGGAGGCGCACAGCTTTTTGGCAGTGTGATGACGCGTTTCATGATCAATAAAACAAAAAACAGACTTCAATTCTGTTAAAATATGCATGCATGCTTCAAGGTATCACCCCTCCCCCCACAAAAAAATGACCACTTTCCCGCAAATTTGTATTTAAATGGCATCAATTGACGAAACATACGCATGTTATGTATCAAGCTGTTTGTAATTAAATTATCTAACCGCCTTTAATGTCTGTCATTGATACCTAATATGGCAAGCATTATTGTGCATTATTATATGGCTGGAGCTGCTTCCGATGAAATTGCGCGCTCTGATTGGTGTATTTGCCGGTCATTGTTTTCCTGTAACGCCCGTATGCTTGATTACGGACCGGCAGATTAAGCACGTGAATCAAGAGGTCCTGCAGTTCTTTGCTTTCAGTGAATATTTCGGCTACGTTTGGCTGAAGGCAAAGCGGTAGAACAAGGATATGCAAGGAAAAGAAAATCACCGCGGAAACTAATTTGCAAGCCGAGAAAACGGTTGGAGATGAAGATTTGTTGACTTAGTTTGTGGCATCACGAACGGCGTCTCAAGCACCGTATTCTGAGAATTGGTTCACATCTTGAACTACGAGCTAAACACTTAAAGCAACGTAGAAGGCACAGCAAATTTCAGTCAAAGAGTGATGTGAACAATCTCAATGAACCGTTTGCGGAGCTACGAGCAGACTGATTATTTGTTGTCACGTTGCTGCAAGCGGAGTTCATAAGCTAACTGAAACTGTAAGTATGGCATTTTAAGAGTGTAAACGCTGTTTCATTTCAACATCTTTGAAGACTTGAGTGAAGGAACTTATCTTTCTATTTAGAAAATGAAAAACGTTTGATTCACACAATTTTCTGTGACGACGGTTGAGATACAAAATATTGTAGTTTCTTCAATATTTCCTTTGTTTGAATCCCGGAGTTTGAATGTTGTGATCGCAAGTTATATACAAACGCTTGGAGCAGATAGAATTCTGCTAATTTTGTGTTGGAAATTGCTTATCAGAAAAAGAAGAAGAAGAAGAAGGAAAACTATTTTTAGTTCGCCACGCCGTGATTTTTTGATCATTGATAATTGATAATTTGCGCTTTTTTCCTTTTTTTATATGTTCTCCATTCTGTATAATATACGGCTGTCTCTGTTGAGAGAATGAAAGGAGAAAATTGATCACAGCTGTTAGAGGAATGAACTGCTAACTCACCTGATGCTGTTTCCTTTCCACCTGAGGCGAGGCCTTGAAGATTTTGAGTGGAGAGTTTGTGAATTCCATTGGAGACTGACTCAGAACAGTCCCAGGAGAACACCTGGAGCTGTCTGCTTCAACCTGAAGTTCTTTGGTGGTTGCTGTAGTGCAAAAATGAGATCAATCAGAAAGTGCAGCTTCTATGTGGGAATAATAATGTCAATGAAGGGAGCTTGTGTCTGAAGACTGTTTTTAAGTGTAACTTTGTATCATGGTAACTTTGGCTATACACATCTCCATGGAGGGGACAACTGATTATTTAAAGTTAAGGTGATCTAGGTCCTAATTATTCTCCTGCCTTGAACAAAATGCATTCACGAGCGAGGTTGCATGTATCCAAGCTAGCTTGCATTTGCTACAAATTTTAATTTCAACTTTCTTTCACGGTTGCATTGACCATGCATCTTCAGCTTGATGTACTGATGTACACATATTTGAGTTGTGATGGCTAACTTTAGTTACCCACTTGTGTGTGAGGGCTTCACCAAATAATTTCTTAGGTTAAAATATGTGGTACATCAAGCTTTTATGCAGTGCACAACCATGAAATACTGGTCTAGACTATTGATGGTCTGATCAGGAAAAAATTTACACAGTGTGGAATATAAAGACTGCAGTTAAGTACATCTGGGCGATCAAGGATAAAGGGTAGTTTTAGCTAGACAGGAAGTGAATATTCAGATTAGTGAACAGCTGGCCAGCACCTCTTTGTACCAAGAGTTCTCCAAATGAGGGGGTCAAACCTCCGCTGTCTATCTGCTGCTGGACTATCTCAATCGGGTCCTTGATGTGAAACTGGGTTTCATTCTCCAGCTCTAAAAGATCTTGCACGAATGACCCCATACGCAGATTACAGTGCACTGCACTGTGCAACAGGAGTGTGACAAACTGAGAACAAAAAGGAGTGAAACAACAATTTAAAACTTGATCCGCTCAAGGAATAGATGGTCAGGTTGTGACTTTTTCGTTGAACCAAACCGGCACATTTTGGGCTTGTACTTCAAAAATTCAAGCGCAACTCAATTCATCCGGTGAGTCAAATATTCATTTCTCTCAAGTATTGTATAAGTTTGCAAAATTGAGAAGCTGTGTCACTAATTAGTGTAAACGCTGAGTCAGTGCATGCGTACGCGCGTAAAATGATTGGAGAAAAAGTGCTGTTCAATGATTGTTTTGATGTAAACCTTTGAAGCCATATAATAAACTACTTATTGACCTCGCTTGCTCGTCTGTACGGTCAAAACCTCGGGCGATATTTTCTCCGTACAGACCTTGCGCTCGGTCAGTATAAGACGTTTTTATTATATGGCTCACCAGTCCATGATGGAAATGGAGTATTCTGATTGGCTCGTTAGCGGTCCGTATTTTCTTGTACGGACCAGGCAGACGGACCGGGAAGATGGACCGCTACGTCACAGTTAAATTTGTTTGTCAAAAGTTTCACACACAAGGTTGTGCAGCTCTTTGGTTTCGATAAAAGGTGTCGGCTAAGTCTGTGCAGAACCAAAGCGGTGGAACAAAGAATTTGTAAAGGAGATAAATCCATTTCACAGGGAAAACTTTCAGTTTACAAGCCAAGAAAAACAGTTTGGAGAAGAAGATTCGACCTGTATTGCCGGTGTTTGTGGCATCGTAAACGGCAGATTAGCTTGTTCTCTAAAAAATTGGATGGTTTAACGTGGAAGGAAAGCAAAGTGATCGGCCAAAGAATGTGAACAGTCACCGTGAACGGATCTGAGAAGATACAATGTTTGTCGGACAACTGTTTTGTAATTGTGTCGCCGCCAGCAGAGCTGTGCTGTAAACACTGCAAGTATGGATTTCACAATGAATGAAAGTCGTTTTATTTCAAAATCATTGAAGATTTTACGGAACTGATGTTTATCTTTATGATGATGGACGAATAGTCTACGAGAATTAAGCCGTCGAGAGATCGGTAAGTTTTGATGTTTACGGAAGGCCATTGCGATATTGAATTTCAGCCTTCGGCTTTATTGTTTTCTTTGAATGCCTGTTTGATGATAAATGCATTCGAAGAAATAGAATTACGTTTACTGTTTTGAGCTGCAAAGCGCCTGTTTATTTTCAAACAAGGAAAATTTGAAAAGTCGAAAGAAAGCTAAACTTTCACGTTTGACATCGTGACGGGTTTACTGAGTGACTGTGTCACTGTAGATACGGCTTGCACTTAAAATAGTATTCAACTAAAATCATACAGTAAATTAGCTGCTTCTTTCTCTCAAGTATTTCGTGTTGAGGAAATTGGAGAGCTACATCACTATGAATCAATTTTCAATAGTTGAAACGCCGGTTGCGTACGCACGCAAACTGGTCAAGTGCTTCTTGGTGCTTTGTCTTATGTTTTGCAGCATAAAACATTGAAGCCATATAATAAATCATTTATTGACCGAGCGCGAGGTCCGTACGGGAGAATATAGCTCTCGTTCTTTTTTTACGTGTTTATGAACCTCGCCACGGCGGCTCGGTCCACAAACACGTAAAAAGAAAACTCGAGCATTATTCTCCCGTACGGACCTCGCGCTCGGTCAATAAGATATATATATCAAAACCTGTATGGCATATTTGGGGGGGGGGATACCTGGCTTAAATATGGACCGTGTGCCTCCTAAATGCAAAGATTTTTTGCGCGCTTTATGATTACGTAAAAAGAGCAGATCTTAGCAAGGGTTATAGGAATCAAAAAAGAAAACAACAAATTTTTAAGAGAAAATAAAGCTTTTTAAGCAGTGTACCAGGAACTATGTTATATTCATATCTTCTGTCTCCCGATTCAAATCTGGATGAGAATTGACATCTTTATCCGGGGTCAATGTGGCGGATTCCACGACTTTCGGGGTACTGGCAATCTGAGTGTAAACATCATCAAGCCTTAATTGCTGTTCTGCCAATTTTTCATGATTTATAGAATTAATTTTACAAGAAATGGCAGACAGCCACATCCTGTAAAAAAAAATTGCAGTTACCTTGGTTTTAGTCTCGTAGTCATATCCGTTTCGGACGTTTCTGCGCCATTCGTTCATTACATCAATGATGTGTTGCCGTATTCCACTCCGGGTAAACCCCACTGCCACGTAGGCGCAATCATTCTCTAATTCCATTGCCAGCTGGTTCAGCTCCTGGAGACTTTCAGGTCTTTTCTTAAAATTGGGGATGTTGTTCCCTGGCCATTTTTTTATTGCAGCAGCCCTTACAGCCTTCTTCCTGTGTTAGAAGTGAAAGCACAATGCCATGAATCTACACTCTAGTTCAGTTTTAAAAGTGCACCTACAAAAGCTTAAATGAAGTTTGTCAAATATAATCTTACTTTGCGTTGTACACCCTCTTATGCAGTGCACTTGATACATCTTTCCCAGATGGCTTTCCTTTCGGTACTTTGGCCTTCGGCGGAGATGTTTCCTCTATTTTTCCAACTTCTTCCTTTAGTTTCAGCTGCTCTCCGACCAAGGGAAGCCCACAAGCTTGCAGTTGTTCTTGGCTTCCTCTGGTGGCGAGCAGTATCACTCCCTTTCCATCAATTTTCTGCTCTAAAACAGACAACTTCAAAACAGATAACATATTTAAAACAGCACAATACAAATAGCCCAATTTTTGGAAAGATACATATTGACTTCAATGACTATTTCCACCTAAAACTGCTGAAAATAATACTGAAATTACAAGAAAGAGAAATTATCTAAGCAACATGACTGCTTCAAATTTTTAACTTACCTTCAAACGCTTTGGCGACAGTTCCGTCGAAAAGGAAACCTATCCACCTGGCAACTTCGCTGACGCTTTTTTCGCGCATGTCTTCCATCCCAGCAATTTCGCTTACAGTTTTTTCTCGCATTCCTTCCATTGTAGTGTCATTGAGTTTTAAACGTACCGAGCCGGTAAAAAAATAAAACACACTGCACTGTTGTTTGTGTACGAAATATGCACGCGAAATGGAGCTTTAAATATGTGCGGTGTCGCAGTAAACTGCGCGCGAAATGAAGCACGGTGTCGCAGCAAAATGCGCGCGAAATGAAAAATACGAGCGCAGTTTGCCTTGTGTTGTAGTGCAGCGCGCGTTCGAGTTGAAGTGGAAAGATTTATCCAGTAAAAAATGCTCTGAGATTATGGCAGGGAGAAAAAGAAGCTGGGAGCGGAGCCAGATAGTACGTTGTCATTGCGAAGAACTTCAGTACGTTCACGTGCATTGTCCATGTGCTGAGTGTCAAGGCAGACCTGTTTCGTCATCGAGGGAATATGCTCATTGGCAAATGCAAGAATGCATGGATTTGAATAACCTGTAAGTATTAAAAGAGTGTAACTCTAAGTTATTTGGAACTGTATACTGCTGGGTACTGCTTATACTGCACAGGACAAGTATTTTTCAGATTTTGGTCGTCCGAACGTGAAATGCATCGCACACCGATAATGACTATATTTCATATCATTCCTGAGATCCCTTGTCGATTTTCCTGTTGATCCTTGTCAGTGGAGTCTCCTCCGATCAGAGTTTCCTCGAAAAGCTAAGAAATAGCGTTAACATAATTTGATTCTAGTACATTCTACTCGTCCGGACTTTGGGAAATCTACTCGCAAGTAGCCAGATAGTACGAAACATAAAAGAAGCTGTCTAAACTTCCTAGTGCGCCAGGCCCTTTACTTCACATCTTTCGCAGTGCCAATTTTAAAATATTTCGTGCAGGAAAACATTAGAATCACAATTCAGACACAAGCACCAATTTTGAAGTCGGCCACGAGCGTGGCACACGGCTTTGTTGCCAAGGGTATTCAAACGTCCATATCGACCCAGAATTTTGCGTTAAGTCTAACGGCATAACTTACTTTCTTGAAAATATTAGTGTATCGGACTTGTAGAATAAGTAACTTCTGAGATGGCTTTTTGAGTACGTCATAGTCAAGAATACCATTTGTGGGATTTCCTCTGCGTATGCAATTTCACATGCGCGACTTATGCACCAGTCAATGTAAATCCCCGCCCCCCCCAACCCGGGAAATAGCGGGGACTTGACTTTTGAGGTCTGAAAAGCTTAATGTTTGTTCCCGCCCCCAGGACAATGTTCAAATTCCAATGTCATTGCATGTTTCTGGCCTTCTTAGTTGGCACGTTCTTATTGCTGCAGTGCACCAAACTATGACTCGACAGAACACGGATGGTTTAATTTCAAGCCAATAACTCAAGGATTTTACCTTCTTCGTTTCCTACGTCGCCGTGTTTCATGCTTTAAGACATTCTCGTTCCAATTTCCCAAACGTACAGTCATCTCCAGGTCCCCGCTGTAAATCTCATCCAAGTCCCCGGTAACCGGAGCACTTTTAATGATCAAAAGTCGTATTTTTCCCCGCTATTCCCAGGTTGGGGGGGGGGGGGGGGCGGGGATTTACATTGACTGGTGCATTATACAAGCAGAAGCCAATTTTGCATATATTCACCTTGAAAGATACACTGGCCAGGGAGATTTTTTACCCTAATTTTACTATAATTCTTCAAATCGGTCAGCTGTACGATTTAAGTGTTCAGATCGCAATTTTGTTCGCAACACGAAACCAAGAACGTCCCAAGACCGGCAAGCGAGACCTGGTGTCACAGCGGATTTGGACCCCCCGGTCCAAATCCGCTAGCGAATATGGACCCCCTCTCGCAGATTTGGACCCCCCTAAAACTTTGAGTATAAGAAAGATTTTCAAGTGTAAGATTTATTGTATCCGATATTTTTTATTTGTAGTTTCTTATTCAATTGTGAACGTGTTTTACATTATGCGAGCATTCGAAATGCAGTGTGATTTTAAATAGTTCATCCAATGTATGAAATAGCACTGATTTGTTGCTTCTTTAAATTTCCATTCAGCTCACAGTCAGAATCTGCTTGCACTGATGAACAAGCAGCAATCAGCAGCGAGGATTCATCGGTATATGATATAGATGAGTCAAGACCGACTGGCAGGTCATCAGATTCGTCACTTGAAAACCACCCACCAGAACAAGAAGGAAATTCTCCTGAGCTTGATCTGAAGAACGAAATTGTCTGCAATATCTGTAGAGCACTAATGCTGGTAAATCAAATGCAGGGGTCTTTAAATTACTTTGAAGACGTATTGACTTATGCGAAAGACCTCTTCTGTAGAAATGACCAAAGTCTTGTGAGGTACTGGCCCAAAAACTGGAGAGAAACCAAAAAAATGCTAAATGAGTGTGGGTACCAAGACCCAAAGGAGTTGTTCATCTGCCTTGACATCAGTCACTATTCACAATGGGATGTGATGGACACTCCTGATGCCACATGCCGCCACTGCGGTAAGAAAGGGTCAATTAAGTACTACTACCTTGGCCTCTCGGACAAAATTCGCACTTGGTTTTCCGACATTGCCATGTGCAAGAAAATGTTGGCACACTGGGAGAATAAAGAAAATTGGATAGCAGGCTGTGGACCCAATTTCACATTGAAAGAGCTTTGGGATGGAGCCCGTTTTAATGAGTTGTCATGGTTTTGGAACCCCGAGTCAGAGTGGATGCTACCCTACAAGTGCACATTCTGTGGAAACATCATTAGTGCTTCAGACATCACAGCCTCTCCTGAAAATGGTGGTGTGTACACTGTACAGTGTGTCGAATGTGGGGTAAGAGAAGGGCATCAACCAAAATTTGCTCATGGTGATCCACGAAACATTGCACTCATTGGTCACTGGGATGGTTGGCAACCATTTGGTTCCCCTGGCCAGCACAGTTGTGGTAATTGTGGCACTAAATTATTATGTGTACATTTTGTATGTGTTATAGTGTGGTAAAATACTCTCTGCATGGTTTAAATTTAATTGCTGAAAGACTTTAGAAACATTAATTAGAGAAGCAAAAATGATCAAAAATGTTATATGTGGTGAATCAATAATAATATTATTGAGCAATTGTGACCAAACTGAGTTGGGGCTGGAGGGAGTTTTAATTTATGGTAATTAAGTTGTAATATGATTAATAAAGGGAATGTTGATCACTGACTTCTGACTTTAAAATAATTGTTGATTTTCATATTAAAAGATCAGTAAAGCCAATTAAAGCACAAGCAAGAATATGTTAATAATGTTTGAAATTTTCTTTATTGACAGGGGCAGTGGAAGTTTCCATAGGTAACTTGTGCAAAGCAGATAGAAGTGCAACAGAAGAAGTGTATGTTGTAGGATTTGTTCCCAGTCACATGCTGCCAAAGAAGCGACCATGCTCACTTGATCCATTTCTTCACCCTCTCATTTCTGAAGTGGAGGACATTTTCATAAATGGTAAGTCCATCAGGTTAATTCTGATGTATTTATTCCTTCCCTGAAACTACAAAGCAACAAATATTAATAATCACTATGGCAGCAGGGAACCCAATTCTTCTGGTTACTTGACTTGTTTCAAATATTGACCTGGTAGAGGGAGAGGCTTATCAGAGCACTGTTATTGTTAGTATTAACTTTTTTTTTTAGTTGTCAGAAAAAATGAGAAAAATATTTATCTACTACAAAATTGTATGATTACAGGCTATGAAGTGGAGTATGTTGGCAGCTTCGATGGACTACCAGCTGGCACTATTGAAGTCCATGCCTTAATTCTTTTGTGGACTGGCGACTATGTAGCCCAGTGTGAAGTTGGCAAATTTATCAATGGTGGCATGTGCCCTTGCAGAAGAGACAAACTCAAAGGTGAGATGGATAGTTTTGTAGACCCTACCACTGACTGTAAGGATTAATTTGCAGTTTATGACATTTGGTTTCTGCATTTCAAGTCTCCCCAATTAGCACGGCAAGTGCTAAATACATTGAGACTTAAATAAAGTGATTTATTTATTTATTTATTTTTATTTATGTACAAACAACATCAATTATTTATTTTCTTTTGTACAATATAATTAACACATGGCAGGACTACATGCTGTCCATTTGGAAATAATTAATAGAAACACTCCTCTTACTGCCAAATTGGACTCGACTGCAATTTTGGCAGTCCTCAGAATTTTTCTTATCTAAATATTTGCAAACTGATTGTGTCTTTTTCTATTTAATAGGGACTATTGATCCTTCTGGCAATAGTACAACGTACTACTATGGTCAGAACCGCTTACACGCTAGATTTCCATGGTGTGAGCGGAAACTTGAAGATGATCTTCCAGAAATGATTGAGGCCACAGGAGAAGATCGTCCTACTGTCCGTGAAAGGCTGAGCCGAGACTCAGGGTACACGGGACTCAGTATTTTACACCGTCTACACAAGCTGTATGGCTTCAATGTGCTCACAGATACAGTCATCGACGTGATGCACAACATTCCAATAAACGTAGTGGGGGTCCATCTGAAGGAACTGATTTCTAATGAAATAGTTGATGTACAAGTACTGAGTGAAAGACTGGAGAAGTTCCAATGGACAGCAGGTGTGTTTATTCATTGAAATGTCTTGTGAGCACAAAAGAACCTATCCAGTGTACAGTAATTATAAGCTATCTCAACTGTAAAAATAGAGCCATTTATTTGATAGTGGGCATCTATTGGAATATTTGACATGGTAAATGTGCCACATGAGTTCTTTGAAGATGTATTAAAATATTTGACTGTGTAATATTTTATTCTATGATTAGAGCTAAAAGATGGACGGCTTCCATATGGTCTGCCATCGAGACTAGAATACCTGGAAGTCAGAGGAGTTGCAGAAATTTTGTTATCCTGCCTCAGAGGTGATTTTGGCTGGCCTTCTGGAGCCCATAGAGTACCACATGTGGCAGCTCCTCACTCGAATGACAGAGCTTGTTTTTAACAAACGCAGTGGTTGGTCACATGAAGATGTCTACTTGCTAAAGAAGTTGGTGAAGCGGTACATCATCCTCATGGAGGAGCAGAGAGGGCTAAGTGCATGCCGAGTTACAGTGCACAACCTCTTGCACATTGCTGACGATGCCTTTATATTTTCCCATCCTGACAATTATTGGTGCTACCCATTTGAGAGAGCAGTGAAGCGGTACATTGGCATAACCAGCAACTTCAAGAACATTGAATGTTCATTTGCCAAGAGGGAATCCCACAGAGAACTACTCAAACTGGTGAGTTCCAGAATCACACCCCAAGACGACACCACCAGCTACAAGATTGATCTTGAAAAGGTGTGTACTGCCTTGGTTTTGTCATCTCTTAGCCGTGGTTGGCAGAAGCTGTACAAATTATTGCTGATGCTTATGTATGTATAAGTAGAAGTACAGTGATATCATGGCTTCAACATGGTCACAATGCCATGAAGTTATTTTATGAGTGATCTACCATCATGTGTGTTACATCTATCGTATCAATTAAGTTCAGTTCAACGTAGGTACTCCCTCTGTAAAGCCATTTTGTAAAAGCTTTTTTATTAATCGGTGGGTTAGACACAATAAGAAACCCTTTACACAATTTCTTTTTTGGAAAACATATTTAGGAACTTGATGCATTTGCTCACAAAAAAAAAGGTTAATGTCAAAATACGATCTAATGTCTTTGTATTCCCTTTACTGCAGATGTGTGCCAAACGATTATCAGGTGCAAAACACATTGGGAAAGTGGTTGCCACAACATCAGCATATGCAAATACCTTTAATGAAGGAGTTCTTGTTGGTGGATTGGTTCGCAATGATGTGCTACTGTCACAAAGGGATGTTGGGCTTATTGAGAGATCAGATCCCATCTTTGTTTCTGCAGCTGTACCAGAGATTGCGCTGTCTTTCCGCAGTTTGTGGAAGCCTCTACAAGGACCAAATGGCATGCTTTTCAGGGAAGGTGAACACATCATGTTGTGGTTTAATGGGGATGAGGAAATCTGTCAAGTACAAGAATTCCTATGCCTCGATCTGGAAGGAACTTTCCACAAGCTCGTGAAAGTTGCAAGGTACCAGAAGATTTTGAATGAGGAAGGTACCCTCAGTACAGACCCATACAGTGGCGGCATGTTGGTCAATGTCTCAGAACAAGATCTGCTGATTGCTCCAGTGACCGCAGTAGTGCGGAAAGTTATTCTGCATGAGCACTGTGAAGAAGACCATGATTTGGGTAAAAGAACAGTCGTTGACTTTCAGAGAGAAGAAATGCCACTGACATATGCTGACATCGTTGTGCCATTTTATCCTCAAGTAAACGACATGGTCTTGATCAAGGGAGATGAGCCTGATCCTTGGTTGGCTAAGGTACTCACCATTCAAGAAAGAGCACAAACTGTCAGAGTATTGTACTATTTGGAGGATGAGGACAGGCCAGAGCAACATCTCTTTGTGCCACTTTGCACACGCCTAGCACATGACTCTGTATCATGGAACTCGATACTGTGCCTAGCTCCCGGAGAATGGAGAGAAGATGCTTGGGAGATGGATCTCTGATTATCATGATGGTTCAAGGTTGCAGATTAAAATGGAAAAAAACCGACAATAACAAAATAACATATCTTCAAAACAAATTGAAGTATGTGCACATTCGTAGCCAATATTCTCAAGTGCTTGCAGGTGATCGAGCTCTAGCTACTTCATCTAGCGTAGAATGTAGAATAACAGAAAGCCCCATTTTTGTTTGTCATTGTTATTGTCATTTTGTTGAACCTTGCAAACCGGTGGTTCGATTACCTCGTGGACTCTAGAGCTATCAATCGTGTAAAAAAAAAGAGTTCTGGCCTCTAACGTATGCCAACATTCCAAGGTGAACATTCAAGTGATTATATAATACTGCACAATTCGTATTATAACTGTCACATATGGATTTCAATATAGTGTTAGTGCAAACATAAGAGGTGGCCAGATTGCGTTGAGCTTCAAAAAGGAGTAGTATAATAGTAAATGCTATTTGTTCATTAATTTACAAGATGCCTGTTCCTTGGGTTTCAAAACAAGGCTTTTTTTCTTGTGTTCATTTTTATATAATTTGCATTTCACACTTCCCAAAGCGTGCTTTTTTCACAGATCACACATTAAAAGTGTGAATAAAAGCATGAAACTGTGTAATCACAGTTTTATTTTGGCATGGATATTCCATTTTTTGACTGCAGTTTATCAAAAAGTATTCAGTGGAAATATTGAAAACAACTGATTTATGTGTCACAACTGCAGAAACACTCATGTGAACTTTGAAAGCCATCCATGGCTTTTTTTGGGATTCCCATGACTGTTTTTTTTGGCTGATCAAATGCCAGCACAAAACACACACAACACACACACACACACACACACACACACACACACACACACACACACACACACACACACACACATCCATCACACACACAAAGTGGTAATTATTATAAAAAATATATCCAGTTGAAGTAATTTGAAAACATGTCACATTTATGTGAACTTTGAAAGCCATCCATGGATTTTGTTGGATTCCCTATGACTGTCTTTTTGGCAGAAAAAAATGCCAGCACACACAAAAACACACAAATGGATATTATCAAAAAAACATCCAGTGGAAATAAGTAAGCCACATTAATGTGTCACAACTGATACAAACATTCAGGTGTTTTGAAAACCATCCATGGATTTTGTTGGATTCCCAATATGTATTTTCAACAATTACCATGAATGGTAATTTTTCAAAACTGGGAAATTACTAATGTCAAAAATTAACCATTAATGGGTTTTTTGTAAGAATGTGAATTTAGCAAAACCCACTAATAGTTGTAGTAATCCATTAATGGTTTTTCACAATTTTTTCCTGTGATACGAAAACTGCTTCAGGAGCATACACAACCCGTCTATTCCGTCACACACACTTCCCTGTGGGCATTTAATCACAGCAGGAATCTGGAGAGCCTCGGCAAGCAATGGGATGTCGGCCTTTCTGACTCTAAATTCTGCCTTGCACACGTCTTCGTTCATTTCTTCGAGGCCGAACTGTTGGTACGAATCGTACGGGAAATCCAGGGTTTTAGACTGATTTACATCGTATAGCAGAAGGAACATACAAAACAATTCGAGCTCATTAAATATGCATGTCTGAGTCTGGTGCATGCAGTCCAGAGTAAAAAAAATCTCCTGTGAGAGCACATTATAAGAAACCAACTTAGGTATGGGGCAATTTGGCATAAATTTAATTGCAATTTTACCCTGCTTCTTATTACTTAGCTTCATTGTTGATGCAGTCCGCACAGCTTGATATTTTTGTTTACCCATGACCCCTGCAGTGTAATATGTGGCAATACTTCTCAACACATTGTCATGTGAATTTTCGAAAGCCACCCTTTCCTGATTCTGCTTTTTCTTAAGGATGTAATCTGTTAGCTTCTTGTTAGACAAAACATAATCTCCAAGAATATCTGTTTTACATTACTTACTTAGGGTGTCAAAAAGCCCATCAATAGCAGGCCTTTTATTAGACTTAGTTGCACCATGGATAGCTGAAGCTGCATTGAACGTCTCCTGTCGTCTCCTAGCTAATGTCCTTTCTGAACTTCCTTCTGCAGCAGTAGAAGTTTGGGGTCTTGCCTGCCTCTTAGCCTAGGATATAAGAAGTGTCAATCACACATTAGTGATTCCAGCAGTGCCTAGCCACCACATTGAAGGATTACAATATTACCAACAGGAAATGTCAACCATAATGTCAATACGTACTTCAGGTTGGCTTCTGAGTACTTGGGGATCTTCACATAATATATTTGAGGGCTCTTTTGTGTCAATAATTTGAAGTAAGTTAGGGATTCATTTAAGGCTTAGTATGTAAAATAACTTCATAAATTACAGTTTTGAACAAGATTTACGCACTTTTATATCCTCATAAATTTTCTCCACCCTGAAGTCTGGCACATTTCTATTGTTGTGTCGTCTAGTTATGATTATTTAATACCGGAAGAATACAGCACTTGCAGTATAGCGTGATCAGAAATTAATTAAATATTATTAAATCGTATCATGCGGTTCATCTTCTTCAGTTTCCAAATCTTCTTCTGCTCAACTTGAAGTTCATGTTTCTCCTTAGCCTTTTGAATCTCAGCCTCTCTCTTAGCTTTCATATAAATCCCAACTGGGAAGCGGTTGTACGTTTTCCTTTTATTTGGCATCGTGCTTGCTGCTCCATGTCTTACCGTAGCACCTAACAATATGGACATAAGAGCATTATATCAGTTGCATTTTCCATCTCAAAGAGCACAATATTCCGAAAACGAAAAACATACGATTCTTACCGGAGAATCACAGCATACGACAGTCATCGCCTCGGTCCAGAAGACCTCAGGGTAAAAAACTTTATTGAAGCCGACGTTAGGTCATTTCCGACTCTTCCCAAGACGACGCCATTTTCCAGGGAAACGGTTCGACCACCAGGAGGCACAGTTTAACCTTTCTAGTGCATGTTTGGTATCAAAATTTAACTTGTAAAACGCACTACTTGAATATTTACGCTTCTACTTTTCCCGCTCTATCTCATAAGCGCTAGCGATCATTATTTAAGGCTCTTAAATTAGTTACCAGATACGGACACAGACGCCATTTTATTTCCCCATTGTTTGGCTGGAAATCGGAGGCTCCTGGCCCGGCGTGCAAAGTGGTTGTAAAGGTCTTCATCCAATAATCCTTTCAGACAAGGCAGTGAGTAGAAAAGGAGCCAGTTGCGATACTCGGCAGCTATATGAAAAAAATGGAAAGAAAAAGAATTGATCAATAATAATTTTTCTTTGCACTGTCAATTTCAAGGAGTTGTTTTAACTCCAAAAATGGAGTTTAAAAAAAAAAGGTAAAAAACAACTCCATTTTTTGGAGTTGTTTTAACTCCACCTAAACTGGGAGTTAAATTAACACCACCAAGGAGTTAAAATAACTCCTTTATAAGAGTTGTTATAACTCCCACTTGTGGAGTTAAATTGACTCCATTAGAGTTACTTTAACTCCATAATTGGAGTAACTAAAAAAGGTAAAAAATAACTCCTTTTCAGGAGTTGTTTTAACTCCCAAATTATTTAACTCCTATAAACATTTGTTTAGGTAAAACAGTGAAATGCTCTCAACCTTCAACCTGCCATCATCCTTTTATTAAGACATTACTATTATTTACAACTTTACTAACCTAAACCCAGCTATACACGGAAAAAGTCTGCAAGCAATTTAGCTTGAACAAACTAAAAATGTAAATACTTTGCTAATTTCCTCAAATACAAATTGGCAACTGGAACAAATGTAAAATGACTATTATTTACAACTTTGCTTATAAATATAAAACCTATAAATATCCTGTAAAACCTAACTATACATAACGAGAAAAGTGTTCAAGCAATTTAGCTTGAACAAACTAAAAATATAAATATTTTCTGCTAATTTCCTCAAATACAAATTGCCAACTGGAACAAATGTAAAATGACTATTATTTACAACTTTGCTTATACATATAAAACCTATAAATATCCTGTAAAACCTAAGCGTGCAAGCAATAGCTTGAACAAACTAAAAATATAAATACTTTGCCAAATCTCCTTACTCACTGAAACACAAATTACCAACTGGAACATATTTAATTTAACAAATTTAATTTTTGCTGTGCAAAAATTAATGAAGGATATTGCAATATTCTTTTCTTGGCACTGGCCTCTAAAAATACAAAGAAATTTATAGCAGAAGGGGGATATTGAATATTAAAAACATGAATTAAAACCAGAATAGATTTGGTGTGATATATAAAAAATACTTTGTTAATCTCCTTACTCATTAAAATAAAAATTGCCAACTGGAACAAATTTAAAACTATATACAGTTCTCGATAATTTATGTTATGATTTAACTACGCCTTCGCAATATCCTTCAATAATTTTTGCACAGCAATTCTCTTCTTTGCATCACCTGTGCTCTCAAGTAGACTGGCCTCTAAAAATGAAAAAAAAATTCCGAGCAAAAGGGGGATACTGCATATTGAAAATATAGTATAACCCCACCAGCAGTGCAAGGGCCAAAGGCACAGTGCTAGTGCCCAGTTTTAAAACAATACTACCCTCTGCAACCAGGTACAGAGGGTCCAGTCGTGCCAAACTGCCAGAGGCAACAATTCTGGGGTACTTGCTAGTAGTATGGGGTCCGAAAAATGACCCACTTTGCATACTAATGAGATGCCTTACCCCCACCCCCTGGGGATGGTTTTTGTCACCCTAAAAACGGGAACTGAGGGGGGTGGGGGTGGGGTGTAATTTTGTCACTGTAGGAGGGGGAACTGAGGGGGAGGGGAGGGTGGGGAGAAGGGTTGACCGGAAGTAAGATGAAATACAATTAAGAAAAACAATAGATATGAAATAACGTGCTTTTAATGACAGCAAGATGAAAAAACAATTAAGAAAAACAATTGATATGAAATAACGTGTTTTATCGACTGCATGTTGAAATGCATTGTTTGTAGGTTTTCAAGGCATCAAGAGCAGAACGGAGGAGTAGAGTGGTCAGGGTTTTGGGTTCACCATTGCAGCTTCGCGCGTCGACCAGAGTTTCAGTGAAGTTATCTGAGGATCCTAGGATGGAGATAGGGAAGGGAGCTTTGATGACATGTTGGAGAATGTGGCTGGTTAGAAGTCTGGCGAGACGACCATTGCCATCGCCGAAGGGGTGAATGTCCAGGAGTTTATAGATGAACCAGGCACAGAGTTTGAAGGATTCGTAGAGTGTTAGGAGACTAAATTCGTGGAGATCATTGAAGCGATCACAGAGTGTTTCCAGCTGATGTTTAATTTCTTTGGGGGATGAGTAGGTGTACTCTTTTCCGCCAAAGGTAGTGCTGCGTACGTATGGACTGAATTGGCTGGGGTGATTGTTACCAAAAATACGGGAATGCACTTCGCAGATGAAGTCAGGTGTCATCAGTGGCGGGTATACTACAAAATCGTACTGTTTGTCGGGCAAGAACTCTTGTCGAAGAAATTTATAAGCCAGCAGGAGATCATGAAGGCGT
This sequence comes from Plumapathes pennacea, assembly GCA_964036295.1. NCBI lineage: Eukaryota > Metazoa > Cnidaria > Anthozoa > Antipatharia > Myriopathidae > Plumapathes > Plumapathes pennacea. The sequence goes on along the minus strand of OZ038469.1, from coordinate 6,101,737 downwards.
GTGGTTTTTTCTTCTGTATCTTGGATGTGATGGAAGAAACCTGTCATTCTATCATCATGACAATACGATTTGGGAGCTATTTTTTCAGACATCAAAGCTTGAATTTGGTCAGCTAAATGCTGCCCTGTGACGCCAAATTCAATAGACGCTTCAAAGTTTAGCACGTCCGCCACGACTGACATGATGAGGGTAAATGAAGTTAAACTTCGGTTTCTTTTAGTTGTCTTAGCCGTCCAACGAGAGTGGCAGAGTCGCGGCGTGCCTTTAATTGTGCTTGGATGTCCCGCTTGATGTCCTCGGTTTCTTGTTCTGAATCAATGATGCAATGGTGTTGCCCGTGAGTTAGAGTCGTAGAGTCGCGTCGGGTACGGGGAATGGCTACGACCGAGTCGGGGTGAAAGATCCATTGATTGCCGCTGTGCGCGGTTTCAAGACATTCTAAACAAGCCATGCGAACGTTGTAGCCTACGACGTGGCTGCAGTTGACGCATTGGATGGTTTGAATCACACAATAGCAGTGTGGACCCCACTGCCAATCACCTGTAAGTTGTACGGAACTGAAACAAAAAATAAAAATAAAAATAATGTAAGTAGATGAAAACAACGAAATGAAAAAATGGTAAAATAAAAACCTACTTTTTTAGAGGCATGGTAGAGGTGTAGTACCACGGCTGACAGTTATAACGATCGTGTGTGGACATGGCCCAGTGTTGATCGCGTAAACCTTTTACGCTCAAAACATGGTCGCAAGTTTTGCAACAAATAACCATGACGGCTTCGTCTCGAAAAACTTGCCAGTCAATGCCGCCTTGAATAGGACCGTAACCTCGTCTCTCAACGAGTTTTTCTTGATTCTTCCAAGCATTTATTCGCATCAGTTTTTGTTGCCGGGTCATTGGCGGGTCTGGTATAGTTTGCCATTTATCAATATTCATGTACATGTTTGCCATAGTTGATATGTTGGAGTGAAAAAATATTAAAGTGAAACAGTATTTATAATAGGAAAACAATACGTCATCCCACGTGGGATGCCATCACGTTGGTATCCCACGTGGGGTGACGTAAGCAAAGATAAAAATAGTTGCGTTGATTTGTTTATAAAAACAGGTAGCGGAGAGAATGAAATGCATAACGCGAAAATGAAGTCAATCGTGTTGCTTGTAGTTGCGCTGTTTCTGTATGTCTTTTTTGTATCGGGGCGTTCTCTTTCGAACACACCAGGACCGAGCAATGGCCAAAAGTTTAGCTCTCGCGATGCAGCGTTGGCAGCATTTCAAAAGATGCAGAATACCCAGACTATGCAGAAGGTGCAGAATGGAACGAATAGAACGAAGGAAACGGTAACGACTCCGCCAGGCTATGTACCATTTCGAGTGGGTCCGAACAAAACGATTCCTGTCAAGAATGGTTCAGTCGAGTCGCTTGGAACCTTTGACTCCTTGGATGCAGCATTGGCGGCGTTTAACAAGCTACAGAATGTAACCCAGAAGAAGTCAACTAGAAAGCGGCGTGGAATTCTCGGATCATTACTACCGCTCGTCAAGATACCATCACCATCACAGCCACCGATTACCGGTCACGAGTCATTGCTGATTCTCTTTTGTCGCAGCAAGGCCTGGCAAAAGTTCGAGTCTGAGTCCATAAGCGAGTTCAAGATTTGGCTGATGCGCTTGCCGGAGCCGGTGCGATCCAATTTCATTCGCAAACTGTTTCTGCGGACGGATTTCAATGCACAATTGCAGCAAGTGGCGGAATGGATGCGGTGGCGAAAAGCCGTGGAGATATTCGACAAGGGCTGGGACAAGAAGGATTGGCCTTGTAATAATGCGGGTATGCGAGGTGAATGCGATCCATCTATGTTGCTTAATAGTGATGTGGTTCTTCGCTATGACATTCCGTGTCAGGAACTTTGAACTTTTTGAAAAAGCGATGTTAAAAGTGTATTTTAAAAACACCATGTTTTGAAATAAAGATTTTTTTATTGTTCAATGTTTTTACATGTTTTATTTTTGTTTATCGAATACCTTGTGAAGAAAGCGACCAAAGAAACTGTTATCAAATTGTCTTTGTTGTTCTTTTTCTCGCCTTTCTTGCTCTGCTTTGGTAATCCAGAGGCTTCCGTCACTCTGTTTCTTTTGCTTCTTCTTTTGCTTTTATAACAATACCATCCAATGCACAGCGCACATCGTGTTCAGCTTCGCGGTACAGCGCGGCCATTTCTTGATCATATTCTTCCTGTGTCATATGATAAAGTACCAGTTGTTGTACTTTTGTGGAGTAATAGTTTCTGCAAATCTGCCGTTGTCTGTCTTCAATGAAAGTTTTCTTTCCTTGGGGAGAGAGTTCATTCCAATTAAAGGAGCCTTTGGGGACATGTGTGGTCATGTAGATTTGTTGCTGTTGGTGTCGGCGTGCAATGACTTGACGCGCCATTTCCATTTCCTGTTTATTCATATTCATTATTTAAAAACTCACCCGTTTACGATGCTTTCTACTTGATAGTTGTATTCGTTGTTGTATTCGGCGTATTCTGCTACGTAGGTATCGCAGCGGTCGCATTTAATAAAATACAACATGCTCGTCCAAAGGTTGAGGACTTGTGAACGTAAAAACGAAAGGGGTTGAATGTTATCAAAAAAATCACATAAATAAAGCACAAAATTTTTATTATGACTTCTTTACGAATGTGGTTACATACAGAGTGGAAGTGGTGGCGGTCAAGTTTAGTTCTTCCAGTGTTTCTTTAAACAAGGTTTCTTCTAGCTGTTTCCACCGCTGTTCAATGAGATAACTGTTTTGGCCGCTATCACCTTTCATCTTGGCCAGTTCTTTTCGGTTCACGTTTGCCCACTTTGTTTTCATCAGTGCGTAGATCTCATGCCAATGAGGGTAGTCAATGGCGCCACAGATTATTTCTTTGGTCCAAGCTCGAGTCGAGGCGGTACGAAAGTCTGGACATTCAGACTGTTCGCTGCTCTGCTCGTACATGTACTTGGCAATGGCGTCGAAGAGGACGAAGCTGAGTTGACTGGTGGACTGCAATAAGCTTTTGGGGGGAACAAAGTTGAGGGCGACGATCGCTTCTTGCAAGAGATGACGTTCAAAATCCTTCTGTTCCGCTTCAGTTTGTTCATGTTCACGCTCTTCTTGCTCTGCTTCTGTGAACCGGTTCTGATACTGCTCGTTCATCCATGCGTAAATTTTATTCCAATCTTCATCACAGGGTTTTAAGCGTATGAAGGAGTTTTCAATGTATTTTGGAAATACACATCGAGGTTTGGAGTTAGCCATAGTGATGAAAGCAATGGAAAGAAAAAACAGCGGCGTAATGTTGGGAAACAAACAGCGCGTTTTATATAGGGTTTTTTCCTGCTAAAAATAGGTTGCACCACGTGGGATGATGTATATAGGTTTTTCCGGATAAAAATAGGTTGTTGTTGTTGTTGACATTGACCCCCACGTGGGATGATGCACGTGCTACTAGGTGACGTCATCCCACGTGGGGCGATAAAAATAAAACAACATGCTGACGAATCCCTTGGAAAAAATATCTTAAAAAGCGCGATGCTACAAAAGAAAAAATTATTCAGTGACATGGCTCAGGCGATGCTGGATGCGAGTGATTTTATTCCTTTGAATAAGACACCGCGTAAACGAAAAATGCCAAATGGGTCGGCGGCGAAAAAGTCAACAAAGAAAGCAGCGGGAAAGAAGAAAAAGGTGGAGAAGAAGACATCCGGCGTTGCCGGAGCCAGTGATGGCCCCCCTCTTGGAAAAGTTATACCGATTGACGTGTTCGTCTACGAAAAGAGAAGCGTCCCCTGGTACGACAACTGGCCCTGGGTCTACAAGTCCGAAGGAAAGCGTATGTATGGCGTGACCGGTGATCTGATTGAGGCGTCGAAAGGTGTGTTTACAGATCCCTACGAGGGAATTATTGTTACAAGCACATCACTGTTCAACGATCCATGCAACTATATGCCCTGGTACAATGTGGCGCCTTCGTGGCTAAGAGCAACCCAGGAAAATTTTCGGAGAAATAATCACGCCTTGAAGATCAGCATTCTAGCCCCCTTTGGTCCCAGCCCGCCTTTAGGCGTGGGATATTATGAAAACGAAATGAAGAAGCGTGCCGCGGCTTGGCTGGAAGTACCCCCCAGCGACCCAGATCTACGCCGAAGTCCTCAGTGGTATAATGAAGAACCGTATTCAGAGATGGGACCTATATCATTCTGGCGCACTCTGCATCCCTGCGAACGGTATCACAAACTGTTGAAAGAGATTGTGGTGATTCGCGAGCTGTTCGAAGACAAGCCGGAGTGGTACAACCGCTTTCCGTTCTCGACCATTGGTCCTACGAATACCATAACACCGATGATGCGATGGGAGCGGTACAACGTGTTGAACGGGAAAACGTGTCAGCCTCCGGAATTACGCGATCGTCCTTGCGATGATCCTTATCCTTATCCTTATCCAGCCTTAGTGCCTGAGTCAGAAGCGGAGGCGGCATTACCGTGGTATGACAAATATCCGTGGGTGAAGATTGCCTGTGTGGATCCTCGCACGCCCGACCTGACGCATGACCCGTTTCGTCGCGCGAATGTGCTCAACGGACAAGAAGTGTACCCCCCTGAATTGAATGCACCTGGCGAAGGCGATTGGTACAACGTGTCGTTGGCCAAAATTAAAGAGCGGGAGAAGGAGGAGATGCCTAAACTGAGAAAAAAGAAGAAACCTGTGGCGAAAGTGGAGCCTGTGAAAGGGATAGGTTTTCGGGCGCTAACTGAAAAGGAGATTCATGCGAAGCGCAAGAAATGGATGCGTAGTGAGAAAGATCAAGAAAGGATCCAGTACGAAGACATCAACGGAACGCGCAAACTGTATGTGAACATTGCGTGTCCTGATGGTGAGCCAGGATGTGAAGCTCTGCATAGCCGTGCTGCCACCCCCGAGGAAACCGCCCAGTGGAAATCACAATTCAGCGGCGTGTTTGGCAATTATGAGGATATTCCGAAAGAGTTTTTGGAAATGATTCTCAAGGGGTCCGATGACGAGGGCGTGTATTATTGCACGTTTACGAAGAAGAAGTATTTTCGAAAAATGGCCACGGTTGCGTACCAAAAGTTGTATCCTGTTGATCTACAGGAACTGGTGATGGCAAGAGATTTTCTGTCCAGCATCGAAGACAAGGAGATTCAAAAGAAGACACGCCAGATGATCAAGGAGTCCCCCTATGCTATCTACTATGGGGAATATTCAGATCTGAGTACGGATCTGCTGGAGGAAATCACCTTTACGGGTACCGTGGACGAGGACAATCTGTACATGTCGACTAGCCAGACAACCCTCTTTTCCATGTCGAAAGCTTTTCAGGAGTTAGCACGTCGGTCTCCCCCTAGCTACGAAAGCGTCGAGGAAGCCGTGGCAGCACTGGAAGCCATTCCGCCACCCCCTCCCCCATCACCAGAAAAAAGAACGGGTCTGGATGTCGTGCAAGATGTGTGTGCCATTCCAGAAGAGATCTTGAATGCAACAGATACGATCAAGGAGATCAATAAGCAGGTAGAAGAAGAGGAGGATCGGCAGAATGGTCTAGAAGGGATCAATCAATATTGGCGACAGATTGAGCTGGAGAAGACAAAAGAGCAAGTGGAGACTAGCAAGAAATGGTGTCAAAACATCCGAAAGGAGATCGAAGCGATGGAAAAGAATCTAAGAAATTTCAAGGTGTGGAAAGACAAAACTGTGGAGGAATTGAAGGAGGGCTACCATGAACTGGATTACAAGAAAGAGCAGTTGGAGATCTTTTTGAATGATGGAAAGCCTGTGGTGAAATCACCTGAAAAAGACATCATCGCTCAAATGGCTACCCAGGACTACGAGGAATGGAAAAAAGAAAAGAAGGAAAAACCCAGCAAGGCCTATGAAGACTGGCGTCGGGGGTTAGACGAGGCTGCGAAGAAGAAGTCACTAGAGTTGAGCGAGAGTCGGGATCGTCGCCGCACATTGCGCCAGCAAATAATTCGGAGTCGCGCCATTCCACCCTTGATGCATTGCTTTTGGGGGATTATCTTGGAAGAAATGCGAGCAACTATTGTTCGTTTTTGTCGCAGTGCCTGTTTGGGTTGTCGTTCTTCTTCCTGGAGGTTGCATGACGCATGCACTCAGTCTATGCGTTCTGTCTGGAGCGAGCATGCGTTTCAGATTTTGAACGAACTGAATCTGGCCAGTATGGAGATGATGTGGAATGAAGTGATGGAACAGCACCATCTTGATGTGACCATAACTAAGAGTATTTTAACCATTGCGCCCCCAGCAGATTTGATTCGCATGTGGCAGCGGGAAACACGTTGCGACCCACCCCCCGTCACTTTGGCAGCCATGTATGATGTGATTGCGCGTCAAGTGCCTGACCCTCCCCCCGAAGGTTCTGAAGATGCTGCATTACTTCAGGATTTCCCCACTACGTGGGGCGCTTCAAGGGAACTGTTTCATCAACTGAATCGCCGCGTGGATGCATTTATGTCAGACTACAAAGTGTCAGACATGTTTTTTGATGAGCATTTGAGTGATGTGGTGAAAGAGTTGTCAGAAAAGAGGCAGTAAAAAGTTGTTTGTAAAAGATTTTTATTACAAAATGTAAACTCGCCGTTTGCGAGGATCTTTATTAAAAGATACATAGTGGATTCCTTTGCCTATCTGTGGTCGTTTGCTTCGGGTTCTTTGAGCGACTGGGGTGAGGGGGAGAGGGGGGATACGGCTTCGGGGTTTGCGTGTGGCTGCTGGGGTGCTGGGGGAGGGTTTCTTGGGCGGGGCTGTGGCCATGACCACACGGGGTTGAGAGGCGGCCGGCTGCTGTTCTTGATGCTCTTGGAATTTTTTCAGTTCATGCATAAAGGTGTCACGTTTTTGGGTCACTGAAGCGGCTGGATTGTCCAGGATAGCTTGGAGACGTTTGCCTGTGGCTTGAGCATTGTAGTGGCGTTGATCAGGGGTCATACTCATAGGAGCGCTCCATTCGGGAGTGTCATATCGCTTCCTTTTTTGGGAAGAGGGGATCACAATGGTTTCGGTCATTTTTTAAAAAGCGTGTTTGACTACTTTTCGAATACCCCAACGCAAGACCACGTGTAACGGAAATCCTCCTGTTTGTTTGTTGCCTCGGAAGAGAGACTGTAGTTGACAGCGCTGCGTTCTGTGGTCACAGGCGGTTTCCAAGGCATGTCCCAATATTTGTCGTTTCACGCCTTTTATGAGTTTGGGGGGTAATGGGAGGGTGCCCATTTTGATGTTTTGTAAGACTTCTTGGGCAGCACGTAACTGTTGGGGACCAGCACGTATCAAGAGGCTGGGGTCGTGTTCGAGGTTGCATAAAAAATGCTTGTGTTTTCGCATGAGGGGGGTGGGGCCCCGTCGCGGTGTTGCCATGATTAATGTTTTTAGAAAAGGGGTATGGCATTTTATAGAGTTAAGGATGGGGAAAAGAGTCGGGTGGGGCCGTGCTGTTCGTTGGGGATTAAGTTGATGCGAAGGCGGCAGTCATCATCAGTGTCCATGGCGAAATCAATTGTAAAGTTTGAGTAAGGTTTACGATGTGTGGTGCGGCGAATCCAATTCATGATTTCACGTACTTGTTCTGCAGTGTAACTGCTGTGTAAGAATCGTCGGATGACGTCCATGTTGCGAAGTTCAATGATGAAAATAGCTACAGACACATTGCGAGCCATGTCTACATTGTGTTTTCCTTGGTGATAGGGGTTCTGCGAGGTCATGATGGCAGTCACACCCCAATGATGTGACTTTTCTGTGAACAGACGTAGAATATTAAAGTCTCTGACAGCTGGATCCATCTGATCGTCTAGGACCAGAATGCGGACTTCGTTCATGGGCGTCTTTTGGGGGAAGTCTTCTTCGATGGATTCGGGGAGTCCCTCTTTGAATTCCACGCCCATTTTTTTCAAGTAATCGTAGGCGGGTTGCCAAGAACCGTAGCGGAACACGATTTTGGTGACAGGCCATTGGAAAAACTCTTTTCTCCGTTTAAAAATCTCTGTAATGAGAGTGGTTTTGCCACTGTTAGAAGGGCCAGAAATGAGAATGCGCGCCGGGTGTTTGAAACGTAAGTTGAGTTCATGCGCATGTTTTTTGATGGTCTTGGGATAGGTCAACTGTGACGTTGCGCGTCGTTTAGGCATAATGACACTGGGAATGAAGAAAAAATGAACATTTTTATTTATGCATTTTGTAGGTACAGGTTTGTCCTTTGGCTAGACTAATATCAGAAATAACATCCTGGGGGTCCAAATCAGTGCTGGCCAAGTGAGCCATGTGACGGTCGTTTTGGACGAACGCGAGAGGTTTCAGATAGGGTAGAGATTGAAAATCATAGCGTCCTTTGAGACCGCGTTCGGCGGCCACCACGATGCAGTAATAGCCGCACGCGTTGCTCATGCCCTGGTATTGAATTTGATTTTGATGCGAAGTGGAAAAATGTTTTTGAAAACGATTGAACCAGGGGTTGCGATACTGTTGAAGATCTTGTCCGTAACTGTCAAAGATGTGCAATTGACAGGGGTCGTCCGCTCCCATGAGAATCCAGTGTTCCCCTGACTTGGACGACGGGTGCGTATTGACCACCAGCAACCAGGGTTTAAAGTGACCTTGGACGTCTAGCGGGAAAGGGGGTGGGAGTTCATCACAGGCAAACACGCCTCGAAACAGGTGTTGTGTGAGAGGGTGTTGGGATAAGAGTTGGTTGATTTGATCGGTCCAGAGGGCAGTCACATTCATGTTTTCAGACACGCTCTTGGAATTCCACAGACCCCAACATGTCCAGTTTCAGCAAAGCAGTGTCAAAGAAGAGAAGCAAAGCTTTGAGTTTCTTTTGGGCACCTACTCCGCCTGGACCGTCAAAGTAGAGTGTGAAGGACTGCGTGCCGTGGGGTTGTTTATAGAGTTGCGGGTCTGCTGGGCTCTCTGCGGGGGTGAAGTTGAAGATAATGAAATGGTATTTTTGGTCAAATGTTTCTTGAGGCATGTAAATACCATCTCCCGTGTTCTCATACATTTTCATGAATCTGCGATAGGGTTCTGCTGGGTTTTCTTTCAAGTCAATTATGTCATAGCCACCATCTCCATTGGTTTCCACTTTTACCAGATTGTGTTTTCCAAATGTGTAGGGGTTTGCTTCCCGTCCGTTGCCACCGTCGGCATCGTCATCAGCAGTGTCAGGTTTTTCATAGTTGACTTGGGGCTGGAGCATGAGCACAACATAATTGGGCATCACTCCTACCCGCGCGTTGGGGATGTGATATTTTTTCACACCATTTGTGATGTTGTAGTCTTTCAGTTCCGGTCGTGTGATCACGTACGTGGCTTTGCGGCCGCCGGGGTGGGTCAGTTCTCTTTCAAGGGGGGCAATGTGGGCTGGGTTCATGATGGCTTTATGCAATTCAATGAAGATTTTCTCATCGTCATTGATAGGCACTAGTTTGCCTTGCCATGCTTTGGCGGTCATCAGGGGCCAGTTGTTGTTGTGAAAGTGAATTTTCAGGTCTATTTCCACATTGGGTGGAAGGAATTCAATGCGAGCCAGTTCAGGAATCTGCTTGAAAGGAATAACAAAATCATTTGGCCCCAGATATCTGGTTTTGTTAGCACCAGTACCACCCGTTTTGGTCATCCACTGTTCCCAGCGATATTTAAATTGCAACGTGCCATCTGCTGCACTGGTACCGTCTGCCACGCTGTCATTTGTGTCAATGTCTAGGAATGGAGTGTAGCCCTGTTGCCGTCCCCAACTCTTTTTGTCTGCTTCGCTCATGTAAAACCAGGCGTACCACCATTCTTTGTAGCCAAAATCCTTGGGAGTGGGAGTTCCGAGCGATTTTCCATTCAATTTTATTTCCATGTGCGAAATGGAGGAAGGAGCCGTATTTTGAACTGCTCCAATGAGATGAGTGGTCCAATCCTCGCCGATTTTCTTTCCATCTGCTGACACCAAACCCAACCGCAGTCTCAGAGAAGAACGCCGCAAATTAATCCAATGTGCTCTTTTCAAACGAAAATGGAGGGGCTTCATGGAATCATTGAGAGGGTACACTTCTTCCCTTTCAAAAGCGTACAAGGTGTCATTGATGGGGGGAGGACTGAACAAATTGAGTCCGGGATTCATGAGTGAAGTAGTAGTAATGACGGGTGCAGTCGAGACTGCTTTTCGGCGAGGTGGGGCTCGCTTGCCTCCACGCTGTTTAGGCATGATTAACAAATGAGGGTGACAGCATTCTATTTATACATTTTTTCTTACAACCAGATATTACTCGTTTTGTACCCTTTTCCTCTTTTCATCTGTTTTTCCATTCTTGCCATTTTTGCATAGTCTTTGGCTGTAAACTTGTATTTTGAAAAGGTTCCTTTTCCGCGCTGTTTTTTCCCTTGTAGAAAGTCACCAGCCTTGGTTTTATTCCCCATGACACTGCCTAAATAGCCTTTTCCTTTTTGCCAATTTCCGAAGAAGGGGGGTGGTCGTCTGTAATTGACACCTCCTTTTTGTTTTTTGGCGCGTTTCCTTTTGCGACCTCTGCCTGTTTGCATCCAAGAAGGACCCTCTTTTTTAATAGCCGTGGCGGTTTCTGGTACAGGGGTGCCTGCTGTTGTACTTGTAGGTACAGTGCCTAGGGCAAGTGTTGGTAAAGCGGGGACAGCAGCAGCAGGAGGTGTAGGAGCTGTCATCATGGGTAAAGAGGGGGCTGCTTGAGGAGGAGCTGGTACAGCAGGGACCATTCTGGGTGTTGCTGGTGCAGTTGTTTTGCGGGCAGCTGGTACTGTGGGCGGGGTTGCGGCTGGGGTGAATTTGGGTTGGACAGCTTGTTCAATGGGCGTGGTCGTGGAAGGTGATGGAGCGGCATCTTCGGATAAACTTTTTAAATCTTTTGCTAAGCAACCACTGGACACGTATTGTTTGGCTTGTTTTTCAAGTTGTTGTCCAGCGGCTTTGGCGGCAGTTCCTGCCAGATCTCTCCAAAATCCACCCCCGCGCTGTTGGGGGTAGGCTGAGGCCCCATAATTGTGACGGAACTTGAACATGTATCGCATGATGGTAAAATGGTAAAAATAAAGAACGTGTACCTCATATTTATAGGCAGATTAACGTCTTTTTTTTTTCCAGAGTTTGGAAAGGTGTCCAAAATTCGATCCGGCTAAAAAGCCACCACCCCACAAGTCCGCTATGGGTTTGGCCTTCCAGGACCGGACGCGCCAAGTACTTCCATGATATTTTCTCTTCTTTTTTCTTTTTCCTAATCGCGAACCAATTTCGGGAGCATTCGCCCCTATAGCTGCAGTGATACCTATTGGACCAGTGGCAGCACCTGCGGCCAATTTACCTGCTAAGAGATACTTGTTTTTACCTTTGGAAAAGTCTCGTGTTCCGGTGTAATCGAGACCGCGCTGTCGTCTTTGTTCTTGGGAATCAACAGCCAGACCGGAGTTAACGGCAGAACCAACTTCCCGAAACCATTTTTCCACATCGCCCATACCACCACGTTGAGCGCGTTTGCGCTGCTTGCGCTTGCGTGGTCGTCCTTTAGCCATCTTTTTGAACAAGTCTTTTTATTTTGTCTTTTCTTTTATTTATATCCTTGGTAATCCCATGGCTGACAGTATCGCTTTACGCACTTTCACATTTGCACTTTGTGCTTTTAACATACCTTTAACACATCGAATAGGAAATTTTTTACAGATAGAGGCAGCTATGAATGGATTGCCACCACGCTGTCGACGCTTTCGACGACGTTGTTTACGTTTACACATGTTCACAAGCTGTTCAAGTATTTGGGTAGTGGGGTGTTGTCGACAACACCTTTAAAGGCTTGTTTGGCCAATAGACGTCCTGCTGTGGCAAAGGTGGGGCTTGGTCCACTTAAAAACATGGACATGACTTCGGCCACATCATCAATTTTTCGGCGTTTGTACTTGCGAACAGCACCCCCTCTCTGTTTACGACGGACAAGTCGTTTTTTGCGATGTTGTCGACGCTGCTTTTGTTTACGCATAATGACCAGTATTTTCATTCGTTTCTCTCTTTTATTTGTTTTTTACTGCATAATGATTTGGGGGCGGCGACCGCGTGATACACGCACACGGGTTCTGCGTTTGCGACGTCCTCCATCCTGTTTGCGTTTTTCTTGGACGGGGTAGGGACGAATGGTACCAGAGCCCACTTGACGGCGTCTCTTTTTTCCCAACACCCTTGTGGAATGTGTTTGAGGGTAGAGGGGTACGCCTTGCAGACGGTTGTACTTTGAACTGATTTCTACCATGGTGCTTTTGTTTGCTAATGTATTAAGGGGTGACACTCTTATTTATAGATATTTTTTCGTCGGATGTGTAATGTCATGAAAGTGACGGCAGTGTCGCTGGGGGTAATTTCCAGTGGATGTCCGTCTTCATCTTTGAACCAAATGTGAAAGTGATGGAAGGTACCCGCTTTAATGGAGACATAATGAGGGTGATAGACCACGTATTCGTGGACCGGCTTGTCGGGGTTGAGAGGTGGTAAGACATCCATGAAGAGGAGAGGTTCTTTTTTACCATTCACATTACTGTTATGAATGAGATCAGAATAAACGCAGATTTGGTGACGGACCACATTATTTTGATTTTCATAATATTCCAAACTATGGCGTCGAATGATGGGATCAATAGGATTAGCACTGGTGGAGCGGCCGTTCTTGGTTAGGGGCAAGAATTGGTCCAGAGGCTGAAACAGTCCGCCGGGGGGAGAAGTGATACCCAGACTGGTTTCCTTTTCTTTGGTCAAATATTGGAATTCCCCATAGGATAAATGAATGTAATAGCCCGACAATTCAGGGGCACGTATACCTACACCTAGAAGCGTGGCTAAAAACGGGTTGACAAAAAGAATGAATTGATTTGACATATCGTGAAGAATGCAATAATGTGCAAAATCTTGATGATTGTGTGCTTTCGACGATAAGCGTAGAAATCGCGGTCTAAAATCACCACAAGCATCTGTAGTAATTTTAACAATCATATCTACCACATCGTCGGCCACCTCGTACTCTCCTGAAGGTAAGGTAAACAGTACCACTTTTCGATTGCCTAACCATTTGCCATGTGGTTCTGCTTTGACTTCAATGGCCAAAGTGTCTAGACGAGGGGGTATAGGTCGATTGCTCACAGGAGGGCGCCGCATCAGCAGCCATTGTGCTTTGCGCGAGTCCAAGACGCCAAGCGTTGATATTTTTTTGTGAGGTATAAACGAGTTGGGAATTGTCAGCGATTTGAGAGCCACTTCTGCATCCTCGGAAAACGTAACACGATGGGGAAAGGGTGCAATAAAATTCCCGGGCGTGTTGGTGAAGGACAGCGCGTGTGCCGCATTGCTGGCTAGAAAGAGGACATCAGACATGCTGAGAAAATGAAATTTTTTATTTACGCATGTTTATTTATACTTTTTCGAAAATGTAATTGTACACGGCTGACACCTGTGTCTCCCAAGGTTAGTGGTTGACCGCGATCATCTTCCCACCACACTGTAAGAGTCTGCCGTATTTCAGGTTTCATAGCTTTATAGGATACGTTCATTTCTTCCCAATGTTGTATAGGTGCCTCTGGTACTAGTCCGGGATTCTTAACCACAGCCAATAAAGAATCTTTAGCATTATTGACTATTTGTGTTCGAATAAAATCACCATGTAAATAAAAACACTGTCCAACTCGCTGTGCCTCGCGCGGCCCCCAGAGTTCACTAGTCGGCCATTCTGGTGGTTGATGGTCGGGATGAAAATCATTGACTAATTCTCCAAATGTCTCGTTCAAATTGGCGGCAAAGGGGTCAAAAAGTAAGGGGCCCGCATGAAAATGGTCCAGCGGGTCCATGTGAAAAATGTATGGTGGACGGGATGCTACATCCCCCAATAATCCACCCCCAGCCCCGCCATGTTGTCTTCCACGTGCCACAAAGGCGTTCGTGATAGGTCGAAAATGACCATACGCCCCTTTAGGGTCTACGTGGCGCGCCCACGGATCCCAAAACCATGTTCCCCCATAAAAATAATTAATGGGATCGCGAGAGGCAAATCGTAGGCAGCGTTCCAAGTTGCGGTTGATCTGGATAACAATTGTCTGATCGGGAGTGGTTTCTTCGATATGACCCAATCCAGGTACATAAGCTTTCTTGAACATTAAGCTAGGTTTTTGATGAGGAAGGTCCTTGTAGACGTCATTGATTTGTCGAATTATTTGTTCTGCCACATCCTCGCCTGTGAAGTAAAGTCCCGGCTTCAGCGACATGACTAAAAGATGACCCAAGGGTCGCGCTTTTTTGATCCAAGCATCAGCAGGTTGAGTAATCCATTTGGCATAAGACCCCAGTTTCATTTTCTCCCACTCGGGAAATTGTTGAAACCCGTGAACAGCTTTTCGAAGTTTGCTTATCGTACTCTCTCCTGCATCCATACCCACGCGTGTGACTACCCATGTCATGGGTCTTTGAGGTTGAAACCAGGTGGTCGGCAAGCTTAATTCTTGGACACCTACTTCCCAGCCTGTGAAATCCACTGGTTTGGGCAGTTGATTGGTAAATTTTTGGGGAGTGTTTATTCCCACATATCGAGCATTACTGAGCAACTCAACGATGGGAGTCGCCATGTTTTTAAAAAATGATGTGTTCCTTTTTTTGGTTTCCTTTTATAGACTGTCCCAGGCTCGTTTGTTGCTAGGTCGTTTTGTGACATAGACTATCACTGTGGTGACTCCCCAGCCAAAATCAATTTCTTCTCCTTCCTCGTCAAAAAATTGAAACGAGATATCTTTAATGACTTTATCTTCCGTCTGTATAGGAATAGGATTAGCAACGCGGTGTGTATATGCCGCGCAGTTCAATCGTTCTTTGTCCCCCGGATTAGGAACAATGGCCAGCAAACCTGACAAGATACTGCCGACAACCACATTTTTACCCAGGGTGGAATACAGCAAAAAACGACCAATTTGTTCGTCACTCATGGTGGTAGCGCTTGCATTCATCAAAATAGCATTGTTCTCCTTAATGGATTGTCTAGTGCCGCTCCGGTCAATTTGTCCGTCAGAGGTGCACATGAAAGGGCTGTCTAGATAGCCGCCCCGTGCTGGCAATTGGTTTTCCTTGACCAGTTGACCTCCCCACACCCCTTCATCAGTCACCAACCAGCGTCGCGGCAACAGGTCATTAGGGTCTTGTCCAAAACGGAGCAGTTTTGCCATCGTGTCATTCACCCATATTTTGTAATCGTGTCCATCAGTGTCTTCAATGGTGATGCGTTGTTTGTTGACAAACGACCCATCACCGTTTCCATTTTCAAAAGTAAACCGTAATTTCTTAAAGTGATTTAGAGGGAAGGCGCTGTACGTTTGTCGCATCATTTGCATGAGCACTTGATAGACGTTTTTGTAGGGTTTGTTGTTTTCCAGCGTGAACAGGACAGAGCGTACCTGTTTCTTTTTTTGACCTTGACTGTCTGTTGTTTCACACCGCAAATATTTTGAATGCTCGTTCATTCTCAAATTTTTCCAACTGATATTTTTGGCGCCATCGTATCCGCCGGTCACCACCCAGCGAGGTGCCTTGATGTCTCGATGTTTGCGAGAGATGGCATTCCACGAGGTAGGAATAATGACACTCATCACTTGCACTTGCATTCCCGTCAAATCAATGGGATACGGCAGTTTCACATTAAAATTCCCAGGAGTGTTGACTTGTCCGTTACGCGATTCACCATTGCTAAAGAAAGTCATCGTCTGTCCCTCCACGTTGTGAACACTCATTTTAGATTCTTTTTAGGGATCCACGAATTGTACTTTTCCGGATAGCCTACCCACTTGATCAACACTTCGGTTACTTTCTTACCCCTCACGGTTCGCCGTCGTTCGTCTAAAACTTCTTCTACAGCAAAATCCTGTTGGGAGTTATAGGGAACCTTTTGTACTTCGTCTCCGTAAAATCGACCTTCGATAGGAGTACCATCCAATTCTTCCACTAAATAGCGCGGGTTTCCTAAAGTGCGCACCACGCGACGCACTCGATACAGAGCTTCGGTCCAGCGTCCGTAATAACTTCTTTGAAACACATTGGCTTTGGCAATGCTCAAACGAACGTAATCACCCACACGTAACTGAGGACGTTGAACACGTCGGCCTTTTATACTGTACAGACGCTCGTACACTTGATATTGATTCCAGGTGGTCACATCCTGGGGAGCCATTCCAATGCTTGAATGCGGTCTTGAATTGTAACCTTTTACAAACTCCTGTAATTGTTTCACATAGTTCATTTGACGTGTGTGAATGATGAAATTAATAATCTTCTGCTTAAATTCTCGATTAAAACGCTCCACAATTGCCGCTTTGTTCTCGCTAAATGTACTGTAGTGATGAATGGACTGTTCTTTCAACCACGCTTGCATACTCTTGTTGTAAAATTCTTTGCCCCGATCCGTGTGCAAGTTCGTGGGCTTGGTCTGCGCTTCGTTCACAATGGACTCGAATGCAGCCACGACAGCACTGCCTGTTTTGTTCTTGAGAGCGCGCACATAAGCCAGACGCGACAGCACATCCACTACCATCAGTAAATAACGTATGCCATCATTGTCGGGCGCCAGAGCTTGCATGTCCAACAGATCTGCCTGCCATGTTTCATGCATCCCCGTCACATAGGTAGGGTCCCAGCGATTGCGACGGGGGGCCGGACGCTGTTTGGTATAGACGCGCTGCGTGTGCAGCCACGCTTTCGTTTCAGCATTTGGAATACCGTAGCGACGCTCGGCCTCACGAGCAAACACGTTCAGCCCTGAGAACGCTAAAGGACTGGCTGGATCCGTATACAGCGCAGAGAGAAACGCGTTCCGGTTTTTACGGGGTGGGGGCTGGTATGTCCATTGTTTCGAACGATGGATCTCCGCCATTTTTTTAGTCTGCATGTTTTTTAAGAACAACGCGTTCTTTTATGGAGGACGTTGCGTGCCGTAAGGCAATGTGTCATAGGGATTACAATGGGAGGGGTGAGCACTTCCGTCCGACAAAAGACTGGCCACCATCATTCGCTTGCTAATGACCGCACGATACGTCTTGGTACGTTCCCGAGCAAAGACGCGTTTCTGAGCATTGTGACTTTCCCGCACAATGCTGTTGGGATAGACAATGTTAATGGTATGCGCATTGGCAGCGTCTCGAGGCGCCATACCAGCACTGACATCTTCGACCACATTGACGATCGTGTCACGAATGGTGTCCGCCGTCAGTTTGCGACAAGCGCGCACCGTTTGCGAAATACCGCGCACTTTCACTTCTCGATCCCCATTGTCTAATTCGTACGCATAGTTCTTAGGGCCTGCACTGACAAACATCTTGATAGCGCGCCCCGGTTCAATCTCGTCTGTCAAATCACCAAAAAACTCTCCCGTCTTAATCAAGTCACGCTGATCTCCTGGACCCGTGGTGAAGATGATGGAATCTGTATCCATATACAAGACACGTTTGTCCAGAGGATTTAGACATTGCACATACAATTTCTTGCGCGCCAACCAAGTGGTCCAGGCCGCAATCATGACAGACACGTGAGCGGGACATGCAGCATCGTCTACATGTTCTTCGCGGTAATTATACACCACCATCAACATGGTCTGACCGATGGGAAACACAGCATGAATGTCAATCTTGGGATTCGTGGCCAAAGCCATCCATTCGGACACATCCGTCAGGTACTCGGTTTGCATCTTGTTCGTTTGCTGCCCTTGCTTGCCCCACATGCCGTTCAACTCTTGTTTGCTAATCGCCCGATTGCCTTCGTCACGCTCCATCTTCTCGGGGTCCAAATACACACCCGAGTGCGCTGCGTACGCAGCAATGAAGGCAGCACGTTTTTCTTCTGTGTCTACGCCCGCGGGCCATCCGCTGGCCTCTTCTTTCAATTTCTGAAACGTTTGAATGTAGCTGCGAAACAAATGACGCGAGCGTTGCGGATAATGCCAGACTTCCCATACTTTATGGATGCGATAGCCTTTGCGCAATGCCAATTTCACCTCTTCACTGACCCAGGTACCACGCAAACACCGCTCTCGAGGGGTGTGGTCACAATACCCCTGTTTCAACTCTTGAGCACACATACCACAGAGGGGAAACATTAGCTTGTTGTTGCATCGATAGGGCAACACTGCATTGTACAAATCACCTGGCGGTTCGATATCACACTTCACAAACCCATAGGTCTGATGTACATCGGCTTCGGTCAGCGTGTGATTCCAGTACTGTCGGATTTCTGGGTGGCCAATGGGATAGGGGTCATGGTCGTCTGGATCCCAACTGCCCATGGGTTCACTGGGGCCCACTGAGGGGGGTACGCTGGGGTCTAAAGGCTCCATTCTTTCCATTCTTTCGTCACGACTTATGTTCAAATTGCAATCAGGATACAGCGACTTAAAATCATAATAATTGATTTCCTCCTCAGGACCTTCTGCACTTGCATACAATTTGGTACAGCCTGTTCGCCCCCCAAAAAACGCATCACGCAGTCGCAACGGCGACACCAAATCCGCACGTTCACACCAAGCCTGAATAGTTGGGTCCTCTTTCTTACGACGCTCCCATTCGCACTCCCACATGGTTTCCACTTGGTAACCACACGCTCGCAAGCGTTCTTCCTTGAGCCGTGTCCGTCGGTGAAGTTCTCCCATGCTCATGTTCAATTTCGTGTTTTGATCGTCACCGCGATAACACTGTTCACAGCCGTGGAAATAACAGCCCCAGAACTCATAGCAACAGCGCGTCTGGGCCTGGTACCCATCCACGGGGCCCGTCCCCGCGTCCCGAGGTCGGTACTCGCCCCCATTCCACGCGTGCTGGATGCGACCGTTATGCTGATGGTTGAGCCAACTCAACCACTCCAGTGCCTTGTAGGATTGGTTTTGTTGCGGAAAATAGCCCGACTCCTCCACGTGAGGAATGCTTTTAGGCGGCATGTGATAGGCACGAAGGACTTTGTTGCATATGCCAGCCAACGTAATACTGTGCTTGAAAGGGTTGACACCATTGATGCGTTGAAATTTGCGGCAATATTCCAACACACCCTCTCTCAAAATGGTCACATCCACAGAACAGTAGGCTCTCAATGCCTCTCGCATGTTGAACACCGCCCCCGTGTCCACTTGTTTCTTGTACCAGGCCATAAACACGGGCTGTTTGTCGCGATGCATGCCGTCCGGGTCGTACGATTCAATGGGGGGCATGGGGCCAACATAGTCCATGTTCTGGGGGGTGTGAAACAGATGTGGGAAATAGCCCTTGGCCAGCAGTGATTGTTCGCCTTCCAAACGCAAACCAAACGTTTTGGGAAATTCACTGAGGGACCTGAGAATGAAACAGAGACTGTCCACAAACCGGAATCTCTCCCAGTACAGACTCAGGATTTTGCCCCCTTTCATAATGACTTGGGGACAATGGTCGCTTTCCAGCAACGTCCGTAAAATGAACTGAAAATCAAACCCCTGCCCGTTGTGAGCGATCACTGTAGCCCCGTCTTCATGGTACTCGCACAGATAGTCGAGAAATTGATACACACAATCTTCGCCTTCAAACACATGTTCCTCTTCGCCCCGCGTTGTCTGGGCAATCAGCAAAGTAGGTTTATGTTCACCCGTCTGTTGCTGTGTCTCAATATCATAGAACACAAAATTGACAAAATTGTCAATGTCTCCCTCCACCAGTTGCTCTTTCAAAAGATCAATAGGTTGATTGAAGGGGGGCACACGTCGGACAGGTTCCAAGCGGCCGTCTTTGTGTTTCTTCTTGTCCACTTTGACAAGGGGAAACGAAAACACAGGTACAAAGCAACGGTGTCCCTCGGGTTGATTGCTTTCACACACGCGACAATACTGCTCTCCACACACGTGCGGAGGTCGATTAGCGCGCTGTACATACTCGCGACCACATGTCTCACACAATCGCCATTCGTTGGTGCACTGACCATGTTTTTTGTGTTTTTTGTGATTTTCCAAACACTGCGGTCCGTAAAAATAGCGACGACAAATTCCACACTGCTGTTCGCGCCGTTCATTTGTTTGGCGGTCTTGACAGCAATTGCTCTTGCAAGCCTCGCACAGAAGAGCGCATCGATGTTTCAAACGATGGTTGTGTGGTTTGTTTTGCAACTCGCAAAAATGTTTAGCCCCCATGTAGGCATTCATTCGAGGGATAAACACGTAATGACCGTTGTACAATACTAGATTCAAAATTTTGTGCGTGCGCACATCCTCTTCGTGCTGTTCCTTAAAGAAAAGAGCGTGATTCATATTGGTAGCATAGACGCGAATGATAAATCCCTTGGGTCGCAAATACTGAGCAAATTTCGCAAGTTCCGCTTGTCCTGACCGCTGATACACACCTACGTCACAAGCCAAACACAATTCGGCCGCTTTCCGTTTCCACAGCTCCGGATTGTTGCGCAGTCGCTTCATCCCCCGACGCACTTGTGCTCCCTCATTGTGATAGAGCATACCATACACCAAACATCGGGCCAAACACATCTGATCGTCTGCATCGAGAGGGGGACATACGACGCTTTTGTCACGTTTCAAATTGTTCATAATGTTCACACCGCGCAGTCGTTTACCACCGCCCCCCGCTGGCTGTCGCATGGCCGTCACATTGACAATAACTGTGTCGTCAATCTTGAAATCGCGATGCGATTGCATCACCCGTCCAAATGTGTCATTGATTACCGTATCGATCAAACGATAAGCTGGCATAAACGAAACACGAATCGGCATTTGTAATTGCCGCGATCGAAACGTTATCAGAGCATAGTCATCGTTCTCCAAATTAGCTTCCGCCATGGCGCGATGAACAAGCGCAATCAACGCTTCGTTCAAATGTTCCATATTAGTGTGCAAATCACCGGCTTCGATGGCCGCTAATTGTCGGGCCCCGGGATGAAATTGCATGTCGTACTGTCGCACTCCAAATCGACGCGATTCGCGTTCCGTGCGGTGTCGTAAATCCCATTCCAAATGTCCCGCCGCTGCTGCTGCTGCGGCTTCCTCTCTTTCACCACCCCCCACTTGAATATCCATATCTTCTAAAGGGTCCATCTCGAGTGGCTCCTCCAGAACAGCGCCCTCTCTTATAAGCTGCTCCAACCAATCATCGTCCATATCCTATAAATAAAACCATCTTTTTTAAATTATAATCATAATCACTTTATCATGTCCGAAGACTGGAACTACGACAACACGCATGGGCGTAATACTCGCCGTATAGGATGGACCGAGAAAGTAAGGAATGCAAGAGATGCAAGAAGTAGACGATATACTCGCGAAAGCTTTGATCAATTTTGGAGAGATGCAAAGAAATGGGCGACTCCGTCCCCACACGTTCGCACACACAAGCGCCGTGCACGTACACACAGTGATTACCTCTACGGTAACGTTTTCCGCCCACGACCAGGATGGCAAGCAGCATTTCAAACAATGTACACGAACCAGATCAAACGGCGGCGTAAGCGCAAACGCAACACCAGAGAAGCTGCTCACAGAGCCACTCAAAGAGCATACAGACGAATGGTTAAAAAAACAATTAAAAACCTCCCCTACACTACTGCTGCTGCATCGGCCTAAATTTTATAAAAGGCATTGCATCATCGTTGTTATCACCATTACATCATTAAAAACATGTCTGAAGACTGGAATTACGACAATACTCATGCACGGGACGTACGCAACACAAGAAGAGTGCGTTTTAACACCCCTAACAACCGTGGTCGCCGCAAAAACCGCGGTAGAAACAGAAACAGCAGCAAGTGGAAAAAAGCTTTCCAGGAACTGGCGCAAATGAAACATCGTTTCAATCAATTAAAACGGCGCAAGACACCGCGCGTTTCTACTCACACATGCATTGTTCAAAAGACGGGAAGACGTAAAAGACGGTAAGACGCTATAAAACAAACTGCTTCACTTAAAAGAATAAACACTTTCATCATGGACACGGCCAAGTACCGCTTCAAGCAAGCCTTGCACGATTACCTTCACGACCGCGATCTCCAAAAACTTTTCAATCGAACCTGTACAAGTGGGTTGGCCATTCTTTTCCAATACTGTCGAGGTATTCTCAAAAACATTCATCACAGCTTAATCACCATTCTGGCTCGACGCATGAAAAAGTATTTGGGCATTACCATCCCCCCTCCCGGTTGCCACGTGACAGAAGAAAAAGATCATCAAGAACGCGAAAACACAATCATTCAAAACATCTTAGATGTGACTGACCGCTCCCCCAGCGTGCTAGATGGCGACCAAATTGATGGCCCCGCCCCACCCCCCTTAGAAACTTTGTTTGACGTCACCACCATCACCCCCCAGGAATACATGACACTTCCACTTGAATCACTTGTAAAACAGGTTTAATAAAAACTTTTTCAAAAATAACAGCTTTTCTGTCGTTACTGAACAAAAACGACTACTAGACAGTGTTTTTCACATCCGTCGCTGTTTCTTAGCAGACTTTTCCTCATCTCCTCCTTTTTTCTCTTCTTCCTCTTTCTTTTCATCGCCGCGAGGCATCAAAAAATTCACACTCGCTTTTACAAACCCGCCATGCACTCTCATACATATTTCTGGAAAATATTTACAACACCCCAGATGACGCGGCACCAACAGTGGACTGATATCTGTATCGTGGCGGCATTCAAACAGAGTGCCATCATCATACGTACTGCATGCGCGACAACATCGAAAATCATGCACATCCAAAGCACGCACTGCTACCCAGGTCAAAAAACACTTCTCGTCATAACCCAGGACTGCCCAGTCGCTACGGCACTGACTCATCATCCACCAGCACCGGTCCCAGCGCCCCTTTTCCACCACCATATCTTTCTTGACCTCGCACAGATACTTTTCATTAGGAAACAGCTTCTTGCAAGCCAAGCGCGACACTTCGATATTATTCAAAAACTTGCGCCGCTTCCCCTTGGCCCAGGTAAACTCTTTCCACTCGAATGGCGCCTTAGAAGTATCTCCCATCTCTATTTGGGGAAGATCATTGGCTTTCCATCGACCGTCCTGAATAAGACGAGAAAACCAAACCATTAACATTACAACATTTTTCAGTTGCATTTGTTGTCATTTAACTAATTATTAAATTTAAAAAGTATTTACCTCAAACACAATTTCGGACGGCCCTGCCTCCACGGCATCTGAAACGGAATCTTGGGCGGGCTGACTTTGACTGGTCCCTCCTCTACCTTGATTGCGTCCTTGGAATGTCTATAAATTAAATAATTTACCATTAGTTATCATTAATCATGAATTACAATGCACTGGCTAACTTAGCGAATAATATACGCGCAACTGCGAACATGGAACAAGCTGCCACGGACTTAATCCAAGGACTTCAATCGAATAATCAACCCATGATTGAACACACACCAATGAGAGGACTTGACCCCCCCGTACCCCGCCGAAAAACACCATCGCCGCCAAAGAAAAATAAAAGAAAACAAAGCAATGACGAATGGAACCGTGTCTTTAGCAAAAAAGGCAAACATAAAGCCCGCTACACAGCCATTCGCCCCGACGATGAATGGAGCGATATCTTTGATCGCTTATACCAGCCAAAAACGCCGCAAAGATCGCAGAAGACGTCGGCGAAAAAATCAAAAGAAAAGACTTACTTGATTTCTTGTTCTTCTTCCATCAGCCATGATCACAGTTTTTGTGCTGACTTCTCCAAAAACCGCTCTTTTTATAACAAGAATATGCTTACGTCAGACCCACGTGCAACACACCACGTGGGTTGTCTAAAAATACATGTTTGTCTAAAAATACATGTTTGTCTAAAAATACATTGTTTGTCAAAAATAAAATTCTTGTGACATCATCCCACGTGGTATTATTTATTCCATAAATACAATAACGCGCTGTAATTATTTTTCACAGCATGGATGAAGTGCTAAAGAAGATTCAAACACGATTAGAAGAGAAAGAACGAATTCAAACTCAATTAAGATTGAAAGCACAAGCGCTCTCAACTCTCGTTGATTCACTCGAAAAAGACATTATACGACAAAAACTTCGACTCCAAATCAGACGAAGACGAAGGAAACAGCGATGTCCCAAAAAATGTCGAAGATGAGCAAACCGCTCAAACCGTTGAAACGCCGCCGACACTCCGACGAGAATGAACCGGCAGCCAAAAAACAGAAACAAATCATCTGGCAAAATGAGTGGGAAAAAGATGCAATCAGTAATTTCAACTGGGAAAAACACATTGATCAGAGCATTCTACTCTATCACCGACAACAAGAAACGCTCACCGATGACGAAGTCAATGCCTACTGTGACCGCTACAAAGAAGAAGTAGACTGGGTGTACTGGGGAAAAATAACGCCTCCCACCTGCTACAACGACAGCAGCCATGAAAAGATGAAAACAGAAATCCAGGAACTCAAAGAAAGCGAGGAAGGGAAAGAATGGCTAAAGAAAATGATTACCACAGAAAAGCAACGCCTGATCCAAGAGAAACAACTATTGGAACTGGATATCAGCATGCTGAAACAAGAGATCGCAGAGGATGTAAAGGAGCTGTTCTATCCAACTCCAGACGCCAACCCGGATTGGGATAATGAAGTCGAGCGTTTTCGTCAACTAATGGATTGGGTCGATGAGTCCGAAGCAACCACGCGCGAAGACTTTGTCTGGTGGATGTTTGGCCTGGCTAAAGACAGACCTGAACTGGAAGAAGAAATCGTGGACAACCACTACATGAAGCCATGGTTCGAAGAGAAACTACAAGTCATTCTGGATTATATTGTATATGAAAAGAACAAAGATAATCTTGCATAAAGTTTGTTTTATTTTGAAATCATGTAAACAAACATGAATAAAAACACAGTTTTTAAAATCAACTTGTGTTTACCATTTCTTAGTCCTTAATCTACTAAACTTAATTTATAACACGCTTCTTTAAACAGTTCTTCTTGCTCCTCCAACCAGTCGCTCTCCTCCCAGTACTTGTTCATCAATTCGAGCTGACGATCGCTGTACCGTGCAGCCCGTAGAGCGCTTATTTCATTCCAGATATATCGCTGCTTGTCGCGTTCGTTTCCCTTCACCCAGGATTTTCTAATAGCCGCTTCTTCTCGCCATTTTTTTCGCTGCTCGTGAATCAGATCGTGCATCTCTCGAAAATCCGCCAAATCATCGTCAGCCGTTAATTTTTCGTATTTTCGTCTCCCCACATATTTCAAGCTGACTTTTCCAATGACCGCAGCAGGTCTTAATATTCTCCTTCTCTTCTTTACTATTTTTTCCTTCTTCTTTACTATTTTCTCCTTCTTCTTCTCCTTCTCCTCTGTCTCTTCTCCCTTCTCCTCCATTTTAACTTTCTTCGGAACTGGTTCACTCGCCTCCATCTCAAAAGACAGCAACCCACAACTGATTCAATTTTTATTTTCTGATTTCTATTTATGAACTATTTTCAAAAAATCATGTGATGGTGTGTCAGCAGACCGCAAAGTTATAGATTTCCCGCCGGAATCGAACCGACCTCTCCGAAGAGAGTACCAGAAGAGAAATTTTTGTGTGCGGTCCATGTATGCACATGTTGTTTGGTTTTTTTATTTAACATAAAAAAAAGATCAAAAACGACAAAAGGACAAAAAAGACAAAAAATAACTAAGAAAGGCCATAGTTGTGTTCGGCATCAGCTCTGCAGAAACAATGCTGAGCCCCATGCTGGCAAGTTGGCCGGTCAAACGCTGAACGTGGCTGTCCCTCGTGGCTGGTCGTCGTTTCCGTCAGCGCGTTGAATGCGTTAAGGAGGTTTTGGACTGCGTCAGCTGTCCCCTGGAACTCATCCTCCGTGATGATACGCGGCCCTGCTTCGTTATCTTCATCCATCAGGATGGACCTTCCCGTTGAGCGTCCCTCACACCACGCTTGAACGGGGTCATCTTCAGCAGCCGGAACAGTGCTAGAAAATAAAAAACATGAATAAGAAAATGCAAAAACATGAACGGCATTTTAATTCAAGTTACTTACGCATAGCTGTCAAAGCTGAACTCCGAGGAGGTGCCGGCGACATCGCTGAGCATAGGATCATTGTCCTTTAGGAGAGCCGCCATCATTTCTTCCCCAGTGTCCGACGACATCAACGGACTTAGGCCGCTGTGTTCCGACGATGACTCATGGCTGCTGTTAACCGTAATAATGGACCGATCAACAGTTGCACGATCCACCGCGTCACTGACCACTTGCTTTACTGTTGCGTTAATCGCCGGCCTTGTGGGGCACTCGTCCATGTAGTGTTGACCGGCGTGAGCCGGACAACCTGGATCCTCGCATACTCTTGCCGGAGCGATCGTCTTTAGTACACGTACGAGTTTGCCGAACTGTTGTTTCCCACCTGGGAGGATAAATGGCTCCAGTTCGTAAGCAAGCTCGAGGGCCATCTCCTCCCAGGTCATCTCAGAAATATTCATGGCCATCTTTCTTTGTTAACTTAATCTCGACGAAATGTACAGATCAGGAACCAAGTCAAAAGGTGTCAAATTTCACGCGCGAATGGTTTTTATACTAGCTGTCAAAAAATCCAGTTTCAAACCTGTTTTAACTCGCCCACCACTCACAGCCAAGAACAATTTCGCGCCTAAATTACCATGTGCTCACTTTGATTGACAGATAAGCCGCTAATCCAATCAGAACTGTACACATTCCACACCACGTGGAGGCCAACTCAAACTGGTCTGTAAGTAGTTTTCCGCCGGTCAGTAAAGTAGTTTTCCGGCCAAAACCCATTATAGTGCCAAAGAACTTTCTAGAACATTCTATTTCTAGAACTTTCTAGAACAACAACCCCACGTGGGATTCTTTCACTAATGAACTCATTAGCGGCGTCAACAAATTTATTTTTAAAACCCACGTGGGATAGTTGCACGTAAAAACCTTTATAAACAGCTTCTTTAAAATATAACATTAACAATCTCGTTATTTCCATGTCCATATCGGAATTAACGGAATACCTTATTTTTATTATCGCATTTATTTTTGCATGCTGGCTTCGCTGGCTGCTACAACATGATCGGAATTGCCGCTAAACTAAACGATGTTGAATGGACCGATTACATCGTCTCACGGACCTCAGTCATTTACCCGCGGATGATGGTTCACCAACTCGAACTAGAAGAACAGAAACCATCCTACATCATCCTAGAAAACGACAATCACGGCCGCTTCCATGTCCTACTAGCAAACCCCTCGAAACCCGAACGCTTCCTGACCTGGCTAGACGACAACTGCCGAGAAGCTCACAAAACACCGCCTAACAGCCAATTGATCCGCTGCATCTACGCCATGTTGCGTTACCTACAACGCCGCAAATTCAACATGCTCGCCACCAACTTTCCCTCCGCTCGAGACTACTACGAAAACATCGAGAATCCCTCCCACACAGACGCCTTCACCACCGTCTCAGAAATCGCTACCGGTGTGGTCAAACAGATTGAGGACATCGTCAACGACGTCGAGAACGGGAAATATGCAACAGCCCGCCCCCCCGACGGATGTACCATCACTCCTACTCCAAGACACATTATCTATCCTGTTGGACACAGTTATTGTCTCCTATGCGGCCGTTACCAAAATCTGTTTCACCAAACACGACCTTTTTGCCCAGGCTGTGAACGCCGCCGTTATGGCTTATCCTGTACAAACAACTACTCTTGTAAAGGACATGGCAAATAAAAACTTTTATTTCTTCACTCTATCTCGGGTGGTGCGCTGTGGCGCCCTGTGTAACCCCTATTCCCTCTAACCCGCAACCCTTCTCAACTTTCCACAGTTCGAATCCCCGGTCCGACAATGACCAAAATAAATTAACCACTGAGGCAAAAAAGGCCTGACCTCACTATGGTAAGTAAAACTCCTATTTCCCCCACTACCCCCTCTCCCCAGGGCGCCCTTTGCACACCCCATTTTTTCTACTTCCGGTCAACAGCTAGTGACAAAATTTACCCCACCCCCACCCCCTCAGTTCCCATTTTTAGGGTGACAAAAACCATCCCCAGGGGTGGGGGGTAAGGCATCTCATTAGTATGCAAAGTGGGTCATTTTTCGGACCCCATACTACTCTTGCTTTTTTCAATGAAGTCATCAATTGACTCGTCATCCTGCAAAAAAGAATATTGATAAACAGCTGTTAGTAACATTGAAAAAAAAAAAAAAAAAAAAAAAAAAAAAAAAAAAAAAAACAGCTGCTTGAAAACCTAATGACAGCCCTGCACAAAACTGTGTTCTGATTGACAGTTGTGATATTAAAACTTACCGTGCAAATTTTAACAATGTCTTCTTCACTTCCCCTCTCCTTTAAAAGCAGAGGCAGCATCACTGCAGCAGCAGCACCATCAATTTCTGTTTAGAAAAGACAATGTATAATTACAACAGGGTTTGCACAGACTCTCCAATTCAACATTTAAAGACTTGTCAAAGATGATATTATTATTTTTTTTTTATTTTCCAAGGGTTGCCAGATACACAAAGAGAACAGCATTCTATGAATATTTTCAATTTCCTTTTTGGGGTTACAATACTGGTGAAAAGTATTGGGACACTTAGGTTTTCCAGCAAATTCCATGTCAATCTGCTTTCCTACTTCCAACAGCCTAACAATGTTGAATGGCATGTGAATATTTATATGGCTTGCACAATGTATAGTCAGGTGGGGCTGTGCTTAAAGATTAATCAAGCTCTTACCCTTGCATTTGTTGCTTTCCTCAGACTTGAGGGTTTCTGCATCTGACAAAATCAGTTTTACAGCTTTGCAGCTGCTCTTGGTAGCCACCTCCAGCAAGTTTGGTTGCAGAGCCACAGATTCATCTGTCATACTTTGTACAATGGTGCGTCTACCAATGATCCGCCCAAATTCTGCCTTAATCTGGTGACACAAACAAGAACAAAATCATGCTTTGTTCAACAATGAACATTTTGTGCTCCGCGCACGTCTCCTTAGTTTCTCCTTCCGGCAACTGAGGTACGTCAGCAGCTTTGTGTTTTTTTGCTGCTGGAGGAGCTGACTGTTCTGAGGTGGTTTGCTGGGTAGTGGTACCCTTGGTTCCTGGCACTCTTTTGGTTTTCCGCAGGTTTTTAAACCTATGGTTAATTGCAGCCTGCCATGAGCCCTGTGGCAAAAGGGACATAAGAAAAATGGGTCATGCTTGTATAAGCAGCCATCTTAATTGAGACAAATAATTTTTAAACCTTAGTCTAATTATTGCCTGTGCCAGCACTTTTTCCTATAGTCATAGTGGACTATGAGCTCCCAGATGCCCTCCATAATCATAAGCTCTCTAAATAAATCCTGCTTTAAGTCTGTGAATATTCAGTGGAGAGATGCTTATTCAAACATTTCCATTAAATCCCTGCTTGTATAAAATATACTTAGCAGAACTCAAACTTTAGGCCCTGTTTTAGTATATTGTACTTGTACTTACAATTCCAGATCCAATGGAATCAGTCAGGAAAGGGAACTTGTCCACTATCTTGTGGGCCACATTTTCCCTCTCTGTCTTTGATGGAAACATTGTGTGAACTCTTATAGCAGAGCAAATGTCGCGTGTGAACTCATTTCTGAGTTTTCCAGACAAATGCCCTGCCTTTAGAGCTGCATTCACTGATGGAGAATACTGAAACAAGATGTAAAATAGAATCTTGATCAGGAAAGAAATCAAAATGTAGAATCAATAATGTAAAGCCTGGATGTAAAGAAGCCAAGGGTCAGTACTAAACTATTTGCATTAGCCATTGGCTAGGGGACTAGCATACAACTAAAGTCCAACAAAGGGCATACATTCCAATATATAATAAGCTTACTGATTGCGGAAGGCTGAAGTCCTTTATCCACATCAGGGAAGGGCTAGACGCGGCTTCCTTAATTAAGAAAGGTGAAGGCTCAGACATTGTGCCTGATTCAGATGGTGTAGGTGTTGATCGCTGCGATGAAGATGAAGCTTTTTCTGAAAAGCATGAGTCTGACAGTGGTGTGGAAGAGCCACACGGCAAGTCCAGTTTTTGTGGTGTTATCTGTAGAAAAAAAATTGACATAAGCTTGATATTCTTATTACTCTTAGGATTGCGTTTGATTGGGTCTATCATAGGAATAGCTAAAATGACCCAAGGTTTTGCTTGTTCTGGGTGATATTTTGTTCAAAACTGTTTTGAAACCTCCATGCTTGTATCTTGAACAGCTCCTGATTCATCCCAACTCTAATTAGTCCCAAATCAAAGAATGTTACTGATCAGCAGCACTATTTCTATTTTGGAATAAACCCAATTGAGCGTGCCCTTATTGTGTGAAGACCTAGAGTGACATTGCTTCATTGACTTGTTTACCTGTTCCAGCTCTGCTTGATCAGCATGACAGGCCAGTGCCTTTCGGATTCTTACAATCTGCCCTCCTTTGATTTGACAGGCCTTAAATAGGTCATCACTGGTTCCATGTAGAAGGTCGAAGTTATCCAACTGAAAAATAATGCATGCTTCTTTAAGCAGATGCTTTTACATGGCTTAAAATAGAGCTCTTCTACAGAGGGGTTTGGAGAGGATGGTATAAATAATAATGTTAAAGAAATGCAAGACTTGAGCTAATGTTCTCGAGTTCAGCAGTCTATCTGCCGCTCTGCTGACAAATATGCCACGTGCAGTTTGCATCTGCTTTAATCTTTGTCATCATTCTCCCAAAGTGTCTTAAGTTTTCATTTACGAGGGATTTAAGTATCATTAATTTGTTTATCTTGCTCAATTATGACGGTCTTTAATTTAGATAATAGCCAATATGTATTGCTTTTTCAAAATTTAACGTCCGTGCTGCCAAAACGAAGTTCGTTTACCTCTTCATCCTCCAGGATTTTAATCACATCCTCTCTGACGCCAGCCTCAGTCATACATTCAAGCAGTTCAGGATCCATTTTCTACAAAGAAAAAATGAAACTTTATCAGAAGAATACCCACCAGAGAAATCAAAGGAATTACTTGTTGTTCGTAAACCACGCTTTGCGTGGTGCTCCGTAAAAATCAAAATCTTAATCTAAGACGTTTTTGCCTCTTATTTCGGTACTGACGTAAGATGCCTTTTTCATCTTATTTTAAGACACGTCCTCTTATTTTAAGATGCCATTTACATCTTGTTTAAAGATGCGTCATCTTATTCTAAGATGCTAATTCGTCTTATTATAAGAGGTTTTTGTTAAGAGGTAAGAGTACTGAGGTAAGAGGGAAAAACAATCTTAGTAGTAAGACGAAAGTCTTACTTTAAGAGCTATCCTCTTAACTTAAGATTCTTACGATCGTACCTGTGCAGGGCACGATGAAGACAGATAACAAATACAGTCAAGAGACACTGATATGACAACAAACAAACTTTATTGCGTTGCAGGATCTGAAGGATCCGTCATCCAGTGGTGAAATCGGCCTTCACAGAGTTTTTAAAGCAACTAAGCGTTTACTAAATTGCTTTCCATTTCTTTGTTTGACAAAATACCTACACATGTGTTCTGGTAGGTGCTGTACTTTACCTTGCCTTTAAGAGGCATGTGCAGCAGAAACTCCTGCAAAAAAAACAAGGCCCCAGCGCATTCATTGGGGAACTCAAAGTTAAAAATAAAATATGCCCCTAGGAGTGCGATGATGGCAGGCACTGGCTCACTAAACTGGATCCAGGGCGTTTTGTCCATCACTAGGTGTATGGTCTGGACACTGCAGGGGGATCCTTCAGTCAGGGAGCATAGGAGGAAGGGGTTTGTCCTCCCCGCCTTGTTGCAGGCCTTGTTCAGATCTTGCACACCCTGTAGAAAAAAATCACAAGGAGCATTATTGACATGACACGCCCGGCTCTTTTGAACGAATAGCTCATACAAATAGCATGATCGCACAGGATCGTACTATCGCTGTATTTTTTGCCAGCGATCCCGAGCGGTCATATGGTAAGTGGATCACCAATTCGTATGCCATATCCTTGCAGTTGAAACAGGAAAAAATCTAAACGAACGCATCCTAACAGGTAAAAAGCAGATGAACATGTACCTCTCTCAAGTCCACTAGTTGACTTGCTTTCTTCGCTCCTTTTTTCTTGCTCATCATTACCTCTAAGGCTCGGAATGAAATCAAGTCCTTAGCAGCTGCAAACAACACAACGAAAAATGGTTAGGGTCTGATGGCTTTCAATATATACGTGTCAGAGCAAGTCTGAACAAAGGAACATATATGACTCTCGCACAGATTGATTTTCACGAGCGACGCAGCACAAACGCAAGCATTTAAGCGGGAGCACAAGGCTTGTACGTCAGAGTTGTCAAGTGAAAACGAGCGACGCAAGCATAAGTGCACTAAGCATAGTACCTATTTTTATCCCTGTGCTTGCGCTTGCTTATGCGGCCCGTTTTCACTGTGATATGAACTCATGCGCTTGCCTTGCGCACTTGTGAAAACCAGGCTTTAAGAGGGTGCACTGTAACGACGAGAAAAGGAGGCAGCCTAGTTTCTAGTGGCAAATATATGTTGAAAGGAACGGTATATAGTGGTCGAAAACAGCACGCCCAGTTAAAACGAGATATTAATATGAAAAAGAACTTACCATCCAGTCCTTCCTGGCTCTAAAGGCTGGTCCACACGAGTATGGAAAAGTTTTCACTGACTATGCGCTTGCGTTTGCTTTACTCGTGTGAACCAGCCTATATGGTTAGTTTAGTGTTTCGCAAGAAACATAAGAAAATAAACAAACCTGTCGAACAGTTTTCGTTTTCGTACATTTCTTGCAGCTCTTTGCACGACGACTGTCCCCGTCCGTATGTCATAACATGCGGAGCATACTGTTGCCACCGCGGGACCAACTCACTTAGCAGGGTGTCTGGATTTTTGCGTAAGGTCCTTGCAAACTCTCTAATAAACTGCGAAATGTAAGAAAATAGTAGAAGGTGAACTAGCAATAAGCCAATTGTGAGCTAAACCGAAACGGGCGGGGGATGGACTTAGTGCATCATGTTTTTGGGGCTAAAAAAATAGGGAGACAGAGTCAGTGATGTTTGGTTTGCACTTACTTCCGTTGGGTTCTGGAGACTCTTGTACTTTTTCATTACTACCTTCACCCTGGTGTTTGCCGGCAGTGACTGCACCTCTGCTTCACGGTATATCTGTGTCTCCAGCATGAGTTTCATTATAACCGTCTCCCGCTTATGGAGGCTCTTCTCTTCCTTTTGGAGAGCCGCCAAATGCGTCTGACAAGCAAGATCGTCGTTTACTGGGGGCTGGAAGCTTCCAGCACTCATTTGGGCGTGCAACGGGCGTTCGGATATTTTGGCTTTCTTTCTGGGGGGATCTGCGACACCGGCCTTCACAAGTTTTTTATTGTGCTGGTAGCGTTGATTGGTAAACCAAACGTGGCTGGATTCTGATATTGCACCCTGATGTAAGAAAAGCATTTTTCATTAATACACCTTTTTTGAAATAAGTCGGCACATATACGCCGTTATGACTGACGTCCAACATTAAAGCCCTGCAAGCAATCTAGTGATTAGCTGTTTTCTTACCTCAGAGGGGTTTTGAGGCTGCTTCAGGAATGGATAGCTCCCAACTATCAGCCTGGCCATTTGTGCGCGGGCTTCCCCCGTCAACCAGTGGGTATGTTGCCACACCGCTCTGCAGTTGTCAGCCACAACTGTATTTCTCACAGATGTATCGATGCACCTTGATTGCACTTTTTTGCTTACATCAGTCCTCAAAGGAAGGACTTTGTAGCCATCCGGTAGGTCCTTATAGAGGTGGTACTCATTTGTCACTTGATCACCGGTGGATTCTCTGCAGGAGTTGGATGGTTCATAGCTGGTGGGAAAGGGACAGCTGGGTTGGTTTCTTGGTGGTTCGGGAGTCTGATGTCCTGCAGGATTCGGTTGGGTAAAAGCGTGGAAGTCCTCCTTCCGCATTTGTTTTTAGCACCTCCAACACTAAATTATCTTCATTGATTGTATACAGGGCAGACGTTATTACATCTGAAGCGGTGGGCTGCGGAGTATGTAATAATGTAAGCTATCCTACCACGTGAACGTCAGAAACTCCATAGTGGTCAGAAAATTTCTGGACGTATGCTACATTGACGTGGTGCAAAATGGAATAAAAATAATTGGCATATAACCAAAGTAGCAAAATTGAAGTCTAGAAATATACACGCCCCCAAAGTTGAACAATTTCATGTAATAACGCCCCGGTTGCACTAAATAATGTGGACAAGCACATTTTTTGGTGAATTGTTGCCAAACTTCGACGAAGTCTAGTGCGAACGGTCCCAACGGTTCGGCTGAGGCCCTGTCCTGACCAGTCCGTTTTAATTTGAAAATGCAAATTTAGGATTTTTTTTTGTCCCCATATCCTTTCAATTCGAAATCGCAAAGCCAAAACAGTACAAAAATTTCGTTTTCAAACTAAAGCGGAGTCAGCTATCACAGGGCACAAAATTTAAAATATCAGTGATAATGCGCAATAACAATAACAATAATATGTTGTGGTTTTCGCGGAGTTTTATTTCGACCAATAGGAAGACGTTTTGACCACATGACTTGTTTGTCTGGAAGCTACAATCTTTGTCGTTTCTCGTGGAGAAATGTACTGATCTGCTAAGGACATTATAACGGGTTACCTAAGGACATTGTGACGGGATGTGAAGAAAAGGTAAGTTTATTAACAGGCATGTTAATCTCACAGTAGTTGAACTGTTCATATTTTCCCCCGTGAGGCGGACTTTCATGCGTTCGATATCAACTTTGTGTGCTTGGAAGCCAAGTCACCACCACAAGTCACTGTAAGCCATCAAGCTACAAACGATTTACATATACGTATGCCTTAATTGCTTCTCAGAAGTCTTACATGTTGTTTGTGTAGTTTCTGCGAAGGTTAGAGCGCTTTCAGCGAGTTTTCGTTGGCACCATTTTCAGGCTGCAGACACTGCAGTTATTCTTTTTCTTTATCATTGAATCGTTCGTACCTTGGCTACCTGGTATCATTTGCGACTGTTAAGGCTGGTCACTAGCGTACAGGGCTAAACCATAGAATACCTGGCCACTCAATTTGGATATCGAAAACTCTGCCACCGCGGTCCGCAGTCAGTATTCTAAACAAAGCACTGAGTCAAATGCACGCAAGAAGTGTATATTTCCTCGTTCTGCTGAAAACACCACGCGAAATGCACACAAGAATTGTGTATTCCTCATTCTACTGAAAAGCTCTTAACATTCATGCATCGACTACGGACTGCGGTGGCACTTGGTTGAAAAGTTCTTAATATTCATGCATCGATTACCAGAGCCTCAGAAATAATTAATATTCATGCAACGTCTATGGGACCATGGACTGCGGTGGCACTTGGTTGTAAGCCTCAGCAATATTAAGAGCGGCTCTGTGTAAATATCGACTAAGGTGGTGCAATAGAAAAAATCAGAATTTCGCCAGGATAATGCCCTGGGATCACTTATTGCAGAAACATTTAACCCTTCAGGCAACTTTTTTTTTCTGAGTGGCCTTTCCTCTCCAGCGGCATCCTGTCCAGGAAAAAAGAGCCGAACTCGGAGGCCTGTTTTATACAACAAACTCAACAATAAATCTTGAATCAAATTTAACCACGCATTGCCTGATGTGTGCTCTATGTCTCGCGTTGTTATGATCAAAATTGGGTAAAAATAGCATTTTTGACGTATATTTTTGAAATGCTATCACTACACCAACGTTTTGCGAGGTAGTGAATTTGTCCTTTTTGGGTACTAAAATTAATTGATAATGATAATGATACACAGCTTCCTCCTAAATAACTAGACAAAAATATACCCATATTTTCCAAAAACATGATATCCTGAGTTACCATAATACTTTATTTTACTCAATTGGGCTCTAGAACTCAGTTTAGAAAACAATTAGAAGAGAACGGTTCTCTGCTGATAGTGCCAAGGTCAATTGTTTACCCAAGTAGGATGTTCTTTCTTCACTCCAAATAGCGCAGGCTTGAAGCTCCCCAAAATTTCACCATTTTAACAAAATGCACCTTTTTCTTATATTCCCACAGAGACAAAAACAAATTATGCATCCCCCTTGGCTGTTAGGAGAAAATATTTATGCCCCCTTGGAGCCTCAGGTGGGTGGAAGTGGAATAATCTTCTCACTTAGTCATAAAATAATATTTTTGCATAGAAAAGGTATTAGTCATTTTGTACCTAAAAAGTTTATAAAGCGCAGACATTCCAACTCCCCTGGGGTTGAAAAATAGGTAGAGGTTGCGAGTGCAAAAGGCTTGGGCATCTAGGGGGGTCTGGAGCATGCTCCTCCATAAAATTTCGAAATCTAGATTTCCTGAAACTCTGTATGCATTTTCAGGTACTTTTAAACAAGAAAAAGTGTTGATCGAATCTGAGTATTACTTTATCATCTCAAAAATTCTTCCAATCCCCTTGATATCACTTTAAAATTTATTATCCCCCTTTAATCCTTTCACTCCCAATAGTGATCCACTTCAATTTTCTCCTACAATTTCTCACCAGAAACATGATACAGTAGGGAGAACTTGGCTTTTGATACTGTATGATGCTAAGATGAAAGCTGATTAAACTATCAATTCTCACACCATTACTCATACATTCTACTCTTAAATGGTTGGGAGAGTCT
Source organism: Plumapathes pennacea (assembly GCA_964036295.1). Taxonomy (NCBI): domain Eukaryota; kingdom Metazoa; phylum Cnidaria; class Anthozoa; order Antipatharia; family Myriopathidae; genus Plumapathes; species Plumapathes pennacea. Next base: position 6,065,000 of record OZ038469.1, on the reverse strand, counting down.
GCATTTTGACCTTGGGAGTGAAAGAGTTAATGTACAAAAAAATGTTATTCCCCTTCCTTTCCTCAAGGTTGATGGTACATTTAAGTATGTGTTTTTGAATTAAATCTAGCCCTCTTGATAGAAGCATATGTATTTGGAACAAGGCATTTTGTCCACTGTGGGTATGGTGTAATCTTCTGGGAAATCGATGTCCCAAAAATGGGGGGGGGGAGACTTTTGCTCCTTTTTTTTGTAGGGGAAGAACCTTTGTTCCTGTAGATTATTTTTCTCCCATTTTTCCAACCAGAAGGGTTTACTTTGTAGGTTTTTCGATTCAGCCAGCTAGGTTCATACTTGTCTCCCCTGGTTTTCTTATTTGTTTTTCTTCTCTTAACAGGCTCGACCTCCTCCCCAAACTTTGACATTAAGAGATACGTTTTATTCAAATCTAGTAATTTGTTAAATGAGTCCATCAATATAGTAGATGCGTTTACCGAGGTAAATGTGTCTCGTGTGAACACGACATATGAGTGACATTGTCCTCTTTTTCAGCGAACCAGCAGTGGGAGATAGGTTTTGGAATTGCAACCAGCAAGCCGAGGGTTAAGCTCATGGTTTTTAAAATTGTTTTCCTACAATTCTGTACTGTATATTCAAAGCCAAATCAGACTTACCTCTGTATTTTCTGTTTCTTGGTGAATTGCCCAACACTTTGCTTTGTCGCCAATTTTGTTCACCACTGGCTTCAAATCATCTTTTGCCATGGCCAAGAAAGACAGTCCGTCAATCTCTTGACCTGAAGTTTGGATATCAAACAGCTTAGGATTATCTGACAAACATTCTGGGGCTCTGAATTGAGCATTTATGGTATTGATAAAAATAAGTGCACATACTTGCTATATTCTCTTCTGGGGAAGGAGAAATTTGCCCGAACACTTCCTGAAGTTCTTTAACTTCCATTTCCTCTATTGCAGTTCTTCCTGTGTTCAGCTGAGTGACAAAACATGCATACTGGAGTTACTGGAGATACTTCAATCAATCTTGCCCATAAGATATCAGATGCAATTTTGGTAAGAATTATGCCGGTATTGTATATACTGTAAGTAGCTGCAAACCGTAGTGCATGTGAGTTGAAATGCGTAGCAAAACTCAGCCTACAATATTTTTCACATACCGTACAGCTTTTGCACGAAAATGTTTAGGGATGTAATGCACCATGCAAATATCGTAGAAAATTTGTTCGATATAGTTGAAAGCAGAAGTCCAGCCTAAAGCAGATAACATGTTTACACAACTGACATGGGAAATAAATTACCTGGCTCAGAAAAGAAACGCTTGGCAAGCACAAGGTTTTGAACCAGTTCACAACTCGAAATCGGTGTCCCCCCAAAGGAAAAAGGGCTGCAAAGTCTTGCTCCTCCAAACAGCAGAAGGCAGCGCCATTGATGTTTTCCTCTATGGAATTGAATAAAAAGGACTTGTTTTAAAGATAAAGTGAAATAATTTGAAACTGCATACACCATGTGCTCAAAAGAGTCTAAAAAGAGTGTCTCAATTATTTTAATTCAAATTTTTTTATGATTTTAAAAATTTAAACAATTAGAATTTTTCACAGTTTACATTAAAAAGTTTATAAAAATAATTTGAAGTAAAATTTCAAAATTCTGAGACATGCTCGGCGGCCTCGTGGTTTCCCCACGCTACTCTCGTGTTCTCCCAACTTCCCGCTTGTTTAGATGAGGCTATATTACACGGTGACACGTTATATATTTAAGAAATATAAAATAATTAGTCAAAAAACATCGCGTATCGTGTCAGCGTGTAATATACTCTCATCTAACACGGTTATTTAGCCAATCAGGGTGCACGTAGTATCATAGTTATTGTATAATTCTTAATTCATACCTTCTGTCTCCCAATTCAAGTCTGGAGGAGAATTGACATCTTCATCGGCGGTCAGTGATATGGTGGATTCCATGACTTTCGGGGTACTGGCAACCCGAGTGTAAACATTATGAAGACTTAATGAGAATCAACTCTCTTTTCCAGTAACTGCAATATTAGTTCATAAATGCAAATCTATATGTAGTATACTAGGACATAGGCTATAGTATTTAACTACATGTTTTTACCTGACAGACTGGTTTAATTGCTGTTCTGCCACTTTTCAATAATTTTTAGAATTAATTTTACAAGAAATGGCAGGCAGCAATATCCTGTAAAAAAATCGCAGTTACCTTGGTATTAGTCTCGTAGTTGTATCCTTTTCGGACATTTCTGCACCGTTTGTTCATTACATCTATGATGTGTTGGCGAATTCCACTCCGGTTAAACCCCACTGCCACGTAGGCACAATCATTTTCATTGCCAGTTGTCCATTGCCAGTTGGTTCAATTCCTGGAGACTTTCAGGACTTTTCTTAAAATTGGGGATGTTGTTCCCTGGCCATTTTTTAATTGCTGCAGCCCTTACAGCCTTCTTCCTGTGTTAGAAGTGAAAGCATAATGCCATGAATCTACACAGTTTCAAAAGTGCAACTACAAAAGCTTTAAAATGAAGCCTGTCAAATATAATCTTACTTTGCATTGTACACCCTCTTGTGCAGAGCACTTGATACTTCTTTCCCAGATGGCTTTCCTTTCGGTACTTTGGCTTTCGGTGGAGACGTTTCTTCTATTTTGTCAATTTCTTCCTTGAGTTTCAGCTGCTCTCCGACCAAGGGAAGCCCACAAGCTTGCAGTTGTTCTTGGCTTCCTCTTGTAGCGAGCAGTATCACTCCCTTTCCATCAACTTTCTGCTCTAAAACAGACAACATATTCAAAACAAACAACATATTTAAAACTGCAGAAGACAAAGAGCCCAATTTTTGGACACCTTTTGACTTCAATGACTATTTCACACTTTACACACTTTATTACACACTTTATTTTATTATGTTTCTTAAATTAGCACATAACTTGGACTGACCCGCAGGTAGCATAGCTAATCGAGGCGGGTCAGTCTCTAAATTTACATAAATTATTTATTACAGAATGTACTTTACTTACATTACATACACTACATACACTACATTACATTATTTTCATTTGATCATGCAATTTACAGCGTTTGTACAAATTGACTCAAAACAAGGAAGGAAAACTAGCGCAGATTTTGGAGAAACTGATATACAAATTTAAACAATATAAGTAGATGAATAGAATAACAATAATAGATTCTAGCAAAGAGGGGCTAATATCTATCTATTTCTTATGTTTTTTGACTTTTGAAATTATCGTGTTTCAATATACGAGTCTTCGTTTTTAAAGATGTCAAACAGTTTTTCTTTTAGTTCGTATTTGAATGCCTTTTTTGATAGTTCTTTTAGGTAATTGGGTATCTCATTCCAAATCGCCAACTCGCGAAAAAGCATCTTTTTGAACGTCAAGTCTCGATCTTTTTATGTAAAAATTTTCAGATGCTGATGATCGTGTGTTATAAGAATGAATTCTTGATATTCTGGAAAACAAATTTAAAATGTTTTTTGGTGCAATATTATTACTAACATCTGGCATTAAGTTGCAAACAGATTCGTAATATAGAAAGTTTAGTGGTAAAGTTTTGGCATTGACAAATAAAGGTATTGCATATTCTTTTCTATCAGCAAAATAAATTAAGCGCAGTGCGCGTTTTTCAAGAACAGTGATTTTGTCAAGATAGGTCTTGGGAGCATTTCCCCAGACAGCAAGTCCATAGGTTAGGTTAGGTACAATTAATGATTGATAAATATTTATAAGTATGCGACAAGGGACAAGGTACCTCAACTTAGCAATCAGACCAACTGTTTTACTAATTTTAGTAGTGACGGAGTTAATATGGTTTTTCCAAGGCAAGTTTTCATCAATTAGTACTCCAAGATATTTGATACAGTCCTTACGTTCAAGATCGACATACCTTTTATTTTCGTTATCAAATATACTGAGTCGGGGATGATAGTTAAGTTTCTTTTGATAGGGACGGAAAATTACAAAGTTTGATTTCTTTATATTTAGAGTTAGCTTGTTTGAAGTTAGCCAGTTATATAAATTTTGTAATTCAGCATTTACTGTCAACTCTAGTGTCTTAAGGTTTTTGTCAGCGTAAAGGATGTTAGTGTCATCTGCAAAAAGGTAAAATCTTAATTTATCCGAACACTGATGGATGTCATTTATGTAAAGTAAAAAGAGAAGCGGGCCTAAAACGGACCCCTGAGGTACACCATAGTTAGTTTCGAGTTTGGTTGATATATGCGAGCCAATCTGTGTTGTCTGTGTACAATTTGTTAGGTAGGATGAAAACCATTCATTCATAAATCCTCGGAAGCCATAGTAGTTAAGTTTCTTGAGTAGTATTTTGTGATCTACAGTGTCGAAAGCTTTTTTTAAATCAATAAACACTCCGCACGAAAACAGACGATTATCCATATTGGTCTGTATAGTTTCAACAATATCCAGAATTGCATGTTGGGTAGAATGTGTTTTGCGGAAGCCGTATTGGGAGGAATATAATATGTCATGTTTTTTAGCTCGCGAATCCCACTTTGTAGGATTTGCGAGGTATAGTAATCACTTTCCCTTCCCTACTTCCCTACTTCCCTGCTTCCCTATTCCCTCTGTTGTCAACAATGGATTTCCAAATAAAGCAGTTGCGGTTTTCCAAATTTGGGCATGATGAAGGTCGCGCAACAGGGTGTGTCGAACAATGCAGTTTAAAAGTAAGATGTTGTCGTAGTTGTTGCGACCATATTTTTGTTCGGAACGTGTTCTCATTATGAAGGTTTGTCATGCGTTCGAAGTTTGTTTGGCCATTGATTCTGAGCTTGGTTGTGTTTCACTCTGTTGTGTTTTGCATTGTTATTGTGACATTTTGGTGCGGTGCCATGAAGGTCAAACAATCAGTGGCACCGATGGCGTTATCACAAACAAATCTGAAGCCGTTGGTTTGGTATCCGCCAAAATTTCTGTAGTGACAGTAAATACGGCTTGGAAGATACTAGGCCAAAAGATATTGAATCTCGGTTTTAAAATAGCCAAAAATATCCATTTCCGGTGAATGTTTACAAGTTCATACATATGCAAATTGGTCAGGTATTTCAATTCTTGGTTTGCATGTGACGTCATAAAAAGCCATCTCAAAAGTAACGTATTCTGTAAGTCCTATACATTGATATGTTCAAGACTATCATGCCTTAAGGCTTAAAGCAAAATTTTGAGTCGATACAAAATATCTATCGGGAGCTATGGACGTTTGGATACCGTGACAACAAAGCCGTGTACACGCGCGTGGTCGATTAAAATCGGTCCTTCACGAAACATTTTAAAATTGGCACTGCGAAAGATGTGAAGTGACTAAACATCAAGCTGAGTCACAGATCAACTTCATTTCGTGTTCCGAGTTCGACTAACATGGCGGCCGCATACAAACTGTTATCAAATCTCAAAAAAATAAACTGGCGCTGCTTCGCCAAAATGAAGCCTAGACAATCCAAAATTGGCATCTGGACTAATTCAGGCATGCTCTTTTTAGTTCTGGGGCCAAAAAGGTACAATCTGTTATTTTGGAGAGTGCTGCGGTCGCGTGACCCGTGAAAACCGCGTCGATAATTTTTTTCTCTCAATTATTATAAAACACTTTTTTAGCCCGCGTTCACCACGAGCCAATTGAGCCAGTTCTATAAATATCTACTTCCGCAAAAAAAGAGTCCTATCCCAATTTTGTGGGATTTGCGAGGCATTGTAATCACTTTCTCTTCCCTTCTTCCCTCTGTTGTCAACAATGGATTTCCAAATATAGCAGTTGCGGTTTTCCAAATTTGGGCATGATTAAGGTCGTAACAGCAGGGTGTGTCGTACAACGCAGTTCGAAAACAACATGTTGTCGTAGTTAATTCGACCATTTTTTTGTTCGGAACTTGTTCTGATTTTGATGGTTGTCACGCGTTTGAAGTTTGTTTGGCCATTGAGCCTAAGTTGTCCTACGGATGTAGGGCACTGCTATACCGATACTGCAATTACATGGCCATTGTGCTGCGATAATGAAAATACACGGCTGTTATGCTGTGATAATGAAATGCAGCCATTGTGCTGTTTGTTAAACGAAAAGCAGCCGCCGAACGAAGGTGCTTCTACGGCAGTGATTGACATAAAGAGGCCTTCATTTCGGCAGATCAAACCGCGAGGATTGTATTGCGTAGCCGAAGAAACATCTGATGAAATGCTTTACAGACGCTCGCGCTACTATATTTTTGCGCGGAATGTAAAAGGTAAGATTGCTCGGAAGCGACGAGGTAGAGAACCGTCGCGTATTTCTCTACGAACACTTCGAAGACTCTTGCGAAAGAACAAAAACGTGCAACGTAAGGTGCGTCACTACATAAGTGAATTCGTTCCAAAGTCATCTGCTCTTGGCGAGTGCTGTAAAAAGCATGAAAGATGTGACAATCACTGGGGTACAAGACACCTAAAGCTTGCAAAAAGAGCAAGGTTCGTAAACATGTTTATGTCTGTAAGCAGCGGCGAACTTGAAAACATAAGAAGAATACGATAGTGATAAATCGCAGTTTTACTCATGATGTAAATAATGAATTTTATTGCTTGTGACGTCACAAGCTTTAAAATGGAACGATTTTTTTTATTTTTATTTTTCTGGGTTAGACAGAGCATGCGGTGATTGGTTCATATTATCATGTGATTTGTGATGACGTTGTGATCAAGTGACTTGGCGGGCGAGCAGTTTCGCCATTTTGAAGACAGCAAGTTGCTTGCCTTAGTTGGCTCTGTGGATTATTTTATGGACCGCTCATCTTACTTACAAACGCATACCCCGGCTGCGGTAGACCCATACTAAATTTCATTGAGCGGTTTTGGCTTGGGTCGGTCCGTTCAGCCTCAAAAGCCATATTGAAAGCCATGAAAGCAAATGCAATGAACTTATCAATGAACTGCATAACTATGCACAACTGTACAGAAATGTATGAAGAATCTGACATCCAGAACCTTGAGAACTTGAAGGAACAAGCTGAACGAAGCCGCTCGACATACAAAGACAAGAACCTGTGTAAAGACGGCGATTCTTGACAAGCGCTTGATAGCGGATTATATGGAACTGTTTAGTATGAGGGTGAACTTGAAGGTACTTTGTATTTTTTTACTTTGTATTATTCTTGCTGATACAAGTAAAGCGTCAGAAAATCTGACTTTTGTTTGGGATCAAAATTTCACTCTGCTGTGCATTTATGTTGTTGTTGCGACATTTTGGCTCGGTGCCATGAAGGTCAAACAATCAGTGGAACAGATGGCGTTGTTATTTGAAAATTGGGAAATGGCTGAGGAAAAAGTGACCATTGGTAGATCTCGCTTCGCTCAGTTTTATTGTATTCCCACAAATGTTTATGTGAAAGAAAACCGAAGTCCTGCAAGACGAAGTCGTGAGCCAAGCCACGTACCCTTGAATAACCTTTCACGCATTTTGAACAAGAGTAGAAAAAGCAGGCGAATAATACAAGAATACATTTCAAAGAATGTCCCAAAGTCGTCAAAAGTCCATGGTTATACCCGAGCTTACGTACTTCACAATGCTAATGCGTTCCGAGAACGTGCATGTAAACATGTAAACAATAAAAAGCCACAGATGGAAATGGAAAGAGAAAATTAGGATCAATAAACCATCGCTGCGAGAAAGCTAGAAGCTCAAAAAGAAGATTGCCAAAAGTAACCGAGGTGCTAAGATACGTTTGTATTTTAAAATGTGTTAAAAAACAGGCATTGCAAGATCAGACGTACTCAGAGATCAAAATCATAGAACCAAGTACAATAGGTTTTCTCTGTAAAGGGATATAGAAAAAAATTCCGGTCCTTCAGTTGTTGATTCAAACAAAACGATCATCGGTTGGCTTTCTGGATGCACGGAAGCCATACTTTAAGAGCGATTTTGGCTTGCATTGTTTTTAAGCGTCGGAAGACTTGAAAATAGCCGTACACAAATGCTTGATGTGTTACCAGCGGGACCCCCGTAAAGTATGAAGGGTTGTGTTTTGCAAATGCTCGATTATAGATACCACTTCAACCAATGTATCTGTGTTCTGAGCAATATTTGTGTGAAAGAACATCGAATAAGTAGTAGAAGACGAGTCGAAACTTGATAGAACTTGAACTTTTCCCTGCAGGCAGAGCGTCTCCCTTTGTCGGAAACTCTGCGGCTTTGTGTAACGCGCGGCGTATACGAACAGTCGGCGTTTAACTTCGTTTTGCGTGCAGTAAAGGTTCTTTGTTTATTGAATTACTAATAGGTTTGAGGCAAATATCACGCGAGATTAAGATACAAGATCTGTCAATGAAATGTCACGAGCATAATATCATAGAACGGGGAATCCCGAATCATCAGCTACTTAGCTTTCACTCACGCCGCTTTAACAAAAGCAGGAAAGACCGGCAGGCGATTACATCGAGAATATTTGTCACTGAATACCTCGAAGTCTTCAAAAGCTCAAGGTTGATATCCGACTATCCGAGCCGTAATGTTCGCTCCACAAGCCCGTGATGCACGCCTTTGTTGTCACGGTATTCAAACGTCTGCAGCTTCCGATAGAGATTAATTTCGTATCGACCCAGAATTTTGCGTTAAAGCTTAATGCATAGCAATCTTACACATATTAGTGATCAGACTTGTACATATAGGATGAGTAACGTCTGAGATGGCTTTTTCATACGAAGTAATTTCATCATGGGAAGTGTCATGTTTTAATGTGCTACAGAGATAAGTCTGAAAGCTTTCAATTACAGCTACTTAAGATGTCTGGTATTCCCCAGTCAATCCCATTACAAAATGACAACACAGTTCCTCCACAAAACATGTCAGCTTGAAAATTCACTCAACAAGGTTGCCAGGTTGTATAGCAAGCGTCACACAAGTACTGTCACGTGCATCGGAAAGCAATGAAAACTGGGTTGTTGCAAACGAAGAATATTCCTACGGGGCCTTCGATAATTGTTTTCTCTCAATTATTATAATACACTTTTTCGTGAATATCTGTTTGACTGAAATTAGAAGAAAAGAGGGCTAGAAAAATAAAGGGAGCTCTTGGATCCGTCATGTGCAAAAACTGACTCGGCTATAATATCTTTTGCATATAAACGCACGACAAAATGTTCCTCTCCCGGGACCCCGCGTGTCTCTATTCATTGTACTAATGACGTCACAAGCGCACTGGCCACGGGCCTGTCTTGTTACAATAAATATAGACTCCGTATTTCTGGAGACGTCGAAGAGAATCCTGGGCTTCTGGCATTATACCGTAGTTCTTCTCAAAGATTGTCCGAAAGGTTGGGACGACTGGGTTTAAGAGAACACCCAGTACCGGGAGATGGTAACTGTTTTTTCTATGCAGTATCGCATCAATTGTGGGGAACAATTGAACATTATGCCACAGTGCATGCTTGTGGTGTATCATATCTTTGTGAATACCCTGAATTGTTTATTGAGAGGCACACTGAAAATTCATGGTTGAATTACATTGAGATGATGTCTAGAAATAGAACTTGGGCTGATGCATTAATTATCCAAGCTGTTGCAAATGCATTCAATGTGGGTATTCATATAACAGAATCTGCACAAAATTTTGCAGAAAGCACTTTAATTGAACCCAGGAATTTCCAAAGAAGAATATTTTTGTACATTGGACACTTGGATGAGGTTCACTATATTTCTACTGTTCCACTGGCGACAAATCATGTACAAAGGCAGGATTGTCACAATCCCCCCATTGTAAATAGTGCAGAACAAAATATAAATTTATATGAAAATGATTGTATTTGTTGTGCAAATAGTTGCTCAAAAAACAAAGGTTGTGAGTTTTCGGCTGCTGAAAAGCAAAAAACGTATTTAAAAGAGTACAAAAGACAGCAAAGAATGGATCAACAATATGTTGCTCAAGAGAAACAAATGAGAATGCAAAACAGAAAATAATCCTACATGTAAAGAAAAACAAAAAGATAGTGAAGCCAAAAGAAGACAAAGGGAAAAAAACTCAGATTTTGTTAGAGCAAAAGAAAGAAAGGCCAAGAAAAGCCATTTCCATTTCCAACAGATTTTAATCTTAAGACTCGTACAAGTTAAATTGACCCATCGACCCAAAGTCAAATCACTGCAGGGCAGATCGTGTATAGAAATCCGTGCTATCCGTCAGATTCGTGAAACTTAGAAGGAAAGTCATACTGATATCCAAGTCTTGACGGTAGCTGGGATTTGTGCGTGTTGATGTATTTACTGGAGAAATAAAACGAAAAAAAAAATCCGTGCTATCCGTGAGATCCGTTATACTTCAAGTGAAAGTAACCTTCATTTCAGATTGTAGCTTGTCTATGTATTCACTCAAGGAAGGATATTATTCTTTTTTCAGCCTTGACGGGCAGTACGGATTTATTTATGTAAATGTCATAACTCAAGGAAAGATGCTCTTGCTCTCACGGATTCTACAGACAAGACGGATTTCTGTATGTAAATGTCTTAACTCCAGGAAAGATGCTCTTGTTCTGACGGATTCGACGGACAAGACGGATTTCTGTATGTAAATGTCTTAACTCCAGGAAAGATGCTCTTGTTCTGACGGATTCGACGGACAAGGCGGATTTCTGTATGTAAATGTCTTAACTCCAGGAAAGATGCTCTTGCTCTGACGGATTTGACGGAAAGGACGGATTTCTGTATGTTAATGCTCAATTAGTTCAACGATGTATTAATTTTAATTAATTAATTAAATTGACATTAATGTTAATGTATATATTTGTATATATATATTATGTCTTAATGTCAATTTAATTAATTAATTCATTGAATATATATATGTATATATATATATATATATATATATATATATATATATATATATATATATATATATATATATATATATATATATATATATATATATACCATTAAGAACAAAATATAATTAATATAACAATTGATATTACTACATAGAGAAATTAATTATTTAAGTTATTAGCATACAGAAATCCGTCCTTTCCGTCGAATCCGTTTGAGCGAGAGCATCTTTCCTTGAGTGAAGACATTTACATACCGAAATCCGTCGTTTCTGTCAAATCCGTTTGAGCCAGAGCATCTTTCCTTGAATGAAGACATTTACATACAGAAATCCGTCCTTTCCGTCGAATCCGTTTGAGCCAGAGCGTCTTTCCTTGAGTGAAGACATTTACATACAGAAATCCGTCTTGTCCGTCAAATCTGTTAGTCTGGGAAAAGTATAAAATCCTTCAAGCTACAATCTGAAATGGGAGGTGACTTTTTTTGAAAGTATAACGGATCTGACGGATATAGCACGATTCTTTGTTCTCATTTTTTTCAATGAATACATCAACAGCAGCAATCCAAGCTATCCGTCAAGACTTGGAGATCAATGTGACATTCCTTCTAAATTTCCCGGACCTGACGGATAGCACGGATTTCTATACATGATCTGGCGAATTCACTTGAAGTGAACAGGTCAATTTGACTTGTACGAGTCTTAAAGTGAAATCCGTTGAGCTGAAATTGGAAATGGAAGGTGTACTTTACTCAAAGTATAACGGATCCCTCGGATAACACAGATTTGTTTACACTTCATTTGTTTAGTGAAAACAATGTGCAGAAATCTCACCTATCTGTCAAGATCAGGGTAACATTTCTTCGGGTTTACGGTTCTGACGGATGGTACGGATTTCTATACACTTAAGGTGGGCACTTAAGTTTTAGAGTGAAATCCGCCGAACTGCAAGTCATCGCCAGAATTTTTAGACATTCGGTTGCCTCGGGTTAAAATTGATTCAGATTTCAAGCCGAAAGCGCGTCAAAAATAACAAATTGTAATACGCAGACTTCAGGTGCTGCTATTTTAAGCTAGGAAGCTCCAAATCGCAAGAACATTGCAGCAAACGAAAGCTTCTTTCAACTGGGTCGTTCTGCTGTACATGTATATAAAAGAAACATTCCTTCCCTCCCCCCTCCCCCCCCACCGTGAGGCCAAGAAAATGTTAGATAAATAAACGACGCGTGCTCATACCGTAAGCCGCTGGAAAATACCGAAAACAATGAGGACTCAAAATATCTGAAGTGTCTGAAATGTCACACAACAAAGACTAATGTAATGATCACAAGAGTCATTAGAGTTCAAAGCAAGAAATGCGTGAACTGCTATTGAATATGCAAAAGGTAAGTATAAAAAGCAAAGCACAGGAGCAATTCGTTCTCATTTGGCTGTGGTAATGGACGCGTTCACTTGAACTTGGGACACGCTGAACAAGAAACTGTAAGTACCTTAAGTTAATTTGCATTCATTACTGCCGACGAATTTACTTTAAACAACTGTAAGTGCTTCTCAATATCGGAATCTGCTCGGACCATCGAAATCGGAACGGAACTCCGATTGCGGAGCATCGGAAAATTTCGCCTTTTCTCTTTTATTATCTGAGTAGCGTTTTTTGCGCCGGCTCTTGCGTGACTCGGCTTTTGTCGGACTGCTTCCGGCGAAAGACGAATTAGTCACTACGATCCAAATTAATATGTTCCGATTCTCATGCAAACAATACCAATTGAATTGGACGGACACGATATACAAATTGCGGTAAATTGGTCGGGCCCGATTCGATTTTAAAAGCGTTTCCTCTTTTTTTTTTCTTTTTTGGAAAGACTTGTCGCTTTCGACTCTGTTCGATTTTTTTCTCCATTTTCTAAATGTCTCTCTACAAGATACACAATGTAAAAGTACCTTACAGCTCTCTTTACAATCAGGTGACATCGATAACAAGAAGAGCATGGCAACGGCCCGACAACCTGCTCGACAGTTAAATAGCAAGGCCATTAAAGACGTTATACTGTCGTACATGGTCCCCGTCGTCCAGGATACATTCTACGTGGTCCACGCAAAGGTTACTTGGAGAGTAGAGAAAGATGCTGACGCTCTGAGAAAAGCTTGGAATCTTGTATGCGAAAAGAGAGAGGAGTGCGACGACGCTATTAAAGGACTCGGAAACCTGGCATTTTACTTTTCCGCCATATCATCGTGCGAAACCGCCTCGAAAGGCAAAGGAACTGCAAAAGGAAAAAGAGCGAGCTCCAACAGCAACTTGGAAGATGAAGAATCGGAGATGTTATCACAAAGCCAACAACCAAGCAGCTATGGCTCATCGAGCTCCATCAATCTCGCGGTTGAAAAGGAGCGCTTCCCTGCAATATCATATTGGATGGCTTTTGCGTCACGAAATGGCGCTCCGATTTCTCTGGCGCCAATTCGCCGAAGACTCATTCATTGCGACGTCGAGGTTGATGTGAAGCCTATTTCCAACGGTCGTCAAAAGACGGGCATCGAGATGACAAAGTCTCTGTGTCAAGTCATGAAAGACCACAACTCAAGCTTCATGAAAGACGTTGTAGACAGCTCATTTGAACATTGTCTTCGAGAAGCCATTATGCAATTGGGAGAAGACGCGCTAGTTTCAGAGGACGAGGAGGACCAACCTGACAGTGTGCTAAGGTTCTCTATGCTAAAGCCAACCACTTGCAGAGGAATTGCGAAAGTACTGCGAGCGTTAACTCACGCTGGTCTAAAGATGGATCTCCACGGTATAGAGTTAACGGATTATGAAGCACACGATAACGAGTCCACAAGAGTAAAATCCCTCACAACCGACCAGACAACGCAGCTAATCAACGATATTGAAATACTGATGGCGAAGCTTGGTTACGCACTCCACAGAGGTATGATACACAAGAAGGAGGAAAAGGCAATGTACACCTGCACGTACAAGTGTGACGTGAACAGCTTCATCGGGACGCTCGAAGGTAACGAGTCGCTGAAGGCGCGATTGTCAAAATATGGAAAGAGTGTGCGAGAAAAGTTGCAAAATGCGGAGACGCAGATTATCAGGCAGTTGAAGGTGGATCACGACCTTATTGAGGTGAGCGATGGCTGGTGCCTGTGTTTGTCAAAGCGTCAGTTCGTCCAGCCTGCAGTGAGCGAAGAAGAGATCGGGCACGTAAGCCCACGTGCGTTCTGCGAGTACAACCACGAAAAACAGCCAGATCCGAAATACTTTCGCGAAATCTTGGAGAACAGTCTCAACCGAGATGAAATTACCCAGTTTTGCACCGACTACATAGGGCTGTTACAGTTCCAAAGCAAGCAACACAAACAGAAGGTAACAGAAACTTCTCTGTAAACTCGACTCTTTTTAACGCGGTTATTCAGGTCTACGTTCCGCATCTTTCCAATGTCTAGTAAATTGGCGTTTTGCCCTACTAAACGAACGGTTTTCGTGTTTTCTTTTTTAACAGGTACCATGTATTGTAGGCGCTGCCGATAGCGGAAAAACTAGCCTATTTGCCTCTATCTTTGGAATCATTCCACCCATTCGCGTCGTGACGGTTACCAAGCAGAGGGCCTTCAATAAAGCGCTCATTAACGAGGACACAGAGGTCATCTTTGTGGACGAGGCGTCCACAACTTCAATGGACGTAGACGACTGGAAAATTCTGATGCAAGGAGGGTGGAACGTTCACACCGCCAAATACAGGAAGGCAAAACCGTTTGTAAACAGATGTCCAATGTTCATCACCTGTCAAAAGAGGCTAGCATTCTCCAACCCCGAAGACCAGAAGGCCATGGATGCGCGCTTAACCGTGTACCACTTCAAACAGTTGCCCAAAAAAGACCCGAGTGCATTTGAATGGTTGAAAAAGCATCCCCTTGACTGCATAGTCTGGGCTATGGGAATGGCCAGGGAGTCGGAAACAGCCGTGCATCAAGACAACGGTATGCAAGGCAAGTTGACAGATTCAGAGAAGGAAGCCCTGCTTCTGTTTAATTTTGACCAAGACGGAAGCGGTGACGAATGCCACGGGCAAGAGGATGCAGAGCGTGCAGAAGAGCAGGAGCTTTACAGCCAGAACGAAAGTCTGAGGGACGCCCTGAGGGCGGAGCGCAATCCTTTTCGTAAGGGCGTCTACAGAAGGCTCGTGGAGAGGACGGCGGAGAGAAAGAGGGAAGAGGAGGCAAATATGCACATGATTGAAGGGAGGAGGTCCTTCCTACTAGAGATGGGAATTGAAGACGACCTCGTGGATCGCATGCCCGAAGATGCAAACGAGCCCTATCCAGATACCCTCAGGCGTGCCGTGGACAACTGCGTTGGCCGAAGGAGGAGGGCGGAGGAAGATGAGAAAAGAAGACATGCAGAAGAAGTGTTCAAGGAGTCCTGGCTGTTGGAGAAAGAGAAAGAGTTGGTACGGTTGTCAAACGAGCTGCACACGTCCGGCGGTAAAATGGACCGCGACATGAAGGACGGGAAGGAGTATTGTTTGAAAGTTGTTGTGGCAGCAATAAAATCACATCACAAGTCCGCCAAAACCGACGCAGCCCACGGCATTTCAGTCAGGCGAGAAACATACGTTAAGAACGGGTGGGCCATGAGAGCGCAAGCGGAAGCAAGCATTGTCAATTTGTGCGCTCTGCCGTGCCTGGCCGATGAGCGCCTTTCACAGTCCAACCCGACGCAGATGACTCCGCCCACCAGCCAGGATGGAGACAAGGGCAGAGAGAGAGGTGCCACACAGCAGCAGCAGCTGACCCCCAAGAGGCAGCGAAGCATTTTCGACTTTGTGTCTAAGAGTCACTAGTGTGCAAAGATGGACTGCGTATCAGATTATTGTAAACGCGCAAGCGAGTGACATTTGAAACCATACCTTGTTTGTGTGCAATCGTCTTAATTTATTGCATTAAAACATTGTTTGTGGACCCATCACTACTTAGTGTGTTTGACATTTTTTACTCGACATTTACACTTGTCACACTCGTGCATCACAACGCTTTCGGTTTAGTTAGAATTTACAAATTTTGACAAGGCTATTTTTTTGAGAGTCGGCAGTCCTTCCTGGTTGAAAACCAAAGTGCGGTTCGTCCAAAATACTCCGGCTTCCACATTCCAAAACCGTGTTTCCTTTTAGAACCCCAACATTACATAAGAATTTACTGTTGTTGTCGCATTATATACTGGCTGTATGCCTCTGTCGGAAACACACAGACGCGGCTCTCTTTTTAATCGAGTCCGCAGTTCTACCCCTTTGACAGTTCAACTTCGGATCCTCTAGAATGCATTTCCATCTTCCGAACCCATGCTTTACGAGACCCTTCTTCAGGCATTTGTCTTCATAACTAGTGAAACGCAAACTTCTCTTGCGGTGACAAGTCGAGTCGGCTTGTGACGAGTTCGTTGGTCTTTTGTGATCAGTGTCAATTTTGTTATTACCAGTGCGGTCATTATTATTGTGGTCAATATTATCACCATGGTCACCATTATCATTGTGGTCATTGTTATTACCGTGGTCACCATTGTCATTATGGTCATCATTATCATTATGGTCATTAGTCTCATTATTGTTATTACCTTTGTCGCTACTGTCATTATCGCGATCAGCACTGTCGTTATCATCCACTTCGTCATCACCACGGCCATCATCATCATCGTCGTCGTCAACACTGTCAGTGCTACAAGCCGGGTGATCACTATCACTGTCACTGGCCCTGCTCTCATGATTGTCCACGTCGTTGTGCAAGTCCAAACACTTTTGCACCTCTCGCCCTGCTCTGCATACCTCCTCTCCTCGCAGTTTTTGCATGCACGCTTGGGCTATCGTAGCTACGTCTCTCGACCTTCGCTTCTGATAGTGTAGTTTTGCGACATGAGAGCTGTGCTTTTGGTCTTTGCTGATCGCCTGCTGTTCGTTTGCGTCCAATCGACTGGCACTTTCCGTCTCGATGATTTGCCTGTAACGAGTCGGGTGAATATGCTTGCCTATAGCTTCAAACACTTGCTTCAACAACAGGTCGCAAAGCTTGCTGTACTGCGTACTGTTGCGCGTCATCAAAAGATAATCGCACTTGGGTTTCAGCATTGGTCTCACGTGTTCCTGGTACTGTTCGATCAACTCTAGATCGGCTGGCTCCAAGAGGAGAGTCGAACGAATACGTTTGTGCGGTCTTGAACATCTTCTGGTCTATGAAACCTCTATTATTTCTAGCCTTCTCTAGCATCTCCAGAGTCAAGTGCTGGTAAGTCATCGGACGAGAACCCTTCACTTTCACAAATAGGTACGTGGCCAAGAAGCGTGTCGCAAATGACAGGTCGGTCGGAGAGACACTCCTCGGTTCAGTTTTACAACGGTCCAGCACTGAAGTCAGTCGTGGCAGATGATAGGGTATCACCTTTGCCAGGTCTTCCAGTGATGCCCAGCAGCCCTTGGCTTCCAGATTCTCGATGTCAAGATCCCTAGCCCACTTGATTTTCCTCTTTTTGGCGATAGTCTTTCGCGCCCGCTTTATGTACACTTCGGTCATGGCAAAACTGCTGATGACGTTCGTTGACAGACCACTGACCTTCCGGTAATCCATAAGTTCGGACATGGCTTTGAGATACGTCAGTTGTGCGGAGTAGCCTATCTTTAGCTCGTCCTGCATGGCGTCAACGAATCTACACACGAGAGCAGGAGAACCAAGGCAAAAGTCGATAGTCTCTGCCGTCAATTCGTTGTCGTCATCTGCACAGCAAAATCTCAGATATCGCACAACTCTGTTTGCAGTTTGTTGTGCGTGCTTTTGGGGCTTTCCTCCACCAGTGCTACCACAAAGCCACTTCACAAAATGTTCCCCTGCGATTGTAGAACAGGAGTTTGATGGTGAATAGAACTCTTGCAGGCCAGTCGAAGACTCTGTTTGAAGTTCAGCACACTGCGTTCTTTTCCTCAACAATTTCGAGGGTTTCGTATCAAAGTAACTGTACCAGGAGTGTCTGCTGCGTACATGTTTTCTGCAACCTCTGCGCGATAAAAATCCGTCGTGATCACAGTGTGGCACAGGGCAATGGAACACGCCATCTTCGTCTTCTTCCAAGTGGAGTCTCCGTTTGCAGTCTCTTGCGCCTTCTACATTAGCCCAGTCGATTTTTCTCTTCACTTTAGACATCACACTTGCAGACCGACTTGGAACATAATGATCCTAATGCTGCTTCACTCCGTTAAATAGCTACTAGCACATAATCATTTCATTTATAACCTGACCAATAAACAACCTCAGTGTCGAACAAGTCTGAACAAGCAAGCAAAACCTTTGTGTTAAAGACTCCCAGGCGGCCGGACACGAGTGATCTTGCCTTATTCTTGCCCGAACAAGAACCTACACTGCCTCGCACACTATTGATTCCATTATAAACTGACCAATAAACAACCTCAGTGTCGAACAAGTCTGAACAAGCGAGCAAAACCTTTGTGTTAAAGACTCCCAGGCGGCCGGACACGAGTGATCTTGCCTTATTCTTGCCCGAACAAGAACCTACACTGCCTCGCACACTATTAATTCAATTATAAACTGACCAATAAAAAACGTCAGTGTCGAACAAGTCTGAACAAGTGAGCAAAACCTTTGTGTTAAAGAATCCCAGGTGACCAGGCACGAGTGATCTTGTCTGGACAACAAAGCTTCAAAACTTCATACACTGTCTGAAACCGCGCAGAATAGCACTCATCAATCGGATGTTCAATAAAGTTGGCTTTCTCTGAGTTTTTGCAACTGAGGATTTCACGAAGGACCGACCACACGTTGACTATGTGGCCATAAATAATTGGCGCATAGGCAGCCATATCCGCTATATCCGTCTTATCCATCTTAACCGCTATGTAGCCTAAGAAAGTGAAGCGAAGTAGTGACCAGCTCTTAATTGATAAAGCAATGAAACTCTAAGAGGCTGTAATCACTGCTCTAATTCACTTTCACTGACTATTTATACTTTAGACACACAGCTTCAGTGAAAGTAAGTTTAAACGTTCTGAATCTCTGCCTAATAAAGTATCTATCTGCAAGTGTAAAGCAATAGTTTTACTGTGCGAGCAACAAGAACTACCCAGACTTACCGAAGTTCTATCCGAGACACATCAGAGACGATGGACCGATTAGTTCCGAAACTCTTTGCCGGACTGTTTCGGGCCTCGAACCGGAACACACAATCGGAACAAATCGTTCGTGGATCGTAATGTTCCGCAACATTAAAAATCATCGGGACCGTTTCGGTCCTCGAATCGGAACAAATCGTTCATGGATCGCAATGTTCCGAAACATGAAAAATCATCGGGATCGTTTCGGTCCTCGGATCGGAACATGAAAATCGGAACAAATCGTTTGTGGATCGCAATGTTCCGAATAATGGAAAATCATCGGGACCGTTTCGGTCCTCGGATCGGAACACATAATCGGAACAAATCGGCACGGATCGGGACACATTAGTCCTATGTGTTCCGAAATATGAAAACTGGTCAGGATAACTGTGTTCCTCTTTGAAAAGGACCACAGTGTTCCCGATGCTTCATTGCAATCGGTCCAAATCGGACAGTATTTGTTCCGATAATAAAGAAAATTGTCGGAAACGTAACAAGACAAAGAGAAAAAGATCCAGACTCTGTGAAAGAAAAAATGCAACAGGCCAGTAAAAGACAAAGGAAAGAGAACCCAAATTTTATTAGAGCAAAAGAGAGAGAGGCTAAGAAAAGACAAAGGGAAAAAGATCCAGACTCTGTGAAAGAAAAAGGGCGACAGGCCAGTAAAAGACAAAGGGAAAAAAATCCAAATGTTGTTAGAGCAAAAGAGAGAGAGGCCAAGAAAAGACAAAGGGAGAAAGATCCAGACTCTGTGAAAGAAAAAGGACGACAGGCCAGTAAAAGACAAAGGGAAAAAAATCCAAATGTTGTTAGAGCAAAACAGATAGAGGCCAAGAAAAGACAAAGAGAGAAAGATCCAGACTCTGTGAAAGAAAAAGGGCGACAGGCCAGTAAAAGACAAAGGGAAAAAAATCCAAATTTTGTTAGAGAAAAGAGAGAGAGGCCAAGAAAAGACAAAAGAAAAAGATCCAGACTCTGTGAAAGAAAAGGGCGACAGGCCAGTAAAATACAAAGGGAAAAAAACCCAAATTTTGTTAGAGCAAAAGAGAGAGAGGCCAAGAAAAGGCAAAGGGAGAAAGATCCAGACTCTGTGAAAGAAAAAGGGCGACAGGCCAGTAAAAGACAAAGGGAAAAAAACCCAAATTTTGTTAGAGCAAAAGAGAGAGAGGCCAAGAAAAGACAAAGGGAGAAAGATCCAGACTCTGTGAAAGAAAAAGGGCGACAGGCCAGTAAAAGACAAAGGGAAAAAAAACCCAAATTTTGTTAGAGCAAAAGAGAGAGAGGCCAAGAAAAGACAAAGGGAGAAAGATCCAGACTCTGTGAAAGAAAAAGGGCGACAGGCCAGTAAAAGACAAAGGGAAAAAAACCCAAATTTTGTTAGAGCAAAAGAGAGAGAGGCCAAGAAAAGACAAAGGAAAAATAACCCACAATTGGTAAGACTAAAAGAAAAACAGAGAGCAAACAAATTCAACAGCATACAGGGTCTGATTGAGAAATTTCATGAAGATGTTAAATCTGGACCTGAGTATGTGTGTACTTGCTGTGATCAGCTTTGGTACAGATCTGGTGTTACTATATGTAATAAATATTCATACAACTCGGATCTTAACGGATTAGTCAAAATTTGCATCACAGGGGAAAAAAGTGTGAACAATACTGAGTGGATTTGTAGTACCTGCCATCAAAACCTTAAAAATGGTAAGATGCCCAGTTGTGCAAAAGCAAATAAAATGACATTCCCACTTAAACCACCAGTGTTAGAATTAACTGAGCTTGAAGAAAGACTTGTATCACCAAGAATACCATTTATGCAGCTGCGTGAACTGCCAAGAGGTGGTCAAGTCAGTATCCATGGGAACATTGTCAATGTACCTGCTGATGTCAACACTACAGTCAGTGTTCTGCCTCGGTGTATAAGTGACACTGAAATAGTACCTCTTAAATTAAAGAGACGCATGAGTAACAAGCATTACTATCAGTTCCAGACTATCAGACCCAAAAAGGTTTTAGATGCTGCAAGGTATCTTGTTGAAACAAGTGACCTGTTCAGAGAACAGGGCATTCATTTGGATAATGTAGCAAATGGCACTGTAACAAATTCTGGTTCTGTAGAATGGTCTGAATTTTTTGAAACACAAAGTCAATCCTTGTCTCAGGAAAGTAATGATGATAAATCATGTCCAATTGGTAAAACAAACACAGATAAAACTTACTTTTCAAATACACCTGAAAATACATGTAATTCTGGAAATGAAGATGATGAAAATATTTCAAGCTCCCATTCTGGAACTGTTGGTCAAAAAAGTAATGACACTGACAACTGGTGTGAAATAGAAGAACGTCCATCTGGAAATATGGACACTCTTTTACAAGAATCAGATGTGTCGGAAGAAGGACATAGAATTTTCAGTTTTGCACCTGGAGAAGGACAGAAGCCACTGGGAATGTTTTATGATAAAGACTCTGAATTCTTGTCATTTCCAACGATTTATTGTGGTGAACGTAGGCCTGATACTAAATACAGAACAGTTCCTGTACAGTACAGCACAATTTGCAAATCAGAATTAAGACGGCAAGATAGAAGAGCAGCAAAATCAATTCCGAATGTTTTCTATAAGCTGAAGAAATTACAAATCAAGCAGATTCAGAATACTGCCTCTATTTCACTACGAAAGTGCAAAACTAAAGGAAAAAAGTTCATTGCAAAGGACTTCAAATCTGATGATGCAGTTAATAAACTGATACACTTAGATGAAGGGTATAGAGTGTTAAGAAACTTACGAGGTTCACCTCCATATTTTGAAAAGTGCAAAAAGGATCTGTTTGCTATGATAAGGCAAATTGGCAACCCAACATGGTTTTGCTCCTTTTCAGCAGCAGAAACAAGATGGACTCATCTGCTTCAAATTCTTGGCAAACTTGTTGACAACAAAAGCTATACTGACACTGAGATCAAAGAAATGTCATGGCAAAAAAAATCTCAACTCATTCAAAGTGATCCAGTTACCTGTGCTAGACATTTTGATCACATGGTTCAGATCTTTGTGAGACAATTTTTGAAAAGCAATTTAGCTCCTTTAGGAGAAATTAGAGACTTTTTATAGAGTTGAATTTCAGCATCGAGGATCTCCACATATTCATGCACTTTCCTGGATTAAAGATGCTCCACAGTATGGAGTTAACTCTCTACAAGAAATTAGTGATTTTGTAGATAAGTATGTCACATGCAAAAACGATTCATCAGAAGAAATGACAATTTTCGTGAACTATCAAACCCACAGACATGCCAAAACATGTAAGAAAAGAGGCGAAAATGTATGTCGTTTCAACTTCCCAATGCCTCCGATGGCTAAAACAACTATCTTAACACCACTAACAGAAGATATGGAGGATACTAATGAGCGGCAGCAACACAAAATAGATTATGCTAACATCAAAGTTTTACTTGAACAAATGAAACTTGGAGCTGATTTATCGTATGAGCAATTTCTGCAGAAACTAGACCTTACTGAACATCAGTATATCCAGGCTATTCGGTCTAATTTAACTCGTGACACACTCTTTCTGAAGAGATCACCTTCTGAGATAAGAATCAATAATTATAATACAAATGTAATAAAAGCTTGGTGTGCCAACATGGACATACAGTATGTGCTAGACCCTTATGCCTGTGCAATGTACATTCTTTCATACATCACTAAAGGTCAAAGAGGCATGAGTAAACTTATTCAGAAAGCTTGTGAAGAAGCCAGAAATGGTAACAAAGACTTGAAAAATCAAGTGCGCCATATTGGTAACAAATTTCTAAACAATGTAGAAATTAGTGCACAAGAAGCTGTCTACCTTCTTTTACAAATTCCTCTGAGAAGATCATCTCGTGATTTTTTGTTTATCAATACAAGCTCAGAAAATGAAAGGACGTTCCTACTCAAACCACTTGACAAGATACAGGAGCTGCCAGACAATTCTAATGACATTGAATCAGATAGCCTGACAAAAAGATACCAAAGACGACCTAAGTCACTTGAAAAATTGTGCTTAGCTGATTTTGCTGCACTTTATGATTGTAGAATGACAGGTAAATCATCTTGCAAACATGCAAGTTCTCTCAAAGATGATAAAGCTGATGTTGATGGCCTTTCTCCAGAAGACTAATCTAACTTAGAAGAAGTAAATGATGACACCATCAAGAAAAAAACTACAAGTAGCTGAAAATAATATTAAACATGAACAGTATATACTCCCAGGTGGTATTATCTTACGAAAAAGGAGAAGACCAAAAATCATCAGAAGTGTCAGATTCAATAAAGAAAAAGATCCAGAAAACTACTTTAGGGAGCAAATCATGCTTTACATTCCATGGAGAAATGAAAATAGAGATCTTCTGGGTGACTGTGCTAGTTTTCAAGATAAATTTGAACAGTTTGAAAGCATGATCATTCTTAAACGAATCCAGTTTGAACATCATGCTGAACAGGTGGACAAAGCATTCACAGCTTTACAAAATGAAGACAATGTTGACAGTGGCTTTGACCACTGTGCTCCAAACACCCAACACGCAAATCAACAAGATGAGTCTGATATAATCACTGAAAGCATGAAGTTTGGTTGTTTTAATCCAGGAGAGTACAAACAACACAAAGAATATGACCTTGCCAATGATCTTGGTATTTATCCAAAAAATAATCACTCTGAAGAACTTGTAACTGGTGATATGACTGATCATTGTTATCATCAAACAATACGGTCCCTCAACAAAGAACAAAAAGAATTATTCTACCATGTCCTTCACTGGATAAAAACAAGAGATGAACCATTACATGTATTTCTCAGTGGTGGTGCTGGTGTGGGCAAAAGTTTGGTCACCAGAACTCTGTATCAAGCACTAGTAAAATATCTAAACAGTATGCCAGGAGAAAACCCTGATGATGTCAAGGTTATTAAAATTGCTCCAACTGGAAAAGCAGCATTTAAGAGCAACTTTTTTTTCTAACCGGGTGAGGAGTGGCACATCAGTCAAAATTCGGGGTTCTTTTTATTTTGTCAATAGATAGCCTATGGTTTGCCAACTACTCTGGTATATTTAGTTTGTCTAGAAACTTTTTCATTTCGTGAAATTTTTGAAAAATTGCCATACCCCTCGAAATGGCTAAAATGAAAGGATTTGGAGGGCCACAAAAACCTTTGCACGCGACCGCGCAACGAAATTCTGCACATAAATGTCTTCATCTATTGATTAAGAAGACATCCACAAGCAATTTGAGCCTATAAATAGAATTATAGGTCAAATATTGAATATCTGGTGTCGGGGCAAAGACAGTCCAAATTTCAATGCTCGAAAATTTCAGTTTAGAGCACTTTTTCAAAAAATCATTTCTATGTCCGGTATTACTCAGATTTGCACAAAAATTCGGTTGTTATATCTAGAAGTGTTGTTTTTATCAAGAATATAAAAATTAGTTTGGTACTTTTCATTGCTCGAAAGAACTAACGCGGCTAATTTTGCCAAAATCACAACATCGACTTGTAAACAACGCGCAACAATCAATTCACACTTTCGAATAAACTCGAATAAATCTTCGCCTACTACTTCAAACTTGGCACAAAACTCTGCAGGAGACCTTATAATAAGTTTAACTTTCAATACCACCAGTTAACGATTGATTTATGGGGTTTTTTCCTATCAAAATGCCTCTTCAACTCAGTGGTCGACAAGCGCTAACTGATCGCTTCACTTTCTTTGCCAATTTACGCCTCATTTCGCTTTATTCTGCTACAATATAGCACAAATATGTTTCCAAGGATGTCCCTGTCGCTTTAAGAGCTCTTTCTTGTAAAAAATAAGAGTCATGCAGTCAAAACATACGCGCCGACGTCACCGTGCATTCGTTATTGGTGTCACGCAATCTTAAAACTTAGTGAGATATGTTTATTATATTTTATAGTTACATTAATATCCCTTGTTTGACCCAAAAATATATTAACTTTGTTTTGTCATTATCGCTACCAGGAATGAAAATGCGACATGAAACTTTATTATTTGGGTATCAAAATGCCAAATAATGAAAACAACAACAATAGAATTTGTACTTGAAGTGATACATGAATATATATCTGGCCAAGGAATATCTTTATTTATGTGACTGTC
The DNA here is from genome assembly GCA_964036295.1 of Plumapathes pennacea. NCBI lineage: Eukaryota > Metazoa > Cnidaria > Anthozoa > Antipatharia > Myriopathidae > Plumapathes > Plumapathes pennacea. The sequence continues at coordinate 6,039,883 of OZ038469.1, read as the reverse complement.
TCTCGAGAGTTTTATCTGTTCGTGAAGCGCATGACTTATACAAATATTGCATTTATTCACCCATTCAGACACCCTCATGTTTTGTTGTTGTGTTTACTTTTTCCCAACACACCAAAATGAATACCTATATTGGTTGTAGAAGAAGCTGCCGATTAACAGATTTGGCAAATTGAGAAGCGGAGGCGAGTCTGTAATGGAGATAAGTTCTTTTTTTCCTGTAATAAGGATATTTCAGGGCACAAAAAGGCGATGGGATAAGCGATGTTGAGACCGAAGTTGAATTGATATTAGCACGGGCGTCAATATTTACTCCGCCGTCTGATATATCAAAATTGACGATTTGCGCTTCACACCGCTATTCTTTGCGAATTGGTTGGCGCAAAAGATCGCAGCGTTGCCGAGTTCCAGCGGGCCTATGCAGACATGGTGAGAAGGGGAAATCGCGCAAGGCTGATCGCGGGATCAACAAAGGGCTCTCTTGGGCAATCCTTTGCCGCACGGGTATATTTGTTGCGGCTGGTTCGGGTACGTGCGTCAAGTCTTTTTTTATAATTTGTTATCTGCTCTGATAGGAAATTCGTTTCCAAATCTGGCTTCATATCTTCTCTTTGGTAGAATTAAAAAAGAAAGAACAACGGAAAATATAACTTTAAGATTATCTGCAGTGCATGGGTGTGCTTACGGTACATACTAAAACTATTTCAAGTAGACTACTGTAACTTTATATCACTTTGTACACGCTCGCTTCGATTTATAATAAAAAAATGTGTGAATAGTTGGCGCGCCCAGGCTAGGGTCCCCGGGCCTACCTTTTTTCATATATACAGGGCTTTTAAATTAAAAGTTGCTGCTTTTGGAATTTTTGATTTTTGACTTTTGATTTTTGATTTAATGAAAGGGCACTTTTCTCCCCAAGCCAGTTTATGACACAATTGTATGGGACGGTGGGTTGTGTTGGGACGGAGTGGAGTCTCAAAGGTGTAAAGTACAAATAATGTATTGGAGAAAATTGAAATTGCGAGAGAGAGAGAGGGATGGGGGGGGGGGGGGGGGGGAGAGACCAAAATATATAATAATCCGTTTCTGGGTATGGGAGGAGGGAGGGGGGGAAACATTTTGGGGATATTTTCTATAAAGTTGTCTTGCAGCTCCTAATGACGTGTACGGTACAATGTCAAGTCAGAAGAGTTACTTTTGCCTTCGTGCTGTTTTGATTACTCAGGCCATAACCATTCTAGTTTATGGTTCCTGTTGTTTTCATGATTTGGCCACTTTGATACCCAAATAAGGTTTTATGTCACATTTTCATTCCCGTTAGCGATAATGGCAAAACAAAGTTAATATATTTTTGGGTCAAAAAAGGGATATCAGTATAACTAAATAAAATAAATATATCTCGCTGAGTTTTAAGATTGCGTGACACCAATAACGAACGCACGGTGACGTCGGCGCGTATGTTTTGACTGCATGACTCTTTTATTTTTTACAAGAAAGAGCTCTTAAAGCGACAGGGACATCCTTGGAAACATATTTGTGCTATATTGTAGCAGAATAAAGCAAAATGAGGCGTAAATTGGCAAAGAAAGTGAAGCGATCAGTTAGCGCTTGTCGACCACTGAGTTGAAGAGGCATTTTGATAGGAAAAAACCACATAAATCAATCGTTAACCGGTGGTATTGAAAGTTTTAACTTATTATAAGGTCTCCTACAGAGTTTTGTGCCAAGTTTGAGGTAGAGGGCGAAGTTTTTGTCCGAGTTTATTCGAAAGTGTGAATTGATCGTTGCGCGTTGTTTACAAGTCGATGTTGTGATTTTGGCAAAATTAGCCGCGTTAGTTCTTTCGAGCAATGAAAAGTACCAAACTAATTTTTATATTCTTGATAAAAACAACACTTCTAGATATAACAACCGAATTTTTGTGCAAATCTGAGTAATACCGGACATAGAAATGATTTTTTGAAAAAGTGCTCTAAACTGAAATTTTCGAGCATTGAAATTTGGACTGTCTTTGCCCAGACACCAGATATTCAATATTTGACCTATAATTCTATTTATAGGCTCAAATTGCTCGTGGATGTCTTCTTAATCAATAGATGAAGACATTTATGTGCAGAATTTCGTTGCGCGGTCGCGTGCGAAGGCTTTTGTGATCCTATTAATTCCTTTCATTTTAGTCATTTTGAGGCGTAGCGGTTTTAACTTTTTCCTTGAAATTCCAAAAATGTTTGAACAAAATAAATATACGAGTGTAATTGGCACACCATAGGCTATCTCTGGACAAAATATGAAGAACCCCGATTTTTGACTGATGTGCCACATTTTTCTCATTTCACCCGGTGTTTACGAAAATTCGCTCTTAATATCTCTGGCAATACAATTCACTCAGCGTTCAAAATTCCTGCTAGTCAAGGATTTCGATACCGCTCCCTACAAAGTGATAGCCTAAATACTATTCGAACTAAACTAATCAAACTTAGAGTAATTTTTATAGATGAAGTATCCATGGTCGGCAGTGGTATGTTTAATTTTGTAAACCTATGGCTTCAGCAGATTATGGGATCTAAAAAACCTTTTGGAGGTGTAAGCATCATAGCTGTGGGAGATTTGTTTCAACTAAAACCTGTCATGGATGGTTGGATATTTCAGGACTTGAGGTTGGATTATGGTCCTCTTGCAGTCAATGTCTGGCAAGAACATTTTAAATTGTATGAACTTACAACCATCATGAGACAAAAAGATGATAAGAACTTTGCTGAAATTCTTAATCGCCTAAGAGAAGGAAAACATACAGAAGCTGACTTAACTATCTTAGAAACAAGGATCATTCAGAAAAACAATACAGATTACCCCAGTGAAAGTCTTCATCTTTTCATCACTAATGCAAGCGTTGATCATCATAACAAACTAGCATATAATCAGGCACGAGGAGAGAAAGTTCAAGTTCAAGCCATTGATGTTGCTGTAGGAGCGAACTTAACTACAGAAGTAAAAGAAAAAATCAAAGAAAAGGTAATAAAATTGCATCCAAATCAAACCATGGGCTTGCATAGAATCTGTCAAGTCGCTGTAGGAACAAGAAATGACTTGGTTGTAAATGTTGATGTCACTGATGGTATGACTAATGGTGCTGAATTTGTTGTGAAAAGAATTGACTACAGAGTTGAAGGTTCATCACGACCAAGCATAATCTGGGTGAAATTTGATGAACCAAGAATTGGTCAAAAATGCAGAAAAAATTATAGTTACTTGTATACTAATGACATTCAACCAGACTGGACACCAGTCCTTGAAGTTTCTAAACAGTTTATCTATGGGATGCGTTTTAATGCTCATGTAATGCGTAAACAGTTCCCTTTACGGCCAGCTGCTGGAAAAACAATTAATCGTTGTCAAGGTGATACAGTAAATGAAGTAGTTGTTGATTTTGGAAATAGAAAATTAGAACATTTGCATTATGTTGGTCTTAGCAGAGTACGAAATATGATGACACTCCACATCCTAAACCTCAACAAAGAAAAAATTAGTGTCAGTAACCAAGTTCAAACAGAAATGCAAAGATTAAGGTTAGAAGCGAAATTGAAGCCTTGCATTCCATCATTGTGCAACATGAAACAAAAACAATTCAACATCCTTTTCCATAATGTTCGATCACTCCATGCTCACTTTAAAGATATATGTGCTGACTACAATGTTCAGGCTGCTGACATTAACATATTTGTAGAGAGCAGACTCTGTTCACAAGACCCAGATAACTTATACCTGATCCCAGAATTTCATATTTATCGGAATGATTGCACAACTCATGAAACTTCTTCTAGGCCTTACTATGGTACCGTATTTTACAGCAAAAACAAATTGCTTAGTAGTTTCCAATAAAACTAAACCATAACCAAGTTGAAATAACTTTCATAAAACTTGACAAGCCAATAAAAAATCTGCAAATAATTGGAATTTATTGCTCACCAAAAATATCTATTGTAAAACTGATTGAAGCACTTGATTTCTTGCACACTGTCATTGAAAGAAACTCAACAACACCAACAATTCTTATGGGTGACTTTAATGTTAACCTACTTCAAGAAACATCTAACACAAATGCTCTAAACCAAACACTCATTGAAAAGTATAACTATACTCAGCTAGTAAAATGCTCTACAACTGACAACAGAACCATGATAGATCATATATATACAAGTTGTCCACAGCTTGTGCATACAAGTGGAGTTTTGGAGTCCTATTTCAGTGATCACAAACCAATTTTTGTAAGCCTGAAACTGTAACACTTCTCTTTACCAAAATACACTGCCATTACTGAATGAATAAAGACTACATTGTACTTTGTACTTTTTTTTTTTTTTTTTTTTACTTTCTTCTACACTGGAACAAGCCATCAGCAGCTACAAGGTAAGATTGACTCTCTGCACCTTATATGTACTCAAAATACCTGTTTTCTAAGTTGCTATACCAATAATCATGGTTTACCAAAATTTTGCCAACCGTAAAACAAAGGAACTTTTTATTTTAACAGCCAATAGATCTCTGCTTGGCACATTAATAACAATGGGTGATGTCAGCATGATCATCGCTATATATTACAATAAACCCGACATGTTCCAACCTCTTTCTCATTTTAAATATTTCACAGGTCTTTGGAATGAAAGACCACAATGTCAGCATGTTCCACATAAAGTCAACTGATGACGGAAACAAACACAGCTGTCAGAAAATTAACGAAGGACAACATACAGTATGGCCACAAAAATGCACTGTCATGTGACTGTCAAAGTACTTAGAAGCAATCTTCTCTGACATCACTCAGTCTGAACTTCAATTTAAGTGTTATGTGACTGACAGAGCTACAAGAACCACAGTCATGTACTATGGAACATCGTATAAGAAAATTGTGCTGAAGTCATGTGGAGGCCGGACAACGAACACTAATAACTCTCATCTGAGTGTACATACTGCAGCTGAGACATTTATCCGTCAAGTTGCTTGAGCAACTATAAACAGTTTGCGGAGATTACGTACGTCATGTATTCGAGGACCATGCAACATATCCGTGGGTAAACCATGCTGTTGACATCAATCTGTACCAAACCTGCGTGGGCCATCTGAATAAAATACAGTGCACTACGATCAACTGACTTTTCAAAAGATTCCATCCTAAAAACGTCTGCCTCTTCATCTGAACAAGACATGTTTGTGGTGGAATATTAAAGATGCGTAAACAGACTTTTGCAGCTCAGAAGGAAACCATACGTTTACCCACAACTCGTTCAAAAAACGGATGTAATAACAGGAGTTTGATCAACGTCCGAAATATGTACAGCATTGAAATGCAATAAAAGTGTTCTCTTACCTACCCTCCTTCGACTTTCGGCGATTTTTCTTTCTCTCTGATCAAACCTCCACGTGACCGAGAGCCCCAGGTTCAGGGCCCCAGGTCCAGGTGACAAGAATCCCACGTGACCTTGAGCCCCACATCCACGTGATCGATCGCACTGATGAAAGATTATTAGTTCGCGTCTCTAGCAGTTATAGAACAGCTGAAGCACTCCGAGAAACCAGTACTAGGTAAGTAAAGCACATATTTTTAACTTCAAAAAAGTTAGGTTTACTCAGCGCCAGGCCAAAGCTTACAAATGTGGAAAATTATAGAGTGAATCCCGTCTCCAAACTTTTAGCCTGCAATGCAAGCGTTCCGAGTCGATAACTTAGCTAAGCTGTGACAGTTCTGTTGAGAAATACCGCGGGCCAAAAGATTGCAGAATATCCTGCCACTATTATGTCACAGATTTCATTTCGCAGTCGGTTGTCGAACTCCCGATTTTCGAACACTTTTGTCACATTTGGGGGCCATTTTGGATTTCTGCCAGGGCCGGAACAAGTTTATCGCTGCTCAATAACATGCGAGAGAGGAAAATAACCTCTGGTAGATGCCCTAACGTTGCTGTTCAAATGCCTTGACAAATCCCCAGAGTATCTCCGAGTGGTTCTCCAAGAATTTTGTACATTATGGGATCAACAAGCAAAGCAACACGTCCACATATTTCTTGAAAACAATATTTTTTTATTCAACATAACTTATTTGAGTATTACATATTTTCAGCTTCAACTTGTTTGGCAACTACAACTTTTGTATTTGCTTACTTGCAACCAGTACAGTTGCAATTAGATTTCGTACACTACCTGTACCCACCTTCACATGAATACATTTCAACTAAGGTAACTCAATTGTTCAGTTCCTGTTTACGTTTGACCACTAAGCAATGTACCATGAACCAAACTCTATGTCAATAATCATTTTTTATAATATCAATAGCTGATATGCTACATGTAAACTTCAAGAAACTTCTTAATGAATTCTTCCTAAGACATTGACTGAAGATCAGTAGTTTCAGGGCAGCTCACAATCTTTTCGTTGCATGTTGGTGAAACACAAAAAGCTTATTGCCCTGAACTGGATTTTGATGCAAGTTACAGGATTTACACTCAACTTGAACATGGTCTTTTGATCTGAAGTTCCTTAAACAAAATGAACACAACTATGAAATTTAACCAATCAACTGTGCATACATTGTTTGGACTGATAACCTAGGCAAATCTTCAGGAATCGCTAGTGGTGCTTTAAAAGCTTCACACTCTTTAATGCTAGACCTGTGCAAACAGTATTGACATGCATTTTGGTCAAATATTTTTTACACTGACATTCTTAAACCAATATGTTTTGCCTTGATGTGGAACACAATAAAACCAGTTTGCCGTTTCAACTTGCCAAAATTTGTTGCACATTTTTTGGTACCAATACTTGGGCACAACTTTGCCTTAATTGTTACAGTTTCTATACTGGGCAGCTCACTTATGGCACATATATTTGCCTTCTTGAAATCTTAATCTTATTTCAAAAACTCAACTATATGCATACTGTAAATCAGAAACGTATCTATCCCCCCTCTTGCCAGATATTGACTCAAAGAAGAATACTAAGAGCTGTAAATTTTACCTTGACAACACACGTTTCATCTTGAATGTTGTACTTATATTACTCTCAACTTCACGATCATTATTTTTGTCAGTGCAAACAAATTCCACAGCATTTTAGTACATTGTTTGAAACAGCCAAATTTTATATCTCATCCTCATAATATCTTGATGATGTACTTACGCTACACACACAGAAGTAATTTCATTTTTTACAGCTCATAGTATTCCCTGTCAAATTCAAACCTTTTGCCCTGAGTCATATGAAGCATAAGTAACCACAAACTTCAGCCAAAACACAATGTAATATGGTAAACCCTCCCTCCCCCAGACAGTATATCTTGATGTTCTTTGATGTCTGGCTTTGAACAGTTGCAGGTAGTACCATCTACTGTTATAATGGCAGAGAATATTTATAAACTTCACCCTGACCTGACTACAAGGCCACAACTGCTCGATCTTCACAAGACTACATATGTACATGGCCAAAGTTTATAGTTCACTTACAGCTATTGTATATTGACTCCATCATTTTACTTTCCTTTTCAGTTCAGATTTACCAACTGATGTGCTAGGAACTACTTCCATATCAGTAACCACCTTCACAATATCATAGCTGATCTGCAACACGCCAACTTCAAGAAACTTCCTAATGAATTCTTCAGAAATTGACTGAAGGTCAGTGGCTTCAAGACAAGTTAGAATCTTTTCCACGTGTTGGTGAAACACAGAAAGCTGAAGTTTTTCATCATTATTGGCAATATTTACAAACAGCCCTTTGAAAAACCATCGCATTTGACAGTGAACTGGATTTTGATGCAGTTTACAGTATTCACACTGCACTATGCCATGATCTTCGACCTGAAGCTTCTTTGAGCAAGATCCACAACTTCGATACTTTGATACAGAATTTACACCAACCAAATGGGCCTGCATTGTTTGCACTGATAACCCAGGAAAATCTTCAGGAATGGCTAGTGGTGTTTTAAAAGCTTCACACTCTTCAATGCTGGATCCTGTACGAGCAGTGTTAACATACGTTTTTGTGGAATTTTTCTTTACGGTCACATTCTTAAACCAGTATGTTTTGCCTTCCTGTGCAACATTTGTGAATCGTTCCCAGAAAACTATTCTGATTGATGCAGTTGTGTCAACTATGAAACCAGTTTGCTGTTTCAACTCGCCAAAATGTGTTGCAGCTTTTTTGGTACCGCTAACTTGGCACAACTTTCCCTTAATTGTTACGGTTTGCATATTGGCCAGCTCACTTATGGTACAGATGTCTACATTCTCCTTGAAATCTAAACCTGTAGCAGGTTTGAAAGGTAACTTTTCTGCTCCTTCACTTACTTGGGTTCTTTTATCAACAATGATATCCAGCTTCCCAAATTTGGTGCTTGTGCGGAATTGTGCCACCTTCACTGGTCTCTTCTTCCTGGACAACTCCTTGAACTGTGCCAAGTAGTCCTTATGGAAACACACCATCCTTGTTCTGCTCGCATTCTTTGTTTGGAACAAACAATCAAAATATGGTGTCTTGGAGCTTTTCAAGGGTGACACCCTATGTATGTACCCAGTGATTTCTTTTTGGCCTGAAACATTTAAATGAAAAGTAGTCTTAGTCTACACATTTTATACTTGTGCTAAAGAGTACAAAGGAATCACAAACAGTAATAATATCAATATTATTTTCAAGTTACCTGTAATGTCAGCATCTGGATTAACATTTTTCTCGGCCATCATTTAGCCTCTGTAACTCCTGAAACACAAAAAGACAGTTCAATTAAGTCAAAACTGCACTTAGCCGAAGTAGTTTAAATATAAAAACATATTTTGCGTGCCGAAGAACGTTTGACAAGGTGTCAACAGTTCAAATTACATACGCTCATTAAATATGCACGAACTGAATCAAAACAACATTCTTGACATTCTTGGAGCTTTGCAGGATACAAATAAAAGCATTGCTTTATAAACACTCGCGCGAATGAGTTTTAACTTATCTGGTAGCAATAGTATTGTATTTATTTAAACCATAAACAATAGATTTTGCTCATTTTGCATTGTATTCGATGCTTGTTAAATTCGACGCTGCATCACACTCAAACAAACAGTCCACTTATTGTTACGCGTATAAAAATGAAGACTCTTGTCCTTGCGTCGCTTCGGCTGCTGATTGCTAAATGACCACCTCGGCTGCCTTTTTAAAGATTCGGAAATATTTCTATTTTGAACGCCGAACTTTAGCAACTGGAGTAACAGCCCAAACATCACGTGGATAGCGCCAACCAATCAACGTGCCATTTGTCTTCACCATAAAAGTACGAAAAATATTAAACCTCTTCGTTGCGCCCAAATAGAAACAACGCAAAAAGCACCACGAAATTCTATCACTTCTGATAACGCTCTGAACACCTATTTAAAATCCCGGCCATCAAATTGATAATGTGCACGATACTTGCACAAATGCGCATCAAGAAAAACAACGCCCAACCAAACAATTCCTTATGACGCACTCACCGAAAAAATTGCAACTTTTCGAAATTCCGCAGTCAAAGGAGTTCTGCAAAGAAACGAAAGAGAATTCGTAACTCCGTAGTACTTCTAGTAACTTTCCCACTTAGAATCTTGACTTAAAACGCACAACTCAAATGGCACACCTGGACGCACTTACCCAGAACGTGAAATCCAGTATTTTTTCGGCACAAAATCCGCCGTCGGAGAAGTTCTGCAGACAAACAAAAGAAATTTAGCAATTGTCCAGTGCTTTAGGTAACTTTCCCCACTCAAAATCTTCATTTCACCGCAAGACCGCACCCCAACTCTTGTGATGCACTTACCAAGCAAAGTGAAATCCAGTACCTTTTCGGCTCAAAATCTCGCCGTCGAAAGAGTTCTGCAGACAAGCAAAAGAAATTTAGCAATTGTCCAGTGCTTTAGGTAACTTTCCCCACTCAAAATCTTCATTTCACCGCAAGACCGCACCCCAACTCTTGTGACGCACTTACCAAGCAAAGTGAAATCCAGTACCTTTTCGGCTCAAAATCACGCCGTCGAAAGAGTTCTGCAGACAAACAAAAGAAATTTAGCAATTGTCCAGTACTTTAGGTAACTTTCCCCACTCAAAATCTTCATTTCACCGCAAGACCGCACCCCAACTCTTGTGACGCACTTACCAAGCAAAGTGAAATCCAGTACTTTTTTGTCTCAAAAACCGCCGTCGAAAGAGTTCTGCAGACAAACAAAACATATTTAACAATTCTGCACTACTGTTAGTAACTGTGCATTCTTTAGATCTTTTGACGCACTTACTTTGAAAGTATCTGAAGAATCTGTGCTTTCTCGTGTTGTGGATCATGTTGTCACTTGAAAGCATGTTTTGCACATTTGTAGGAGCATGTAATACACAGCCATTGGTCCGTTTTTCTTTCTTTTTATTGGCCAAAAAAAAATATCCGTGAGTATGATTGGTGCATTTCGATCTGCAACCCTAGTATAAAAGAAAAATTGTAAACAACCTCAAGAATTCTATTTTTAACTGCTATCTCTGTTCTCACTGGCTCTCGAAAATTCCAAAAAATCTGATTGGTGCTTTTCGATCCCAAAATTCCGCCCTCGTAGAAATAGAAATTCAAAGCTACAAGGGAAATTGAAGAATTGCAACACATGAACAAATTGCACCACCACCCAAATAAAGCCACGCTTACAGTATGTTCTGCGTTCGTGCACTGATAAAAAAAGCAGTCAAATTGCATTCAAACTGTCCAGTAATTTGTGGTTCCGTTGTCATCTAGCTTTGACATTGACATCCGCACTGACTAATTTGGTCTCCCAATTCCTAAACACCTCTCAACAATTAGTTGTAAAAGTATACTAATTTGAACTTCATAGAGTCAAAGCTCCCGTAAGTGGACACCTCGGGAAGCGGAAAAAATGTTCAGATATTCACGTGCTTCTTTTGTCTTCTGTGATTAGTTTTATTGTTTCACCCTCTCGCGTCCTGCATCTTAAAGTCCCTAATGAGTCTTGTAAGCGACCTCGACGCTTCATACACTGAATTCCGTAACTGGGTGCTGTTACAAACCATGTCTCTACCCTACGGCCGGTTGGATTAAAGAACAGGAAGAGATTGAACTGAATGTCAAGATTGTTCCAACAGAGTGTCCGCTTACGCGAATCTGCAAATAGAGTTTGAGTGATAGTTCAAACGGGGTTTTGTGAAGGCGTCTATACGTAGAGCTCTCCCCTAACGAGTGTCCGCCCAGGCAGCTTTGACTGAAGTCTACAAAACTACTTGAGCTTAAAAGCTGCCCGTGCTTCGAATGAAAACATAAATTTAATCAGTTTTCATGCACAGTACACTTAATAGCTTATATCCTTAACATCTACACATTTGTAGGTCAGACGCCACCTTTACTCCACCAACTAAATAGTATTACGTGTGTTATTTTTTAAAACTTGCTAGTTTTTCTATCAGTCTGTTCAGTGTTCGCGCTGCAACAAATTAAAATGAAAGCGAGGAATTCATAACAGGGGCTTTCCCCATTCCCTTCTTCTTAGATTTATTCATAAATGTGGATGGGATGGAAAAGCTGGACTAGGCTGTAAGGTTGACAAGAGAACTAAGAGTGCGGTTCTTTAATAGATCCATGATCCAAAATATCTAATTTGGATATGATCCAGTGAATCCGTCCTAAGTGTGGATCACAAGAATTCATTATCCGGATTTGGATTTCAGTAAAGAAACAGATAATCTGTTTTTGGATTTGTGATCCGGATTTGGATTCGTAAAAAGAAACACACCCTAAGTCTACACCAATGGAAGAGACATATTGAATACATAAAAACACCAGTGGCCTCAGTAGTTGTTGTGTAAATACAGCCACATAAATCAAGCAGTAACGAAAAAAGACGAGCAAGTACACCCAAACACTTAAGCCGGGATATTTCCAGGAAAGGTAGATCGCAGGTACAAATAGATAAACAAATAGGTATGGATAGTTGAGTCGTCTAACCTTAGTGAGACAAGGTCAAAACGTTAACTCCCAACTGCACATTTCAAAAACTTTACACTTCACACTTCTAACTCCAGCACAAGTCAGACAGACAGACACGTACAAGCAAAACAGAAATAATTTCCTGACAACGCTCCGAAGTCCGCATGAACTAAGCACTGCGAAAAAACGTCTGTGCATCCGTCGATTTTAAACTACCGGTCGACGTTGCAGCCAACAGCACCTCGCCTCTTTCATCTTCAGGGTTCCCCCTCTTCCCTCCCCCCCCCCCCCCCCCCTCCCCCGGCAGTATTCGAAAAAACACGGTTGGCTCGCAGCTAACAAATTGCTCGCAACGCGACTCGCATAGGCTCGCAGTTTGTGAACACCCGCGAAAGTGGAGCCCCGTGGAAACATATGCGAATTCTTCCACCTACCTAAAATTGAAAATTGAGCAAATTTTAAAAGTGACATTGAGCCAGTTCTAATACCTACTCTCGCAAAAGCACTTTTTGCAAATTCGCGAACTTACAGCTGCCTTGCTGCTTTGATCTATGAAGTCTTTCATTCTATTGTACATCATTTTTTCGAAAATTCTGTTGAAGTTTGATAATAAAGATATTGGTCTGTAGTTAGTTGCTTCAGTCTCGTCGTCTGTTTTAAATATTGCTATAATTTTGGACATTTTAAGTTGTGAAGGGTACGCCCCTAATTTAATAGATGTGTTAAATATTTCTGAGAGAACAGGAGATGATGTTACATGAATATCTGAGGAGTTGTGTAGGGCAGGAATATAAGCCATGAGATTTATTATTTGGTATAGATAAAATTTCAAGTTTAACTTCATTAGGTGTGATAGGTTTAAAGAAAAAGGAAGAATCGGGTGTTACAGCGAGACGACTATACCTATACGAACTTTAATAACAACAAACTACCGACCGAATAACATTGTACGCCATGACAGTTCTCTCAGTTCAACCACGTTTTTTGAACCCAGGCCCCCGCTGCCTCCAGGAACGCCTGGGCAAGTTCACGACCTAACAGAACAGAACTAAACTAGACTAAACTAAACTACACGTTTCGCATGAACATCCTCCCCCTCGTGGACGAGACCTCTATTCTCGTCCACTTAAAGTTGTTTGTCTCTAAAACTCCAAAAGGCATAGCTTGGTGATCAGCCAAGTGTACTCTCTTCTGCAGGACTTAACACGCACCACCCGGACATGGCCATCTGAGCCTGGGAAAACTTCCAACACCCGTCCCAGGGGCCAACTTCCTCTCAAACCGTTCTGGTCTACCATCAAGACCACGTCTCCAATGGTCATGTCTCTCTTCTGCTCGATCCACTTGCCACGAGTATTCAGGGTGGACAGATACTCCTTCATCCATCTTCTCCACACCTTTGCGACCAAGTCTTGGACGAATCGCCATCTATTCCTGGGGTTGAACGCAATTTCGTCAGTCACTCGCGGGGCAAGTTGCCCACCTGCTTGTCCATACGGGAAGTGGTTTGCAGTCAATGCCGGCTTGTCATGTGGGTCACTGCTGCTGTATGTTAGAGGGTGTGAGTTCATCAGGCCTTCCGTTTCAACTATGGCGGTCAGCAGCTCTTCATCGTTGATATCCGCATTTCCAAGAATGGTGCTTAAGGCTCTCTTTGCTGACTTGATCAAGGCTTCGAATACTCCCCCATTGTGGGAGTCAGCTGGCGGATTGAACTTCCATCGAACACCGTCGGTTGCAGCTGTGTCCTTAATCTTATCTTGATTCAGGGCGGCCACCAATTCCCGCAGCTCCCTGTTCCCTGAAACGAAGTTGGTGCCGTTGTCGCTAACCATCTCTTCTGGTTTGCCTCGCCTTGCCACCATTCTCGAAAACGCATTCAGGAAACTGCTGGTATCAAGGGAGTAGGCCATCTCTAAATGTACGGCTCGTGTTGCCATGCAGGAGAAAAGGCAAAGGTACCGTTTGGCAGAAACTCTCCAGGTCACCTTGGTCGCGAATGGCCCCGCAAAGTCAACACAACAGCGGGCGAAACATCTCATGGGAGTTCCCAGTCTTGCTTCCGGTAACGGCGCCATGATTTGCTCCCCCTGGCTCTTCCTGTGGATTTTACAGAGGTTGCATTCTCGCTCGCACCTTTTGACTTCTTCTCGTCCGTGAATGATCCAATACCTTTGCCGTAGCTCGGTCAGAATGCAATTCACTCCCCGACTGTGATGTCCATTCTTGTGAATATTACCGATGATCAGTCTTGAGATCCGGTGCTTCTTTGGGAGAATCACTGGGTGTCGAGCATCGTACAGCAGGTTCGACTTCTGCAGCCTTCCACCGATCCGCATGATGCCATGTTGATCCAGAAATGGAGTCAACTTCTTCAATCTGCTCTGCTTTTACAAGGTCTTTACTTTGTGAAAGTCTTCCATTTCCTGAGGGAATCGTTCTAGTTGGGTCTGTCGGATCCAGTACCGCTCCGCCACCTCCAACTCGTCTGGATCCAAGGCTCTTCCAGTATTGGAGGGCTGGTAGCTTGGTTTTTGGTCCGTGCTGCTTGTTTTGCTTCTTCGTTCCTTCACTTTACTTCTGAGTTTTGATAGGAAGCGTAAAGCCCAAGCGGTAACTCTCAGCAGCCTAGGCCAACTTGGAACTGTCTCTGGATCCATCCACAACTCTACTTGTCCGACGTGGAATGACAGTGTGGCCACGGTCAATTCGCTTCCCGCTTCTTCGGTGCAGTCCTGCACAGTGGCGTGATGGGGTGGGGGCCATGCTTCCTCCGCAGGAAGGTGGGTCCCTGGAACCATCGGCTCTCTGCTATCATTTCATCTGCATTGAGTCCCCTGGTCGCATCGTCAGCACTGTTGTCTTTCCCAGGCACATGCCGCCATTGTTTTGGGTCCGTCCTCTGCTGGATTTCTGATACCCTGTGCGCAGCAAAAGGTTTAACGGTATTCGGGTCTCAGCCACTTTTGGAAGTTGTTCAATCCACCTTTGGACACTTCCGCACAGGTCCTCAGGGAACTCCTCATCCCAGTCAAGCCCTCTTAACCAAGATTCCTGCGGGGCCATTTTCGCTCGGATGACATACGGCGCCGGGAATTGTACAGGGTCAAAGAGTGTTGCGATGCGGCTGAGCAGTCCTCGTTTCGTGTAGGAGAAGTTCTCGATTCCGTTGATAGTGAACAGGAACATGTCCCTTGCCGCATCCCATCTGACACCAAGGGTCTTTATGCTGGGTAGTTCCAACTCCTCAATCTTTAACTCGTTGGCCAGGTCCTCCTCAGGAATCCCTCAAGACATTTGCTTTGTTGCTACACCAGCGTCGGATCTAAAATCCTGCGTGTGCCAGAAGGGTCGTCAACTCTTCTCTGACTTTGTGGCTTCATCGTCTGTATCTTCCGAGTCGAGAACGTCATCCATGTACATCTTCAGGAGTATGACCACCGCGGCTAACGGAAACTCCTCTTGGTGATCTTTGGCATGTGTACGGATGATGAATTGGGCAAGGTAAGGTGATGCACGGTCCCCAAATGTTAATCGACTTGCTTCATAGACATCAGGTGGCTTGGAAAGATCAAGATCCCTCCACAAGAACCGGTGATACGGCCAGTCTTTCTCAGCCAGAACAACTTGGGAGAACATCTCTTTGATGTCTGCCACCAAGGCTACAGGCTTCAGGGAAAACGAAGCAAACTCTCCAGGACATCCTTCTGCAACTTGGGCCCGGTGAGCATGACATCGTTCAGGCAGACTCCTTTATACCTGGCGGCTGAATCGAAGACTATGCGTATTTTGGTTGTTTGCTTGTCCTCTCGAATGACTGGGAAGTGTGGTAAGTACCATCCCTGTCCCATGCTAACCTCATCTGGGTGAACTTTCTGCATATAGCCTTTCTCTACGTTGGCGTTCATTGTCTCTTTGTATCGTTCTGCAATCTTTGGTTTCCTCAACAAGCTCTTCTCACGGGACTTGAGCCGCTTTTCAGCCTCTGATCTTTTGTCTGGGAGGGGCGAAACCTCTGCCTTCCATGGAATCGCTACTTCATAGCGACCACCTTTCCACTGCCTTGACTCTTCAGCTTTGGTGATTGCCAGCCTCTCCTCTTGGGTGAACGAGTCTGCAGTTGGGCTTTTAATTCCCAGGGCATCTACCTCCCGCATTCGATACAACTGCTGGTCGAGATGGGTATCCTGCACGGCTTGGGTGCGGAAGGTCCTTGCATAGGCAGTGCTCTGGTTGTGGGTCATCACTGGTAGGCGTCCAATGCATGTCCACCCTAGTGGGGTTCTTCTGGCTACGGGTTCCCCAAGTGAACCAACTCGCTCCTCCAGAGCCAAGCCTAGCTCCGGATGATCAGATCCAATCAGCACATCTACAGTCCTTCTTCCAGGTGCCTTTGGGAATGGAATGTCCTTTAGATGCTCCCAGCGGGCCTTGTGTCGATTCCAGTTTGGGATCGGTAAACCATGGCACATCTCTTCCATTGTCCATGCTCGAACAGTGGTTTTCATTGTTCCGTCCAGGCTTTCAATGCCTAACGAGACTGCTCTGCTCTTTAGCTGTATGTCATGGTCTGTTAGGGTAGACAATCTTAGATGGCCATCTCCGGTGGTAAAGCCCAGTGCTGTGGCGACGTCATCCCGGACATACATGGTGTCTGAGCCATCATCTAAGAAGGCATTGACTTGGATCCTCCGTCCTCTTGCTCCAAGGAGCCAGACTGGGACTGTTCGCAGCATCACACTCTCTGGGACTTTCAGGTGGTTTCCGGTAGCCCCGAACGAACTGGAAGCGGTGGCAGTCTCCCCCTCTCTATTGGGTTCTGCTGCACTTTCTCGGCGCTTGACATGCAAGTGGAAGTGACGAGTTCCTCCGCAGGAATCCACATTGCAACGACTGCTTCCTCGGCACGCCTTCCCTAAATGGCCCTGCCCCAGGCAGCGATAGCAGAGTTTGTGCTTCTTGGACAGCTCCCATCTTCCTTTTACAGGGGTCTCCTTCCAGGTTTTGCAAGTTGCGATCTTATGGGCTCCTTCACAAATGGGACACTTCACTTTAGTGTCAGCAGAGGTGGAATGTGTGCTCGCTTTCTGGTTCTTCCTTTGGGACTTCTCTTTTCCTTGGCCTCTCACATATCTCCTCTGCATCCAACCGGTAAATGACTTGCTTGGCCAGCCACTTGGCAAACGTAGCAAGGCCATCTCTCTTGCGTTTGCTGTGTCTCCAACCTTGGTATGACACGAGTAGTGACTTTGGCATCTTCTGCTGGACCACTGTGTAAAGCGCCGAGACTCCTCCAAGCTCTCTTTCATGGCCGTAGTCCTTCAACTTGGCCACAACGTCCACGAGGCGATCGGAGAAGATCTCCAACTCTCTGAGGTTCTCCTCACTGATAGTGGAAGAAAAGTACTATTATTATGTAAATTATTAAGGTAATTATACTTTATACTTATGACATTAAAACATTCTAAAAGTGCTGGCCATTTTATGTGTTGTTAACAAATATAAACCTCTGCATGTGTATGTACACTTGTAGAAATACAAATAATCTTTGTACATGCGCTCTAGCCAATAAACAAACAGCGTGGTCTTCGGCACAGCCAGGGCGCCCTTTTTATGTGCATGATTTTCTTGCGTACACTCCTTCAATCCTCTTCCAGCACTACTCGAAAATGTTACAGCAGCCATGGATATGCACTTTTTATCCCATGATGTTCGGTATAGCAATTATTTGATTACAAGGACTGTTTGCAGAAATGGCGGGACTTCACGCAGGACGACAAACTTGGGTACCTTTTCGTTTGTGAAATTAATTTCTTTGATCCTTTTATCCTATGCTGAATAAGATCCACTGCGTTTTACTTTCAGGAAACATCCAAGACGAAAATGTCTAATTCTTGTGTAACTAAGCATCATTTCTACGAATTGGGAAGCGACCTGAGACCTCCAGCAGCAATGTTCTCGCGATTTGGTGGATACGCAAATTATTTCTTCTGAGTATGTATTTGACGTCTGATTGTTGTTATGCTGTTACACTAAACGATTGCAAAACGAACTACTCAGTCCAGTTTATACGCTACGGGGAACCCTTTGAAAATAATTCGTGCAACACTGGTAAGAATCCTCTTATGTTTTCTTTTCCAGGTAAACCGCTTTCTACGATGTTAATCATCGGATGATGTGAATGAATATAAACAATCAGTGTTCACCTTTCTTCAAGTCAATAATTTATTTTTCTTTTGCACGATGTAAAGCCCTGGCCTAACATATAGCGAGGACGTTTTAAGAAGTTTTCCGCTGTGAGTGTACAAGAGTGCACAAAAGAAAATCTCAATTACAATCACCAGAAAAAAAAGGCCACTATTTTTATTATTTGTTTTTGTTTTTTGTTGAACTGTACAAAAAGTAAACACAGGAAACAACGAAGGTCCGCAACATTGGAAAATTTCCGTAGCCATAACTAAATTAATATCTCGTAGTTTTATCCAATTAATATTAATACTCGAGTTAAAAACAGCGGAAAACTTCTTAATAATCTTCCTCGACACACTCAAGGACCAGTTTGAGCGCTTTCACCAATTTCTTGGCCTTTGTCTTTTCCTCGACTTTCTTGTCCACTCTTCCACTCCGCTCCGCTCGGCCGCACTCCTTTTCTTCTTTTTTTTTTTTGTTTTTCTTTTTCTGCAGGCTTTTCTGCCTGAGTGCGTTCGTGCACTTTAATGTACATAATGGAGTCACTGAAAAGGAATGTCTTTGTTAGAACTGCTGTAGTTAAGCACCTAAAAGTGAAGCTTGTTGTAAACTTACCGTATTGTTGCACGATCACCCTCTCCATTGGCCAGATGAAATTTAAGATGCCGTGGGAGTTTGAAGTCACGGGCCACTTGCGATTTAAGGGAAACAAATGTTTTCCACTTGAATTCCTAGAGCAGAACAGATTGTATTAGCCAGACTAAGACTACTGTGTTGTAGGCATAATGCAAAGCAAATATATGTCACAAAACAATAAAAGTTGCACCTGCTCTTTACGTAACAGACAATTACTTTGATAACTCTACCTTCGTCTCCTCTCTCCCCTTAAACTTGTTTGTGACTCTTGTCGAATTTACTACTACGCCTTCTTCTGTCGTGGCAACAGCTTCCTTTAGTTCAGATTCTGGAACGATAGCTTCCGTCATCCTGACAAAACAAATTTTAAACAAAACTTTTATAGTAAACAAAAGCTGCCATGTTTAATACTCGTGTACTGTACGTACTGTTGGTGTGAGAATACTCCCACACACTAAAATTTATAGTGTAAAGTTACACACAAAAAAGTGTACAATTACACCAAAATAGGTGTAATCTGTCAAAATACACTATATTTAGTGTAATTTTGAAGACCACACTACAAAAGTGTAATTTTACACAACAATGAAGTGTAAAGTTACCAAGTGGCTGGAGTAATATTACACTAAAGGGTGTAAAGTTAGATCCTTTTGGTGTACTACAAAAAATACACTGAACTTGGTGTAAAGTGCTTCTTTAACATTTCTTTATAATTACACTTTTACAGTGTGAACTGTTTTTGGCGACAGTGTAAATTTTAAACCCAATACTGACAGAGTAAATTTTCAACTCTGAGGGAATATTTCTCTCACAAATTGCTGCAATCCATATTGTTTTGTATAACCTTCTCGTACGAGTGTGGTCGAAAGCGACACAAAATATACTTCCCTCCCACAGACAGGAAAATATTGCTCATACGAAAACTGCATGTGAAATTAATATTGTTCAGCGGTTGTCCATGTCAAACAAGATATAGGCCATCCTTCGCGACAGGATAAGCCAGATTTGGACGTTCTCTTCACTCGTACGTTTGTTTACATTTTGCGAAATCATAGCGTAGGACTATTTGAGCACCGATGAAGCTGTAGAGCTGGTTGTGAGTGATAGGATTAATCTATAGATGAAAGAATATCGACGCAGGCGATTTGTTTGACCGCTGATCGAGGGAGTGAAAGTGGACCGTTGAAGGATTTTTTGGTTCGACCTTTCATGTCTTCGCGGCTTGTTAACAAAGGAGAGGTAGGAATTTACGAGAATTCATGGTGATTCCATGTTTATAGTTTCATAAGCTCCCAAACCGTACGTAACATGTCTCTTAGTTGCTGTAATGGAGGACCATTTATTCATTAAAAGCAATTACTGCTTCGTACCTTGCTGTCATATTTAATCCTCTAAAATTTCAGTCTGAGTTTGAATTTTTATTAAGTATACAGCTTACACAGAAATATTGTAGTGTTCAAAACTCAACTTTAATACACTCTGTGCACGAGATAATACAAGTCACAGCAATTTTACACTGTAAAAATACTTTCCTAATTAAAAATATACATGTACCAGAACAAGTTTGGATTGTTTTACTCATGAATCCAGTATCGTGGCCTTACAAACTTCCTTACCCCTTGATAAGGAATGATACAAAGATCCAGTGGGTGGTAGTCATAAAAAGATTCATAACTTAGAACACATTTGTTGTTCATAATATTGATCTCAAAAGCCCCAAGATGTGGTACAAATCGTTGTGTCACACAATTGTTACAAATAAATACAATTCTAGAACCTGGAAGTACCAAAATAGTCAGAATTCTGGCAAAGACTGGCATGATGCCATCATGACTTTTCACAACAATAGCTCCAGCTTTGTAAACTGTTCCATAGAGTTCCACTTGTTTTGGCCTAATTAGAAAATAGATATGTAAAAAAAATAAGATACAGCTACAGCAGTTGACTATTAACAGTGTAAGTTGCATGTATGCACTATTTATTAAACTGTATGTGTATGTATGTCATGTTTATTTTGTACTTTAGGACAAGCATGTGTGCATATATGTATGTTTATGTACCAGTAAATGAGTGTTTCTCTTCATATTTTTCCCACCTTGAAGAATAGAGTTATCCAGCAATGGACCATAGTTAGTTTGAAGCAGTCTCACTACATCATCAACTAGGTCTTCAAGATGGAGGGTGTCCCCTGATAATGATAGAGCATGGTAAACTTTGATCTTCAAATTCATTATTATTATTTCATTAAACACACATATTTTGCAATATTACAATTCAGCATAGTCAGATTAGAGATGTGATCTCAGTCAAAAACTTGCATACATGTAAATAATTTACACTTATTGTTCTGTGCTGCAAAACATAAGGCATGACTTTATTAAAATTATGTAACATATATTGCTCCAAACCTGAGCCAAGGAACTGAGCAGAATTTAGCAAGGCTCCATTACTGCTCATGTGGTAACACTGCAACTTTTGGTGTCTCTCAGCTAGACTCTTGCACACATTCTTGAAGTTGAACATACCACTTGTCAGCCTCTTAAAGTAACCATTCGTGGCTTCAAATCTCATGCACCAATGTCGAACAAATGGTCCAAGCCTGTATAGTTAGTAAAACAAAGTTGTTCTCAAGCATTTTAATTCTTGTAATGGCTGCATTTAACAACGTTAATAGGATGCACAAACACACACATTTACAGCACATGGGCAACACTACAAACATCTAAGTGTGAACAACTAAACCTTAATTAGAGAGTACAGGAAATGTGAATTACATTTGTGTCAGCTTTGGATAATGCACCATGAAATGTTGCTTTGGAATCAGTGGACGGTTTGGATACAGCTCTTTAAAGTCTTTCAAGTAGTCAGCAATTAGGACTTTCAGGTAAGCAAGAAGGCCTCTGCTTGTCACAGGGGCAAACATAATGTCGACAATCTGAAGCAGGTCTAGGTACAGTTGCCAGATGTTGCCAATGATGAGAGGAAGAAGTCTTCCCAAACACCATGTCTGAGAAGCCGTTACATTAACATAAACAAATCACTTTATTAGTTATAACACACTACAGTATGTAGTCGTTATGTTTTGGAAGCATGCTAAAAGGTTGCATACATGTGACTTGACATGGCACTGTTTTTATGGAGTAAAAATGTTTGTTGAGGAAATTGAAAATTCTAGTTTAATTACTGCACCTGATTGTTTCATTGAGCTGTCAGAGGAATTCACAATTCCTGTTTGAATATGGGTAGGCTTGTTGCTAGCATCACTGTCACCAAAATGGAACCTGTCCATTGCCTTATTGAGGTCTTCTATCGTAAAAAGTTTTTCCTCTGCCACCAAAGCTTTGAGGAGACACTTGATATGCAGTGGGAGGGTTCCTTCAAGTATGTCATGCATGACATCTGCAGACAAGCCACCCACTACATGGAAGTATTCTGATGTGTTCAGAATGGAAGGCCTGCTTATTCCAAAGGCAGTCCTTAGGTCTCGATCACGTTCTATTTGCTGTAGTTGATGGTAATGCCCTGCCAATGTTCTTGGCTGGTATTCTTCTTCCACAAACTAAACAGAACCAAGAAATAAACATTTGCACACACCTAAGAAACTTTGGGTGTTTTCATTATGTACTTTCACTCAAAACATATATAGTACTGTTTACATACCCTGATTTGAAAATCTTCTAGTTTTCCCATACAAAATCTGCATGGTCTGTTGGCTCTAAAGCTCTCCATAAAGCCACCAAGAGCATGACTGGCCAAGTTGTCAGCTTGACATTGTGCAATGGTTCCAGAGATAAAGGTGGGATGATTGGCAATCTCTACTTGCACACCTCCTCTCTTGAAGAAAAATAACACAATCAACACTGTAGGTTATAGTTTTCATATGAAACTGCAACACAACTGACAGTTATTGCCATAAAAGACTTTGCTGAGTTTGCTAACTGATCCAGCACAGTTGTAAAATTATTAAGATATTATGTACCATTTCAAGCATATGAACATCAGCCATAAATCTCTGGATTATCCGATTAATCCCATACTTTGTGAGGTGCCTTGTGGGGCATAAGGATACCAGCTGTATCCCTCTTAATGTGGAACGGTACTTTGGCCCTAAATTACCAAGAAGGAAGTAGAAGGCACCTGAAAGACAACACACTGTCAAAACTAGTAAATGCATGCAATTTGGATGCAATAAAAACACACAGGTCATTTTTAAAATAGCTGGCCACCCCCCCTCCTTCCCAACTTGGTATTAACTGTAAACACAACCATAAAATCAAAGTTTCGAAGATTTTGTAATAAGAAAAATATTGCAGAGAGAATTGAAAGAAGTACAAAGTGGTGACTGGGAAAGAGGCATTTCATACAGAACTTACTGATCTTGTTTCTTTGTTTTTGATCCAAGTGGGTTGCAAACCTCAAAATCATCAAAGTACAAGAGCAACTGAAGTGCATGGGCAACAACCGAGAACAGTGGGTGGCGACTAAAGTATTCTCCGTCACAAAAGTCCCTCAGTTTGTTGTCATTCGACTTGTGGGAGTTCTGCACCTGAAAAAGAATTGAAAAAAATAGAATCTAAATAAATAGGTAAATAAATAAATAAACGAAATAATACTTCATGATGAATTCGGCAGAAACTATGGAAGCAAACCGGTGACACGCACTTGTGTAAAAACGTCGTGTTGATTGAGCATCCTTTCAAGCACTTTGGTCAAGGGAATGTACTGGAATGTATCCTTCCGTGTTTTGAGAATTCGCCGTCCCTTTCTAAAAGCGTGTACAATTTCTTCTCCCAATACAACTTCTTCCGGTTCCTAAAAGAGAACGAAGAGATATAAAACATTTATAAAAAACGGAATGTACATGAACTAAGGCCCAACTCAGACAGTTGAGAGAAAGTTAAACTGGGGTCCAGTCTTTCGCCAACTTACCACAAGGCTCAAGTTCTCCAACAGATACGTTTTTCCGATTAGAGAACTCACTTGCTACTTGCGTTATAGCAGGCTTTTCTTCCATGATATCGCATAGTCCGTCTACATCATTCACGCCTATACCAGCTTGATTAAGACATCCTTTCACTTGACGCTTCCAATGATTTATTGAACTTTCTACGAGATGCATTGTTTCATCTAGCAAGCTGTTCATAGCAATCTGGCTGAGTCTGTGGACTTCTGTCATTTTAAGCTTTTAAAGAGCCAAAGTTCTCTTTGCCTGCTCATGCCGATCCTGATCTCCGTTAATATCTTCATCGTCCCTATTCCAAGTGTCGTCGTCTATGTCGCTGTCCATGCAAACATCATAGTTTTCATCTTCATCAGCTTCGACGGCATTGACCTCCTTGTGTAAGTCAACATCTTTGTGCTTTCGCGAAAGGTGAGATGTAAAGCTAGACCAGACTCTGAACGATCGTTGACATCCGTTTAAGCCGCAGGTCACCGTGAAGTTTGGCTCGTGTAAATGCCTCGCTCGAATGTGGCACAGTAACTTCTTTAGACTAGGAAACTCGAGGTGATCGCATTCGACTTTATAACAAGAATACATCAGCACGCCGGCTGAACTTTGCCGCGCGCGTCATAGATTCGCGGGAGATTTAGTCTCTATTGTTATTTAACTACTGCCCACTGTCACCGGAAAAGAACGTCCCAATCAGAAAGCATCTGGGAGATTTTCTCACCTTTTTTTCCAATGGGATGTCTGCGGTACTGTGCACTGCAGGCCGCACCGCACTGCTTCAAAAAGAAAAAAAAAATCTTCCCTTTCGGTATTCCACTCTGGTGCTGTGAAGAACTACGTCTCGTGCTTGTCTTTTGCAACTTCATCTTTACTTTTTAACGTCTTGACCATGGAATTTCCACCGGCATCAAGAGAGGCTGTGAAGGCATGGATGAATGAAGATGGATTTGGTGCTTACGCAGAGCGTTTTTACGGTGAGTTCGGCTTTAAACTTTAATGTCTTCGCATTTTTATTTGTCGCAGTTTGTTAAAAATCCAGACACATTTCGTGCGCTTTTAGCTTTCAGTTTGTGCATGAGTCGGTTGATTGGACGGATTGAGTGGTTCACTGGATATTTCTGAGTAGTATATAGAGCTGGCGGCCCGGTGCTGGTCGGCAGTGACTTGCCACGTGGTAAGATAATTGGGAAGAAGGACTTTATCTCGCATGAAATTATTTAACTTATAGTTCATATTATTCTTACCTAAAGTTTTACCACAGAAATATTGATGTGATTAAAATATCGGTTAAAGCTCGTCGCTCCGGTTTTCGCGCCAAAACGAGTCACGTGGCAGGTCCTGGTCGCGAGTGGAATGGGCCTGTCAATTGCCGTTCAGGACAAATCCTTGATCACAACGGACTTGCTGTTTTCGCGTGCGCTTTTGGTTTTCTCTTCCTGTTTGTACCATCCCTGTTTAAAGCCACTAACCACTAACTAGTTCCTTTTTTTTTTCCTTTTAGAACAAGGGATCGATGGCGAAGCGCTGGTGGGTATGGTGGATCTGAACAACGAACGAATTGCCGAACTTCTTGTTCCCTCGATTGGTGACCGGATCAAGCTGTTTGTGAAGATTCGGGGAGCCAGACGTCGGGTTCCAACGCCCGAGAATGCACCCAGTACACCCAAGAATGCGCCCATTGACCTTGAGGATGTTCCCAGCCAAGCTGAGGAAAATATTACCATGGACATCAGGCCGTTGCCAATTACCCCGCCAACAGCCGCGCCACCTAAAGCAGCTAAAGTTAAGTGATTCGTGTTTATATTTTAAGAATTTGCAGGCTAATTTGCAAATCGCATGGCCTTCCAACCGTGAAATTTCAAGTTATTGTTTATTGCAAAAAGGGAATAATTTGATTTGCTAAATTTTTAACTGTTGCATAATTAGCAATTTTTTACTTGAGTTGACATCAATGACAATGAATAAAATGAAACATTTTTTTTCAATTCATACAATTTGGGAGTGCTTTGCCCTGACTATGGCGATGGATGTATATCCAGTAAGTTGGTAAGGTGGTTCGCCCGCCTTTTACCAACAGCTCATTCAGGTTGTTTGCCAACCTGTTAACGAGTGCCATAGAATGGAACAAAGTCTGCTAAATTGAAGCATTTGTTTTTACTTCAAATCTATTAGGACTGCTTTGCCCTGACTATGGCGCTGGATGTATATCCAGTAAGTTGGTAAGGTGGTTCGCCCGCCTTTTACCAACAGCTCATTCAGGTTGTTCGCCAGCCTGTTAATGAGTGCCATAGAATGGAACAAAGCCTGCTAAATTGAAGCATTTGTTTTTACTTCAAATCAATTTGGACTGCTTTGCCCTGAAAATAAAAGCACTTTTTTATGTATTTGCAATACACAACTCTACAGAATGAGGGAAAGAACCAGTGTATGTGTACATAATGTATTATTTTGTTCTTGTGTGCCACCTACAGAAGTAAGTCAAGTGAGGCAAGGCGCCGCCAACGCTTATCAAGAAATTTACGGAAAAGGAAGCAAGGTCCAAAGCTGGGTTCAAAGCGAATTAAGATAGATTCTTTAGGAAAAAGACTGAAATCTGAAAAGAAAAAGGTTTCAATGCTTAGTGCACAATTAAAGAGCACAGAAAATAAGTTTTTCAGTATGAGGAGGAAAGCAGAAGAGGAAAAGAGGAAAATAACAAATTCAAGAAATGTTATGCTTGATTCTCGACTAAGTGGGTGCAAAACTTTAAGTATTCCTGGAAAGTTGTCTACACCTGTTGAGCTGCTGGAGCTTCCGCCGGAATTGCTTGCTTGTCCAAAGGGTGGCGAGAAGTTTATTGGGGCAGGTAGATTTGGCACATGCAAGCTAATGAATTTCCGAGACACTCCAGTTGCTGTTAAAGAATTTTCTAATTCAGCTGTCTTTGATTTAAGGGAAGCCCAAATTTTAGCAAATTTAAAGCATCTATGTTTGCCATTTTTGTTTGGTGTGGCTAGCAAAGTCGCTCCATTTTCTATTATAACTCAGTTTTATGGCATAAGTGGTGAATCAGTCACCCTTCATGCAGTTCTTACTGATCAAGAAATTGCTGTAAGAGGTTGACTGAAAGACAACTGTATTGATTTTTTAAAGCAGTTGGTAGATGCCACATGCTACTTGCATAATAAGAAGATTCTTCACAATGACATCAAATCAGATAATGTTGTTGTTGCAAAGGAATCAGGGGAAGTCAGATATTCACCAGTCCTGATTGATTTTGGCAAGGCAAGGAAATTTTCTGAGGTTAAGAGCAAAAAATTATCTGATAATGAGAAGAAAATGTACCTGGTAAACCATCGTCATATTGCACCAGAAGTTGTCGAAGGCAGTCACCCACCTTCTATTCAAAGTGATGTATTTTCAGTGGGCCGGATTATCAAATCACTTTCAAATGAACTTGAAGTGCCAGCTTTAAGAGTTGTATATAGGTGCTGCATAACTTCAATTTGTAAACGATGCTCATCATCATCACTCATGTCTCTTTTGGAATCTTTGTGAACCACATTTTGAGACAGGATGTTGAAAAATACACAACACAGCTGTATGTTATTGTTAAATAGATTAAAGATTAACGTTTTTGAATTGTGGTTTTTCATTTCTGTTTTATAGAAAGGTGGTTGGACAGAAGTTTACTAGTAAAGTGGTATGTCAAGGTTGGCCTTGTCCATTTGTCCTTCCTGAATTTCCTCCTGATATTCAGGAGGCCCTTGACAGGAAGCAGAACCTTCAAGGCATGAAACCTCTCAGAAGAAAACTTATTCGCGTCCTCTATGAGTACATCCTCAAGTTTACAGCGTAAGTTATGGTTTAGCATACAAAATTCAGAACAACTTATTAGTATTATTGATTACTACAGTAATTACAGTTGAACCCCACTATTTCAAAGTCGCACGGTACATGAAAAGAAGTTTGAAATAGCAGAGTTTTGAAATAGCAGGTAGTAAATAAGTGAACTGAAAAAATAAATCCAAGGGGTTTGGCTTGACTTCGAAATAGCAGGGACTTCAAATTAACTGAGTTCAAAATAGGAAGGTTCGACTCTACTTAAAATCACTAGTTGGATTCAAAATATATTGTATTTTTGTTTGGTTTTGAAGAAGAAACCAATAAGAATTTTGAACAAAAGAATATTGCATAAGATTTTGTTTTTGTTCTTGACTGGCAAAACCAAAGAAGTAACTGTTAACTGTCGTTGTTAAAAAGCTCTAATACTGTAAGAATTGCACATTTCTAAAAAAACTCTTGGTACCAGTACTCCCCAAATCACAATCATGTATAACATAAATTTAACTTGCTCTATTTTAGTTGAGTTCTATCGTAAATTATTAAATTTTGTTAAAGTAACTATAAGTGAAAACATGTAAACACTAATTCTGTGCAATAAAGTTAAATAATCTGTCTTTCATTTCTTCAAATTAGGAAGCCAACCACTGACCAGCGGCGTGAAGTTTGTTTGGAACTTGTGCGCAAGTATCCGGAACAGAAAGATGCATTTGGAT
The DNA here is from genome assembly GCA_964036295.1 of Plumapathes pennacea. Classification (NCBI taxonomy): domain Eukaryota; kingdom Metazoa; phylum Cnidaria; class Anthozoa; order Antipatharia; family Myriopathidae; genus Plumapathes; species Plumapathes pennacea. The sequence goes on along the minus strand of OZ038469.1, from coordinate 6,011,591 downwards.
GTTATGTATGTAAATTGGGGTTTTTGTGTTTTTGCAGACAGTGTCTTACTGATAGTGATAGGCATTTGTGTGATTGCAAGTCAATTTAACAGCAGAGTAGGTGTTTTGGCTAACCTTTCATTGCAATTTGCGTTTCTAAAATATGAACTACAGTGGAACCTCTACTTTGGGACACCTCCAATAAGGGGACACTTCTTTTAAGGGGACACTTGGCCTTGTCCCCCCCACAAAAATGCTCATATAATCCTGCTATTGATAACCTCCATTCAGGGAACACTTTTTTTGTCCTGAGGATGTCCCCTTAATGGAGGTTCCACTGTATCAAATGAAAAACAGTTTTAGGACCATTCAGATGAATCTCTGGGTGGTTTTTGCATTGATTTTGATGTTTGATTTGGTCAGGGAAACACACAGTGCATGTTTTACAATATAAATCTACCAGGGTTTGGAATAACTTCCTTTGCAATGGTTAAACACCAAAAATGACAAACATACATAAGTTCTGGAAAAAGTTTACTCATCTTTGAGAGTAGGAAAACTCTAAATAATTTAGAAAATTATTTTTATTGTTTGTTGTTTGTTGCTTTTCCTCTCAGGACTCTTGGTACAACTTTCTAACCAACAAGTTTAAAAACGAGATATACCATCTTTCACCTAATGAAGGTGTCAAAAAGAAAGCAAGTGGGGCATCAAAGGTTTCACCCATGCAGAAAACAGTCAAGAGATCAGTGGTTTTCTGGGAGCCACCTCCAATTCAGGGGGAAAATGAAGATTCCCACAGAGTTAATGTGAAAGCAATGATGAAGAACTTCAAGAAAGGGGAATTTGATCCTGCCGGCATTAAAGAAAAAATGGACTTGACGTACTCCTTCAGAAGGAAATTTCTGAATAATGAAAGAAGGACTATCGTACAAATAAAGCAAGAGTATCCATTCCTGTTTCATGAAGCTGAGGTAAGGAATATATGTTTAAAAGTACCATTAAAACCACAAGTGCATGTGGAGAAACTCTGATATCTGTAACCATCACAAGATTGATGTAATCACTTCTCGCTGTCACACTTATAATATAGTGTACTGGTACAAATTATTATTAGATGACCTCAACATGACTGTGCAAAAATAAGACTTAAGAGTAGTTACTGCCCTAATTGGTCTAAAGAGTATTTATATAAAATTCTGAATCAAGTACTTATTTATTTCAGATGTGCAATGAGTTCACCCGTCTCATGGCAGTGGACAATTTGGATTCAAGGATGGTGCAAAAGTTTTTGAACCTGGCGCCGCAAATTGTTCACTATGGGAAAACCAAGTCTAAGAACCCCAAAGTAAAAGAGATCTTAGATTTATTGGCAGGGGATGAAATGGAAAGGTGTGAGGAAGACTTAGGATGCAACACTGATGGTAAGTGTTTAATGCACTTATCACTCATTAGTTACAGTAAAACATAAAGAACTATTTTTACCACAACACACTAGTTTCTCGCTCTCTGATTGGTCGATTTAGCGTGGTAAATAAGAGTCCAGACAACGATGCTGACGCCAGCTGATGCCAGCATGTCACGTTTTGCAGCGAAATATAAGGAAAGTTTCCTGTATATTTCTAAATTTTGTGGTAAAAAACAAATTTCCACTGGTTCGTCGTGGTGTGGACTCTTATTTACCACGATTTACGTCATCACGTGGTCAAAATTAGTTGCGGACTCACTCGGCAAAGCGCCTCATGAGTCCACAACATTTTGACCATGTGTTGACGTAAATCGCGGTAAATAAGAGTCCACACCATGGCAAACCAGTGGAACTTTATTAAATTTGTTATTTACACTTACAGTTCAAGTGTTATCCAATAATTGATTTAATTATTAAGGTATCACCACCCCTATCTACCAGTGGCAGCAAATAACTAAATAGGCATGTTATATACTCTATCAAATTGTTTATAATTTGTCTATCTTTTATTGATGCCAAATATGGCAGAAGATATTGTGTAATCAGTGGAAAATATCAGTTCATTTTTTAACTGGTTGAAACAAAATCAAAGGCATGAAAAAGGTAATGGGTCTTCAAATTCTTTATGTGAAAATATATTGTTTACAGGTATGTGGCAAAAGGTAGGTTGGAGTGGTATTTTTTGAGGGGGTGGTTAACACCTTATGGGATCATGGTATTTTATGGTACAATATGTGGGTAATGTTATCCATACACCATCATTAAAGTTGTGTATCATTAGATGTATCTATCACTGTTGAATTTCTTAAAATTTACAGTACAATTCATCTCATTTTGCAGAAGACACTGCTCTTATTGCTATGCTGCTTTTGCCTCATGTGTTGGAAAAAGTGACCAAAAAAAACCCAAACCCAGCCAGCTCTTTCTATCAGGTAAATATTGCTTATCTGTATATTATCAAACACATTTCTTCCAAAGAAAGAGACTGTGGCTTTACAGTATGAAATGCAGTCTCTGATTGAGTGCTTTATGTGTGCTTTTATTTTGTCGGAGTTTGTTAAACCAAACTTGACTGTGTACTGTTTTATTGTTTATTGTTTTTTAATGTGAGACTAGCCATTTATTTTGATTTTCTGTATGTATTTACAGGTGGCACCAACTTTGAAAGATGGGATAGAAAGAATTGGGGAAGGAACTCCTCCAGTATTGTTAATCGTCGGTGACCTTCCTGGCCCTGATGATTTTTTTGTGGTTGGGGAGGCCACAGTGATGCTGAAAGTTAGAGGAGGCCATTTAGCAGCCCTTCGTTCTTTGCTGATTTCTTACTACATTTTAAATATTCATTACCCAAAGTCCTGTCAAAACACTTTTGTATTTTTACAAAAGTATGTGATGGAGCTGTTTGACTCCTCCCCAACTCCACCAAGAGTGTTAACTTTTTCGAATGAGCTAAATGGCATGTGATGTATTATACTTTAACAGAGTTTGTAAAATCTTGGCAAGTCCTTGAATTTGTATGAGGCCTTGAAAAACCAAGTCAATTGCCTTTCAAGGAAAACTGTTCTGATACAGTCAGTTGAGAAGATTAAAAAGTGAACATCTTCATAGAATGCTAAACATTAATTTTACTTGGACTAACAGGTAATTTAAGTCTTTGAAAAGTCCTTGAATTTCGATTTAAAAAGGCTCTGTTTAAGTCAAGATACTATTTTTATTATAAACATTCTCTGTCACAAATACTTCATTTCGAATAAATATGGGTAGTGTATCAGTGTGTAGTGTTTTGAGATTTTTGGATTGCAATATTATTACATCTAGAATTACACTGTTGACAGTGTATTTACTTTTGACGGTGTTTTACACCATCTACCATTTACACTTTTTAGGTGTGTGAAAATACACCTCTTGTAGTGTAAAATGTGGATAAGTGTAAATTTACACTCTTTTTGGCGTGCCCCCAGCTGCATTACCGTTTACGCCGAATGAAGTGTACATTTACCCAATATATGGTGTAAAAATACACTACATAAAGGGTAAAACTTTTGGTGTAAAGATACACCTTTAGTTGGTGTTACTTTACACTTCACCTAGTGTAAAATTAAACTTTTGGTGTAAAATTACACTTTGCACAGAGTGTGCCCAGCTGCAAGATTTACACTTCTCCTGTGTGTAATATTACACTATAAAATTTAGTGTGCACCAACAGTACTGCACAAGTTTATGGCTGGCCACCAATAGTATGTCGTTAATTATAGCAGAAAAAAATAGCAATTCTATTTAAACCTACCTCAACTCTCAACTCTCCTCACGGGAACAAAAGCTTTTCTGTTGTTTTTCGTTTGCACGGCCGCGCCAAAATTTCCCGCGCATTTGCCATTTGACTTGTGCGCTCGCGTCTCCATTGCTATCGCCCCAGGCCATCAAGAGAGAGATGATCCGTTCCGTCGGTCGGGAAAAACGACACCAACAAAAGGGAAAACCACAATGCTGCACCGCTTCTCTACACGCAAAAGGCGTACGCATCATCCGTTCCCGGTTACTTCATGTCGATGTAGTTTTCCTTCAACTAACGCCTAATTATAAACTGGGTAATGGTTATTCAATTTCTTCAAACAGGAACTATAGATATAGATATAATTATAAATAAAACCGATTACATGGGCGTGGGATTATCTGGGAATATCGTATTTCTAGTAATCTTTTAATAATTCTGGTTCAGCCCCACTCATCTTTAAAAATGCATCCCAAGTCAAACCAGGTGATGTCTAATAATGAGCAGGATCAAGTCCATATGATTCCATACAAACACTTCGGAATTTTTCAAAAACATCAGCAAGGAGTAAAACAGCCGTTCGTAAATAAAGATCATGATATTCTTTGAAATTTTTCATATTGAAAGTTTTCCAAACTTTTTGTGCATGTTCATAATCACTATTCGAAATATCCTTTTCACTCAAAATCGAATAAAACATCTCTAAGGGTGGTAACTTTTCTTCTTCGAATCTTTCAAGAGTTAAAATAATCATAAGAATATACACCTTTCCTTTTTAAAAGATTCAACTCATCTCCTTTAAGAAATTGTGATGTTATTTTGAAATCTTCATTTTCAAGTGTCTGAACCATTCCGTCAAGACTACTCAACAAAAACTTATAACTATCAATAGAATCTTGCTTGCATATTTATTGATGTCATTTTCTCTGAACCATCTTCATTCGTTATTGTATTTCCTTTTTTATCCCGAGCAACCTCCTCATCAACTTTTACGTATTTAGTGAAAGAAATATATTTCTCTTCATTAAGTGAAATGCAATTTACTCTTTCTCCATCTTTTGCTAATTCTTTTATGAACAAATGTGCATCATAATTTTGAAGATTATGAAAAATAATGGGAATCGTTCTTTGTGTTCTGACTTTCAAGTTACATTTAGAATGTGCTGCTCCTCTAAACTTTCCTGCCAAATGACAATGATCTCTGACTTTTCGTAAGTTCATATTATTTGAATTAAACTCTCCCTCTGAACCTTTACAAATGTAACAAACATCTTGAGAATGGTATAATTCTTTTTCTTTCTCACCAAAAATCATCTCCTTCGGATTTTTCAAATATTTTTCATAAATCTCTCTTATCTCACAATCAATCATAGAATTGAACTTTTCAACATTTGTTGATTCACATTCTTTTGTGTAAACTACTTGTTTCGGTTTCATGAGATTTTCATCAAAACAAACAATTGTATATGAAAATCCACATGGAATATATTCTTGAATGTTTGTGGTAAAAGATTTCTTATTTGATTTTGATTTTTCTTTATTTTCTCGTTTTTTCATTCCAAGTTTTAACAATCTTTGTTTTGTTTCTTCACTCATCTTAGACTCATCGTCTACAATCACTTTGTTGAAAGACTCAAAATCTGCATAAATCACAAAAGGAAGTTTAAACTTATAATAATTCTTAAACTTACAAACTTTTTCATGAGTTGGCATTAGGGACCGTTCATTTTTTATGAGGTAGAGGGGGCTGGTGGGATTTGGGGAAGTCCCACTTGGAAACTGCATGACCCCCCCTAGCCTGCCATTTTTTTCACATGGCCCCCCCTGTCAGCCTGCCATTTATCTCACATGCCCCCCCCCCTCCCTCAGCCAGCCATTTTTTTCACATGCCCTCACAGGGTTAATTGCACCTCTTCAACCCTCCTCTGATACCCATAATTCCTCATGTTCACAGACAGGGCTAGCGCTCGAAACATTGAACTATTTTAATATTTCACAGAGCTAGTTTTCCAGCTGTGTTCAGGAAAAAGAGCTTTTGTTCTGCAGAGAGTTTTTGTTCTTTTGCAATGCCACGCTGAGTTTAGTGCAACACACTCTTGTTAAATCAAAAGAAAAGTCTATTTCCGATCGTTCGGTTATGGCACGCCCCGAGCGTGTTGTTACTTGGGGCTCTTCTGCAGCATATTGCTCATCACTAATGAAGGCGAGAATGACATCATTTGAGTCATCCTCGCCCCCAGATTCAATGGCATCAGTGGAATCCGTGGCTTCGCTGTCATTCTCATCTCTGATTCCCAAATCTTCCTCATTCCTCCAATTCTGTCTATGTCTTAAAATTTCTTTTACTTTGTTGTCCTTGGTGCTCTTTAGGTGCTGGTTCAGCCCATGTTGTTTTAGGTATTTGTCCAACTCTGGCACGTGAAGCTTTTTCAGTTTTGTGACATCTTGGCAAAGATCCACCCAATCATAATCACCATAAACTTTTCCCTTTGCCTCCCTGCTTTCTCTTGCCCTTTCTTCTGCTCTCTTCTTCCGTTTAAATTCTATCATTTCAAGATGGTCTAGATAGTCTACAACAAATCTGGTCTTTACAATGAATCTGTCGGAAAATGCAGCTGCGCTTTCTTCATCTGACAATGCTAGCCTCCCACTGGCGTGCTCCTTCTTCAATTGGACTCTTGGCTGTCAATCGTCTGGATCCCGTCCTTCATTTGGGGTGTCCTTGTATGGCAGATAGTGATAGTAAGTAAGTAAGTAATATCTTTATTTAACGAGGGTAGCACATAATAGCAGAGCTAATAAACGTGTGGCCCTCTACATACATATACTAAACAATTCTTTAAAAAATCTAAGCTTAAAGTAAAGGTATTAACAAGGTCAATGGATAAAAACTACATCTATCTACACGGATAACATACTAATAAAAAGCTACACTATGAAATGGTTCAAAAATTGCTGTTGATTAAAAAAATAGTTCCACAAAGATTGTTTAAAAACAGTAAACGACTCAATTTCACGCAGCGCCAATGGCAAGGAGTTCCACAGCCGACAGGCGGATACACCAAACGATCTGCCTCCGTCAGATTCATACTTAAATCTGGGGCAAACTAAATTAAAATTGGAATATCTGGTCTTGCGAGAGTGTAGGTCACTATTGAGCTTAAGTAAGTTGGTGATATAAGAGGGAACTTCACCTTTGAGTCGCTTAAATACTAAGAAACACTTGGCTAACTTAGCTTCCTCATAAAATGGCAACCACTTCAACCTATTGAATAATTCTACTGACGGGGCTTGATTAGAAGTGTTTAGAATTATTCTTGCCGCACGCTTCTGCAGTTTCAGTACTCGCCCTAGGCTTTCCTGGTCACAGCATGTCCAGATAGCACTTACATAGGTCATAACAGGCCTAATCATACTATCATAATATAGAATCCTCTGCTGTAAAGGAAGAAAGGCTCTGACTTTCCTTAATACCCCTATGCGCTGAGAAAGCTTTTTGCAGAGGTTATCTACGTGAGCTACAAATGTGAGTTTTTCGTCGATTTCAAGTCCAAGAAGCTTTGCATTTGGAACACTGGACAGTTGTTTTCCATTCATTGTTAGTACCGGGGTATAGTTTAGTTTGGTGGACAGCCGTTTTCCGGTTATCATTAGGGCCTTAGTCTTCTTTTCATTGAGAGGCAGCTTGTTTGCAACTGCCCAGTCCGATAACTCAGTGAGGGCTGTGTTCAGAGATTCCTGCAGTTTTATGGCATCGTTGTGAGCCGCAGACGAAGTAACGGTTGTATCATCAGCAAATAGGTCCAACTTTGCAGAGCTGACGTGTAAAGGCAGATCATTTATGTACACCAGAAACAACAGAGGGCCAAGGATGCTACCCTGTGGTACTCCGTGTTTAACGCTTGCTCTGTCTGAGTCGGTACCAGCTAACGTTACGAGCTGGCTTCTGTCAGTTAGGTAGGACTTGAACCATTGCAGCGATTTACTGTTGGTCCCATATATCTCCAATTTGTCCAAAAGAATATTGTGGTCAACCATATCGAACGCCTTGCAATAGTCCACCATGACTACGCCACTTACTCGGTTCTGGTCGAGGTTCAACAGAAACTCGTCGATGATTTGAATAAGGGCTGTTTCTGTGCTGTGTCGTTTTCGAAAACCTGATTGCCGGAGGTATATCAGATTGTTTGTTGTTAGGTAACCGTATAAGGAATCATGTACATGCCTTTCGATCACTTTAGATACTGCAGGCAAGACTGAAATTGGCCGGTAGTTCGATAGTTCGTCAGTCTCTCCGCCTTTAAACAGTGGAGTAACCCTTGCAGTCTTCCATTGCCGAGGGAACACGCCAGTCGCCAATGAGTGATTTATGATCCTGGTAATAGATGGAGCAACTTCAGGAGCGGCAGTCCGTAGTAATCGGGCACTGATCTTGTCAATACCCGTTGCTTTGTTAGGGCTGATTTTTGAGAGACTGATTCTCACCTTGGACTCATTGATAGGAGGGATAACAAAGGCTACTTCGGAGGCTTTCTTTGAATTTACGAACTTTGTCACCTTATCCATGTTGAGTGGAACATTTGGAAGGATCGACCTCAGACGCTCTGCTACAGTTGAAAAATGCTGGTTGAACTTTGTTGCTATGCGTCTCACATCGTCCGTAGTATCTGCTCCATCTCTGATACTGTTGACTGGTTGTTTGCCCTTAGCAGATCCGGTTAATGATTTTATGGTTTTCCAAATAATTTTCGAATTGTTTTTGTTTTCTGCGAAAACTTTGGTGTAGTACTCACGCTTTACTGTTCTCACGAGACCGACCGCTTTGTTTCTTTCTTTTCTGTACTTGGACCAGGCATCACAAGTGTTTCTGGACCTTGCAGTCTTGAGACAGGCATCTCTGAGTTGTAGCTGTGATAAAACAGCTCTATTCATCCAAGGCGCTTGCCTAGGCCGAGAGACTCTTTTTTCTCGCCACGGGCAGTGGATGTCAATCACGTCAATGAGTAGCTGTTCCCAGGAGTCCAATATATCGTCAACGTCGTCAAAAAGGAACACTGTGTCCCACGGGGCCTGTCTTAAAGTTGTTTTAAAAAGCTCCTCGTTGAACGTTTTCATGCTCCTGTATCGTATGAAGCGGGCCCTTTGACTGTTGTTTTTGACCCTTTGATTGTATTTGCGTGAAACAAACAGCGGCAGGTGATCCGATAAGCCAATTTCGATTGTTCTGACGTCCTTCAAATGCTCCGGATGATTAGTGTAAATATGGTCCAAACAAGTTCCGCTAATTGGGCGTGTGACAACGTTTACCAACTGCTTAAAATTCATGGTTTTCAACCATTTGCATAGGCGATGTTTACTGTAGCTCCCTTTGGAAATACTATCGATGTTAAAGTCACCCAATAAAATTGTTTCTTTGTGAACCAGGTAAGCTTTCTCGATGTTTTCTTCCAGCTTCAGATCGTCGCTTTTGGCGTGAGATGGCGGGCGGTAGATCCCTGATAGCAGGAGAGACCGTTTGGACTTGAACGGAAAAATCTCTAGCCATAAAGTTTCCAGTTCGGCAGATTCGAGGTCGGTTCTACGTTTCGTGATGAGTTCGACATTCACGAATGCCATGACTCCTCCACCAGCCTTTGACGATCTATCACGACGGTAGATAGAAAAACCCGGGACAGCATAAAGTGAGTCTGGGATGTCAGGCTTGAGAAAAGTCTCGTTTAGAAACATGACATCAAGCTGAGGCCTTCCGAATTTTCCAGTCAGGAACAGTTTTATCTGGTCGAATTTCGCGGATGTCAGGCGATTTATGTTCCAGTGGCCAATGCGTAATCCTTTGTTGTCAAAGCCCAGGTCAAAATAGGGATGGTTATCATAATTACCCTCGCTGCCTGAGGAGTCGTCAAGAGATCCGCCATTTAATACTCGGGGAGACAGGAATGGTCGGGAGATGGCTTAGGACACCTTGTAATTGGAGGCCCAGTCCATTCATTGCAAAAAGTACAAAATTCTCCTACCTCTCCTTCGCATGAAAATTTCACAAATTCCCTGTAATTCTCTCCCTCCTCGAAGTGTTTGCCCATGTACGTCTCTATCTTTTGGAAGTAGCTGTGACCTGGCATGGTTTCCTTTTTCGCTCCCGCATGGCACTGGTGGTACTGTACCAGGTAAGGTGTGTTGTAAAAAAAACTGGAAATCTATGGAAATGACAAAGAAGATAGCTTTTCATTAAAATTCTATACAATATTTTTAAACTTTCTTGTTTTTATGAATAATTTTTACAATTATTGTATTAGTAAACAATTATAAATACAAATTTTGTAAATGTCTCAGTTGCTGATAACAGTATATGTTACATATAATTCTTCCACTTCAAACATTGTTCATGCGATTTCTTTTTCTAATAGTTACCTGGTCTAGGTGTCACATGAGCTGACATAAATCCATAGGGTCCGGGTGCTTCATCTATGCGATCACAGACTTCTTGACTGCAGTGCCATACATTCATGTGTACTGTCTGTTCCTCAAGGTCATGTAGCTCTTTAGATGACATCTACAAGATTTATACACATATAAATGTATACATGTATATTCTATATTGGCCAAAAACAAGCAACATACATGCATTGGCAAAACAAGTTATATAAAAAGCACATACTTTTTCCAGATCATCCTTGCCGACTCCTTCAAACGGATCAAATTGTTTAAAGGGGAGGGACCCACCATCTGCAACAGCATCACCTGTCAAATATTCAGAGTGATAAGACCACATTTAGACTCAGGGATGTAGTACTACAGTATAAAGTATGTATATACATTTAATACATGACATACCTATGCAAGCATTAGTCCTCTCAGCTGGGCAAGGATCATTGACTGCATAGAGAACTCTCATCTGCCAATCTAGGTGAAAAATTCTAGCTAACTCAGCATCTCGAAATTAACTTCATAGTTGGTCACTGACACTCCAGGACCTTTGTCAGTCTGCAGCAGAAGACGTAGGCGGACAGTGACTGGCAACCCCCTCTGGTTCATCTTGCTGAGCAACCATTTGCATTTTTCAACGGCATGCTCATACTTCTGCCACAATTCTTCTTTGGTAGTTCTTAAACAAGCCAAATGTTCCTTGAGCAGTTCAAATTCAGCTCTCACAGCATCATTACAATCAGCAATTTCATCGCCTGTGACAATATGTCCTGGCTCCAACGTGCTTCGGAACCGATTCCAGTTCACAGTTGCTGTTGTAATGCCTGATACAGCATGCTCTATTCGAGACTCTTCATAGGCACGAAACTGACATTGGGCTTTCCTTGTCACACAACTCACATCACCTTTTTCAGTAGTATCAATGAAATAAAAAGGATGATCATGTACCATTGCTGTGAACTTACAAAGTAAGGGATCAAATAATGAACCCTCAATTTCATATAGACGTGGGTGTTCCCAGCGCAAAAACACCTTTTCAGAGGCCCAGACACTTCCACTACTTCCTACATAGTGTTTAGGGCGGACAGTCACCACTGACTAGTCATCTTTGAGCATCATTCTTTCCTTGCCTATTAAATGAGAAACAAAAGCAAAACTATACTTTACTCTCAAAATATGATCCTGATTAAATTTATAAATATTGAATAGTGTTGGAAATAGAAATATCTGATACACTTTCTCTACAGCATGGATACAACATGTGCAACTCACCTGTGATGTCTCTATATCACTTTACATTTTAGTAGTTTATTATATTTTGATCTAGAAAAAAATGCCATGTTTTTATCCCTTATAAACAATGTTATTTTTTGCACATGAAACACAACAACATGTAAAACAACACAACAATCTTGTGTTATACTACATGAATATATATATAAAATAGATAAATTTACCATCTACTTCTTTTACTTCATGGGACATAAACCGGTATGCCGAGGGAGTTACATACAAGCGAGAATTACAAAAGTCATGGCTAGGAAGAGCTCTGATACCCAAACCACTTTCCTCTGTTGGTTGAAACAAGGACTGGTGCTTGGTGCCATCCATACCAACTACAGAACAACAAGAGAAATGATTAATGTTAAAGCAATCAGTCTTTGTACACATTTTTGCAGGATTGATGAGCATCTGACAAGTATATACTGTAAAATAAAATATTTAACATGACAAGGTGAACCTTGCCTTTTACAAATCACTGGGTGCAGTGGACTGACATTATCTTTTCAGAGTAATTTTCTAATTGTTTGTCATTTTTCTTATGAAAATGCTTATAATGAAGGTTGGAAATTGGGCAATAGTGTTAATTACCTTTTCTCTTTTGCAGCCTGTTTTCACTCACTAATGTATGTGCTCTTCTTCTATCAGCTGCATTGAATTTTTGCTTTGAATATTTGTCTTTATGTTCAAGGATATCTTGTAGACTCCTAAGATTTTCAGCACAAACTGCCATCCTTTCCTCCATTGTTGTAATGTGCCTACTGTCAGCACGAATGTTTCTTTGCTTTTCAATTGAAGACTTCAATTCTGCTGTCATTCTCTCGCTTTGTTATTCTTTCTTTCAGTGCCAAGACTGTCATATCTTTTCCAGCAGCCACTGCATTTTCAACTTCCTCTGATACTGCAAGCATCCTTTCCAAATTCTTAATGGCAGCATCAGGTTTGATACCCAAATCGTACAGTTCAGAGCGTGAAGATGTTGCGGCAAGAATGGCACGCAAAACTGATTTGTCATACTCCGTTTCCATCGAATCCAAGATGGTATGCAGTGATTCCGCGTCGAGATCAAATCTATTGTTTGATTTGGTGTCATTTCTTTCCTCACAAAAAACGTCAATGAGCCTTACGATGTCCCACTTTTCTGGGTTGAGAACAACATAACTGTTATTGTTCCATGTAATTACCGTCACGGGTAGTCCTATTTCCTCTGAAAGAAGTTCGTCTCTGAAATTGTTGCGGTCAGGAACGGCCAATTCCGGTTGAAACGCACTGCAAAACAGGTCATATGCTTCTCGAAAATGCAAAATTCCTTTCACTTTTCCAGAACGTGGATCGACGACTGCCGTAAGCTCGTCAAGCACATGGATCAAGCCAATGGCTTTTCTATTCTTGCGAAGGTGCTGATTTGCCCTATCTTCTGCAATACCAGCAAGGCGTTTGGCGACATCAGAACCATAGGGTGTTTGCAAAGAAACCCTCACATTTTCTTTAATTTGACTGGAACTTCGAATTTCCGATCGTCTTTGTATCCACGATCTGCGTTTGTCAAACACTTGGAAATCATCGTAGATTGCGTGCTTTTCCGCCATGTTGGGTCCAGTCATACTCGTCCCAGGAAACACGTTCTTGATCCCGAACAATAGAGTTTTGAAATCACACCGTACCAACACACGTGCTTCCTGTGTTTGACGCATCCAGCCCGAGCAGAGGTGTCGTAATTGTGTCGCAAGATAAAGTGGAAATAAGTTACTCCAGAATGTGTTCTGTGGATTGGAGGTATGTACGATGCCCTATTTATGTTGCAGTGCTACTATTTCATATTTGGTACTAACTTTAAAATATGCGATTTGCAGGATTTGCGGTCAGTGTGAGGAGCATCAGTCCACCTTCTATTGTAGAGAGTGTGAGCTGAAGTATTGTGTGCCATGCAATACACTGTTCTATTCAAAGGTAGGCCTGAATGCATCGATCAGTTTCTCCTATTGAGCTAAACGGATATTCCTAAAGATATCTGAGGTATCAACGTATTAATATCCACACGATAAGCGAAGGTTTAGAGCTACATTTGACGAATCAGTGACAAGTTTCTAAATGTTTTGTTTTTGTTTGTTTTCTAGAATTCTGTGACCTCTGCTGGAGTAAATGGCATTCTAAAGGCAGTCTGAAAAGCCACCAAAAACAATCCCTAGAAGCAACTACAGAACTTGCTGAAGAAGACACGACTGAGCATGATGTGAGTGTTGACCGTTTCTCTCATTGATGTCTTGTTATTGAACAATCCAATGAGAATTCATCGCTTCGTCATTACGCGGGAAACGTTCAGAAATGGCATTATAACTGTCTGTTTTTCCTTTAGGTGAGCAGCTCTACATCTTCTGATGACGGAACTATTCCAAAGCGACTTCAAAAAACAACTATTGGTTATATCACCAATCCGAAAGGAAAGAGGTCGCAGTACTACATGTCTATCATGGTAGAAACACATGCAAAAATACGAAAAAATGGCGAAAGCGATGAATCTTTCAAGCAAAGGTTTACCGCTGAACGCTCCAGGCAGTTTGATTTGTTGAAATTAGAAGAGTCTGCTTTTCATAGGGCAGATGGTTGCTCAGAAAGATCCAAGGAGTTCCTTAAACCGGAATACCAGTTAAAACCAAGTGATGGAAGAAAACTAAATCAATGCCATTATAGAGCACCAAGTGGCCTTTGAAAGACTGGATGATCTGATGAAACAGCTCAAGGAACTCCACTCCACTCTCTTCCAGTCCAGTGGGTTTACCCTAAAACATGGAGAAGATTTCGCCCACGATTTCAATCTGGAGCATATTGCTTGCATAGAGGAGAGGCACGCAAAGATCAGACGGGAACTAGAAACTTTGGAAAAGAAGGAAAAGAGCTTCTAACAGATCTTTAAAGGCCTAAAAGGTAAATATGCAAGCAAAGGCAGAAAGAAGAAAGAACCGTCGTAAAGTGAAATGCAGGAAGCGCAATCGGTTTCAAAACAACGTTCGACGCGTTTACCACATCTGCGTTGCAAGTCTGCTTGACAACGAGCTTCCCCAATGCCTCCGTTATCCTCCTCCCTTGGCCATCCCAGAGGTATGCATTAACGTGGAGGCCGTCGCGGTACTACTGTTTAGACAGGATGCGCCCAACATTGCACATCTCCTGCAAGACAACTACCTCAGCAATACCGCAGGAAGCAGGCTGCTGACTAATCTTAAGCCAGATGTGAGAGATAGGGTGTACAGCGTTTTGTATCCTGAGGAATACACAATAAATGACCAACAGGACGACACAAATGAGGAAGTAGACGATGAAGAGGACGCTGAGAACGACGACGAGGAAGAGGAAGAGAAGGAAGAAGAAGGCACTCTGGCTCAGTAATTTTGTTCGTCCATTAATTTCTTACTAAACTACGGTGTTTCCTTTATCTCTTCTGTTGCGAATTGAAAAAGTGTTCTCAAAAAGAGGCTTTTACAGTGACGTAACTGGTTGCTACTTTGTATTTTTCTAGTGCAACAATGTCTACATGTAAGGCTTGGGAGCCTTTATATTAGTAAACTTTCCATACTGTTGTATTTGTCCACGTATTGTTTTCATAGTAAATAACTCATGAGATGTCAAAATTGTCACGTGCCTCCCCTCTTCCTTGATTTTTTTTTCGCGTGGCCCCCCTTTAAGGTAATTTTTTTCGCGTGGCCCCCCCCTTTAAGGCCATTTTTTTCGCGTGGCCCTCCCCCCAATCCCACCAGCTCCCCCCCTCCCCCCCACCTTATAAAAATGAACGGTCCCTTATAGCTGTTGATCCTTCGTTTGAAAAACAAACATTCTTATGTTCTTCGAAATATTTGTCATAACAGTGGTTAAAACAATTCCTACAAACATTTACCTTATTTTCATGTTTCGTATATTGACTCCTTAATAATCTTGATAATGAATTTATAACACAATAATGTCCTTCGTAAAGTAATAAATCAATCACTTTGTCACCAAATTCTTCTTTCACTGGTCTCAATGGAAAAAATCCTCCTTTCTCTCGTTGACAATCATCTTACTCAACTACACAAATCTTATGTCCTGGATTATTCTTCTCAAAAATTGATGGTCCTTTCTTAATATCAACTGGAAATTTAATACTTTCCCAATTAAAATTCTTTATTTTCTCTCTCAAGGATGAATCTATCCTTCCAGAATTTTTCTCCTTTGGATTAAGTGCTCTCAAAATAGACCACTTGAAACATTCGTTATCATTATTTTTTATGTTGGTTACTGCCTTCCTATTAATTATCCTTTTTGGATGATCTATATAAGTTCCTCCAGATATTGGTGTAAATTCATCAACTTCAATGGTCAAATATTCAACCTTCTCAAAATTCCAACCAGATCCATGATGAACAAATTCCTCTGACTTTTCCAACAAAAATTGAGACATTGTCTTGTAAAACTCTTCAATATCAGTACTTTCATAAACCTCCTTAATTTCACTCCTATGATGATAAATTGATTCTTCCAAAAACTCTCCTTTACTAAACATTTTATAAAGACATGACAACAAACCTAACCTTGAATGGCTTCGGAAATTCTCGATTTTTTTCCAATATCCTTTGTTTATTTCTGTTAAAAATGTTGGAATATCCATTTGTTGTTGCCCTCTAATCCTAATGTTTTTAATTTTTCCTCTAAAAACTCTTCTACCTCTGGTTTTTCTTCTTGATCTTTTGATTCTGATTGAGACATTGCTCCTTTATCTCTCTTAATATGACTTAATAACTTCTTCGCACTATCCTTAACTTTGCCTTCTGGAATTAATTTAATAAGCCCTTTACCAACTCTTCTTAAATTCTTCACAAACCAATCCAACCAACTTTCTTCTTTTCTTGGATTAGGGATTGGTTTAACGCCTTTAGGAAGAATAGTTCTGGGGGCAGGTACTGGGGTCTCAATCTTTTTAGGGATGATTGGTTTCTTCTCATCCTGAGCTCTTGAAATTGCCTCCAAAAGATCTGACTTATTCATCTTCCACCTCCCTTTAATATCTAATTCTTTTGCAATTTCATTTCTTAATTCTGTTAACGTAGGCATTTTGTAATATTCAAAATGAGTCCTTAAGTAATTTTTTCAAAATTCAATTTTTAAAACTCAAAAATGAAAATGTGCTAGCACAACCATAATTTGCGTTAATGAGAGGTGGGTCTGAGTCAAAGTCTACATTTTATAACTACTCCGGCACCCAGGGTCACCCTATCTCATCAACCGCGTGTCCCTGCACCCAGGGTCACCCTTGTCCCTGAGGCAAGTTGTGATTTGTCATGTAAACGCTCGCTTCAATTTATGAAGAAATGTATGAATTGTTGGCGCACCCAGGGTGACTCGGGTCCCCGGGCCAACTTTTTCTCATATAAACAAGGCCTTAGTGTAGCGACTTCTTATTTTACAGGTACGCACCTCCCCCCATCTCGATGAGGGTGGTAAACTGGCTGATTTCTGTGACGGAGAGGTGTTTCGGCAGCATCCAGTATTTTCAGTGCATCCAACAGCCCTTCAGTTGTTTTTGTACTACGATGACTTCGAGATCATCAATCCCCTCACTTCAAAGACTACTGTTGTAGGTGAGTTACCGGTATAAGACATGTGCAAATTATGAACATACTAGCGGGACTCCCGTAAAATTCGAGAATATTTTTGTTCTTTCTTGAGTTTTTTCCCCTTTTGTATCTTTTTGACTGATACATATTTGGTTATTTATTGCGGTGTTTAACCTCCATTGACTTCAGTTGGAGTGGACTGTACTTGACTTGTGCATCGCCCGTGGCAGTCTCCGATGACTCGGCAAAATTTGTTAGGTTTTGCAACATCAAGCCCCATTGGCAATGTATCCAATGGCGTGGAAACCCATCTTCCTTATTCAAACTAATTTCCTAGTTCATAAAGAACTGCAGTCGACGTAAACGCTGAAATTTCACCGAAAGATCGATCTTTCCGCTTCCTCCGCCACGTTAGATTTAGGAATGAGGGCACCATACACAGAGAAACGGACGGACGGACGGACGCACACGGGTATTATTATAGATTTGCGACCTGCTTTAACTGCAGCTGTGTCCTTAGCATGTACAGTTTGGCTCATTGTCAAAATATCTATCTATTAACAGGCGCGATCTACTGGACACTGCGGAACATCCGTCCCAATTACCGCTCTTTGCTAAGGGGCATTCATCAGTTGTATGCCCTGTTTCTTAAAGAACACCTGAAACGGCACGCCGATGGTTTAGACCAGATTTTGTCAGATTTCACATTGGGAATAACTGAGTTGGTAATATTTGAAGGCAGTTAATCTGCATTGATGTCAGTCATTTCCAAATGTTGTTCATTTATGACTGTTCTTGTTTTGTTTTACTCGATGCTATACAGAGAATCTGAAAAGGAGAGGATCGAATAAATCAATCTTTTCTATATTTTTTTCAAAAGGAGAATGGCTATGACGTTAACGTCCAAGGAGGTATCGTCAGACTGCATGGCGCACTAGCTGTTGGTCTTGGAGACACACCAGGGATCCAGAAGCTCACTGGATTTAAAGAGGGAGTGGCATTCGCCCACAGGTTTTGTAGGCACTGCATGGCTACAAAACCAGACCAAAGAACAAAGGTATATAACATCAGAGTGAAAGACTTAACAGTGGCAAACACGATAATCATGCATACAGTCAACTCTCTTTAAGCGTCGTCTCTCTAAGACGGACATGGACCAAATACGGGTCCTCAGGGTGTCTGCTTGTCAGATAGTTCACTGTATATGATTTTTTTGCTGTAGTAGCAAACATCCTTATTTCAATATCATAGTACTTCGAGCACGAATTTGTAGCCAGAACAAGGGAAGTGTACGAACAACAGTGCCTCAATCTACTGGACGACAACCTGCGGAATCACTACTCCATAGTGTACGGAATTAACAGGTGAAAATTGTACTCCCTTTTACCCATTTAAAGACTGAAGAGCTGGTTGCTGGTTCGCATGCATAATAATAATAATAACTAGAAATACGATAATCGCAGATACCCCCTCACTCTGCCATTGATGGGACTTTTACTTTGGTAACTCCCAACAAGAGTAGCCTTTGTTTTACCGAAATGTTGACTCAATCTTTTCTTCGAAGTCAAGTGCTACACGCAAAGGAAGGAGAAAAAGAATGGTGTGTGTTATACTTTTGCGTTGAAAAAAGAATCGATTGCGTGACGAAGTACGTATTTCCCACGGTCGGCACGTCAAATTAATTCATGCAGTCTGCCAAGCACGTTCTCAAAATTTAATACTCAAAGTTTGAAGTTGGTCGGCCGTCGTAGTACGGGAAAAAAGGAACACTGATTTTCCAATTTTGAATTCATAGGCAGTACAATTAAATAGGCTTCCTGTGCGATTTGTTTTTACTCTGGACTGCATGCACCAGATTCAGACATGCATATTTAATAGGCTCGAATTGTTTTGTATGTGAACCCACTCAAAACAGCAAGATTTCTCCCAGAATCAAAGCAAAACTTGAACAGTTTACTTCAAATTATACACGGGCTTCAGACCCAGTAATACTTCTAAGGGCTTGTGAACGATTCTCGCTGCAATCACCGCGTGTCAGATTACAGAAAAATAAGACATCTGACTAAATCATTCAAGACTCCAAGTTCCGATTGCTCTGAGCGAATACGGTAGCCGAAACTGGCGACAGAAGCGTAGTAAAACAATACTTCGAGGGAAAATGATCAGCATACAGATTTTAATACATTCTTGAAGTGATCAAGTTACAAGCTATACGGGATACAATATATTTATCACGGTGATTGTTCGGTTTCCACTGACTAACCTTTGTTGCTTGTCCTTTCTAAATAAGTATCTGAGTTTAACACAAAACGGCGTCTGAAGCTCCCGATTTGCTTTCAAGCGCTGTTCCCTTTGCGGAGTTGTCTGTGTTACCCGCTGCTGTTCATGTCGCTCTTGGTCGGCATTCATGCGCTGTTGTCTTTGCGGAGTCTTCTCTTCGGCCCGCTTTTTCTCCTGAAGGTCCCGATTCGCTTTCAAGCGCTGTTCTTTTTGCGGAGTTGTCTGTGTTGCCCGCTTCTGTTCATGTCGCTTTTGGTCGGCATTCATGCGCTGTTGTCTTTGCGGAGTCTTCTCTTCGGTCCGCTTTTGCTCTTGAAGTGCCTGTTCGCTTCTCTTTTGAAGACGAGCTTCGCGAGATCGTTCTGTTTCAAGTTTTCTAGCTTTCAAATTCATTTTCGTGAACGCAGTTACGTACAATTGTTGCTTTGTTTAAATCTTTCTTAAAAACATGGCGGTGGCTAGTCGATAATGATTACGTCATTGCCTTATTTGGACATTGCCTTAGGCACCTGGCCTAAAAAGGTCGCATCGCACACACAAACAAACACACGAACATTAGATTTCGAGATGGCGACGCGCTTGGAGTCTTCAAATGAGCCGACTATGCTGCATTAGCGTCGTAAATATTTCCCTCACTTCGTTCGGGGATAATAATAATAATAATAATAATAATAATAATAATAATAATAATAATAATAATAATAATAATAACAAATAATAATAATAATGATAATGATAATAATAATGATAATAATAATAATAATAATAATAATAATAATAATAGTAACAATAATAATAATAATAATAATAATAATAATAATAATAATAATATTAATAATAATAATAATAATAATAATACTAACAATAATAATAATAATAATAATAATAATAATAATAATAATAATAACAGGTTTGAATCTGTGCGAACAGTATATTTCCTGCTTTAATGAGTTTACCATAGCTGAAATGGTGGTTATTTTCTTGTTTCCAGCCGTGCAGATGTGAAGGCTTTGCACACTAATGCCATTTCTTGTTGGAGACGCCATACCACGCGAAGATAGACACTGGATGAACTACATAAAGCTGCTATCTTTGTCGTACCTCCCCATGGCGTACAGACATACCAGGCAGACTGCCCAATTTCTGGCGTTCTTGGTTGCGGAATATCTGGAGGAGTTCAACAACCTGTCTCCAGATCTCCCAAACAGACCAAAGTAACATTACAATGTCCATTTTACTCGTCTTCTATACAAGCGAGTTTTTATCAAAGCTAATTTTGAAGTCGACAGAAGCAATCAGAAGTTATATCAAATGGTTTGACCTACTCACTTGTCTCTCAGGATGACTTCTACTCAGGTACCGTGTCGTATCAATTTTCGAGGGATCTAATTATCGCGAATTTCGCGAACTTTCATGTAATCCGCGAAAATGAGATCCGCCAAAATAAACCCCCGCAAAAACAAAATTATCGAAAATTTACACCATTGCGCTCCCGTTACTACTGCAGTGCTACATTTTACGTGTTTTGCTCGACCTAGCTGGCATTCGAAATCAACTTACCGTAGCTCGTTGAGCTGTAACCGATGACTCGGGACGTTAGAACAGTAAATAAAAAATCCAGTACCGTACGTGAAATACCGGACAGGAACTTCCCGAGATCCGCGAAAGTTTGTTCCCAGCAGTAAAGCCGGAAATCCAAGTTCGTGAAAAATTGTTCTCACGAAACGCGAAAAGTCGGCAATCCACAAAATTAAACTCCCGCGAAAATTTCATGCCACACAGTAGTCATATTTTAAGTCAACACCCCCCTCCCCCATCCCTCCCACATCCCCTCAAAACCATGCACTCATTTTCATATATTCTCTCTCCATAGTCTGGGTCCACTTGCGCACCTTTGGACAATGCGGTACAAGGCCAAACATAGCTACTTTAAAGGTTTCGCCAGAAGAATTGGCTACAAGAACGTGTTTCTGTCTCTTGGCCGTCACCACCAAATGTGGATGGCTTCTAAAATTGCATTTGCAGAGAGGGGGATCTTTTTCAAGCCTGAAGTGGTGTGCAGCAACAAGGGTTAGAATTCAGTCCACATGCATATCAATTGTTCTGAATAACGATTACCGTAAATCCTCCCATAAGACGGGGGACGCTTATTCGAAGGGGACGCTTATTTAATTTTTCTCAAATCGGTCACGATTGAAACAGTTAGTTGTGCACATTAAATTGGAAATTGGTTTCTTTTAGCGTTTCTCTATACTAAAAAAAAAAAACGGGGAGAGGTTACGCGCGGTTACTAAGCAGAACCAGTTAGAACCGGTTAGGATCGGAGCACACGTAGAGAGAGTAGAGCGCGCACCGTGAGAACCATTAAAGCTTTGAGTTATTCCCTATACTCTGGTCTGCTGTTCCATCTACAAAGTGGGGGAGGGGGGGTGGCTATAAACATGGAACTAATGATTTACATTTATTACAGCAAGGCGAGTACAAGTAGCAGAGTTGGAGTACTCCCAAGAGCTGATCCAGAGGAGCCAAACCCTCACGGCTGAAGGTTTGGTATCAATGCAAGACAGTGTTCAACTATACTGTATGTTGGGATCAATTACGATGTGGTCAGAAAATCTGAAATATGCTCAATTACTTTTGTTTC
Organism: Plumapathes pennacea; assembly: GCA_964036295.1. NCBI lineage: Eukaryota > Metazoa > Cnidaria > Anthozoa > Antipatharia > Myriopathidae > Plumapathes > Plumapathes pennacea. The sequence goes on along the minus strand of OZ038469.1, from coordinate 5,989,656 downwards.
TTCGTTTTTCTTCACATATTTCATTGAATTATTATATGCATTCTCAATCTGTTTTAAACTAATGTCGTCCAACAGTTGCCCATGGGTGCAGGTAAACGGCACACTCTACCGCGATGGGTTTCTCGTAGTAGTAGCAGTGCAAGATGATCTGCCAGTGTTTGGGAAAATAACCAGCATCGTCTGCGTCGACGTGAGACGGATAATTTTCTTCCTACTGGAGGTGTTCGAAACGTTTGGCTTGGAAGACCATTTGAATGCTTATCGTGTTGAGCCCAGTGACCCGCCGAGAAAGACCCTTATTCTTCATGAAGAGCTCCTGAACAACGAGCCGATCCAAGAACTGATGTTTGAAGGAGAGGCATACGTCATATTGAGGAGAAGTGTCCTGGCTTGGATGAATTGAACATGATGTACATATCATTTTATTTATTGTGATTGTTGACTTCATCAGAAAAAAGCAGATGTTTCCTCGCAAATTAGGGTTTTCCGGCTGGGTAGAAATGAGAATGAAAGAAGTTGTGAGTGCCATACGGTACAGGGGCTAGTGTCATTCATCATATTGTCTTTACCAGCGCTGTTCGCCAGCGTCAATCCAATTGTTCGTGCTAAGATTACGAGGAGAAGGCGCCTCCACTTACGTCTAATCCGTGCAATTGAACTGATTTCGCAATTCGCCAGCTTATTGCACATGAGCGTGGACCTCTTGCCAGAGCTCCTAGAAGTGTTTGGGTTCTTCCGAGGCCACAGCTTAACTCGCAGATCAATTCGCGGCAAACTAAATAGAAAATCTTAGCTCGCTTGCTCTGGAAGTGTCATGGGCTTTTCTTTTGTTCTTTTTGATGTATCCATGGAGATTACCCTCGGGAAATTTAGCTTGGGGAAACTGCGGTTACACATACGTAAAATGTTTCCCGTGGTAAAATTGCCTAAACTCACGGTAAAAGGGCTGTGTGTAACCACAGCTATTGTAACTCTGGCTTCGGTCGACGTTCCTTACAGTTTTCCAACTTGGTTAGCCCATTAAAATGAAATTACGGGTCATTTTTTATTGCAAGAAACTCTTCTTTACATGTAAATAAATTCCCAGTTTGCAATGTTAAAAGCACCTTATTTCTGATAAATGACTTTGCCGTGTGCGTGAACCGCCAGCATTCTTTACTTTTTCTTATTCCATTTTCTTATCTGGCATTTCCTTTATCGTTCTTTTCCAACGATTGTGCACACAACTCCCTTTTATCTAATCGATCAAAAAAACAATTTGAATGACTTAGACCGCGGGCGAATGCCGAACTATTTTCAGGTATCCCACACAATATCCAGGTAATTTCCACGCGTGGCGCTGGTTCGTTACTATTAAGACGTTACAACTCTTAATGATAACTCGTTAAGATGGTACAACATCTTATTTTTCTCAAATAAGAGTGAACATCTTAAAATAGCGTGTTAAGAGTATAACATCTTACACCGATAACACATTAAGACGATAAAATCTTAAGGTGCTTACGTTTTTCAAGTAAGACCTTAACCTCTTATATTAAGATACAGCATCTTAAAAGTTAAGAGGTTTTGTGTTAAACCTAAGAGGATCCTTCCTATAATTTGAACACTTCAATAAGCAAGACGTCACCATCTTAAAATATAAGAAGGACCTCCAATCTTATTGTAAGAGTTCTCTCACTCCAAGATTCACATTCTTAAAACAAGAGGTGTACCGTCTTACTTTAAGACGGTACCATCTCAAAGATAGGCTTACTTTAATTATAAAACAATAAAGGCAAATTATTATTATTATAAGACGGTACCGTCTTATTTAAGATTTTGATTTTTACGGAGTTTCCACTTTCATTTGATGTTAATTCCGCTCCTCCACGAATTTCTTTCAGGCATTTTCGTCCATGGTTTAGAGTCGATTTCCTGCGTTTGAATTCCCCAGTTTAAACTTTTAGGGCTACTTTGTTTGTTTTGGGAATCTCTCGTTCTTGGCAACCATTTTTTCTCGATCCAAAAGTTGAGCTTGCGACTTGCTTGCGTGATTGTCATGGCAACGAAGTGTGCAAAATCAATTAATCTGTGCAAATTAACTCTGATTAACTACTTTTGCACATCTGATTACCTTTTTTGCACACTAAATTTAAATATAACACCCCTGTTCTCAGCCAATCAGAATTGAGTATTTTTGCATCTATATTATTAAGTGCGAAAGAGCACTCAGTTGCACAAAAATATGGCCATCACATTTATCAGGTATGGCTTAAACATGGCCATGTAAATGTCATATAACAACCATATTGTGCCCATGTATAATTCCATATAAGACCCATATCAGGCCCATATATGGTCCATACTACTTTTTTGGTAAGGGTAGTGTAGCGACTTCTTGTTTTACAGGTACGCACTCTCCCCCATCTCGATGAGGGTGGTAAACTGGCTGATTTCTGTGACAGAGAGGTGTTTCGGAAGCATCCAACAGCCCTTCAGTTGTTTTTGTACTACGATGACTTCGAGATCATCAATCCCCTCACTTCAAAAACTACTGTTGTAGGTGAGTTACCGGTATAAGACATGTGCAAATTATGAACATACTAGCGGGACTCCCGTAAAATTCGAGAATACTTTTGTTCTTTCTTGAGTTATTTCCCCTTTTTATCTTTTTGACTGATACATATTTGGTTAATTATTGCGGTGTTTAACCTCCATTGACTTCAGTTGGAGTGCACTCGACTTGTGCATCGCCCGTGGCAGTCTCCGATGACTTGTTCGGTTTTGTAACATCAAGCCCCATCGGCGATGCATCCAATAGCGTGGAAACCCATCTTCTTTATTCAAACTAATTTCCTAGTTCATAAAGAACTGCAGTCGACGTAAACGCTGAAATTTCACCGAAAGATCGATCTTTCCGCTTCCTCCGCCATGTTAGATTTAGGAATGAGGGCACCATACACAGACAAACGGACGGACGCACGCACACGGGTATTATAGATTTGCGACCTGCTTTAACTGCAGCTGTGTCCTTCGCATGTACAGTTTGGCTCATTGTCAAAATATCTATCTATTAACGGGCGCGATCTACTGGACACTGCGGAACATCCGTCCCAAGTACCGCTCTGTGCTAAGGGTTCATTTCATTTTTATTTGATTCACCACACACATCATTTATCTTACAAAGCATAACTTACGTACTGAGAAATTTTGTGGTGAGGAAGCCCAGAAAGAAGCCAGGGGGGCTTATGATATCTAGGCTTCCTCGTTACAAGGATGAAAGCTAGCTCTATACAAGTGCAGTATTGCGGAAGTGCAGTGCAAATAGAGAAAAAAGTGCAGTAAAGTAAAGTAAGCCAAACAAAGAATACGACAAATTCTGGGTTGTAGGTATCTAGCAAAGTAGGCTATTTTTAAGTTTTGTTTTGAAGGCAGAAATGCTTGGAGAGTTTCGGATATCAGGTGAGAGAATGATAATGGGTCGTTCAGTTGTATACCCTGTTCCTTAAAGAATACCTGAAACGGCACAACCATGGTTTAGACCGCTCGTTCGTAAAATATTGTTTTTGCCACTCGAAATATAATTCATATCTTTATATTCATATCTTCGCGCCGCCGTGTAATATCCTCTATGAATCTATATAGGAGGCAGTGTGGCCGAGTGGTTTGGGCGCCGGACTTGAAATCCGGAGGTCCCAGGTTCAAGTCCCGTTCTGACCACTAGCTGAATTATTTGCAACACGGTAGCCCTGAGTTCAAATCCTCGGCCACACTATGTAAATAGCCAACTGGTTAGCCTCCGACCAGTTGGGATTCTTAACAAATTTGTGTTCAGTTTATGATATTTCGTTTCTGCATTTTCAAGTCTCCCCAATTAGCACGGCAGTGCTAAATACATCGAGACTTAAATAAAGTGATTTATTTATTTTATTTTATATATGTTATTTAATGGGCGGAAGGTACGTATGGAGACAAACTGTGCCCGAGTTCCTGATACGGAACAAGCCGCTTCACATGTTCACCACGTGACTACGAGTACAACAAATTTCCCACTTCAACTAAACTTCGGTATAGGTAAATCACCATTTTTAGACCTGTTTCAAACGCCGAACTTCACATGAGTCAAACACAGCGTTCACTCGCTACACTTAGCGCTGACCCGCGCGGGACCGGGACGGGCAATCGTATCTCAATAAGGTTTTGACCGTTTCGGGCCATAGTTTCGCTAGAATATCCAGGGTGAGCTCCCCGTGTTTAGCTTAGAGTGAAAGGGGTTAATAGAAGAGCTCATATTTACATGTCACAGAGTCCCAACCGTCAAGAGTCCTCTTAGAAAAATAGTTACTTTTAATAATCAGAAACATTGTAAGGTCGTTATTGAATGGAGCACACTGAACTTTTGTTGTTACTGTATTGTTGTTGTAATGTTTGAGGTATGCCTACAATCCTGTTTTGCCTGAGTAAATCCAGCATCTGCAAATGAGAAAGCAAGTACCGGTAAAAAGTATTTTTGCCATACCAGTGAGTATACCCTAGGCTTTTTGCTAAGCAAGCGAACTTTTTTGCCTTCTTAATCAACATTGCTGTTGCAATCATATACAAGTTAAAGTCGTTATATAGGCGCTGCCTGCGCGAGGGGCAATGGGAAGGGTAAACACGCCATCGCGAGAAAAAAAAGAATGAGCCTGTGGAGGAAGCAGGCATACTGTATGTGCATTGTTGTATAATAAAGTCCATTAACACTGTACAGTTAGTAGAAATTGGCTTACCGCTAAACTTTCCATGAAATCAATGGAATTGGTGTTATCTAAGTCGATTTTTTTCAAGATGTCTTCCACTTGTTTCTTTGTTAACATTGGAGAACCTGCTTGAGATTTGGCTGCAGTGTCCAACATGTGTTCCAATTCCTTTGAATCTATGGTCTGAAGCAAAAACATGGACGGCTTAAAGTTTCATCTTTAAAGTGTGAAAAACACTGACCTTGGTCAACTGGGTCAGCCCAGTCGTGTGTGCATATGAGAAATTTCAGCTCGGGTAACCGAGATTAAGTGACCATGACGCAAACGTTTTTGCCAACTCTTTCATCAATGGCAAAATTAAAAAGTAAGAAAGTGGCAAGTACATTTCAGGCTCGTGTAACTGAAACATTTTCATCCCGATTGACCAGGCTGGAGTGTTCATATGAGAAACAGGCCAGCCCGGTTAAACCGAGATCCCGGTCGCAAAGACTGAGATCTTAGTTGGTTAACCGGGCTGGCCCGCCTTCTCATATGAGCACATCGATCTTTTACAAAGAAAATAGTGAGAGGGCGAGATCTCGGTAACCGGGATGGCCCGGTCAATGAGGCTTATATGAAGAGGCCCTAAGATAACTGATCAAGTAAAACGTACACGAAATAAATAAAGGAAACAATTTAGTAATCGCCACAGAGTTTAAAATCAGGGAACGGACACAATTATCAGTTTAATAACAAACTAAGTGTATCACACATACGCCATCTCCATTTGTGTCCGCTTCGACAAATTGCTTTTCTGCCCGGAGGACTGTTGACAGTGGAAGGTCAGGAAACTTTAAGGCAATCTCCTGCAACAAAACTTTAATTAATCCCACTTGGTAAAGGTAATCGCATGATTTCGAGTGCAACTTGGAATAAATGAGCACGAGTAAATTTCTAAAGACCACAAAATAGCATGAGCAATTTGTGGTTTTTGAAAACTTTACGAGTGCTCATTTATTCCAAAGTTGCACGAGAAACCATGTGATTACTTGTTAATAATAACATGCATACAATAATTTCTGCATTCTGATTGGCTGAGCGCACGTCAATTTATCCCAAACAGTGCAAAATGTGAAATTAACAGTGCAGAAATTTGAAATTAAAAATTGCCGACAGCTAGCGCGCGTATTTGCGAAGCCAAACAAAACAAAAGGGCGTGTTTTCATTCCACAGGACGATTCCGATTCTGTTTGCGAGAAAACAAAGTTCTTGAGAGACACTTGTGAATTGTAACGAAATTGAAAACAAGACTGGAGTTGCCAGTGAGCTCGTGGGTGGGGTCGAGACAAGAAGAAACTAACATGGAAAGTAGGGACAAGAGCGAGACTCCCAAAAGAGACTTTCAGTTTCACTCACCAGAAAAATATCATACAGTATAGAGAACTTGACTTTTGATACCTTGCTCAAATGAAACCTATTACTTTAAATTATCATTACAACACTCAAAACACTTGCTCCTTAAAGGTTGAATGACTCTGCATTTTGAGCTTTTGAGTGAAAAGGTTAGCCCACAAGAAAAGAGTAATGCGTGACTTATCTTTTCATGCTCAGTCGATTTTGACAGTTTGACCTTGAACACTTATTTTTAATCAGAGGCCACGATAATCTAGCCTAGCTTCAATGTTTATGTACATATTTTTTACTGAATGCGTTTCTTCTTTGAGGTTTTCGAGTATTCCCGCTCCGTAACAAATATAAATTTGACAGCGAGGAAAGTAACACGATACTTGTTTACAATATTATTGCGGTTTTGTTCACAGCGTGTTCAGTCATTTGTGACCTACAAACTCAATGCTCAGAATTATTTCGATGTATTTTTCATTTCTAGTATACAATTACCACTACGAAACAAAGGCTACATGATCGAATGGAAGAAATATTTCAACAGGCGCTGTACAATAAGCCGAAGCATTTTGACAACTGTCACGCTCGCGCGCAGCATGAACATGTAATATATTCACAAAGCAGCGTTGCGCTGAGTCTTAAACCGTAATAATTTATATTTTTTATCACGAAAACAAATATACTTTCGACGAAAAAACTTTACAAAACAGCTACAGTATGTACGAGGCAACAGATGTCATGTACAGTGTAAAGCATATTAAAGTCATCGTTGTTTACGGCTAAAGTTCCTCATGGCTTTGGTGTCCGTTTTCGACCTGGTTTCTTCCCAGAGGTATTTCGTGTTGCCACAGGAAGTTCGTCGGGACTAAAGAATTAGCGGCGACAGAATTATTTGCAATTCCGTAGCGGTATCCATTAAATAAAATCGAATCCATCAAACATTTGTTTACGGCTATGACGGTGAACTTAAGAACGCAAGCCAAAATCGTTCCTTTAAAACCCAGCTTGTCCGTGCATGTTCCACAGAGCCAACGGTGTTGAGTTTGGATGGGATACAGCTAACTTTACACACAATTGTGCCAACGTACAATTCAATCGTGGCGCCCACATCTCAAGTTGCTTGCGAAGTCACCTTACGTCATCGCATATCACGTGGCAATGTGAACCAATCACCGTGTGCTGATTCGTAACCCAGAAGAAAAGATTATGATGAAGAAGAAGACACGGAGTGCAGAACTAAGCTCGTCGGGGCTACGCCCCAACGAGCAAAAATTGCGCGAAGTAAATTATTGTATGCAAGTAATCTTGTGAGTGCGAGAGCCCATCAGTGCAATACTTTTTAATTTTGTGTGCATCGAAGCACATACCAAAATTAGAAACCTTGAGAAGTTTGAGTGTACTGTATTTTATCTTAAAAGTCTGCAAAGTTGCAGCTTGTATTTATTTAGTGTGTGTATGACGATTTTAATAAACTAAACTAAACTAAGCTGTTTCAATTTGTAGAGATTTGTATGGAAAAAGACAGTCTTGTCTCACAAGCCTCGCTTTCATGTATTTGCTGCACTTTACATACGGATAATTTCGCATAAATTCAGTATACACTGTTAAAATTGCACAAAGCTACTATTTGTAATATGACCTTTAATGAGGTGTCGGAACTTTATCGTAAGAGTCCACACCACGGCAAACCAGTGGAAATTTGTTAAATACACCTTATTCATAAATGGCTAAAATGTTGTGGACTCAGCGGATAGTTTTGGAATTGATTACGTCAGATACGAGGAATGGAGGTGAAAAGAGTTAAGAACGGACTTGCAAACTGCGTGTTACACGGCAGAAATATAATTTAACGTCGCTCCTCAAAATTTTGGGTGGGAGTGTGCCGCCCGGAACTGGAAACCCTTATCCTATTTCGGACCAAAATTTGCGATTTTCGACCCTAGTTCAGAACAAAATTTGCGCTTTTAGACCCCTCAATGACCACTTTCCAGCAGATTTCTATTTAAATGTCACCATGAACAAATACCTAAACATAGACGTGTTACATAACTATCAAACTGCTTGTTATAAAACTGTCTAGCTGCCCCCTCTACTAATTTCTGTCACTGATACCAAATATGGCAAACGTTAATTATTGCGCAATTATTGACGTCACATGTTTTTTTATGTCCCTCAGTTTTCAACCGATTGCAGCGAAATCAACGAAACCAATGGCATATGAAAGGGCCAATGGAGGTCTAAAAGTGTGTTTAAGTTTTTTTTACCATTTACTTTGTTTCAAAGCTTTTTATTGAAGCAAACCTTTATGAACAAGCAGTCACCTTGTCCAGTCCTAATGCATAATGAAGAATCTTATACTGGGGTCAATTCAATTAAATTTGTGTAACTAACAAGTTATATACCAATTTTCCAACTCCGATACTTACATGCAATTGCCATGCAGTTACAGTTGCATTCTGTACACGTTAGCTTTCATAAATCACAGACCTGACTTACATGCCCTTAAAGGGTAACTGTTAAGATAAAAGTTCCGACACCACATCAAAGGCCATAGTTTAAATAGTAGCTTTGTATATTTTCAATGGTGTATACTGAATTCAAGCAAACTTATCAAATTTCTCAAGGTTTCTAATTTTGGTAAGTGCTTCCAATGCACAAATAAATTCTCGCACTGATGCAGCAATGCTGTAACACAGAGGACACGCCTTTTTAAATATGGTGCACATGGAAATGGACTTTTTACAGACTATAGTCGTACTACAGTAGAAGTCAGTCTAGTGGTGTGAGAAGATGGTCCAAAATTTGTAAAATACATGTGACCTAGTGTAAATGATTATTGAATTGACCCCAGATAGTATATTGAGCAGAAAGTGCTAAGAAGTCAAGAAACAAGTCCTTTGCTGTCTGACCCTGTTACCCCTTCTCACAGTCACCAATTGCCTGTTATGACAAGAAACTTTTGTTGTATATGAACTGACCTGGTACATTTTTTCTGGGTCCATCTCTTTCGTTTCTTTGTCTGTGGGTGCCAACTGGGTAGCGCCATTGGCATTTTTTTCCTTCACAGTTCGCACAGCAGGGCGCCTGCGCCTCCCTCGTGCACTGGATGGACGGCGCTTCTTGGTTTCTCCCTAAAAGATACAGTAACAAAGGTTGAAAATAAATATAATAACAAAATAATAATGACTAGTTTTGATAATGAAAATAATACAAAAAAATAACAACAAAAGTAATATAATAAATAAGTTGGCAGAGCATCCGTTTTTGGGTGTTATGACCAGGGCAACCAAAATCGTACTGCAGGCAACCATAAGACCAGTGTTTCAAATGTCGAACTTCACAAGTTGGGGTTGAATACAATACAAATGAGCAAAAGCTAGCCAATTTACACTGTATTTGCAAAATTTGATGTTTAAAACAGGTTGCATGAGGTCAGTACTTCCATCAACCAACCTAAAACCTTTCTAGCACTGAAACTGAAAGATTGTGGGGTCAATTTAAGTCTTTATAAAAAAAGGTAGCAATTAAATAAAGCTCTCTGTCTTAGGGTGTGAAATTTGCAAATTTGTGTCTTGAAGATGTATAGCGTTAAATCCACTCTACCATCGAGTGCCCCCTTCCCCACTCCCACCTTCCCCTTCCTGGAACGACAATCAACTGGAAATAATAATAATGATAACTATAAATGTAATAATAATTTATAATGATAACTATAAATATAATAATAATAATAATATTAATATTAATACTAATATTAATAATAATAATAATAATAATAATAATAATAATAATATTAATAATATTAATAATAATAATAGTAGTAATAATAATAATAATAATAATAACAATATAATAATAATATAATAATAATAATAATAATAATAATAATAATAATAATAATAATAATAATAATAATAATAATAATAATAATAATGATAATATTAGGAACGTAAAAAAGATAATGTATGTCATTAGCTCAAAACCCTTCTCCCGGGTGATGTGAAATCAGCTAGGTTTGTGCAAAATGTGGCATCATGCGCTAATGATACTCTTTTCCTAATACAGCTACACAGCTGCACCAGCAGGAAAATTTTAGAGTTTTCCCTTTGGTTATGCATCACTAGACTCTTTACTAATAATATTGACCAAGAGACCATGATGGTGATATTCTGTAGCATTTGCTTGCAGCTGGGGGGGCATGGGTAAGAATAATCTCAGGCTGGTGAAACACAAAAAAGTCCAACCACAAGCCAATTGGAGTGATCAGTGATTGGATGTCTAAAGATTGGGGACAAAATATCAGAGCTAATATAATTATGCTATAATATAATTATGCTATAATTATATCAATAAAATTATTGTTATTATAGCATAATATGAATAATTAAATAACAGATACTGCTGCTGTACTGCATCCCAATTAAAAGAAACTTACAAGTTTGATCATAATTTGCTCAGGCTATGACGAGTATATCCAGATCATCTGACTTAGCTCTAACTGCGAATATTAAACCAGCTATCATAACTGTCACATTTTTGTGTGTGGGCCACTTAATAATTTCAAGTATATGCCTTTTTACTGTATGAGAACATATTGGATCCTTGTTGGTCCTGACATTTGATAACATTTTACTATAAGTTTTAGTTCAGATTTGCATAATTCCATTACAGGCTCATTAACTGCAGTTTCACATTTACCAGATCACTATGACATTTACTGCACAAAATAATTTGTGTCCACAACAAATGTTTTGCATGTGCCAAAACGGGGCAACATATTTGGGAAACATGCACGTGCGACTCTCGTTTTGCCAGCTGGCCTTTAGTTATGTAGTTTGAACTAATTATTCAAAATTCTCATACATGTACAAGCATAATTTTCCATGGTCCCATAAGGTCCAGTCTACATATACAGTACACCTCCACCACAAACCTCACAGGGCTCTCCGATGACAGGGCTTACTGTATATTAGAAACATCTGTAAGCTGTGCTTCCTTATTCTCAAAACTTAGAAAACAACTCAGATGCCAATGCCAGGGGTCTGGGTCCCACTCGGTTGTTGGATGGGAAGGGAGGCAGCTAAGAGACTCAATTTTGCGAAAAAAGAAAGAGACAATATTTACACCTTTTTCTGATGAAAAAATTCCAATAGATATATTAAAACAAGAGATCGCATGGAAGGCGGCGATCGACGTGCACATAACGTGCACATCAATTTGGATGCGGACGTTTGGCAGACTTTTCACGGAACGTGGAAAGCTGTAAAAAACAGCCGAGGGGCATTTTGTGGCGAAGCACCAAGTGGCTCTATCTCAGTTCGTATAAACCGGAAACACGAATGATATCACACTACTGATCATACATAACTTAATACCTTCTCCAAGGTTTCCAGCTTCTTCATAAGATCGTAAATTTGTCCTTTGAGTACATTGTTCTCCCGTTCTCTTTCTTGCAGCTTCGCTTTCAATTCCTCTCTTTCTTTCAGTCCGGTCACGAAGTCATGTGTTGTCTGATTGCGCCCTTCTTCTGCACCATTATTGGGCCCTTCTGCCATGTTCTCAGTTGATAGATCTGTCCCGGTTAGATTTGTTGATCAAAGACCAAACATTTTAAGACGTCTTGTTCTTCGTACTCGGGCCCTTCGTGCGAGCAGTCAACTCGATTACTGTAGCTTGAGATGTTTGTTTACGCCTGTTGTTGCTATAAACCACACGTATTGTTTCCTCCGCGCTTCATTGATTTGATTCCTATCTGTCGTGAGGAGGATCGCGGGCGCCGAATAGTAACCATGTGCCTCCTCACCCCCACCCTCTTGTCAATTTTGCGTTTACTTGCGCGCGTGGGACTGGAGATGAAAGAAGTCAAGCAATGGCGGTGTCATTGCTGTCTTATGATGAAGAAGCATACGCCAGAACGCCACCAAATGAGCGTTCTATATTCATTTATGAGTGGTTAAGAAATCTTGAGGATGACGTGCCTTTGGTGTCAAAGGTAAGGCCGGTGATTTTCTTGCACTTCGATTTGTTGTTCATATTCATAACTACTGTCTTTACGATCCTCGCGAAAACAAGTGATAGCCCTTATGACTGCTCTTCTTGCACGTTTCACCACGTCTCATGGGACGCAATGTCTGTTTCTGTTGGTAATTATTACGGTTGACTCAGTGTGCAGTAGTATTCTTTCACTTTGGTCGCGTGGTCGCTCATTTTATGTCCGTGTATAAAATATTAAACTGGAGTGGCTGGCTACCTTACAGCGCTATAACATTGAAGTTTGATGCCCAGTCATTTGTCAAACTTCAAAGGGAATGATTCTATAGAACCTCTCCTAAAGCTACAATCAAATGCAAAATGGTTGAGACACTCGCAGAAAAAGACCCATTCTTCTCTTCTATTCCCTCACTCTCATCTGGATTTCATTTGACATCATCTTTCGCCCCCTCCCCCGTTTCAATGTTGAGTATCCAATATTGCACGACGACGAGATTTCAGGCCCGAACAACATTGAGACGGGGGGGGGGGGGGGGGGGGGGGGGGGGCAGAAATCAACAAAACTTAAAAGCCGATAAATTGCTCAAAATATGCACAGTGTCTCAACTACTTTTGCATTTGATTGTAGGCTTCACGACTCAGTGATATTATTGTATAATAATTATGTTTGTGTAAAATTTGAATTTTGGGACACTGAACTGCTGTAGTCATGTGAAACCAGCACTAAACTCACACCATGTATATATCACTGTGTGAAAATACTTCTCCCTCATAATATCACTGCCAATCAGGTATCTGATATATTTGCCACATTGTGATCTGTCCAACAACAATTTGTCATTGTTGTAAAAAAAGTACATGTTAGCTGCAGTGGACATCTGGTATTTGAAGTTTTAACCATGACAGGAGGGAGGGGAGGGAGAGAAGTTTTAAAGGAATAGTTATTATAAAAATGTATTAATTTTATTACTGTTTATTACAATAATAAAGTAATTGTTATATTATAATCAAATCACATTCTCTGACCAAAAGACATCAATGGTGCTTTGATACAGTATCATTTCAACTAACAATTAGATATATTTTTGTGTGAATAAAAATGCGCAATATAACTGTTTACAAATTATCTATTGTAATATTGTATTTTTGTATAAAATATTGTGCATTGCATCTGTGTTTTTGTGTGTAACTCCCTTTCCTGTTCTCTCTCAGTAATGTCACGGTGAATGAAATCAAACGTGGCTGCCCGGTCAAAACATTTAGCTTTTTTGCCAAACATCCCTGTAGTTCTTTTTGAAGTTGTTAATGAGTTTAGAAAGAGAAGATGAGGTATCAGGTTACTGGTTATGGGGCTGGTGGAAGTGGATGCACAAAAAGTCGAAAAACTAATATGAGATTTTGATGTTGTTTTGCCTCACCACACAGTGTACAGTAATGTACAGTAATGTACTGAAGAAATGAGTAGGTGCATTTTATCACTTCAGTCTGTTGTGGAAAGGTACCGATACATATCTTCTTCATGGTGGCTACAGTATATTAGAGAAATTTTCTACGTCAATTAAATTAAAATAACAAGTGTATTTGCAGTATATTATACAGTAGTTCTAAAATACAAAGAGGTTATTACATGGGAAGGAGTGCAATACGGCGAAGTATTTTTACGAGTCGGTTTTATTTTTTTGAGCCTGCTTCAGGCGAGAAAAAATAAAACTGAAGAGTAAAAATACAGCCGTATTGCACGACTTTTTGTGATAAATTGTTTATTATACGACAAATGAAGCAGGGCAAACGTTCTCGCCACGCGCAAAATGGAACAAAACATGACATGTTCGTACACTTTGCTTGCGAAAATTGATCACGTAAGCTAATAAACCAGTTGTTCTGGTTTCTGACAAGTGCAATACGCTCCTATCTTTGCACTTGTTTTGGCCCGTATTTGCACTCGAAAATGTAAAGTCGTGTAATAAAATCATGTACATGATGCTTTGGCAAAATTTCTGTTTTGATGCAGGTTCAACTGAAGAAGAATCAGAAGAAACTAACAGAGCAGCTGTCCAATCAACTGACTAGTGGCCTTGGTCCTGCAACAAGGCAACTGTTGGCAAAATGTTTTGCTGTACTTTACAGTGTTGGAGACACCTTCACACTTTATGAAACAGTCAACAAGTGCACTGACATCTTCAAATCCAAGGATGAATCCCAGGCATATTTGCCTGTCAAACTGTAAGTTCTGCTGTTCAGTATGGATCCTGCTCTTTTTCTGGTCTGGCTGGCTTGGAAGTTTAATTCCAACTAATAGTAACAGATCATGTCAGTGCTGATGGACCATCATACTGATTTCCTCCCCCCCTCCCCCCCCCCCCCCCCCCCCCCAGTACACCTCGGTGTATTGGGGGGAGAAAAATAGCATAAAAGTTGATACAGTACAAGGTATTATGCTTGATAATTTTTAGACAAGTGACTGTTATACCAACTGTACTTCATAATCAAATGGATGTTCCTAATAATGGCTATTTTGGAAGTTAAATTATTCTGAGGAGCCCTTGTGACACTTTTCTTTTTAGTTTATTCTTTAGTTCTGTGTATTGTTGTAATACTGTAGCAATATTGGGAAGAATGTACCTGTGGCAGCAAAAATTGAACTGGAACCCAGTGTCTCAGAGTTGAGCATTTGAACCTTGTTGAGGTTGCATACTGTGTAAGTTAGTTGTAATAATATGATAACAAAGCCCTTTTTTCAAGAGGGTAAACACTAAATACAGTGTAGAAACAATAATAAGTTGTGGCCCTTAAACACGAAGGCACGCTATAAAAGGCCATTGGCTCCGCCTTTTTCGACATCAAATTTGCATAACGTTTATTGAATCGCACATGTGTCCACAGTGTTCAGAAGTCGCTCTGTCCATGAAATTTCTCTGCAGCTTAGCAACTAAAAGTATACCTAAAATTAAACACATGCGGGCAACTTTAATGTGGAGTCCTGGACGGAAGGGTTTGGAACGAAATTTTCCTCTTGGCTGCCAAAATACATTTTAAATTTCATGGTGCAATGCGATGCATGGCTGCCCACCAAGCATATTTAATTTCTTACTTTGAAGATTATTCTTGGATTTTACTCAAATTGCACTCAAAATGAATGTTTACAGTATGTGATGGAAAATTGATGAGGCAACATTATCTTGTTTTGCGTGGTATTCAAGTACAAGGAAAAACAAAAAATTTTGACATTTTTGGCTTTTTACTAATTAGAAGCTGTTGTCTCAGTCGCTGTTGATTGACTTCCCTGGGAAGCGCCCTTTTATACTGCGCCCTCGTGTTTAACCCTTTCACTCCCAAGTTCATAATGCACATTCTCCCAATCATTCAAGAGGAAAAAGTATGAGTTATGTAGTGAGAATTGATAGCTCAATCGGCTCTCATCTGAGCCAGCTATCAAAAGCCAAGTTCTCCTTACTGTCACATATTTCTGGTGAGAAACTGAAGAAATTTAAAGTTGATCACTCTTATAAGAGATGATTTGTAAAATTTAAAAGTAAAGTTCACAACTCGATCTGAATAACACAGAATCATACGCTGTAGCCATAAGACATGACCACTGTGGATTAAAATGTGAGAGAAACTGTTGATTTGCAAAATATTGTTGTCTTAAAAGGTCCTTAAAACACTAAGTGGGTTGTTGTCTGGGAGCTTTTAACTAGTTTTGGTACAGTAAAGTAGTACTGTCTGGAAATTTTTGTGTTCTGAATAAAGCTTTTTCTTTAGGGCTGCTGTGGCATGTTTGGGCGCTATTTTTGAGAAAGTTGGACGGATGGTGAGTTCATGCTATTTGCGTATTAAATAGTTATCAGTTAAAAGATTCAAAGGACACTTTTAGTTGAGAAATACCACCCCATATTATGTGCTAAACCATAGGAGAAGATGTATATGTACAGTACCACATGCTTATTTCAAGTATAGCAAAAAGGATACAAATTGTTGGTCTGTATGGCTATTTTAATTATCTTTAAAAAGATAATTTGTATGAAAAACATATTAAATTTATGCAGTACTGTACCATGTAGCTCAGTACAGTGGAATTCTGATTTTTTAAACTCTTGAGTATTTGAACCACAGCTCATTTCCCTTGGACCCATTAACACTGTACTAATAACAAATTAGTACAGAGTAATTAAAATTATTTTGGTAGGTTGGTTGTGATCGTCTGGGTTAGAGTAGTCTTCAGAAAGACTGTTGTTGGTGACTGACGTTTCGACTACCTGAGCAGAAGTCATCTTCAGAGTCAAGTGAAAGTATTTGTCAGATGGTGGTATATATATCTCTGGTTGTTGAAGTGATTGGTCCGTTAAGTTAGGAGAATTTGTACTTGATGCAAGCACGCATTTTTTCCTTCTTATTGTAGGTGGGTAGTTCATGTCAAGAGATGGTGCAAAATTCTATCAAGGCCATAAAAAATGCAGAGGTACAGTATGTGTACAAGTTTATTGGAACATAGCATAGAACCTTGGTTGTTAAAGTGCAGTTGGGGCGGAAAGGTTAAACATTCTGACTGCTCACCTGGTAATTTTGTTTGGCTTCGATAAGCTTTTTTTTTTTCATGGAAATGCATGTTGTTACTCACATTTTAATGGTTGTTCAGAAATACCAAACAATTGCAAAATTATAAAGAACATATGTAACTGCAGTAATAGAGATAAGCTCTTCATGTTTACACCCAAGATTATTTTACACCCTTACCCCGAGCATGAAAGTTGACATTAAGGCTAATGGCTCAGTCAATGCGGCTCTTTCATTTGCAGGCCATCCATTGTTGTCTTGTCGTTACGGTTGTCTTTGTTGTTTGTGTCATTTCCTGGTCATTGGTGCTTGTCCTTGCTCTTGTTGTCATTGTTGTTTCCTGGGCACTGTTGTGGCCCTTGTCGCCACGGTCGCTTTCATTGTTGTTATAGCTGTCATAACTTGAGTATCAGGCTAATTTTCTCTCCAGCCTATTAAGAGACTGGGGAGAGAGGAGAGAAAGACGGGGGGAGACTGGGGAGAGAGGAGTGAAGGGAAAATTATGCTATTTTCTCACTCTATCACATATTTTCTCTTCAGAAACCCCAGAAAAAATCCTGATACTCAGGTTATTGTTGTCACTGTTTTGTTGCCGTTCTTGCTGTCATGGTTGTTTATCTGAGTTCTTTCCTTGTGCCCCGTCTGTTGCGTGTATATCCTGAACTCTTGTTTACTGTAGGTCAACAACAATGTTCACATGATTCTTGTTCTTCAGTCCCAAGGTCGCTGTGAGATTATGTTGTGCCTACAGTGTATATTAGCTGGATTAGGGAACAGTGGTGCATCATCTCATAAAGAGATATTTAAAGCTGTTCGTGGAGGCATGACAGATCGGGCCATGCCAGTACGCTGTGCTGCCTCAAAGGTACACGCTAGAAGATGCTGTTCATATGTTGGTGAAACTGCTTTTGTAATGCTCGATCACAGTTATTTTTTTGTGCTCTGGAATCGAAATTTTGAAATTGAAGCCCTTTATCTTCCGTTTCAAAAATTACATTTGATTTCGCATGGAACACATTTCTCTCGGCTTTTGTCAAGCCAAAACCAATAAAGTATATAGAGTACTTTCAACCAACCACATTTCAAAGTAATTTGCAATTGGACATTTCCAATACATACATTTATTACACGACTTCACATTTTCGAATGCAAATACGGGCCAAAACGAGTGCAAAGATGGGAGCGTATTGCACTCGTCAGGAACCAGATCAACTGGTTCATTAACTTACGTGATCAGTTTTCGGAAGCAAAGTTTACGAACGCGTCATTTTTTGTTCCATTTTGCGCGTGGCGAGAATGTTTGCCCTGCTTCGTTTGTCGTGTAATAAACAATTTATTACACGAAAATTCGTGCAATACGGCTGTATTTTTACTCGTCAGTTTTATTTTTTCTCTATTTTGCTTCAGGCTCGAAAAAATAAAACCGACTCGTAAAAATACTCCGCCGTATTGCACTCCTTCCCGTGTAATAACCTCTTTGTATATCCAGTACACTGGAGTACATGTATTTGCTCCTGTTTACCGGTGTATTCTTTTGTGGAGATCATTGAACGGTCAGTCACAGTTGTAATGCAAGTCTCTTTGTGGCTTTTCTGGTGACATTACCTTGGGTGCTACTTGCCCTGTGATATCCTGTGCTAGAAAGATTGCCAGTTATTAAGTTGCCCACATTTGATTATTGTCCACGTGGACTAACTGAAGGACTAACTGATTCGTGTCTCTTCATTTCCTGCCAGTGTGCTCTCGAGTTAATAAAACAAGCTAGTTTTACATACACCAGTGAGCTGGACAACATGGTGTCTACATGCTTCAGAGCTCTCGAGGGTTCCAACTACGACGTGCGAGTGTGCATTGCCCAGCTTCTTGGGACGCTGATGGCCACAACACAGCAGCCTTCACCTCAGGGAAGTCATCCCAAGCTTAAGAAAGTCACTCTTGAGGAAGTACTGAACTACATGTCTGGAGGCTTCTTAAGGGGAGGCATTGGCTTTCTCAAAGCAAGTGGCGGGGAGCTTCTGAAGAGTTCAGCACCAAGAGAAGTCCGAGTTGGTGTAACTCAGGTTAGTTATGGTTTGTTATCAGGTATTACGGGTGTTGTTTTATCAAGTAACGGTGTCCTTGTTCTGTTTTTCGGTTTGCCATAAGACGATTTTTTTTTTACCGGACTATCTTTGCAACTGCTTAAGTTGCTTTATTACTGCAAAGGTCACTTTCACTATTATTCTCTATCCGCAGTTTATATACTGTATATTTGCTTTCTCATACGTAAATCGTAACAAGACAAATTGTTAGTAAGGTTTTGCCTATTATATCCCGTTACTCAAGAAAGTTACCTTGGCATATATTGAACATATTTAATGGCGAGGCTGATTGAAATACAGGCATGTTACGTGAATAGGCAATGTCGTGAAAGGTAGCTAGCGGCTCCAAATTTCGAAACTGTGAAACGGGTGTGCAGACCCTAATGCAGTTATTTGTGGATTTGCGAGTGGTGTGGGAAGTATGGAGCGGGGTGAAATTCGATCAATCTCAACAAGGTACAGTTAGGGAAGAGATATTGAGTTGAAGTTGAATTTTAGGGGGATGGGCCAAGGGTGGGTAGTGAGTTGGTCTATTTTAAGTAAATTTAGGCATCTTAACTATTACTATTTTATTCCTAATACTGCCAAGCAGTATCTTATAATGTGATTAGAGTAGTTTTGTGGCATACCTGTAAATTAGCTGGACCATCCCGCATAGAAAGATCCTTGGAGCTAAGTGTATTGACCACGTTAAATAAAGTTTATGTTATGTTATGTTATGTCCGCTGCAGTGCAGTGATATTTGTATATTTGTTTATAATTTTTGTGAATTCTAACATTTGAACTTTGCTGTTTCCTTCTAGGCCTATGTTCTCCTCTTCACTGAGATGGGCAGCGCATGGGTAGTAAGGAACATTGGTTTGATCTTAACACATATCCTGGAACTTCTATCGAGTCCAAAAGCCACACAGACGCATGTTGATGCTGTATATTCTAGGAGATGCGTCTCATTCATCCTCCGTGCAGTATTAGGAAGACTCTTGGATGAATCTGCTCAAATCATTGCTGCCAAAGAACTCTGTAACATGATCACTAAACAGATGAATATGGTAAATGATGCTGTCCACAGTGCAGCAGATGGGGCTGGCTCAGTTCAAAGCATGGATGACGTGATCAGTACACAGCATGTCCTGGTCTGCGCTTTGCAAGAGCTCGGCTGTTTAGTGGAGGGTCTCAGTACTTCAGCCCTCGCACTTATTCAAGAGAATCTACTGGATCATGTTCTTTCCATCCTGCTTCACCCCGCTCCGGCGCCACAGCTTGTAGCAGCGTGGTGTTTGAGATGTATCACAGTTGCCGTGCCTTCCCAGTTGACACCACTCATAGACAGGTGCATTGAGCGTTTAACTTCCCTCAAGTCTTCCGGGGAAGCTGTCGGTGGTTATGCGCACACTCTCGCCGCTCTTATTGGAGGAGTTCACTGCTGTCCACTCGGAATCCCGCACGCCAGAGGAAAGGTAAGTTCTGTAGGTCACGCATTACAAGCAGATGGCTGATGTCCAGTTGGATTTAGCGCGCCATAGGTTTTGTTAGCCGTTTGCAGAACAATTTACGATTTGACTCACGTCAACACTTGGGACGATTTTTATTTGTCAAGCGGAGAAACTGGAGAACTGCAAACGCATCAGGTTCACGAGAACGTCCGTCTTGGAGAACGAAAAACAAACAAACAAACAAACAAAAAACAAAACAAAACAAAACAAAAAAAAACAGGCAAGAACAAGACATAATCGTTAGACTAGCGAGTATCGGCAAATTAAGAAATTAAGTGGAAGAGTTTGATCCCACCAGTCCAAGTATTGGCCAAACGAATCATCCCAATTGTTCGGCTTCGAAAGCGAAAGAGAAAGTATACACGCCACTGGGATGTGAACGGAAAGACAAGCGAACTTCTGGAGACACATTCGTCAACAAGAAATGAAGCAGGCTTGTGTTACATCGGTCTGAGATCAGCTTATCTGATTTTTTGACGGTGTGAAAGCGCTGCACTATCTTGGATAGACGGCCACATTGTAGCGGACTAAGTGTGAATGTTTTGTACTTAGCTTTAGGAAAACTGATTGCGCGGCCTTCTGGCAGCTTCTACCGCGAATTAACTATTCTGTTTGTCCGCGTCGTTGTAATGCAGAATAACTTGAGATTTTTCTGTCTGTTTTCAGATGGTGTTCAACGTTGCATTGGATTTGCTGAAAGCTGCAAGTCAGAATCATAGACTGGCGCTTTACAAAGCGAAGGCTGGCTGGGTTCTGCTGGGAGCACTCATGACTTTAGGTAAGGCGTAACAGAAGTCATAAACATAGGCCCGCAAGGCGAATGAGAGGCTCTTTGGAAGCTGGCAAATCATACCAAACTACAACGCCCGACAACAAGCAAAGCTCCTTTTACTATATGTATATTTTGAAGGTGATACACAGTAATTATTTGGATGTTGAAGTGCATGCTTCACAGACGAACCGTGTGAGACTGCTACATGTATAAGCCCACAGTTTCACGGTCGTGCGCAGTTCGTGAAGCGCAGATATTGTGGCGGCCAACTGACGACAAAACTTGGCGGGCAGAGTGAATAACTGATTATTTGGTCATAATGTAGTTATATGAAAACAAAAGCAAGCTTAGCAGAGAGATTTACTTAACAGACAGTCATCTATGGGGGAGTAAAAAGTGCTGTTTACTACTACGCATGATTTTGAAAATGGCTTATTCGCAACTAAATACAGCAACAACCGCACGATTCTGCTCGACCCGAAGAAAGCGGGAAATACTTTATTTGTTAGTCATGTGTAGCACTGGAACGCTTATGTATAGCACCTATCTTTCGTTATAGGACCGTCAGTGGTCAAACACCACCTTCCTCGAATGATGACTCTGTGGACAGACGCATTTCCCAAGACATCTAAAGAATTCGATCAAGAGAGCAAAAAGGGAGATGGCTTCACGTGGCACGTAACTCTAGAAAGCCGAGCAGGAGCTCTGTGTTGTACGTTTTCACGATAGTTTCTTGACTAACGCAGAATTTCCTTTCTCCACTAAACCTATAGTATAATCCGCACTTGGGTTCTTTGATTTTGATTAAGTATGATGCATACTTTTAGTAGAATACGCTGTGTACACACACTGTCACGAACAAAGGGAATAAGGTTTGTTCGTCACACAGTAAAAGTTTGATATACGTATGTTCAATCTAAAGTAGTCAGCTTCAAATCACCTTATGAATGGCTGCCCATCTGAATACAGTTTTTTTAATTAGCATGTTCCGAAATTATTCTTGGTCAAAAACAAAATGATTATTCTTGGTCAAAAAAAAAACAAAACAAAACAAAACAAAACAAAAAACAAACAAAATGTACGAAGACTGATATACAGTACTTAGCATGTGTTCATCTTCACAACTGAATATCAGATTAGAGAGTTGCAAGAAATGTTATTTTTTCTGTTAGAACAGCTTACTGCTTTGAGCTCTATCCAAAATTACCATACAATTATTTTTAGCGTAGAAGCGTTTTGACTTGAAAAAAGACATGAAACCCAAAGGTATATCAACGTTTTGCAATTTTTTGTTTGCAAAGTTTGCAATACTTCATTTGCACTTTTTTGTAAACTTCCAAGTGGTCACTTTGTGCTAAAAAATAATAAGCTTACTAACACTTGTATATTGTTTTGCAGCTATTTCCACTTTCATCGCTCATTGTTCGGTGCTCCTTACTGATGATCTGAAGCGGCGTCTGCTTGTTCCTGTCGAGGGCTGTTTATCAATGCTGTCAAGGTATGCCAGCAATGCTTTACAATGCTAGGGCCGAGTTGTAAGAACCAATGGTGTCTTTAAATGTTTAGAAACTAAGTTGCAAAGGGTGAGACATTTTGGCGAAGGGCTAACGATCAAGACGCCAGATAACACGTTCTTTACAAGGTTTAGCATTTTCACATCAGCCTCTTTTGATACGGTCTACATCATACAGCATTAATTTATTGTGTCGAGACACTGACCAATCACGATATTTTGCGATAATCGTGTTCAGTAATTGCTTTATCTTTCGAGTGAGCTTGCATTTCACAATTCTTTTTGGCGTAAAATGTGCTGGGAAGCGCGCGGTTTAGCGAAAACGAGCTGCCATGTTCACACAGGTGGAGAAAACTACGCTTAAGCAGAATATTATTTGCAGTTGACACGCCGAAAACAGTAGCGCGCATGAGCAGATACGTATTTGTAGGCCAATCGAAAGAGAGGGAAAAAAGTACTAAATGATAAATACATATATTTTACACGGTTGACGTGTAAAACAGTACTAGTATTGATAATCGTTGCGAGTCTAAATAAAGGTGTCTGTGTGTCTGTCTCCAGCCTCCCCCAGGTTATTAAACAGCACGGAAATCACCTCAAGGCCAGTGCAGCCATGATTAGACTCAGGCTATACTCTGTCTTTTCACTGTTACCACCCAAGTCCTATGAAGGTCAGCAAATCCAGACTTTTATGTTAGCATTATTTTGTATGCAAACCATTTCAATAATTTATCATTCTTGGATTATATGAATAAGTCACTTTCTCAGTCATGCGCAGCAACAATTAGTACTTTTTACTTCCTGTATAAATGAGTACATGCCAAGTAGACCTCTCTACTGAGCTTGTTTTTTTTATTTGTATGGTAGTACACTAACTCAGTTCCGTCTGTCTGTGTGCCGTGTAACGCTCTTTCCAAGGCTCCCTCAGCAAAAAAAATGCAAGATGGCGGCCACATACGAATGGAAGAAATCATAAATTTTGTCCTTGTATGCCGACCACTGTCGTTTTGAAAATCGGAATTGACTTAAGGGAGGGGATTTGAGCTGTCAGGTTATTGGATACGGGGCTGATGTTGCCGCATGTTCGAAAAACGGGGAGATTTTGATGTCAATCAATCGGCCATTCGTCGAGTGGTACACGCACTACGTAGAAGTTTGTACGTTGACACTGTAAACTACATTCAAGATGCTCGAAATGGTCTTCAAAAAGGAAAAAAGAAAGAAAAAAAAATATATAGGAAAAAACAAGAAAATCCGATCACCGTATTTTACGGGAGTCCGGCTAGTACATATAATTGCATTATGGCCAAAGAAGCAGTTTTGCACTCTGTCCGCTAAGTTTTGTCGTCAAGTGGCCCGTCAGAACATATGCGAACTGCGCATGATTGACTTGTGAAAATGGCTTGTTGTGGACATTTAGTTTGAACTTGTTCTTGTTGTTTTGTTATTTTTCCTATACAGTCAAATCTTGATGAATATCCAATAATCCTACAGGGCCCGCTTGTTCAAAGCTCGATTAAGCTTAACCCAGAAATACTAGCCAATTTGTTTCTTCATACTTTTGTCCAACAAACTGTAGAGTTTTGATCAAAGACTAACTACAGTGTTAGCTCTAATTTAAGACATAGGAAGAAGTCGTTTTGTGATTAATATCTTCTCGTGTTACGATGCAGGGCCTGTCTGGATACGTATCCTCGCAGCTGAACGATCCACCCTGATCAAATAAAGTTTCTACTTCTACTACTACAACAATGTTTGAACCTATGCCAGGGTTAGCTAAATCGTACTTTGAACAACCGAGCCCAGGGTATACTTATTAACTGTAAATCAAACACGTCTTTTATTGATGCGTTTTGTAATATTGTCAGGTGTGTTCCATTCATTGCTGCGCACTCTGGTGGCCGAGTTCACTCTTGCCGAGACCCCAGGCGTGGCTGCAACGTCCCTCCTACGAAGCCTTTGTCACAAGGACGACTCTATTTTGTTGGGTTCCTGGCTTCAGGACACAGATCACAAACCAGTGGAGGAACAGGTACGAGGGCCTTGTTTGCCCTGGTGTTGAGTGATGGTGGTGCTTTGTTCCCAGTTGCAGTCGTAATAGAGTAGAAGAGTTATAAGAACACGCAGGGGCGTGTAAAATTCGCTAAAACAATAAACTGGATAAAAAGTATACGTATTGGGACGGAGGCACGGCTGTTTGAAACGGGTTACGAGTTACTGTCAAGCTCGTAGGAGACTATTTGAGATACCACAACGCCTCCGTAACTGTGAAGAGACAAGGAATAGATTACTGTGCATATTAATCATAGCCTGCCATTTCCGTAGGTTTGTTTTTTCGATTTTTGACCGCGCGAAAATTAAAGCCCTGGCCAAACGAGGCACAAGTCGACGCAAGTTTTTAAACTTGCGCGGACTTGCGTTTTGTTTGGCCATCAGCTTGCACGGACTTGCATTGACTTGCATCGAATTTGAACATGTTCAAATTCTCATGCAAGTCGACGCAAGTTTTTAACCTAAAACAGCAAAGAGCGCGTTAGCAAAGACAAGTCTAAACCAAAAAAAAAAAAAAGAAAAATCAAAAGTAAAAAGCCTACTCAGTAAGTTCCAGCTCAAGCGAGACTCTGATTCTGATTCAGAACCGTAAAAAAGGAAAACGTTTTACAAAACTTGCATGAGCTTGCATCGACTTGCGTCTGGTTTGGCCACCCTTCTGCAAGTTGATGCAAGTTTACTGTCATGTCGAACTTGCATCGACTTACATCTCGTTTGGCCAGGGCTTAAAACCTATGGAAACGCTTGCTACGCAGGCTATATTAACCGTGATGTTTAGCTGTGTAACTGGACTGTGATTTTTCTGATGTTGGTTGTGCCATAGTTACGAAATCCATCTCGTAATCTATTTTTGGTGACGTTATTTGATCTTCATGTAGTATGTGATTCAAGCAGTCTAGTTCATGTTGTTTTTTTAGTTGGGAAGTTCGATATCCTCTCACCTCTTCTTACTACATTTTATGCAATTTCAGCTTCAAACGAACATTGCATCAGGTTCAGGATCATTGGAACACGATGCTGCCTGTATCTTTCAACGCTGCCCTGAGGTAATGTGGATAGAAGTAATGCAAAGCCCGATTAGGTAATCCTGGAATATGTCCAAACATTTTTTGTCATCTAAAAGCTTGAAGATGGGAAACGTCTTGATCACAATGGGACTTCTTTGGTATATTTTGAGATGGGAAAGCGTTTAGATTGTCTACAAACTTTTTCCCGCAGTTTGTTGGCCATGTGGTCAAGAGTGGTTAATCTTGGGATAGCTTAATCGAGTTTTGAAAAACCGGCTCAGATGTCAAATACCTGCCATGTATCTTAAAGGCGCTGTTACACTGTACAATTTCTCAGCAACTTGTCTCGCAATGATTAAAACTTATTGTTGAGGTTTGCCGACGTGAGATGTAACACAATGCAGTGCGATCTCAGCAACGTGCAATGATTTGTGGCGAGGAAAATGAAAGCCTGCGAATACAGCCGTTTCCCGTTGGGCAACTTTTGACGGCTGTATTCGCAGGCTAGAAATTTGATCGAAAACTCGTAACTGGCACGGCGAAATTCGAATGGTTACAGAATAGTGCGAATGCGCTTTTAATCGCGCCTAGGACAATTGCTAGACCATTTGCTGGAGGAGAGTCAAGCTGTGCAGTGGCAAGCATGCCCTTAATTGCGCTCAGGAAAATTTGCGAGAGGGATGAACGAGGTAGCAAGTTCTCCACCCATTCTGTCAACACTACTCTGTCTTTCTAGGCAGTTGCCAATATGTATATGTATACGGTATGTGCCGTCCCGAAGGGTATCATTTTCAGCATTTTAGTCTGAAATAGATAACGATTTTGAGCCTTTGTCCTGGAACAGGGTAGGAGATTTTGATATTTGGTCTGAAAACTGTCGAAACTTGCACATTTTGGTCTGAAATAGGGTCGTAAATCGCAAATTTTTGTCTGAAATATGGCAGGAATTTCCAGTCCCGGGCGGCAAACTCCGACTCCAAAATGTTAAGGAGTACACCCCACCCCACCCCACCCCTGGTCTCGGCTACCCACGTGTACCTTTCGCAACGAAATAGACTTCAGATTATTTGCAACTTATTTGTCAGCCAAGAAAAAACTATCATGCCTTTTAACGGCGAGTGATGATATTTGCACAGGGAGAAGATATACCGGGTCCATTGCCCTTGGGGGTGTCTGTAATAGACGGCGCTATCAAACTCTTTGGATTGGTGTTCCCCATTGTGGCTCTGAAACATCGGAATCAGCTGTTGGTTCATTTCACGGAATGTATTAAACAGGCCAAGTCCAACCGACAGCAGGCAATCCAGACTAACATCCTCACGGCGTTTCTTTGTGCACTTAAGGTTTGCGTTGTCTTGGTTACTATGGTTTGGTCGCAATTAGGCCACGTGGTGCAGTATCATCATCAAAGACACTGCTGTGCGAGGTCACGCTTGATTGGCCTATGTTGTTTGTTTTTTGTTGTTGTCTTATTTCACCTCCAGTACATTAGCCATTTCCGAGAAACTTGTTGCCTCTGCTTCAAAACGAGGTCTAGTATGAATCCTTTTTTTATGATGAAAATATATTTTAATGTAGGTCAAAGGTTTGAAACAAAGGCAACAACTATTTCGGAAGTGGCCTATTTGTGAGAGAAATGAATGGCACGATCGAGAAATGCTGGGCTTTGACGGTAAAAACTACTCGACCTGTTAGAAAACACGCCATGCAGGAGACGGTTTAAAAAAATAGCTTTTTGGCTAAAAAAGCGATTTAATTACAACCTTTGACATGCGGGCATACTAGGAAATAAGGAACTTAAGATAACACAGAAAATGTACAAAGCGCAGTGCCGTGAAAAATAGAAGGCTGGTATATTTTACAAGTTTATTGGAACGCAACTCTTTAAACGGACTTTAGTCTGATACGAGTCTGTTTAAAATGTTACGGTCATAGGCCTCAAATGCGCAGCTGTAACTTACAGTTATTGGTCATGGTATTGCTGGAAAAAAGTGTTTTAACGTGTACGGAAACTTAGACTGGTTAAAGTTGTAAAATATACGATAAAACATGTAAATATTTTATTCAGTTGGCCCCAGAACTGTTCTCAACGTGACACCGCATCACATTGGCTAATCAAAGTCAAGCTTTCATGGCACCAATATTGTGGACAATACATGCTCTTGACTGAATGTTTATGCAGCTACTCAGAGGTTTTATAATAAGACTCATCGTGAAACAGAGACGCAGACTTGAACCAGTAGTCAACCGAAAGTCATGATAAATTTAGTGAAATTCCGACGTACTGTTTGCACATAATTTATCATTATGTCTTATTCCTTGGCAGGGCTTGAGTGAGGCCAAGACAAGTCTTGGAGATGATGACGTTCGCAATACAGCTACAAATCTTGTCTTGGTAAGGACTCAAACCACAGAAAATCCTGAGATGAATTTATTGCTAATGAAAGCAAACTCAAACAGTTTCACTAGAGCGATGGCGACCGTCATTTCCAAAACAATACATGCAATCCCGATAACTTAAACCTCCACGGGAAACGAAAATTGGTGTGAGGTATCGTGCGTTCGAGCTATCAGGGGCTGGAGGTATCGGGGATAAAATCATACTGCTAGCAAATCAAAGGGAAACGATTTTGGTTCGAATTATTGGGGGTAAAATTACAATGTTAGCAAGTGAAAGGGAAACGACTTGTGGTTCGAGTTATCGGGATTCTACTATAGTTTGTACAGACACATTCAATATCGTGTGTTCTTTGTAATCTGAGTGTTTATGACCAGTAGAGTACCAACGTGTGACGTCATCATTTTGCAAAGTTTTCCGTTCGAACCTCTAATCCATATCATGTGATATACACAGCTGCTGCAAGAAATTGTGCCAAATTTCAAATCGATAGCCCCACTGAAAGCAAAGATATAGAAGTTTAAAGTTCCAGTTAGTCCCATACTAAACTCTGTCATTTAGCGTCAGTTCTGAATCAAAGGAAGTGACGCTAAATAAGAGAGTTTAGTATGAAGCAATTTGAACTTCAAAAGCCCATATCTCAGCTGCCCAATGCGCTAAAGAGCTAATTTTTTGTGTGTGAACTATTTTCAGATAGGCCATTCTGAAGATGTGGACAAAATCCTTTTTTTCAGAGAAAATACTTTTTGACGTCATCACTTTTCATCACTTTAGTACTCTATGCAGTTGTATGACACGCGCAGCTCTTTTATCTTAGGGCGCTGTAACGAATGCGGACCCGACGGTGCGCTGTGCGGCGGGAGAGGCACTGGGTCGCATTGCTCAGGTTGTTGGTAGTCCTGCGTTTACTACAAACATTGCACAGAAGATCTTTGAACAACTCAAGTCGGCTAGAAATGCTGTGTCACGCACAGGACACTCCATGGCTCTCGGCTGTCTACATCGGTATGTGGGTGGCATGGGGTCGGGCCACCACCTCAATTCCAGTGTAAGCATTCTGCTGGCTCTGGCACAGGACAACTCGTCCACTACAGTGCAGGTGAGATGATGTCGGAGCAGTTAGGTTCGAGACAGACGTCGAACTTTTCACGTTAGTGGAGCTAAATTGCAAATGGAGTCGACCCAAACTATTGGGTCAAACGTCGAACTTAGACCCGTTTTAAACGTGCCGCACTAAATGCAGCAGGCCATTTCCGAAATGCTTGTTGCCTCCGTTTCAAACCAAGGCCTTGTGCGAAATCTTTCTTATGAAAATGAGTTTGATTTGCATGAAAATGAAAACTAATTTTCATAAAAAAGGATTTGTACTAGACCTCGTTTTAAAGCAGAGGCAATAGGCATCTCGGAATTGGCCTATTGAACAAAATATATAGCTTGAGCTAATTTGTACTCAATTAGGAACGGTAGTGGCGCGACGTTTAAATGAGGCCCTAATTCAGACGAACTAAATTCAGACGTCTCTAAAACTCAGAATCGATAAGCGATTCTTTTGATCAGCGGGCACTCGATGAGAAACCTCCAATGTAAAATATGAATTTAGTTCGACTCATGAAAAGAGCGACTTTTGATCCAGAGTCGATCTTCAGGAGACGAAAAGAACGTCTCGGTTGATCCAAATACATCCAGTCGAGCTTAATTGAGACAAACGTCGATCTTGTCATGAACTTAATTCACCTGAATTAACGAGTGCGACCAGTACGTTGGTTGTGATTGTCCAGGTTAGACTAGCCTTCAGGAAGATTGTTGTTGTTCAACATTTGACTGACGTTTTGACTCTGAAGATGACTTCCGCTCAGCGAGTCCAAATGTCAGTCAACAATAACAGTCTTCCAAGAGACCACTCTAGCCCGGACGATCACGTCCAACGTATCGTCTGAATTAAGTTCGACGTTTGAAACTGGCCCTAGTGGTCATGCGTGCATTTCAATTTGTTGACACGGTTTGGTTTACCTCAGGTCTGGGCTCTACATGCGCTGTCTCTCATCGCCGACTGCGGTGGTCCAATGTTCCGAAGTTACGTGGAACCAACGTTAGCCCAAGTCATTACTTTAGTGCTGACAGTCCCGCCGGCCGTCACTGAAGTACATCAGTGTCTGGGAAAGTGTCTTGCAGCTTTAATCACTTCCATTGGTCCCGAGCTTCAAGGTAAGCATATTTAAAGAGATACAGACAGAGCTGAATAACGCACTGCGCAGCCACAATTGGTCAGCACCGTAAAACGCGGGCGCGCGCCGCGGGCTATTTAAAATGGCCGACGGCAAGAAAATGAAGATAAACGGCGAGGTCAAGCTCGCTATTTGAGGGTTGAGATATTTTAGTGCGTTATCATGCAAAGGAGTTTATCTGCTACCAAAACAATGATATGTAATATAATCTAAAAACGCACTGTTATGCACACACTGTGTTGGGCGCCATGTGGGATGACATCACTGGCGTAGCGGCTAGCGTTTGCGCTCGGACCGTGCTCCTCCTCTTCCCCTTTCCTTACTCGTGCTCCTTCCCTTCCATGGGAGAGCCGCCATGTAGGCTGTTCGTTTCTTACGATTTCATGTTTGTTTGTAGGAACCTCGAAGTCTATCGAAAGCCTTCGTCTATCGTGTGTGGTAGCGTGTGAAGTAATGCAGAACCAGACAGACTCGGTCGTTCAAGCCGAAGCCATCAACTGTCTTCAACAGTTGCACGTGTTCGCACCAAAACATGTGAAACTGGCCACTGTTGTGAGGAGACTGTGTGCGAATCTATCTAGTCCTCACTTGCTGCTCCGTAGGGCGACTGTCGCCTGTCTACGACAACTGTCTCAAAGAGAGGCTAAGGAAGTTTGTGAGCACGCAATGGCTGCCGGGGGTGACCTGACAAAAACTCAAGCTTCCAGCTACGCTGTTGTGATTGGCGACAAAGGCCTCGAAGGTAAAGCTAGTTCTACTTTATAGTCAGTGTATATCAGGCTACTACACTTTTGGGAACGCAGCCGTATACAGATAATTACCCATCATGCATCGAAATCCGTGAATGGATCTATTTGAGTCTAGTCACCAAGTCAAAAGAGAGAAAACTGTTCAGATGCAGTCAGTTGAGAAGTTTAAAGAAAAACCTGAAATCTTCAAAGAATGCTTAACATTTTATGTAATTTTAAGTCCTTAAAAACATGAAAACTGGCCTTTAAGAAGTCCTTGAAAAGTCCTTGGGTTTTCATTTGAAAAGGCTGAAGACCCTGTTTGGAGTAAGAATAGATTTTGAGCCGACACGTCCCTCCGTTTTTCAGGTGCACTGTTTGGCATGCTTGACACCGAGACAGACTTGCGCTTGCGTTCAGATATCCACGACACTTTGACCAGCATGCTGCAGACTCTGGCACCAGACAACTTGACTCACTGGCTGGGGCTATGTAGAGACGTGCTGTCAGCGGCGAAGAATATGAAGAGACAGACAGGTCCAGAAGGAGGGACAAAACAATCTAAAGAAGGTACAGTGGGTGCGACATCAGATGCGATTTTTGCTTGACAAAAAATGTGGTGTTAGTCAATGGAGTAGGTTCAGTTTTTGATGGTGGTGTTGGTGGGGAATTTTGGGGTAATCAAAATCCTCCCACCCCACACCGCGTTCCACCCCCTGCCCATTCAAAAATAAAAAAATGAATAGCAAACCAAAATCTTCACTCAAATTTTACGGAAAAACAGAAAGGCCTCGTTTAAAGCGGTTTGGAAAATAAACCAGATGCAGCTAGAGAGGGACAGATGAAGAGTAAGCTAAACTATTGTGATCAAATGGTTTGGAGGCTACGACCTCTTTGCACTTCAAAGAACCTATTTTACATCGTGGTATTTATTAACTCCGACACGAACGTGGCGTTTGACAGCTTCTGTCAACATTGCGATTCATTTGGTTTTCCCAGATTTTGAATGATCTTCTTTCCTTTTTTTTTTTTTTTTTTTTTGTTCTAAGAAAAAACGAGAACATTTGAATCATATCGCCAATCTTATTGGAGACATGGCGTGTGTTTAAAAATAGTCACTCAACCCGAGCGCCTTAATGGAAGCAAGACGCTTATTACAATCATTATGGTATGTGACGTTCTCTTTACCAGCAGAAACCAATGATGACGATGATGATGCTGGCGAAGATGACTTAGACGAGGATGGCGGTATGACGTTGAATGAAGCCCCAGAGACCCACAGCAAGGTAGCTCCAAGATGGCCTACCCGGGTGTTCGCAACGGAGTGCGTTCGACGGATAGTGGCCGTTTGCGAAACCAAGCGGGCTCACTTTGACTTAATGCTGGCTCGAGAGCTCAGAGATAAGACTGGAGAAGGTAACTTAACAATAATATTTAAATTTTAATTTTAATATAAATATTAATAATTATATAATCCATTTTGAGCATCTTGGATACGGTTTACTGTCACCTTCGAATTGCAAACCAACCCATGTTCTTACTTGGGAATTCCTTGTGGTTTCCGACACGAAAATGTAGCACTCCCCGTTTTTCGAACATGCTGGCGCACCAGCTCCATATCCTGAAACCTGACACCACAATATTTATTTTCGACGTCGAAAGAACAATGGTCGGCATAAGAGACCAATATTTATAATTTCCGACTGTGTGGCTTAAAGACGCCATATTTGATTTATCCAGTGTGACGTCATTGTGGGATACTTGGAAAGAGCGTTACAGACACGCGAACAAGTAAATTATGTTTAGAAACTAACAACTCTATTTTAATAGAGTATTTTTTTTTATTCTTCCCACAGATTTCCTTGTGATGCATCTACAAGAGCTCGTGCGGATGGCATTTATAGCGGCGACAGCCAGTTCTGATCAGCTGAAGCTTGAGGGTTTGAAAACTTTGCAGGTGAGTAATTTAAACCCACCATGTTTTAAAGTGTCTATGAAACGAGATTAGCGCTTGCTACTTTTTTAGTTTAAATTGAAGAATGGTGCATTTGCAATAGCCTGAACAAATTTGAAAAGATTTCGTTGAATAGTTTTTTAGTTACACCGTTCCGAATACTGCAAATTGGGCGCTCAAAACAGAAGAAAATGGTGAAAAGACTGGGCCCGAGTTTAGTTGACTGATGACGTATACAGGTGGACGCGCTTTGACTTGTCAACATGTCTGGTGATAGTGCTCTCGCTTCTTCATCGGGTTATCATTCGTGTAGTTCTTCCTTGACATTTGAGAGCGAAAAAGACAGGCAGCATATTTCAGATTTATTCGAGCCGTACACGAACGAACCCTTGGCTAGCGATAGCGATTCTTCAGAGAATAAAGAAGACGAGGATGGCATCCCTTCGGCCACTTGTTAGCCGAAAGATTTGATAGAATCGTTGAAGTGGACTCTTGGTAAACTAGAAATACGGCAATCGCAGATATCCCCTCGCTCTGTAGTGCCGATTTTTGGGAAGCGGGATTCTTGTTTATTTTCCGCTTGGAGATTATTTTAAAATCGTTTTTACAAACCGTGGTTGTATGGCGACGTCACCGGTCGGCCGCTAAAAAAGTTTTCGTGGACACTAGCTGAACTGCAAAATTCGCTGAGACAACTTCTACACGCAACTACATAATACTCCCAAGACTTTCAAACCAAGAAAAGCGCAACTAGAATCGTGACTCGATCAGTTTTGCCCAGTCAGCAAAGTCGATCTTCAACACCGAAATTTTTTATGAATTTCAAGAAAAGCCGCGATTACTCCAGCCAATCACATACCTGTATGTTTTTTTTTTTTTTTTACTTTATCAATTTCATACGCTTCTTCGAGTGTAATAAATTTAGAACTGTCAAAGCGAGAGTCGCTGTCTGATAAATGATGCAAATATGTCAATAATCGGATGACACAATCTTGCACAAAGGCACTCTGAAATATCTTTAAAAAATTGGCGAAAAGGTCACAATATAATCCTACTTGGCCTTCATCACAGTAGCATCAAAACGACAAAATATACGGCGATTGTTGGAATACACGATTTGTATCCAAGGTTGGGACTGAGCCAGGATTTAGGTACGTTGATTTTGGCTTTAAATGCGTTGGTATATTGAAGGAATAGCAGGAAGGATAGCATGAATGGTCAAAGTGCGCTGAACAGATGACCGAGCTCGTTGGAGTAAAGTTTTGACAGTGCTTTCGCACAATTTTTGTCCAAAAATTACGCTATTCCGGCATCGTGGCTTCGCTTGGAAACTTGTGCATGTAAATACCGGGTGTGTGTACCGACTACATACAGCTGTGTCCACCTGAACGACCACAAACGCAGTACTTTCCCTCTCTTCTTGATTTCTGCCGCCATTTGTGGACTCTGCCAGGATTTGCGTCCATCTGCATACGTCACAAGGTCATGTGACACCACGGCTGACCGAGCGCTCGATTTCTCCATTTTTGCGATTTTTGTCCTGGATTTCGAAGCGCTGTAATTCGAAAACTATTCAACGAAATCTTTTCAAATTTGTTCAGGCTATTGCAAATGCACCATTCTTCAATTTAAATAAAAAAAGTAGCAGGCTCTAATCTCACTTCATAGACACTTAAACGCGGTTATCACCTGAGTAAGATAAAGTTCTGTACTAGATCCAGGCAATACTATTATAGACATCTCTCCTCGCCACGCAACAGATCGTTTGTAGGACGATTCAGAACGTTTTTTAAAACGTGTAATGATTTGTTATCAATTTCAGGACATTGTGCGCATGTTTGCCACTATGCCAGACCCCGATTACCCTGGTCACGTGATCCTAGAACAATTCCAGGCCCAGGTGAGCAGTTTAAGCCCCCGAACTTAATGCAAATGAGCTGCACAAGACCATTGTTTGGGATTATTTGCACAATCATGCGCAATTAGGAAAGGGCTCGTATTACACCCCCACATAAGCGAGTGTCTGTCAAGTAAAGCTCTCTGCTGAGCTTATGTGTCTATACAATTGAGTTATAGCCATAGAATAAGTTACCCGTTACGTTATATTGTCAGTTGGCCCGCCAGTAAATCTGCGCTTCGTGAACTGCGCATGATTGTGATTTTTCCAGGACCCTTCTGTGAAACACTTTTGGGTAAAGTAGGCCTCTTTAATAAAGATTATGATGTTTAATAAAGTGCCTTATTGAGTCTGGCACACGAAAAGTTGGACGTTTCGAAACGGCCCTAGCACTACACATACATTAAACGCGTATACGTCATATCTTATAAGGCGAATTTTATCAGTACCAACAACCGAGTGTGTATAGTTTGCAAGTAACTCGTTCCTGTTTGATATTTCTAAGGTTGGTGCAGCCCTGCGGCCAGCATTCGCTCCTGATGTCCCCTCGGATGTGACCGCTATGGCGTGCGAGGTAAGCCGTGTTGTCTGTCTAAGTCTTGACTTTCGGTGTCGTGATGAGTGCAACCAGTATTTCTGTAAATAGATGATGTAATGAGAAAAGTGGATGTCTCTAACGCTCAGTATAATTTATAAGTGGTCCATCAGTTTCTATTTTTCACTAGGAATTTCTACCCTGTTACACATTGTGTAAAACGGGGTAAAGTTTATGTAAATAACCCACTATTTGCTAGCAAATTGGTATTTACATGCTGCCTACCCATTTACAAGTTTAGTGAATGAGTAAAGAGTATATGAACAGAATTTGCACATTATATAAACCATATGTAGATTGTGTGTAAATTACGTGTAAAATGAAGGCTAGTAGGGAGTTCAAGAAAACTACGACGGCGACGGCAACGCGAGGAACCAACAAAATAGTGTTTTCATATTCCTTGTCTTTGTAACTTCGACTATTCTTAGGTAGCTCAATTGTTCCGTTTTTGCTGAGGATTTGACGTCGTACGCTTGAGCACGATGACCCCGAGATCAGGTCAATTTCACATATTCACGTGCTCCTTTTGTCTCCTTCAACTAGTTTTATTGTTTTACCGACGTTGCCGTCGTCCTCTCTCGTCCTGTATTTTAAAGTCCCTAGTCATATTTACATACCCCGTAAAAGGGTAGAATTTTCCAGTGTTTTAACACATCAACAGTATTGTGCTCTACTTTTGTGTAAAAAATAGTACTCTCCAGTAGCGAGTATGAGCGGCCCCTTTCTCTGTTTTCGCCAATTATCTCTTCTTGCCTTGCCTTCACTGTCGAAATATTTTTGTTTGTTTCTCAGGTATGCAGTGCTTGGATAGCTAGTGGTATTGCCCGAGACCTCAATGACGTTAGGCGAATTCAACAGCTGCTCGTCACGAATTTGTCCAAGTTTAGTGAAGGCACAAACTCCGCTGTTCAGCTCTACAACGAAGCAGCTACTACCATGGAGAAGTTGGCGGTCCTAAAGGCTTGGGCCGAGGTAGGGTATGCAGGCTGGTATCTATATGAACACGTAAAATAGTCTTAAAGTCTCCAGGGAGGCAGTTTCGCTCAAAGTTGTTTAGGAGACGTGTTTAGATGTCAAATTGACTTTACTTTTAAGAAGGGAAGTAATGCGCAATAACTTGGAAATACAGCGATTGTGAGGTGGGGTCATTACAGAAGAAATCGTGGGTGGGCAGAATAGTTAAAGCACTGAAATATGGTTTAAGGAGTCAATTCAGTGAAGTAATGCGAGTTAGAAGAATAGGCAAGACAGAACATTTATTTATTTATTTATTTATTTATTTATTTTTGTTTGTTTTAGTTTTATTTTTATTTTTTGGCCTTTATACATCATTTTATTAGACAAGGCACAAACCAAATATTAATATAATTAATATCTTGACCTTTATCGATTCCGTGTGGTTATGCCAGGTCTACATTGTAGCTATGAAACAGAAAAACGCGCCTGATCCAACTCTATCCGTGAACGATGAAGGAGAGCCGCCAGGAAGCTTGTTAGAACTTGTTGAGCCAGAGCTTAGGTCTCTGAGTAAGTTTTGGCTTGGTGCTCTCAAGGACCACGCTCTTCTGTCGCTGTCGCCGGAGTACGCTTCGCAGTTGCCACCGCAGGGGGGAATGCTTTACAGGTTCGATCATATAGGACTTTAATAATATATAACAAGTCCCCAACCTCTGGTTCAAGCAACTGTATAAGTGCTACAATGTACATTAAGCGGGCCCTCTCAGCCAACTCAATGTTTTTGTTTACATCTAGAAATGTATAACAAATAATCTGGCTGACTTTGGTTTCCAGCACAAAAAAAAACGTAATAAATCAAAGAAAAATATGCTAGTAGCACTTTTAGGTCAAGAGAAACTAGTCTTTCACTCCTGAACTTAAAATAAAATTTCTCCTAATTATTCAAGAAGAAAATGAATAAGGGATATAGTGAAAATTGACAGGCGAATCAGCTTTCGTGTGAATGAACTGTCAAGCAGCAAATTCTCCACACTGTATCGCAGATCTCTACAGAGAAACTGAAAAGGAAATTGAAGTTGATCATTCCCAGGAGTGAAAGGGTGAAACGAGTAGGATGGAAGTGGATTGCTATTCGGATCGGCAGATCGAGAATTTGGCGCGCAAAGGACTGTGGGTGAGAGGGCCACTTTGATTTACATCCCACATTGCTCTCCTGGGTTTGACAAACCAGTCACATTTTCTCCTGGCAATTTTTTTCCTTTTTTTTTTTTTTTCTTTTTTTTTTTTTTTTTTTTTTTTTTGTGAATTTATTTTCACTGTGTGCCGCGCACTTTAAATGTTATGCGATGGTTCTTTGTCCTCAGTCCTGATTCTATGGATCAAGCGAGGCCTCACTACAGGAATTGCTGGCCTTCCATTGTCCACGCTGCGGCTTTATGGCTTAGTGACGGAGGATTTGAAATGCTCAAAACTGAAATTCAAGATACCCCGGGTAAGCGCAATCTCCGACATTTAAACTTGTTTTTCTCTCTCCGGTTTACTCATCATTATCCCACATAATGTACTTATCGATGTTAACTTGCAGGAGGAGGGAGGCAGGGCACTCTTGGGAGAATTGAACTCTGCTGTATTTTGTATTTGCATTTGCATTTGTTTATTTTTGTTTTTGTTTTTCTGTTCAATTTGTATTATCTCATGAAGTTTGTCATTGTCTTCATTGGGCTCTCGGGGTGATCAAATTCCCCAAATTTAGCATGGTCACCCTAACCCAAAATGAAAACCATGTTTTTAATAAGTATTTTGTCCAGAAGTCCTATAGCATTGTTCTCAAAAAAAATTAAGAAACTGTAACAGCACATTTCCAATATGCGTGTTGCTTTGCGTGCATGTTTTCATAAAATAGCTTTTACACTAGGTCTTGCCTTGAAACAGACTAAGGCCCGTTTCAAACGTCGCGCCAGTGCTGTGCCGAACTCAATGCAAATTAGCTCAAACAATGGATTTTGTTCATTTGCATTGAGCTCGGCACGGCCGTGGCGCGACGTTTGAAACGGGCCAAACAGTCATCTCGGAAATGACTTATTGTAGAGAGACGCATATACATTCTGTGCAACTGTATATATATTTTTTTCACTCGCATATTCCATCAGAGCCAGAGGCTAAACAGGTTGGGGGAGCAATCGTTACAACCGCAAAAACTCCTAAGGAGCGTATGGCTGATAAGCTGCACCTGATGATTGGCATCTGTATGGAGTCTCTGTGCTCTCCGAGAGCTGCGCTGCCGAATGCTACTGTGTTATCGTGTTTGCATACTTTCTACAGTTTGTTGGATTCTTCTTGGTCAAGAAGTCTTGTGGGAAATGAACAGGTACGTCTCGGGATATTTATAGAAAATTATAGAAATGAAGAACATGACCAGAACATTTTTTGACATCCATCAACTTTGGGGGTGTCAATCTGTTTACTTCTAACTACAAATTCTCCCAACCATAAAATAAGAAAATGTCTGAGTGATGAAAAGAGAAATTAGGTTTTAATCAGCTGTCGTTTGAGCAAGGTATCAAACTCCAAATTCTCCATACTTTATGATATATCTCTGGTGGGAGACTGAAAAGAGAAAATTGAAGTTAGTAACCCTTGGGAGTGAAACACTGGAAATTTCTACCCGTTTACATAGTATGTAAACATGGCTAGCCTACATTTTACACGTAATTTACACATATTCTACACATGCTTTACATAATGTGTTAACTTTGTTTACATGCTCTCTACCCATTTACACAAATTGTAAATGGGTAGGCAGCATGTAAATGTAAAATTGTTAGCAAATAGTGGGTTATTTACATACAATTTACCCCGTTTTACACAATGTGTAACAGGGTGGAATTTCTCAGTGAAAGGGTTAAGTAAACTAGGACGGCAACGGCAACTCGAGGAACCAGGAAGAAAAAAAAACGTATCCGCACTCCCTATGTCTTTGTAACTTTGCTTAGTCTTAAGTTGCTCAATTTGTTCCGCGTTTGCCGAAGTTCTATTGCCTTCATCTTCTCTTACTAAGATAAACGACTGTCGTGATTTCTCAAATTGTCGTCCACGTCCTGACAACAACCTGAAAAAGAAGCATTTGGAGTCGCACGCGAGAGCACGACAACTCCAAGATCAACTCAGTTTGACCTATTCATGTGCGCCCTTTGTCATCTGCATTGAGTTTTATTGTTTCACCGACGTTGTTGTCGTCCTCTTTCGTCCTGCTTCTTAAGCTCTCTAATATACGAGTACTAGAATACCGTCGTTCTACTTGGGGTATTATCCTTGCTTTCTTTAAATTCATAGTTTGATTCGCTTTTGCCCTTAGATTCTTGCTGTGGAGATGCTGAATGTGCTGCACAGAGTCTTGTTGACTCGTGACTCATATGAGATTCAGCAAGGTGTGGTTGATGTTGTCAAACAACTTGTAAAGGCTGCCCAAGAAGCATTGCAATCGAGCAGGTCAGTCTCAAAGGAGTTTGCTAGATTTGTTTTTCTACAGCAGCTGGTATCAGGGTAATGTAATAATAAATGATTTACGAGAGAGAACATCAGTATTGCTAGTAGATTTAAATTAGCCAATACGTGACCACACTCACATAGCACACACAATTGTATGTCATCGTGAATTATCTCTTAGAATTGATCTGAAGAAGCGTTCTCATTTGAAACATTGTCGATCAAACGGCTTTGTATAGATCAGTGTGATCCATGTAGTCTTGCCTCGTATGGCTGAGTTAAGGTTTATACTCTCTCTTTGTATTGTAGGTCTGTTCAGGGCTCAAGGGACAGTGATAATTCGGGAGAAGAAGACCTTACTCCGGGCAAGTCTCTGGTGTATGGTGTGATGGAAGTTTGCATGTGTGTTCTTACACGTCACTTACCGGGACTCATACCAAAGTCTCCATCGTCTGCTCTTCCTCCGGGTGTAATGGTTTCCGTAAACGCTGGGTCTAATGGTACGGATAACTGTTATACTCTTTGTTTCGAAGTGTGTTTATAATATGTACTTTTATGCTTAAATTTCCTTTGCTGGAACTGTGATTGTTAGAGCCTTTGTCAAGAGGGAGAGTTTTCTGTTCTGACATCTGAGTCACGGCAGATTGACACATAACAGCACATAGCTCGTTGGCTCCTAAGTTGTTGGGCCGACGACGGGCGACAAAATATGGCAAACGATAGCCACTCTTTCAAGGTGACTGACTGGGAGAAATTTGACTGAAAGAAGTATCGATTTAAGTTTTCAAACGGCTGAGGTTTGTTCACAGTAGAGGAGCAGTCGATCCAGTGCTGAGACCCATTTTTGTTAGTGCAATGTTGCGGCTATAATCTGTGCGGACGCCTTATTGGATGACCTCGCTGACAAGCGTAGAAATTTGTCAGATATCTCACTCAAGCAAAATCAGTTGTTCGACAGCGCTAGCCGCCGAAAAGCATCGGGTTTTCGCGCCGGTGGTTACCCGTAAATCATAGAACGGTTTTGATTACATCAAAGCAGTAACCCCCACCTTTACATGCCAAGCGCTGGGCTATCTCGCCAAGAGTCTGAAAGGCATCGCGCGGAGATAGTAAATTGGTTTCTTACAGTATAAGACGGCTTTAAAACTCAAGATAGCCGTCCTAACTCAAATAAGAGCGCAGTATGAAGCATTTACATCGAGGCCGAACAGTCCGCCGTGAAAGAAAGTTGAATTTGAAAGTCTTGGCCTGTCAAGCTTGGATGCGCGCGCAATCTTGAGAAATTGGCCTATTGGCAAGCCTCATGCTTTAATATTATGGACCTGGAATTTTGCAAGGTTGTATATTGTTTGATGCTTTTTCCATCATGGTACGATTTCCCATTAGTCGTAGTTGATTTGGATCACGTGACCTATGTTGAAAAAGGCCTATTATTAAGATTCACCTGTACGTGGAAATATATTTTTTAGGGCGCAAGAATATGATAGTCTTTCACGTATATTGCAGGACTGACTGAAGACGCCTCAAAGTTGGTTTCATCGGCGGTTACAAGTCTAGCCTTGACCCCAGATCTCTGTGCGCCATTGGCGTCCGTGACGGTCCTCCCCAGTGTACTGTACTTATTGACATGCGTTTTGCGAGAGGTAGCACGTGTCAACGTCTCCACATCTCAAGATACACTGTCTGCTACTCTCCAGGCTCTTAAGGTGTTGACCACCTCACGGTACACGAGAAGTAATCGTTGTTCTGGAGACTGGGTTGAACTTCTACAAAGGTGAGTGGGCTCACTAATCGAGTTTTCTCGCTCAACTAACTAAATATTGCATTACCTGCATGAAGCACTGACAAAACAGTTTTCTCGACTGAAATGCTTTATCTTCCAACATTTTCCTGGCACCCGCAGTGTCAGTAGTATCATCAGCATTGTTAACAAATGCCCACTGGTTTGCCGTGGTGTGCACTCTTATTTAGAGTGGAATATAATATTTACAATATTTAGAAATATCAAGAAAGCTACGTTGTATTTCGTTGCAAAGAGTGACATGCTGGCGTCAGCATCGTTGTCTGAACTCTTATTTACCACGATAAATCGACCAATCAGAGAGCGAGAAACTAGTGAGTTGATAAAACACAAAATGCCTATATTGTTTTCTGGATCTATGCTTACTTTTTAGGATACTTTTTAATAGCTCTTCTATTGGGCAGGTGTTTGCTTAAGGCTGGTTCACACGCAATAAGCGCTTGTTTTACCGTGTGATCCAACCAATAAAAAACCATCTCATCGTTAATGCTTTGCGTACCTCGTAACAGTCGACGACAATTTTCTGATGATCAGAAAATGGTAAATACCGATTTTTTTTTTAATGTAGTATTTTTTCATATATTTGTGAACATTGTTGTTTGCGAGTGGGCAAGTGATAATTTCTGTTTTGCGTTTTAGTGCCC
This sequence comes from Plumapathes pennacea, assembly GCA_964036295.1. Taxonomy (NCBI): domain Eukaryota; kingdom Metazoa; phylum Cnidaria; class Anthozoa; order Antipatharia; family Myriopathidae; genus Plumapathes; species Plumapathes pennacea. The sequence goes on along the minus strand of OZ038469.1, from coordinate 5,947,407 downwards.
TTGCCACTATCCTTTGTGATGCCAAAGCTCCTACAGAACACGATGCGTCCCTGAACTCTCAGGCTTCTGATCTGGACGACTCAGTCGTGGCATTGGCGCTGGCCATCTTCATCTTGTCTGCGCCGAAAGAAGTCATTCTAGTGGCTGACTTACCGAAGCAGTGCATCGGTGTGTTCACAAGGTGTCTGAAATCCAGCAATACCCAGGTGAGGGGTTCTTTAATTTCTACAATATGTTCATAAACCCGTTTCCAAAACTGACCGAGATTACCGTCTTGAAAAACAAACTCCAAAACGATGCTCTACTACAAATCTTTTAAATATCACTGTGACTGTTTACGATACAATTCATACATCAAAGCAGTAGCCTCTAGGCACTTTAAAATATCTGAAGCTGGTCTGCGTCGTACGAAGCTGTTACTTTCCACAGAGCTTCCACTTGATCCGACGAAGGGCTAGCGTTCGAAACGTCCGCTTCCAATTCTTCTACGGCACCTAAGTTTCACACATCGACCCTTGGTCAATTCACTATAGTATGGAAATTCCAACAGTCTAATTAGTAATTGGCTGAGTGAAAGTGCTTATGTGCCAATCTAAGGTGGTAAGAACGTTTTTCTTATATTACATTTTACTGGGAAAATTCTGGTATTAAATCGAAGCTATGCAACTTTGATTTTGATTTTGATTTTTTGATTTTTTATATATTTTCCATGCATTTCTCTGTTATGTTCCTTATGGCTTCGTTTCACACGTGATTTATGTTTTTAGTTGCAGCTGAAAGCTCTTCAGACTTTGGCGTCCATTTTTCAGTGTCCTGAACAAAGTGTAGCCGTACCGTTTATCCACGCTTTAGCTCCTGTTGTTGTCGTGTTACTCAATGACAGCTGCGTGAGGAAACCCGTCACCACTGCTGAGCTGGAGGTCTGCACTGAGGCAATCAAATTACTGGAGATACTGCTGGAAGCTACCGAAGACTCGCTACGTAAATATCCATCCATTTGATGTTTGTGTTTTTCTGTTGTTGCAGTTAATGTGTAGCTTTTTATATTCTTTTCATTATTTGGTCTTAACTGCTTTATATGTGCTAAAAAACATCCCTGATTTTGGCAGTCACTACCCACGGGAAGGGGATCCATGGACGAGTTTTAGAACCCCTGCACTATCTACACTATGATGAACTAGTTATTATATATGATTAAGTTCATCAATTCCATTTTCAGTTTTATAAAACATGCATGCATGATATCGAACCGTGTATGATTTCTGGTCATTGATACCCTCTGTTCTTTTGCTAAGTGTCTGAGTTTTTAAAAGTCATATAATTAATCGACTTAAGGTCGATGTAAAACCTAGACGCCGTAAAGGAATTGGAAGTTGACGTTTCGAGCGCTAGCCCTTCGTCGGAGCAAGTCTTAAAAGTCACTCGTGTCGGGTTAGTGAAGATTGACAGACTAGATCAACGGTTTAACGTCCCCACCCAGGGACGGAAATAGCTCAGATAGGAACAAAGTCCTTCGCTTACGGTACCGGGATCACAGGTCCCCATCGTTGGGAATTGAACCCGGCCTGGTACTGAACATGCCTTTGTTCTCGATAGGTGTTCATATGCTGGGCTTGGTGGTGCCGATTCTCATAGGTCTACTATCTGACTATACAACTCCGACTAAAGAAACCAGGATTACCAAATTGCTTCATGAACACTGCCTTCAAAAGCTCATGTCTATAGGACCAAAATATCCCCAAGGATTCAAGACCGTCATGGGAAAAGCACCGGAACTAAAACAGCGACTTGAAAGTGCGATCCGCTCAAACCAGGCCGCCAGTAAGTCTATGAAACCGGTTGCGCAACAAAAATCTGCTCCGGCACAACCGTCAATCAAACTTAGAATGGACTTCAGCAATTTCAAGTAACTGGACACATGGCCATTTTTAATCTCTTCGGGGCAGCCTGTACTGAGAGGAAGATTCGTCGCTTGAATGATTTACGAAAGTGATGGTGATGATTTGGTCATCTTCAACTATGTCAACCACGAATACTGCTTCGAAATACGGTGTTCGCACGTTTCAAATGATGTGCAGGAGGACGTTGAAATACTAAAAGTCCCTTTCTTCTCCGTCCTATTGGCGTAACAGACAGTAGCCGTTTAACGATTTTCAATAAAGGGATTACTGAAGGGGGACATACTGATGGAGGACTACTGAAAACTGCACACTTTAACTTTATGGTTCACACATTCAAGCGTAACTGGAAGCTGAACTGGCATAAAATAACTAATTAAAATACGACCTGCGGTGACTGAAAGAAATTCCAAGTAAAGTAAAATAAAATTTATGTACGTTTGCTTTGGTGTGTAACTCGACCCAACACCGAATTAAAGCAGCGTTCCCGCTGTAAGGTCGGCTCTCATTATAATTACCAGATAGCCAACTTTTATTTCTTAAAAACAGAACAGAAACAGAACTTTTAATTGACAGATCTGTTTTCGCAGGCGTTCAATTTGGCCGAGCTGCGTATTCGGTAGCTTTCAAAACCTTCCATTCCAAGGCGAAATTTATATCGACAAAAAAAAAAAATGCAGCAATCATGTAGAATTCTTCACTGCCGAATCTTTGAACCGGCACGAGACCGTCCCAAGTCGCGGATTTCATCCCCTCTCGCGGATTTTATCCTTGCGGATTTTATACCCCCGTCATTGCTCTCGATCGCGGGAAATGCGAAAGGTGTTAGAAGACTGCCCTTTTAGCCGGAGTCATTGACGAATCGAACCGCTTACTATGATTTCAAATCGGGATCCAAACCACCTAAACGTGTCACCCACTTGTCGCAGAACATCAGCGTTCCGACATCAGCAACTACCCGCTAAAAAATCACGAGCGCCCACCACCAGCCCATGAAAAGTCACACAAATCAAGGGTTTCAAGTCAACCAGCCAGAATAGACCCCGGGACCCCGCGTGTCTCTATTCATCCAGCGTCGTGTCGAACTCAGTTATATTAAGTTCGACTGCAGCACGACTGTGGCACGACAACTGATTCAAACGTCGCTCTAAATTCCATCGCGTCGTAAAATACTCGTGACTCGTACCCAGTCGTCTCTGGAAACCGCATTGTGAGACTGGGTACAAGTCGGCTGCGAACCCCGCCATATTCTAAATGGACACTACGCACATGCGTTCAAGTTGAAGCCGCTGTGATAGTGCTCACGGTCACATTATGAAACCAATTTAGCACGACGTTTGAATCAAACATCGCGCCAATGTCGAACTTAATTCCCAATTAGCACGACACTAGCGCGACTGTAGCTCGACATTTGAATCAACGTCGCGCCAGAGACGGGTAGCGCGCTGTCGTGCTGTCGTGCTACCCGACTCTGGCGCGACGTTTGATTCAAACGTCGAGCTACAGTCGCGCTAAGTGTCGAACTTAATGGTCAATTGAGTTCGACACGACGCTGGCGAGACGTTTGAACCAGGCCTAAGACCTTTGAACGCTTCGCTGTTGAGTATGAGTTAGGGGGGATTAAATCCGCGAGAGGGGGATGAATCCGCTAACGGATATTATCCGCGGGGGACTGAATCCGCTAGCGGATTTTATCCGGGGGAATAAAATCCGCTAGGACGCCAGGGCTTTTTTTATTTTCATTGAAGCCAGCTAACAGTCCAATCCGAGCGCTTTTTCGATGTGAAGAACGGACAAGATTTGTTCTTTTGGAAGCCAGCTTCAGCGACGAGAAACAACCTCGCAGGACCTCATCCTTACTGTTCTGAAATACATGTGTTAACTATTCGACACGCGTCGCTGAATATTTATAATACTATAAAAGAACAAAACAGAGAAATGCTTCTTTTTCTGCATTTACTCACTCGTCTTTTTGCCATTTATCTACGCCGTTCCCAACAACTCGCGGCGGACAAAACCCCAACAAACCGACACCTGAACTAACTGACTCCGGGGGACTCACCTTGGTCGAATGGATCGACGCTTACCTTCGACAGCGAAATGGCTTCTTTTACAACTTCATCACTGGTAATTGGGGAGAACCAAGAACCGTACCGCGCCACATTTACCTTAATTCTTGAGATGACGGTCGATGCACTGCAGAAGAAAAGGACGTAAATGAGCACTGACTTGGCTGTAAGATGATACCTCACCGAGGATTTCAAATGCAAATGTCCAGTAAAATCTGACCGCGTTTTTGCATACTGCTAAGCAACGTATTGATAGACAGACATTTTGTCAATAAAACTGAAAAGGTTTTACACTGAGTGAGAGCGAAACACTGGGTTCGGCCAACCGTGGCCACACGTGCGTTGTCAGATAAGCACGGGGAAATGCGCATCACCAGCTACTGCTACATACCCCCCCCCCCCCCCCACCCCCCTGCATTGGTAGATAAAATGCTACACCAGTGCCTGTGGTTTGTGGTGTCGACTCGTTCTTGCGCGGTTTACAAACGAAGCAAACTTTCTTGCAACCTGCAAACGCAACGCCATTGCGAGAGAACTTGCAACAAGCGATTACGCGTGTAGAATCCACTCGTTGAAACTTTGCTCGCAAAAAATATTGCAAGACGGAGAAGCGGAATTCGCATTGTTACCGCAAGCTGCAAAAAAAGCTACGAGCGTCTGTGGAGAACAAGCGCTGGTGACAAGCGCTGTTCGCACTTCAAATAATGCAAACTATCGATATTTATGTAGTTAAAATTACGAGTGCGAACGAAGCCTTATACGTAAACGCAATTTTTATAAAGTTAGCGGACAGTTAGTTTTGAGTAACTATAAAGATCTGCCCGTTATTCAGCATCACGGGCGGGGTAACGTGGCCGGGCCCGTTAACACTTGGATACTTGAATGGAGTCTACAACAATCGCTCAGATCTGCAATTCAAATGATGCAAATGTAGACATTAATGTCGTCAAAGTTACCAGTGAGACTGGAGCCTAAAATATGAAGCCGAAGAAAAAAACGCATACACTTTGTTTTCCTTGGAATTTTCTGCACGGAAATTCACAATTCTTTGGAGGCATTTAATCCGGAATAGGAATAACAGAGGGCTGACCACCCTGCGCAACAAGGTCAACAGAAAACTTTGCGCTAAACAGCTGCCAGATATTTACATTTACCAAAAAGAATTGTGTTAAAGACGGTGCAGATCATGTGTAACGCAATATCTTGTGCATCTATACATCTTCTTGGTTATTCAATGGTGCTGAAACTGACAAGCAGGTTTTAGCTACAATCCTGGCCAAAAGTCGTGGGACACTTAGCTTTTTATCTAAAAATTATGACACTTTCCCTCTTCCCGCCCCCCTTACAATGTTGAATCAATGTGCTCAAAGTGCACTCCCTTTAAGCAACATTGTATGGGGGGAGAGGGGAAGACTAAGTTTCGGAAAAGGAGCCGCTTTCGTTGTTCAACAAGGAGTGGTGGTGAAAACATAGCATTTTTTCAGTGTCCCACATACTTTTGGCCAGGATTGTAGCTAGCGCTTTAAAAATGATTGCGTCTTCCCATGATATTAATATTCTGTTTTGTATTCGGTTAATTACTGAATCAGCAAGCGAGTTTTCATACGAGTTTTTCAACAAATTCACAGGGTGTTTAGATAAAGCACAAGGACATCGTTGTATTTGTACTCGTCCACAGAAACTTAACTTCACATAATAATAAACTCTACAGTTACACAAAATGTTCTTGTCTGTAACGTAATGTTTTTGAAAACAAATCGGAAAAACAGACGCCAAAATAGTGCGAATACTAACAATGCGACCTTTTGTGCTAAATAATTTCAGGTCAGTCAGTAAAATGAAAATAACTTTTTCAATCCTACATGGTGAATCATAAAAAACTCAGAAAAAAAAAACACGCGCAATTTTATGTAAACAGCGGGAAGAGAATAGAACGATCAAGAAAAAGAAGGGATAAACAGTAAAGTGATCAAGAATTTCTCCTGACATAGCGGGCAGGTGTTTCAAGGATCAGTACGAGTCGCTTATCCAACATTTACGAAGCTCTTTATTATACGTAAACGCAATTTTTATGAAGTTAGCGGACAGTTAGTTTTGAGTAACTATAAAGATCTGACCGTTGTTCAGCTTTTCTGGCGGGGTAACCTGGTCGGGCCCGTTAGCACTTGGATACTTGAATGGGGTCGATGACAATCGCTCAGTTCTGGATCTCAGATCGATTCTGGGCTGTTCACACCGGGGCTTTGTTCGCATTTAGTCTGCAATAATCTCACTTCCCTAGTGTTAATGTCTTGTAGAGGTTCTTGGTCAGAGTCTCACTGTTGAGAGCTGAGACAAAATTTGCGAAGTATTTTCAAAACTTCAGTTCGGATATCAGGCAGACGCACACAATAGACGAACGGGTTTAAACACGAGTTCAGAAACGTAACTGTGTAGAAAAATTCCATGATGCACTGAGTAAGGGCAGTGTGCTTGAAAGTTACACTTTTTAATGTTGCGTAAATGAAAGGAACGACGAAGCAGAGGAAAAAAAGTAGGTAGACCATCAGCATGGCAGATGCCATTTTCTTGTATCTCGCCATGTTCAGTGTGTTTCCCGCCGCTTGTTGAGCTTGGGCGTGAGTTTCAGATTGTACGTGGCCACTCTGACGTCGCAAACCCCGGTATATTTTGATGTAGGACACGGACATGACGAGGAAGCACACAACAAAACCAATGGCCAAAGTATACCCCCGTACTACCCAATCCCATAAATAGGTTGCTCCAATAAATACTGAAAACAGCCAAATGAAGATAAGGATAGCAGAAACTCGCCCGGTTGTCACAATCCGTTGATATCTGAGATGATAGAACAGGGCAGTGTACCGGTCCAGACTTATCGCTGTTATGGTGAGCAACGAAACACCGCCGAACAAAAATCCGAGAAAATCATTCGATCTTGCCAAGAAACAACTGATCACGCCGTGGGAATACTGGCTTTTCTTCATCAAGAGAACGGCAGCAAACTGAGGTTGGATAAGTAAACCGGTCCCAAGATCTGACAACACAAGAGAACAGAGCAGAAGCTTGGACGGCAAGCGGATGGAGGTGACATGACGCAACGCTAACAGAACCAAGAAGTTTGCGAAAGTTGTCGTGATGGCCAGTAGCACATTTAAAACAGCGTTCACGATGTATGGAACAGAACTTTCTACAGCCTCGAAAATAACACCCTTGTAAGGAAGACAAAGCTCTGCAGTGTGCAGATTTGTAGCTGCTGTGCCGTTGGAGCCAACCGTGAAATTATTAAACGAAATATTGCGCGCCATGAATGATCCGCAATTCGCTGATCAAGAGTGGTCACTAGAAATTTTTGGTGAGAATAAAGGGCTGTGAAGATGTGCAGTGAAGACCTGTTGTCTCATCCGTTACGCTTACACGCTTGAGCCTCAAAGAAAAGAAAGGTCTAGACTCTGCAGGAGAGTGAACTTGCGCTACCAGCTGCATTTGGATAATTACGACAACCGCCTCCAAGCTTCATTAGCTGTGTTGTGTTGTTTTCGTTTCTTTAAAAATTGCTTTCCATCAAGGTCATCACAGGAAAGAAAAACAATTTATTAATAACCAAAGAGAGATTGGTCAGTGGTCCTTGATGAGCTGTACGCAAAGAATTTAAATTGGTCTTTACAAATATGCTGAATTATGTTTTTGACCCGTTTCTCGCCCAAGTCGCTATATCTGTTATCAGAAGAGCAGCTGTAGTAGTATACTTATTAATGTTTGCTCTTTTAAGTGACCATGTCAGTTTTTGCTTGGACGCTGGAACTTTAGCATTGGTGGGAACAATAATATTCAGACTGCGCGTGAAACGCATAATTGATCAAAGGCATAATGTTTCTTTTTTTTCTTTTTTTCTTCTTTGTAATTTCTTTGATCTTGAAGATGGTGATAGCAAAATGCACATCAGATTTGACTGCAATAAAACACGCTTTAAAGAAAAAAGATGGATATCAAGTGAGGAGGAAACATAATGCAATTGCATCACTTGCAGCGCAGAGGATGTAATATTTTTCACAAGGTTATCAAAAAACTTAACGCTGCATTAAGCCTAATTACTACCGACAATTTTCCTGCGTTTGAGTCCAAGAAACTAAAGATTTAGAGACTCAAGGAGCATGTTGCATTGGTCATGAGTATTAAGGAATAATTAGTACATATACTGACTTAAATGGTCATTATTTTTAAAATTGTGTACTCTAGGTCTTAATTGTTTTCGTTTTATGTTAATGTCATAGCCGGATCAGTACGAGCCTCTTATCCAACATTTACAAAGCTCTTTATTATACTGTAGCATCCTCTGTTGATTAAAGATATCACAATTGCTTCCCATCAGATCATCGCCAGAAATAAAAACAATTAACCAAAAAGAGATTCACAGCTAAAATGATAAACTCCGTGATAAACCGAACATGTGTTGCAAGGAAGAGAATTTAATGATTATTTTCCACTCTTTGTGTTTACTCATGGGTTTGTGTCACAATTTCAATTTCGATTTCAATTTCTTTGCGAGACATGGTCTATTTACAATGGAATAAAACATGAAACTTCGTTTTGTTTTGCTCTTTGTAATTATACTCTAGATTTTACGGAGACCGTCCCTTCGAAACCGCCGCCATATTATCAAAACGAAATTTAGGTCAGTTTCTTGTGTTTCACAGTATGCCAAACTTCGCCAGCAACTGATAAGCCTGCAAGACTTGAATGCATTATGTTCTTAATAAGAACAGTAGAACCCCGGTATTTCGAAATCTCAAGAGAAGCGAGAAATAGGGGATCGAGATAGCGGGGATCTGCCATGGGAAATTTCTACCAAGTTCATTTCCGAGGGAAATCGGATTCTGTTCAAGATAGCGGGGAGTTCGAGATAGCGGGGTTCTACTGTATTCACATGGAAAAATATTTTGCCATCGCAGGATAATTTTTGCATGCATCACCCGCGCTCGCAATAAAACCGGCCTTTTTTTCATAAAATCATCTTTATATTTCTGAGACTTGAAGTACCGGGCGCCACATTTTATATTTCAGCATTTTAACAGACCTGAAACGTGTTCTTTCCACTTGATTTTTTTTTTTTTTTTGCATTTTCTTTCTTTCTGCTTCAGTTATTATAACTAGAAAATAATGATGAAGATTGCAAATAAACTTTGCGAATCGATTGTAGTATATTTCTTGTGAAACTGATTAAATTTTGCCTTTATTTTCTTTCCTTCTTTGGTGTTTTTATTTTGAAGATGACCAAAATAATGAAGACATATTGGTTTTGAAGGGAAAAAGATACAAAAATTCGTCAAAGTTACAAAAAATAGTGGATATACTGACAATGTAGTGTTTTGTGCTGAATAATTTCAAGTTAGAATAATTATATCTAGCCCTACATAGTGAACCAAAGAGAATGAGAAAAAAATGCTCGCACGTTAACAGCGGGGAGGGAATAAAACGATGAAGGAAAAGAAGAAATAAACAGTAAAGTGAGCAAGAATATTATCATGACATAACGAGCAGGTGTTTCAAGGATCAGTACGAGTCGCTTATACAGCATTTACAAAGCTCTTTATTAGGGCCCGGTGGCACTAGAAAGTTCAGTTGATAATAACTCAGCATCGATAGCAACATGACGGCTTCTTCAATGTTTGGTAGCAACTTGCTGATACATTTCTGGTGACAAGCGCTGTTTGCACTTCAAATAATGCAAACTATCGACATTTATGTCATTAAAATTACGAGTGCGACCCGAGCCTTATACGTAAACACAATTTTAATTGATTAAGTTAGCGGACAGTTAGTTTTGAGTAACTATAAAGATCTGCCCGTTATTCAGCATCACGGGCGGGGTAACGTGGCCGGGCCCGTTAACATTTGGATACTTGAATGGAGTCGCCGACAATCGCTCAGATCTGGATCTCAGATCAAGTTTGGATTGCTCACACCGGGCTTTTGTTCGCATTTAGTCTGCGTTGATTTCACTTCCCTAGTGTTAGTATCTTGTAGAGTTTCTTGATCAGAGTCTCACTGCTGAGAGCTGAGACAACAAAATTTGCGAAGTATTTTCAGAACTTCCCTTCGAATATCAGGCAGACTCACACAATAGACAAACGGGTTTAAACACGAGTTCACTAGCGAAACTGTGTAGAAAAATTCCCAGATGCACTGAGTGAGGGCAGTGTCCTTAAAAGTTACACCTCTTAGTGCTCCATAAATGAAAGGAACGACAAAGCAGAGGACGAAAAGTACGTAGACTATCAGCATGGCAGATGCCATTTTCTTGTATCTCGCCATGTTCAGTGTGTTTCCCGCCGCTTGTTGAGCTTGGGTGTGAGTTTCAGCTTGTACCTGGCCACTCTGACGTCGCAAACCTCGATATATTTTGATGTAGGACACGGATATGACGAGGAAGCACACAACAAAACTGATGACCACAGTATGCTCTCGTACTACCCAATCCCATAAGCTGGTTGATGCAACATACACTGAAAACAGCCAAATGAAGATAAGGATAGCAGAAACTCGCCTGGTCGTCACAATCTGTTGATATCTGAGATGATAGAACAGGGCGATGTACCGGTCCAGACTTATCGCTGTCATTGTACACACCGAAACAACGGCGAACAACCATGGGAGAAAATCATTTGACTTAAATAAGAAACAACTAATCACGCTGTGAGAAAATTTGGTTGTCTTCATCAAGAGCAAGGCAGCAAACTGAGGTTGGATAATCAAACCGGCGCCAAGATCTGTCAGCACAAGTGAGTAAAGCAGAAGCTTGGACGGCAAGCGGATGGAGGTGACATGACGCAACGCTAACAGAACCAAAAGGTTTGCGAAAATTGTCGTAATAGCCAGTAGCACATTTAAAACAGCGTTCACGATGTATGGAACAGAACTGTCCACAGCCTCGAAGATATGACCCGCGTAAGGGGAACAAAACTTTGCAGTGCGCAGATTTGTAGCTGTTGTTCCGCTGGAGCCAACCGTAAAATTATCAAACGAAATATTGCGTGCCATGTTGAATGATCCGCACTTCCCTGGTCAAGAGTCGTCAGAAAGTTTTGGTGAGCTATACAACTAGAGGAGGAATAGCTGTAAAGATGTAGACTGCATGAAGACTTTTTCATCCGTAACTCGCCCAAGCCTCTATGCCTGTTTTCAGCAGAGCAGCTGTGTATTATACTATTTTTAAGTCTAACACATTCAACCAAAGCTAATTGAGTTTCGTAAAAATTAACTAATGGACTAATGATAATCCTGCAATCTGATTGGCTACGCTACTCGATGTCTATATAAACAATAAACTACTTTTGGCGAGGAAATATGCACGGATAATTGTCCGAGGATATAATCTGTTCCGAGAAGCGAACAGTTGCCTGAGAGCGAAATTAAATGTAGAAAACTGTGTTCGGATATTGTCAATAAACAGCGATAGTTCGCCAGGCGGGGGCTATTCGCTGATAACGTCCGCTCGTGAGCGGACGTTATTCGGTCACGTGTCACGCTTCCACCAATCACGCGCGAGAGGAACTATTTGATGGGTCATAACAGCCGATAGAAGTCGAGTAGCGAAAAGCCGTTTTTAATTTGGCCGCCTCTCACGTTTTCACAAAATTTCTGAAAAGGATTAAAAAAATTTACAGGCGAATGCAATTCCTGAGAAACCTAACTGTGCTACGAAAATTCTCAATGGTAAGAAGATGATAAACGAAGTGGAAAATTGAATTGTCATGCACAATTTACCGGCGCGAATTCAAAACAGCAAACTAAATTTTCTCGCCAATTAAAGGTGGATACAAAGTTCCCACTTTCGATTCCGGATTGATTTTCTTTCCGGATTCACTAAAAATTGCATCGGATTCACAAAAGCTAGAGTAAACACTTTCACGAATCCGAAAACAAATGTCACGAATCCGGACAAATTCGCTCTAATGTAAACTGGTCCTTTTCGGAGGTTGTGCGATTTGATTTGCTTACATTTTTTGATTTCACTTTTTCCAACATCAGCATCTTTAACTGCAGTCCAGATTTGTTCTTGGTTCTAAATGAGTGGCCCGGAGATTTGATTTCGCCAAAACAATTCAAAGTTTGTTTAAGAGCGACGAATGAAATGTGACAACTCGTCAGTTTTGGTGCCGTGCGTAAAATTGTCACGGCGCAATGAATATTAATAAAACACGCAAAAGGGGCAGATTTGTATATTTCGGTGTTTAGATCAATAAAAACTAATTGATTTTTACTAAAACAATTAGGTTATTCGTTCTCAATTTCTATCAGGTGATAGCTGATTTGGGCTTCGCTCATAATTTAATTGTTAAATGTGACGTTTGGTTAATTGTACGAGAGAATAAATGAGAGGATGATGCTTCCCTTCTTTTATTGCTTTTATTTGAATTTGATCATAGAAACAAAATCACATCCGTTTTGACTGTGATAAAATAGATTGCTTTAACGATAAAACATTTAAAGCTAAAAGTCGACTAAAACTATGCGATGATATAACAAATATATATAAATGAAAGTGAGGAATTTAACACGATACGTTTACAATATTATTGCGGTTTTGTTCACAGCGTGTTTTAGTCATTAATTGTGACTAACAAACTTAATGTTTAGGACTATTTCAGTGTGTTTTTCATTTCTAGTATAAAATCCACTGCGAAACAAACGCTACTTGATCGAATATAAGACATATTTTAACATGCACTGTACGATAAGCCGAAGCATTTTGACAACTGTCACGCTCGAGCGCAGCATGATACATGTAATATATTCACAGAGACGCATTGTGTCGAGTCTTAAGCCGTGAAAATGGATATTTTTGTCACAAAAACGGATTACTTCCGGCGAAAAAACTTTACAAAGCAGCTACAGTATGAACGAGGCAACAGATGTCATTTACAGTGTAAAGCATAAATCATCATTCTTCACGGCTAAAGTTTGTCATGGCTTTTGTGTTCCGTTTTCGGCCTGGTATTTTCCCAGAAGTATTTCGTGTCGCCACAGAGAGTTCCTCGGGATAATTAGCGGCGACAGAGTTATTTGCAATCCTGTAGTGGTAGCCATTAAATATAATCCAATCCATCAAACATTTGTTTACGGCTAAGACGGTGAACTTAAGAACGGAAGCCAAAATTGTTCACTAAAATCTTGTTTATCCGTGCATGTTCCACAGAGCTAAATGGTGTTGATTTTGGATGGGATACAGATAACTTTTTACACAAGCACTAACGTACGATTCAATCGACTACATCTCAAGTTGCTTGCGAAGTCGCCTACGTCATCACATATCACGTGGCAATGTGAACCAATCACCGTGTGCCGATTCGTAACCAAATATAAAACATAGGTCCGCAAAGCGTACTTGAAGCTATTTGCTAGTTGATGATAGTCTATGATAGGTAGTTCGTGTTACAACGGGGCACGAACTATTATCGAATATTATCACCGTTTGATCGGGGTTTTACACTATGTTCTACTATGCCAGCTACGTACTATGCATGACCAAACACAAATGCACAAACATGACAGTTTATTATATGAATATTTTGAGCTGATCGACATAAAAGGAGGAAAGTATAGCTTGCCAAAATATTTCAAGTCGTTCTGTAAAAATTTCTGCGAGGTAAGCCAGACTTTGACTCGTTATAGTAGTTTCGTATTAACGTAACACACTCCAGCCAAACAAACCTGTTTCTCGTGCTCTTCGAACGGTGGTGAAATAGATTCACAGTAAAATTTCCTGTCGACTTTTCAGTCGATTATTCATTAGCGACAAAACCCGCTAGAGACAATTTTTGTAAACAAAGAACTCAGACAAACCACAGTCGATCTGGTCATGAAATCATGTGTCAACAAACATATCATGCGAGGTAAACCAGATTTTGACTCGTTATAATAGTTTCGTAACGTAACACACTCCAGCCGAACAAACCTGTTTCTCGTGCTATTCGAACGATGGTGAAAAGGATTCACAGTAAAATTTCCTGTCGATTTTTCATTAGTGACAGAATCCGCTCGAGACAATTTTATAAACAAACAACTCAGACATACCACAGCGATCTGCATTTGCAATTATGGCATAAAATCATGTGTCAACAAACATATCAGCAAACGCAAAAAAACTCGGAATAAGCTTTTACCTTTGCCAAAACATATGTCATGGTCACACCATACAGCTGTGTTCCTTCTTTTGTGAGCGGAGCGTATATTCGCAAATGTGTCCAGAAATGTCGCTCTAAATGTGAATCTGTGTCGCCTGTTTGCCAGATACTACGGATGTGTCAGCCGGGGCCTGAAGGGGGAGCAGATTTCCACATGCAACCAAAGAATCGGCAACACTCACAGCCGCCATTAAATAATGCCTTGAATTTCCACGTGCGAGAGAGCCAATTATATTTAGAAAACCCCTCCCTGGAGAGGTAATTTAGCTTCTGACATTCTGTTGCAAAGTTATAACATTAGCACGGAAACCCTTTACTGGAAATCTCTCTGTGCATTCTTTGTGTTAAGTAGATAACAAAAAACAAACTTTCTCAAAGGACCTGTACCACGGCGGCTTTTATATGGATAACACTTCATGCTCCTCCCCCCTCAGTAGTTTTTGCCACCTAGAGGGGGAGCATTTTAATGACCTAATGAGATGGGCCGAACGGCGATTCAACTATCGCCCAAACGCCGACATAGAAGCTATTTGCATATTGCAAATAGCTTCAAAAAAAAGAAACTCTAATAATAACACAACGATGAAGACACATTTGCATTCCTAAGCCCGTCGAGCAACGCCCAAAGAGCAATTGGAAATGCTTCCCATCAGGTCATGGAAAAAAAAGTAATTTATTAATAACCAAAGAAAGATTGGCAGCCAAAGGCAAACTCATTTCGTGATGAATAGAACATGTGTTTCAAAGATAGCTGTCTACTCAAAAAGGGTCGATTATTTTTCCCACCCAGTAACAAAGATTTCTCTGCAAATATTAATTGGTTTGGCCTTAAAATCACTGTGGATAGTTGACATTCTTAGCTCTGTGCAATGAATTATGGACTTCATTTTCACTATTTTCTAAATTGTGTACTCTATAAGCATTGTTTCTACTTTAAATTAAGAATATGTTAATATATTAAAATAAAAAGGAGATTGACAGCTGCAGGAAAAGCTAATGTCGTGATGAACCGAAGAAGAGAGTTAAACATTTCTACTCGTTTTCTGTACGACTGAATTTTAGTTGACATTTCGATTTTCATTTAAATTTCTTTACGAGATACTAAGGTTTATATACAAAATTATATAAAATATTGTTTCTTTTTTGCTGCTCCTTCATAAATAATTCTCGAGATTTTGTGATAGACATACTTGATACTCGATACCCTTGACAACGCCATTTTATGAAAACAAAAGTTAGGTCAGTTTCGAATATTTTACTACTGGAAACTTTGCCAGCAATAGTCATGTCGAAATTCATGTTTACTAAATTCGTGTTTAAACTCGTTCTTCTTTTGTTTGCGTTTGCCTGAAGCCTGGGTTGAAGTTCTCAATTTCGCGATTTTTCTTTGTCAATACCTTCAGCAGTGAGACTCTGATCTATATATTCGACACTGGTAAACTGTTTCTGAAAAAAGCAGATTAAATTGATTACACTGTGTGTCTGCCAGATATAGCTGCTATATCTCATCTTTTTTCCTTGGCATCCTCAATGAGGACGTGAGGAATTGCATTTCCTATCTAAAATCATACCCCCGCAAATCCAAAAGGGCTGTCTGTGTATACAGATACAAGGATACGCAGTTAAGTCAGACTACCCCTCCCCCTTACCTTTTTAAAGTACTATATGAAGTGGATACGCGGATAAGCAGTGGAGCTTTTTATGGACAGGGGTGGTCTAGCTTGACTGCGTATCCGCGTATCTACTTCGACGTATACTTCAAAAAAGTAAGGGAAGGGGTGGTCTAACTCCACTGCGTATCCGCGTATCCACTTCAACATATACTTCAAAGATTTAGTGGGAGACCTGGTCTAACTCCAGTGTATTCCTTGTTCTACTGAAGAGGGTGCTCTAGCTTGACTGCGTATCCGCGCATCCATCGTTTTCTAGGGTGCTCAAAAAAAAAAAAAGAAATGCGGGGTATTCTGTAGTTGCTTCGATTTTCGGCCGGGCGAAAATTGGGGCGAACGCAAAAAGGACGCGAGGGGAGGGATGCTGGGAGGTGAGAAGAAAACTCCCCCCTCCCCCACTCGCCCCAGTTTTTGCGCTCGCCCCAAGTTTCGCGCGGCCAAAATCGAAAAAGTCGTCGTATGCTCTTCGTATCGAGGGGAAACACTTGCTACGTAAGCTAAGTAACTGATATAAGACTTGTATAAGAGTCGCTGCTGGTCCAAGTCGTTATTAGCAGAGCAGCCGTGCTATACTGACTTGAAAAGCTGGTATACTCGCGGCGATTTACTGACTAAATACCGGTTCGCTGTTTAAGTGACCGTACAGTGTGTTTAGGATCCTGACCACTTGCAGCGCCGTGACTGCATTCTCCTTCACACGCCTCAATAAGTCTAACTATTACCAAAAATACTGTAATACTTTTCCCGTTTGAGTCCACGAAAAGAAAGATGAAGAGGCTCAATGAGAATGTTGCAGTGCCAGGCTTATTTAAGGATAACTAGACTGGCCTTGCCAGTGAGCTCGCGGCGTGAGTTGGGTCGAGACCAGAATATAAAATGGAAAGTAGGGGACAAGAGCGGAACTCCCAAGAGAGACTTCCAATTTCTCACCATAAAAATATCACACAGTATAGAGAACTTGGCTTTTGACACCTTGCTCTTTTGACACCTTGATTAAACTAAAAATTTTTATTACAACACTCATACACTTGCTTCTTAAAGGTTGATCGACCCTGCATCTTGAGAATGCATGACATATCTTTTTATGCACAATCGATTATGACAGTTTGACCTTGACTCATATTTCTAATCAGAGGCCACGATTAATCCAGCCTTCGCTTCACTACTTATGTGTTTTCTTTTATTAACTCAATACGTTTCTTCTATCAGGCTTTCGAGTATTCGTGCTCTGTAACAAATATAAAATTGAAAGCGAGGAATGTCACACGAGAGATGTTTACAATATTATTGCGCTTTTGTTCACAGTGTGTTCAGTCCATTTGTGACTGCAAACTCAATCCTCAGAATTATTTCGGTGTATTATTCATTTCTGGTATTTTTAAATATTGAGTTCATTAAAATGAACATTGCGAAACAAAGGCTACATGATCGAATGAAAGAAACACTTCAACAGGCAATGTACGATACGCAGAAGAATTTTATGAGGCAACAGATGTCATGTACAGAGTAAAGCATAAAGCGTCATTGTTTTACGGCTAAAGTTCACCGTAGCTTTGGTTTCTGTTTTCGCCCTGTTATCTTCCCAAAATTATTTCGTGTCGCCACAGAAAGTTTCGTCGGGACTAAATATTTATCGGCAACAGCGGTATCCATCAAATATTTGTTTACGGCTATTCTTAAAGCTTCCGCGGTGAACGCGAGCCAAAATCGTTCCCTAAAATCCAGTTTATCCGTGCATATTCCACAGAACCAAATGGTGTTGAGTTTGGATGGGATGCAGTTAACTTTTACACACAAGTAACGAGCAATTCACTGGCCACATCTCGAGTTGTTTAGCGAAGTCAATTACGTGATCGCCCAGCACGTGATAATATGAACCAATCACCGTGTGCTGATTCTCGACCCACAAAAAGGAAAAAAATAAATAAAAATTTGCGGTTTTAAGCTCGCTTGGGCCCCAGGCCCCCGCAAGCAATTATACATTAAACAGACTCAAATTACTTTTCTAAATTGTGTACTCTAGGTGATTGTTTTCCTTTCTAATTTAAATATATTGTAATTGCTTCCCATCAGGTCATTGCCAAAAATAAAAAAAAAACAATTAATCGAAAAGAGATTGGTAATTAAAGGAAAAATTCATTTCGTGATGAACCGAGCATGTGTTTTTAGGAAGAGAATTCAATATTTCTACTTTTTTTTTCAGTCCTTGTCGGTTTCTTTACCACTAAATCCGAGTCAAAATTTTGAATACCATTTAAAGTTTCTGCAAGATATGGTTAATGTAAGATGGAATAATTAATAAATTTCCAGTGGTTTGCCGTGGTGTGGACTCTTATTTACCACGATTTACGTCATCACATGGTCAAAATGTTGTGGACTCACGAGGCGCTTCGCCGAGTGAGTCCACAACAAATTTTGACCTTGTGATGGCGAAAATCGTGGTAAATAAGAGTCCACACCACGGCAAACCACTGGAAATTTGTTTTTTACCACACTATTTAGAAATATACAAGAAAATTTCGCTGTATTTCGTTGCAAAACGTGACACGCTGGCGTCACATCGTTGTCTGGACTCTTATTTATCACGGTTAATCGACCAATCAGAGAGCGAGAAACTAGTGTGTTGTGGTAAAAAACATTTTTTTCCTTTTTCTTTTGCTTTTCGTAACTTGAATGTGCTCAAGATTTTGAGATAGACGTCCTTCACATATCCAATACCCTCGAAACCGTCATTTTTATGAAAATAACATTTAGGTTTCATTAAGGAAAATCCCGCTGTCAATAACAGTCACGTCTAAATACTAGGTAAGCCTGCATGTCCCACAAAGTGAACCAAAGAAAGTTAGATATTGAGAAAAAAAAAAGATTTTGTTTACTAGCACGCGTGAACAGCGGGAAGGGAGTGAGACGGTAAAGAAAAAGAAGAAATAAATGGATAAAGGGATAAATGAAAGAAGAGATTAACAGCTTTAACTTAAAAGTGCTAAAAAAGAACTTCCTATTACAACAACCAGATGTTTCACTGATCACTACCAGTCGCTTTTTATTTCCAACATTTATGAAAGCCGTATACTTGAATCACTATAATAAGGTCGACGTACTCTTTGAAACAAACGACTACATCTGGATCTCAGACCGATCTAGGATTGTTTAAAATGTGGCTCGTATTTAGGCCTGCGTCGATCTCACTTCCTAGTTAGTTACTTGATCAGAGACGCATTACTGAGAGCTGAGACAACACCATTTGCAAAGTTTTTTCAGAACTTCAGTTCGGATATCAGGCAGGCGCACATAATAGACGAACGGGTTTAAACACGAGTTCAGTAACACAATTGTGTAGCAGAATTCCCAGATGCAGTCAGCGAGAGCAATGTCACCGAAAGCTGGATAACTTATAGTTATGCAAAATAAAGAAAAATAGCAGAGGACGAAAAGTACGTAGATCCACAACATGGCAGATGCTATATTCTTGTATCTCGCCATGTTGAATGTGTTTCCCGCTTGTTGTTGAGCTTGGGCTGAAGCTTCGGCTTGCACCTGATGCCCTTGCTGGCCACGCAAACCTCTGTATATCTTAATGTAGGCCACGGAAATGACGACAAAACAAATTGCCAAGCTGGTGGTTATAATGGTTTCTATAGCGTTTACTTTTGCCCATAACTCTGTTGATGTACCAAATACCGAAAACAGCCAAATGAAGATAAGGACAGCAGAAACTCGCCTGGTCGTCACAGTCTGTTGATGTCTGATGTTGAGGGATAAATTAAACTATAATAAGATATTTTAGAACACGCCGCACGGCTAGGTAACGGAATAATTTAAGAGACAGCTGCACGAGCCATGTGCTAGGAACAGTAGGGTTTAGGAAACAAAGATGAGAAATTGCTCAAAGTGAACGCGTGGCAAACCAGAGCGCGAACAACAGTTAAGTCAGAACAATGATCCACGTGGACGAATGTGCACCTGGCCCTTTGTTAGCCAGAGCACCCGTCATGTCAGGCCAATGTACGAATGACCTCTAGGGGCAGCGACCCCGACCTTTTAGAAAATTTAACCCATAAATCAACCAAAAACTCGAAGATATGCACGGGTCTCGGAAGAACCTTCTCGCGATCCTGAACGGCCACGAGTTCACCTTAATTAGTTCCTTACAGCTACCAGGCGGTTTTAATTTATCTTATGGTAATTTAGGTTTCCAATGAGTCAACCTTTTGAATGCTCGTTAGTTTAACTTGTTTTGTCAACCAAAAGCTTTACACCCTCCGGACCATTTGGATAAGGCTTTTGTGAACCACCAAATGAATAGCCTTTGTGACGTATCCTTACATATGTAATGAGTAGCTATAAGTAAGAGCTAGTTTAGACGCACAAAAAAGGGAGACGAGGCTGAGAGTGCGAGTTACACGAAGAATTATAACATAGTCACGATACAAGCCGCGCGCTGATTGGTCGAAAACCGTGGTTTGCCAGAGTATAAACCACACTTACCCGTGGTTTATAAGTTATAAACCACGCTTACGTCATCCTCTGGCAAAAAAAGAATAATAATAATGCGAAAATGGAGTCACCAATGCCCAACTTCGAGATAAAATTTGGCTTTAAGTGAAGGCACCGGCTAGTACGGTTCACCGTGAATCGGTAAAGAACGTGACCTCATCAAAAAGCACTTCAACAGTGTCGAAGAACGGCAAGTTTCTTGTCAGCGTCGTGGAAAGCGACTCGGTTTAAGGACTGTCCCTAAGTACAGCATATTTGGGAGTCACATTACATCAGTGGGTTGTTTGAATGAAGTTGAATGGCTTCAACAAGGAAGGAGAGAGCAAATCATTCAGTTGAAGAAGATCAGCCGTGAGCAATCACTGAACATGAACGGCGAAGACGGACGAACAGACGTGTTTGTAGTGATGCAAGAGAAAGAATTTCCGACGATGTGACTGAAAAAAATGATTGAAGAATTTTCGGACGGACTTCAAATGATTGTACTACGAGGTAGAGTCAAGAAATCGGTAAGTTTTCATTCACACAATTTTCGAGTCGGCCGTTGGAGCATTTGTTGATTCCCTTTAAATTTGCATTTTATGCACTAGCCGACTTATGATTTCATGTACTTGTAGTCCAAAGTTCTACAGGAAATATAGTTCTTTACTGTGAGGTGTTGTCTAATTTTATAGAACAGACGGCCTGGTTGAAAAATCGAAGCGAAACTGTACTGACTTGGCAATTTGGACCGCCGAGCCGTTTAGGAGAATCTATTTTTTCGTCGCTGTTAGCATTCCAACATTTTTGATAAATAAAGACAGTTTTATTGTGAAAGTTTTGAAGTTCTATGTTATAAAACAAATAAACCAGCTTCAAGCGTGCTCCGTTCAGAAATAAAGCACTTAGCAAGTGCCGAGAGCACTCAAGAAGTAGGGAAAAACGCTCGCCTTCGGCTCGCGTTTCTCCCTACACTTCTTTCGTGCTCTCGTCACTTGCTGCGTGCTTTATTTCTGAACGGAGCACGCTTGAAGCTGGTTTATTTGTTAAATAAACCTTGATCAGACGAACCAGTGTGAGAGCATCCATCTACGAGTGCCGAGCAAATTCCCCCGTAACACTGAGATGATAAAACAGAGCGATGTACCGGTCCAGACTTATCGCTGTTATTGTGAGAAACGAAACAACGCCAAACAACTGTCCGCAAAAACGAACCGACCTTGTCAGGAAACACATATCTCTTCTAGGATATCGGTTTGTCTTCATCAATAGCCACGCAGCATACAGGGGCTGGACTAAACCAGCCCCAAGATCTGACAGCACAAGAGAGCAGAGCAGAAGCTTGGACGGTAAGCGGATGGAGGTGACATGACGCAACGCTAACAGAACCAAAAGGTCTGCGAAAGTTGTCGGGATGGACAGCGCCATATTGAAAACGGCGTTCACAGTGTATGGAACAGAAGTGTCCACAGTCTCATGGACGTTTTTTAGCCAAGAAGGGCAAAATTCTGAATTGTACGGGTTTCTAGTTGTGTCATTGAAGTCAATCATGAAATTATTAAACGAACTATTGCGCCCCATGTTGCTCAGTCTGCGCTGATCTGCAGTATAGTTGGGGATTCTTGGTACCGGCTGTTTAGATGCTGAATAAAACTAGCTTCTGATCTGTTGCTCGCACAAGTCCTTGTGTTTGTTATCAGCAAAGCAGCTGTACTATACTAACTAATGTTTGCTTTTGAGTGACCGTGTCAATGTTGCCTCAAATGACCATCAATTTCTAAATTGTGTACTTATTTTATTGTCTTGTTTCCGTTTTAATTTAAAGATATTAAAATTGTTCCCATCAGATCATAGCCAGAAAGAAACCAATTAACCAAAAGAAGATTGGCAGCTAAAGGAAAAACTAATTTCGTGTTGAACCGAGCATGTGTTTCAAGGAAGAGACTTCAAATATTTCTACTTTTTTACGTTTTTCATTCTTGTCGGTTTCTTTACCACGGAATCTGACTCAAAATTTCGATTTCAACTTTTTAAGAGACATGATCTATTTACAATGAAATAATTAAAATATGTAGTTTCGTTTTTCCCGCTCTTCACAGTTATACTCGAAATACTGAAGTGGACGTCCCTTCGAAACCACCATATTTATCAAAACCGCAAAATTTTAGGTATAAGTTTCTGGTTTTTCACTATCAAACTTCGCCAACAGCAGTCACGTCTCGAATGTGATTCTGGGGCCATAATATTCCATAGGGGTTAACTATTCCTAGTCTTCTTTTATAGGGTCCAAGCCATAAACCCTCCGTTTTTCCTTTGTTGATTTTGAGGCCCGAAAAAGTACTAAAATGATCGAGGAGGCGAAATAATATAATTGCCGAGTGATCATCACGAACAAAGGTTGTAGTATCGTCCGCATACATTGCTATTTTTGCAGTCTTATGCCCAATTTCAAGTCCTGCGATCTCTTTACACGTCCTGATTTGAATGGCGAGAGGTTCTACTGCCAAAACAAAAAGTAACCCCGAGAGGGGACATCCCTGTCTGACTCCTCTGCGTAAGGAGAAGAACTCGGAAGTGAAGCCGTTGTTGATGACGCAACTCGATATGTCAGTGTAAAAAGTTTGGATCCATCTGCAGAAAATTGGCCCAAAATTCATTTTTCTGAGCACGCTAAAGAGGTAGTTCCATTCCAAAGAGTCAAAAGCTTTTTCGAAATCGAGAAAGAATATCATTCCATGCTTATTCTCAATTTCATGCGTTTCAATTATATCCGAGATTAGTCGTATGTTTTCTTCAATAAATCTACCTTTAACGTAGCCGGTTTGGTCAGGAGAAATTAAGAGCGGAAGCACCTTCTCTAGCCGTTTGGCGATACACTTTGTGGCCAGCTTGTAATCGACGTTTAGTAGAGAGATGGGACGCCAGTTTTTAATCGCTTGGGATAGCGTTCGCATACGATCCCAGCTCTGCCAACAAAATTAACTTTGACCAGCACATTTTGAAACTTCAGAAAGTTCTTACTCATTGGTCCCCAAGACACCTGTCTATTGTAGGGAGAATAACTATTGTTAAGACCTTGGCGCTGTCTAAACTTATTTATGTCTCCTCCGTTCTGGATGTTCCAGACTACTACATCAAGGAGGCCAACAAGAGCATTTTTTCTTTCATTTGGAATTTTAAGCCCGACAAAGTTAAAAGAAGAACGTTGGTTGCTCCTATTAGTAAGGGCGGCCTAAATATGGTCAACTTTCACGATGTGGAAAGGTCTCTAAAAGCTGCTTGGGTGCGCCGCATCTGCAACGCAGCCTGCAGCACGTGGTCGGCCCTGGTCATGTCCAAATTAAGCAAGTTTGGAGGTACTCTCCTGTTTCAATGCAATTTCGATACAAAATTATTAGAGTTAAGAGATCTGCCAGTCTTTTACAAAAAAATATTGACGACGTGGCAAGATTTGTACTCAAAAACACCACACCTCGCGGAAGAATATAGGCAAGAGATCATTTGGAACAACCGCTTCTTACGAATTGATGGAAAGTCTTTCTTTTTTAAGTCATGGTACGACAAAGGAATTTTAAGAGTTCAAGACCTCTTGGACTCGAACAATCAATTTTTGACATTTAAGGACTTTATGGACAAATTCTGTATAAGTACGACATTTTTAGGTTGTGCTGGTATAATTGCGGCCATTCCCAAACTTTGGAAAGACGCGATTCGTAGTGGTACTTCATTCACCAATAATCAGGAACGCGCGGCAACTAATAAGGTCGTAACGCCAAAAAGATCCGCCTACTGCTTGCTGAGAAGTCTTTTTTTCCGCCCGTGGTAGAACGCTACCTGGAAGAACAAAAACTGAAGCCAAAAGAGGTTTATGAACTCCCTTTCAAGATTACTATAGAAAATAATCTAAGGAGCTTCCAGTTTAAGCTAACACATAATCTAATACCGACAAATCAGCTGCTCTTCAAAATGAAAATCAAAACCTCACACAATTGTGAGCGCTGTGAGAGCCCGAATGAAACAATTTCACATATTTTCTACGACTGCTGCAAAGTCAGTGCGTTATGGAAACTAGTTATCCAATGGTGGAACAGAAAGCGATTGGAGAACATGAACCCAAACCGAAATGAAATACTTTACGGCTACAAGCCAGAATACCCACATTATTACGCGTTTAACCACTTCCTGCTGATAGCGAAATATTACATACACCTTGCGCGAATCAAGTCTGAACTATTGAACATAAACGTTTTCCTCGCACTACTTCAAAGCAAGATTCAATCAGAAAAAGAAATCGCCGTCAGAAATAATGCCTACGAAACTTACAAAAATAAATGGACCACGCTTTCAAATTGCGACTTTTAGACTGTTCCCAGCTTTTCTACCTGCACACTAGATTTAGTACTGTACTTTTGTAATACTACGTGCCTCTCTCAAGAGGAATTTATCCTCTGAGTTATTGAGCGTCAATGTCTGTCACTGTAGTTTCAATCAATGTGAAATGTTTTGTGTGAAGTCCTTGTTTTGCAAGTATTATTATATATAGATTGTTATGAGAGCCTTTTCGCTTCTTAGAAGCTTAGTTGTTAGTAACATTGTAATAACGTTTAGCTGTACTTTAAAGAACAAACTTAAATATAAAAAATGTATAGTAACTATGTAGGTATGTAGTAAATCTGTAAGCAAGTATGTAAATATGTATGTATGTTAGTAAATAATAATAATAAAAAAAAAAAAAAAAAAAAAAAAAAAAAGTCACGTCTCGAATTTGGAAAGCCTGCTAGGTTTGAGTTTGTTATGTTCTTAATAAATATTCACATGGCAAAATAATTGGCCGTCGTAGGAGAATTGTTGCTTGCGCCCGCAATAAAATTAGTCTGAAACTACTGTTCAGAACATGCGTAGATGGTATGGTGCCATGCCCAGCAACGTTTTTCATACAAATCCCGCTCTTCATATTTCTGAGACTTGAAGTGTGAGGCACCAAATTTTATAGTTCAGCATTAACAGAAACCTTGGTCTTTCTACTTGATTTTCCTTTTTCTTTTTCATTTTTTTGCTTTTTCATTTATTATAAAGGCTCGAAATAATGATGGAAATGACAAAGAAAAATTTTAAATTTATTAGGTATATTTCTCGTGAAGTTGTTTGCATCTTGTCTTAAATTTCTTTCCTCTTTGGTGTCTTTTATTTTGAAAATGACCATAAAAACTGAAGACATACTGGATTTAAAGGAAAGTAATGCACGAGACAATTTTTACAGTTTTCACAGCGTAGATTGCTTGCAGTGCCGTGGATACAATTTACTTTCCGAAAACGTCACAAAGCGGAAGAACCTCACGGGAGCCGGATGGTGAAAATACGGACAGGCATGTAGCCAATTAGAAGGCGATGCGCACATTATGCGCACTCTGTCAAACTGTCGCTTAATCTAGATCTTAGATCAATCTACTAAAGACTGTTCACGCTGAGCTCGCGTTCAGCCTGCATCGATCTCGTTCGGGCTTAGTTAGTTTCTTGTAGAGTTCAAAGTCTCACTGCTGGGAACTTAGACAACAAAACTTGCGAAATTTTTTCAGAACTTCAGTTCGGATATCAGGAAGACGCACACAATAGACGAACGGGTTTAAACACGAGTTCAGTAGCACAACTGTGTAAAAGAATTCCCAGATGCAATGAGTGAGGGCAGTGTGCTCATAAAGTATTATGACTAAATATACAGAAAAGAAAGGAACAAAGCAGAGCACGAAAAGTCCATAGACGCACAGCATGGCAGATGCTATTCTCTTGTATCTCGCCATGTTGAATGTGTTCCCCGCTTGCTGTTGAGCTTGGGCGGGATTTTCAGGTTGTATCTGGCCGTGGCGACCTCGCAAACATCGGTATATCTTGATGTAGGCTACGGAAATGATCAAGAAGCAAACAGCATAGCTGATGGTCACAACAGTTGACCTCACCACCCATACCCACAATCCTGTTGATGTAACAGATATCGAGAACAGCCAGATGAAGATAAGGACAGCAGAAACTCGTCTGGTCGTCACGATCTGCTGATATCTGAGATGATAGAAGAGGGCGATGTACCGGTCCAGACTTATCGCTGCCATAGTGAGTAACGAAACACCGCCGAACAACCATCCAAGAAAATAAATCGATCTTGCCAAGAAGCAGCTGATCACACTGTGAGAATGCTTGCTTGTCTTTATCAAGAGAAACGCAGCAAACTGAGGCTGGACAACTAAACCAGCGCCAAGATCTGTCAGCACAAGAGACCAAAGCAGAAGCTTGGACGGCAAGCGGATGGAGGTGATGCGAGGAATCGCTAACAGAACGAAAAAGTTGGCGACGGTTGTCGTGATTGATGGTGCCACGTTTAAAACAGCATACACGATATATGGAACAGAACTTTCCACAGTCTCAAAGACAGATCTTGGGTAAGGAGGGCAAAACTCTAAATTGTGCAGGTTTATAGTCGTATCGTTGAGGCCAATCGTGAAGTTATCAAATGAAATATTGTGCGCCATGCCGGTCCACACTTCGATTTTTGAGCTGTAAACGTAGAATTTAAGTATATTATCTGTATAAAGATGGGCTGAGCTAGTAAAAACCTGTTTCTGATCCGTTACTCACCCAAGTCGCTATGTCTATTATCCGGCAGAACAGCTAAATGTGCTATACTGACTGTTTGCTCTTTTAAAGTGACTGTTTCAATATGCTATATCTTGACACTATCTTTGTGTGCGGAAGTGATTCCCTCGATTACTGCAAGACTGTTTACGTAGTAACTTCTTCTTCCTTCCTTCCCTTCTTCCTTCTTACCTTTGTTTCTTTTATCATTTATATAATGGTCATAAAACAACTGCCGCATCCGCCCTTACTGTCATAAAATACGCTTTAAAGAGATCAAAACCAGTAGATCTTGTGAACTTGGCCGAAACTTATGCAACCCGGAGGACATGTCCTCTCAGTTCAAACTGAGAAAAATTATCCCTGCGACAAAAGATATTTTCTCATAAAAATTGATTGTTCACACGAGGGGAAATGTCACGGAAACATATCCCTCCGTGCGTGCTACTCTGCGTAGCGGGAGAGGGGGCGTGCCGACCTTTATGGTTTCAGTGTTCGTCGGTTAGTTTATCACTGAATATGAGACAAAATTTCAATTTTCGATTCCATTTCTTTTTGGAGATATGGTTTATGTGCCAAATAATAAAACATGGTTTCCTTTTTGTGCTCTTCATAATTAATACTTGAGGTTTTGCGATGGATGCCCTTTATGCTCAATACCCTCCAAACTGCCATTCTACAGAGACAAAAGTTTAGTCAGTTCCTCATAGTGTTTGAAGATGGGATGTTGTACACTCAAAAAACAACTCTGTCCTTCTGTCTTTAATATATTTTGTTTCCTTCATTAAAATTATAGTTTTGGTAATACGCAGAAGAGAGAAAGTTTTCCTTTGAATTTTCGGCACAGAAATTTACAATTCTTTGAAGGCAATAAGGGTGCATTCTTTGGGAACTATTCCGTCTATCCTATCTGGAATAAGAATAACAGAAGGCTGACCACCCCACGCCGCAAGGTTAACATAAAACTTTGCGCTAAACAGCTGCCAGATATTTACATTTACCAAAAAGAATTGTGTTGAAGACGGTGCAGATCTTGTGTAACTCTGTATCTTGTGCATCTATACATCTTGTTGGTTAATCAGTTGTGCTGAAACTGACAAGCAGGCTTTAGCTAGCTAGCGCTTTAAAAATGTTTGCGTCTTCCCAGATATTAATATTCTGTTTTGTATTCGGTTAATTACTGAATCAGTAAGCGAGTTTTCATACGAGTATTTCAACAAATTCATAGGGTGTTTGGATAAAGCACAAGGACTTCGTTGTGTTTCTATTCGTCCGCAGAAATTTAACATCGCATAATAATAAACTCTACAGTTACACAAACAAATCGGAAAAACAGACGCCAACATAATGCGAATAGTAACAATGCGACGTTTTGTGCTAATTAATTTCAGGTCAGTCAGAAAAATGAAAATAACTTTTTCAATCCTACATGGTGAATAAAAAAAAAAAAGCCTCAGGAAAAAAGAAAACATGCCCAATGTTATGTAAACAGCGGGAAGAGAATAGAACGATGAAGAAAAAGAAGGGATAAACAGTGAAGTGATCAAGAATTTCTCCTGACATAGCGAGCAGGTGTTTCAAGGATCAGTACGAGTCGCTTATCCAACATTTACAAAGCTCTTTATTATACGTAAACGCAATTTTTATGAAGTTAGCGGACAGTTAGTTTTGAGTAACTATAAAGATCTGACCGTTGTTCAGCTTTTCAGGCTGGGTAACCTGGTCGGGCCCGTTAACACTTGGATACTTGAATGGGGTCGACGACAATCAACCAGATCTGGATCTCAGATCGATCTTGGACTGTTCACACCTTGCTTTGTTTGCATTTAGTCTGCATTAATCTCACTTCCCTGGTATTAATATCTTGAAGAGGTTCTTGATCAGAGTCTCATTGCTGAGAACCGGCTGAGACAAAAAAAATTGCGAAGTATTTTCAGAACTTCAGTTCGGGTATCAGGCAGACGCACACAATAAACGAACGGGTTTAAACATGAGTTCAGAAACGTAACTGTGTAGAAAAATTCCATGATGCATTGAGTAAGGGCAGTGTGCTTGAAAGCTTCATTTATTAATGTTGCGTATATGAAAGGAACGACGAAACAAAGAATAAAAAGTAGGTAGACCATCAGCATGGCAGATGCCATTTTCTTGTATCTCGCCATGTTCAGTGTGTTTCCCGCCGCTTGTTGAGCTTGGGCGTGAGTTTCAGATTGTACGTGGCCATTCTGACGTCGCAAACCCCGGTATATTTTGATGTAGGACACGGACATTGCGAGGAAACATGTAACAAAACCAGTGGCCAAAGTATACCACCGTACTGTCCAATCCCATAAGTAGGTTGCTCCAATAAATACTAAAAACAGCCAAATGAAGATAAGGATAGCAGAAACTCGCCCGGTTATCACAATCTGTTGATATTTGAGATGATAAAACAAGGCAGTGTACAGGTCTAGACTTATCGCTGTCATAGTAAGCAACGAAACACCACCGAACAAAAATCCGAGAAAATCATTCGATCTTGCAAAGAAACAACTGATCACGCCGTGGGAATATTGGCTTTTCTTTATCAAGAGAACGGCAGCAAACTGAGGTTGGATAACTAAACCGGTCCCAAGATCTGACAACACAAGAGAACAGAGCAGAAGCTTGGACGGCAAGCGGATGGAGGTGACATGACGCAACGCTAACAGAACCAAAAGGTTTGCGAAAGTTGTCGTGATAGCCAGTAGCACATTTAAAACAGCGTTCACGATGTATGGAACAGAACTGTCCACAGCCTCGAAAATAAAACCCTTGTAAGGAAGACAAAACTCTGCAGTGTGCAGATTTGTAGCTGCTGTGCCGTTGGAGCCAACCGTGAAGTTATGAATCGAAATATTGCGCGCCATGTTGATTGATCCGGAGTTCGCTGGTCAAGAATGGTCACTAGAAATTAATGGCTGTGAAGATGTGAAGTAAAAGACCTTCTGTCTCATCCGTTAGCTTACACGCTTGAGACTCCAAGAAAAGAAAGGTCTAGACTCTGCAGGAGAGTGAGCTTGTGCTACCAGGTGTATTTGGATAATTACGAGAACCGCCTCCAAGCTTCATCAGTTGTGTTGTTTTGTTTTCGTTTCTAATTAAAAATTGCTTTCCATCAAGGTTATCACAGGAAAGAAGAACAGTTTACTAATAACCAAAGAGAGATTGGTCAGTGGTCCTTGGTGAGCTGTACGCAAAGAATTTAAATCGGTCTTTACAAATATGCTGAATTATGTTTGTGACCCGTTTCTCGCCCATTCGCTATATCTGTTATCAGAAGAGCAGCTGTAGTAGTATACTTACTAATGTTTGCACTTTTAACGTTTGCACCATGTCAGGTTTTGCTCGGACACTGGAACTTGCATCGGTAAGAACAATAATGTTCAGACTGCGCGTGAAACGCATAATAGATCAAAGGCATAATGTTTCTTTTTTTTTTCTTCTTTGTAATTTCTTTGATCTTGAAGATGGTCATAGCAAAATACACATTGGATTTGACTACAATAAAACACACTTTAAAGAAAAAACTGGACATCAAGTGAGGAGGAAACAATGCAATTGCATCACTTGCAGCGCAGGGGATGTAATATTTTTCACAAGGTTATTAAAAAACTTAACGCTGCATTAAGCCTAATTACTACCGATACTTTTCCTGCGTTTGAGTCCAAGAAACTAAAGATTTAGAGACTCAAGGAGCATGTTGCATTGGGCAGGAGTCATTAAGGAATAGTTAGTACATATACTGACTTAAATGGTGCTCTAGGTCTTAATTGTTTTTGTTTTATGTTGATGTCATAGCCGGATCAGTACGAGCTTCTTATCCAACATTTGCAAAGCTCTTTATTATACTATAGCATCCTCTGTTGATTAAAGATAGTACAATTGCTTTCCATCAGATCATCGCCAGAAATAAAAACAATTAACCAAAGAGAGATTCACAGCTAAAGGAAAAACTCCGTGATAAACTGAACATGTGTTGCAAGGAAGAGAATTTAATGATTATTTTCCACTCTCTGTGTTTTCTCATGGGTTTGTTTACAACTGAGTCTGGGTCACAATTTCGATTTCAATTTCTTTGCGAGACATGGTCTATTTAAAATGAAATAAAACATGAAGCTTCGTTTTGTTTTGCTCTTTGTAATTATACTTTAGATTTTACGGAGACCGTCCCTTCGAAACCGCCGCCATATTATCAAACGAAATTTAGGTCAGTTTCTTGTGTTTCACAGTATGTCAAACTTCGCCAGCAACTGATAAGCCTGCAAGATTTGAATTTATTATGCTCTTAATAAATACAGTTGAAACCCGCTATTTCGAACTCTCAACTCTCAAACTTTCTTTGATTTTCAGTTATTATAACTAGAAAATAATGATGAAGACTGCAAATGAACTTTGTGAATCGATTGTAGTATATTTCTTGTGAAACATCTTGTTTATATTTGCTTTCCTTCTTTGGTGTTTTTGAAGCTATTGCATATTGCAAATAGCTGCTTCTATGTCGGCGGTTTGGCCTAACAGACGTTCGGTCCATCTCATTAGGTCAGTAAAATGTTCCCCTCTAGCTAGGTGGCAAAAACTACTGAGGGGGAAGGGGTATGAAGTGTTATCCCTATAAAAGCCGCCGTGCGTGGTACAGTGCACGGAGAGATTCCCAGTAAAGGGTTTCCGTGCTAATGTTATAACTTGCCGACAGGATGTCATAAGCTAAATTACCTCTCCAGGGAGGGGTCTTCTAAATATAATTGGCTCTGTCGCACGTGGAGAATCAAGGCCTTATTTAATGGCGGCTGCGACTGTTGCCGATTTTTTGGTTGCATGTCGAAATCTGCTCCCCCTTCAACCCCTGGCTGACATATCCGTAGTATCTGGCAAACAGACGACGCAGATTCACATTTAGAGCGACATTTCTGGACACATTTGCGAATATACGCTCCGCTCACGAAAAAAGCAACACAGCTGACATATCATGACATATGTTTTGTCAAAGGTAAAAAGCTTATTCCGAGTATTTTTGCGTTCGCTGATATGTTTTAATGTTGACACATGATTTCATGACATAATTGCAGATGCAGATCGACTGTGGTATGTCTGAGTTGCTTGTTTATCTCGAGCGGATTCTGTCACTAATGAGAAATGGACAGGAAATTTTACTGTGAATCCTTTTCACCACCGTTCGAATAGCACAAGAAACATACCAAGCAGGAATAGTGAAGAAAATCAAATTGGTGAAAACCAGAAGAGCAAATTTCCTGGCGATGGTTACCTCTCTCTTTATGCCCAAAATGGCTCCAGATCGTTTGCTCTCAATGAAAATAGGGAGATAAAGAACAAAACTTGTGAGCTATAGTTCACCAGGCGGGGGCTGGAACAAATACTCAAGTCAAAGCGTGTACCAATTTGCTGGGGTTATAACAAGAGGAGTGTTTTCTTTCTTAATGTCGACTATAGCTTTACACAGCTCTCAGTCTGCGAATTCTGTTCAGCCTTTAAAAGTTTGTTTGTTTATTGAGGAAAGTAGATGCTCGTTCTACTTCTGCAACAAAATATTGCAACGTGAAACATCAAAAAATGTCGCTTGGCAAGTTGCGTGAAGAGTGGTAATACACGCAACATTGCTCTTCAACTTGTAACGCAACTTGCGCGACAAGATACATGCTTTTGTTGCCCGTATTAGTGCATCTTTAGGTGGCTGAAAACAGTTTCTTGGCGCGCGAAGGCTGGACTCCAACTTTTAGGAACAAGCAGTCACGCAACAAATATGGCGATCTTGTGAAGTCGAAATTTTTGAAGGTTTTCTAGCCGCAAATGCTGAGTGAAATGCGCAATCGCATTACCTTAATGTTATATTACAAGAGGTTTGATGTAATCTTTTTTGATGTCAGAAAATCGAGCGACTGGCTGCCTCAAACTTCAGCTTGTTGCCGCAAAGTAGTTTGAAGTTTAAGACTTTCCAAATTTCTACCAGATATCGATCAATAAAAATAGACATCTTTTCCAGATATGTGAAGCAAAAACACTAGAAGTTTTAAGGAGGCCGTAAAGAACATTTTAACGGATTTTAATTAAATGTCCACCGCGTCACGATAAAACCTGCATGAATAACCATGCAAACTAGACCTTAATGAGTAGTGCGCAGCAAAAAAAAACTTTCGTACTAATAAAGGATTGGGTAATTCTCTTTGCAGCACACAGCAGAAGCGAGCAGTTTAATTTTTAACTAATTTTTGCGCTGCGGTGGTAAATCGCTCAATCATTTTCTTTAGAGCGTTCAGGACGTCTTCTGTGGTGGGACCTCCCTTTTTACATCGCTGATCAAGCTCAAGATTTTCCTCGATTCCCTCTGTATCGCTAATTTGAAACCCTCCGTTTGTTAGGAAGAAACCCTGAAGATCGCAGATCTGTCGATACGAACCCGTCGTCATATAGTTGTGGATATTCTTGAGATCGGCGGCTGTTGTAAGCAAGTCTGCTTTATTGCTGGTCAAACTGATCACTTCATCAATTAATTTATCTACTTTATCCTTATCAATGCGGACGCGAACTTGATAAAATTCTCCTTTGCTTTCATCCACCCATTCTTCGATCAAACCACTGCATTTAAAGCTTTCCGTGTCAGGGCACTGGACACCGGTGATCTTGTTTTCATAAAATCCCACTGTGTGGATTTTGGCGTCTTTAAGTGTAGTTAAACCCTTAAGCTCATCTGTGATGATGGTCTCACAGGATACGCCGTTTTCATCAATCTCTTCCTGGCAGTACAGGAAACCAAATTCAGGGTGTGCGCTGATGCGGCAAGCATACTTATCAGCTCCACTTTCTATTTCTTTGCAGAAAGCGCCAGATTGTTGTTTGATTGTAACTTTCCCTTTATTGACCGTTTCAAGAACTGCATCGTAGGGGCTATTTGAAATCATTGGGACTGCAACAGTGACAGTTACCACCAGGGCCATAAATGCGAGACATGACCTGTACACTTCCATTTGCGCTACCTAACATTTTAGGAGAAAGTAAATACTAAAGTTATTGATATATAAAATTCAGTTGTAACTGCACACAAAAATGACTAGAAAGTTTGAACAGAGGCATTTACAACTTACTTTTATCTTTATAAAATTACGCTTCTGCTATATAAATTGTAACTAGACTGCAAAAAGGAATCGAAACTGATTAATATTTCAAATTGTAAGGCAAATACTGGCATAACTTTGGGACAGTACACTAGTCCTGATTGTGTGAATGAAAAACTTTATCTTTGCAGGTAGAATTGACCAAGAACAAGACAGAAAATTAAGGAATAGTAACAAAGAGCATACGTTTGTTTCACTGCCATATTCACTTTTCACAGCAGATTAGATCGAGCCGTTCGCGTGAGTGTCAAAGGTAATGTTATTGCTTTGGTTTTGCGTTTACTACGCTACCGAAAATGAGCTCAACATTATTTTGAAGGTACAGACTTCTGAGTACGGCTGGTCTGCTAGGTGCTGTGATTCTCACCAATAAACCCGATGAACCACACAGACTATGGCAGATGGCACAATGTTGTATACGAGTGCGGATGGGGTTTACTGTTAAGTGTTAAGTGTTATGGACTTGACCTTTTTTTACTGTAAGTGCTATGAAGCCCACAAAATTAATGTTAAGTGTTCTGTAAAAAGATACAGTTAAGTGTTTACAAGATTATATATTAACTAGAAATACGATAATCGCAGATATCCACTCGCTATGCCATTGATGGGACTTTTACTTTGGCACTCCCAACAAGAGTAGCCTTTGTTTTACCGGAAATGTTAACTCAATCTTGTCTTCGAAGTCAAGTGCTATACGCAAAGGAAGGAGAAAAAGAATGGTGTGTGTTATACTTTTGCGTTGAAAAAAGAGTCGATTGCGTGACGAAGTACGTACTTCCCACAGTCGGAGCGTCAAATTAATTCATACAGTCTGCGGTCACTTAGAGACGCCATCTTTAGCTCCAAGCACGTTCTCAAAATTTTGAAGTTGGTCGGCCGTCGCAGTACGGGAAAAAGGGAACACTGATTTTCTAATTTTAAATTTATAGGCAGTACAATTAAATAGGCTTCCTGTGCAATTTGTTTTTACTCTGGACTGCATGCACCAGAATCAGACATGCATATTTAATGAGCTCGCATTGTTTTGTATGTGAACCCGCTCAAAACAGTATGATTTCTCCCAGATCAAAGCAAAACTTGAACTGTTTACTTCAAATTATACACGGGCTTCAGACCTAGTCATACTTCTAAGGGCTTGTGAACGATTCTCGCTGCAATCACCGCTTGTCAGATTACAGCATTTGTTACAGTTTTAGTCTTGAAAGGAAAAATAAGAAATCTGACTCAATTATTCAAGACTCCAAGTTCCGATTGCTCTGAGCGAATTAAAACAATACTTCGAGGGAAAATGATTTGCATACGGATTCCAATACTTTCTTGAAGTTATCGAGTTACGAGATACGGGTAGAATATATTTGTCACGGTGATTGTTCGATTTCCACTGACTAACCTTTGTTGCTTGCCCTTTCTGAATAAGTATCTGAGTTTAACACAAAACGGCGTCTGAAGCTCCCGATTTGCTTTCAAGCGCTGTTCCCTTTGCGGAGCCGTTTCTTCGGCACGCTTCCGTTCATGATACTGTCGGTTATAACATGTTTGTCGTCTTTTCTCTAGACGTATTTGGCGCTGTTCGATCGTTTCACGATTTCGCCTTGCCCGTGCCTGTTCCCTTCTCTTTTAAAGACGAGCTTCGCGAGACCTTTTGTTTCAAGTTTTTAAATTCATTTTCGTGACCGCAGTTACGTACAATTATTGCTTCGTTCAAATCTTTTTTTCTTCCGAATGCCAGTAAAAACACTGGCGGAAACGCTAATCGATAATTATTACGTCATTGCCTTAGGCACCTGGCCTAAAAAGTCGTCCTGACAAAAACACACGCACATTAAATTTCGAGATGGCGACACGCTTGGAGTTTTCAAATAAGGCGATTTTGTTGCATTAGCATCGTGATTGTTACCCTCGCTTCGCTCGGGGTAAAACAAGACAAGAGGGCCTAGATGGGGTTTACTGTTAAACACGAAGGCGCGCTATAAAAGGCCGTTGGCCCCGCCTCTTTCGACATCAAATTTGCATAATGTTTGCTGAATCGCACGTGCGTCCACAGCGTTCAGAAGTCGCCCTGTCCAATAAATTTCGCCGCAGCTTAGCAACTAAAAGTATACCTAAAATTAAACACATGCGGGCAACTTTAATGTGGAGTCCTGGACGGAAGGGTTTTTAACGAAACTTTGCTCTTGGCTACCAAAATACATTTTGAATTTCGCGGTACAATGCGACGCATGGCTGTCCACTAAGCATATTTAATTTCTTACTTTGAAGATTATTCTTGGATTTTACTCAAATTGCACTCAAAATGAATGTTTATGTGATGGAAAATTGATGAGGCAACATTATCTTGTTTTGCTTGGTATTCAAGTACAAGGAAAAACAAAATTTGGACATTTTTGGCTTTTTAGTAATTAGGAGCTGTTGTCTCGGTCGCTGTTGATTGACAAGTGGCTCTGCGCTTCCATGGGAAGCGCCCTTTTATAGTGCGCTCTCGTGTTTAAGTGTTATGGGCCGGAAATTTTTACTGCTAAGTGTTATGCACACTTCCCCCCCCCCCCCCCCCCTCATATAGTCCCTCGCATATGCATTATAGTGATATACTTAAATTTTACAAACAAAACAAAAAACAATAGATTCACTGGCGACAACAAGTGGCATTTCGAATTGGTCCAAATAAATCAGTTTATCAGCATTGATCTTTAGCCATTCAGGAACAAAAGCAACACGCGACTGCGATCTTCTCACGCAAGCAAAACTAACTGGCGATTTTAGTTTTCTTGAACTTCTGATTGGTTATATACAAAATAGGATCCCGTTTTATGAGTTTTGAGCTGATAATTTAAAAAAATGTCAATTTTAGGGAAATTATGATAACCCTCAACTCTCAGTGAAATACAATTATTTATTACACGACTTCACATTTTCAAGTGCAAATACAGGCCAAAACGAGTGCAAAGATGGGAGCGTATTGCACTCGTCAGGAACCAGATCAACTGGTTTATTAGCTTACGTGATCAGTTTTTGCAAGCAAAGTTTACGAACGCGTCATTTTTTTGTTCCATTTTGCGAGCGGCGAGAATGTTTGCCCTGCTTCGTTTGTCGTGTAATAAACAATTTATTACACGAAAAGTCGTGCAATAGGCTGTATTTTTACTTGTCAGTTTTATTTTTTCTCGCCTGAAGCAGGCTAAAATAAAAATACTCCGCCGTGTTGCACTCCTTCCCGTGTAATAACCTCTTTGTACAGCAGGCCAT
Source organism: Plumapathes pennacea (assembly GCA_964036295.1). Classification (NCBI taxonomy): domain Eukaryota; kingdom Metazoa; phylum Cnidaria; class Anthozoa; order Antipatharia; family Myriopathidae; genus Plumapathes; species Plumapathes pennacea. The sequence continues at coordinate 5,910,092 of OZ038469.1, read as the reverse complement.
TTTCTCAAGATTGCGCACGCATTCAAGCTTGACGGACCAAGAATTTCAAATTTAACTTTTAGCTTTCTTTCACGGAGGACAGTGTTCGGCCTCGATGTAAACGCTGCGCTCTTATTTGAGTTAAGACGGCTATCTTGAGCTTTAAAGCCGTTTTCTACAACGTCCACGCATAAATGCTTGCTAAACAATTCTCATATCGAAGGTTGTGGCCCGTCAAGCTTGGATGCGCGCAACCTCGAGAAAATGGTCTATTGCTGTTGGGTTAAACCCTACATAACATCGAACTTACTCCCCTTTGACGAGGCGATCGTGCAAAATATATATAACGAGTAATTAAAGAGCTGAGAGTGACGTGACTCATACTAGTGACACAGACAACGAAACTTTTCACAATTGTCAGCTTCAGGGGACTGTTTTCTATCGTTTTGGTTAAATTACAATTGCCGTTATATTGAAATGTTGTGACTTTTAAGTTGCAATAGGTTACAAAAAGATCGACGAGTAGTAGAGAGTAAGTCAAACAAAAGCAAAGTAAACAACACCTTCCACTAAATACATATTTGTTCATGCTTTTTGCCTAATCAAGTAAAGGCAAACAATAAATAATATAGTAAAACAAGACATTTAAAATCAGAATTGCATGTGAAGACTTGATTGAGTGTAAAAAACTGTAGCATTGAAGATTGTTTGATTAAAAGATTTGCTGAATTAAAAGAAAGCTGCTTTTGCAAAACTGTATTTTCCTAAAAGAAGATTTCGATAAATAAACATTGCTCACCTTTCAGCAAAATGTTCAGTACATAGATGGTTCAGAACTCAGGACGAATCTTAACTGAAGTTTACTTCAGCGAGAACTAATTTTATGAGGTTCATCAACCGGACACGAACAGTTAATAATTAACTACATTTTTCCATTTGGTTTACTTTAGAATTTGATCAGAGGCTACCTTGTGGCTTTTAGTTAATGCAGGTACACATATTATCGACCAGTGAACCGTACGAGTAGCTTATGATTCATTCTATTTTCATTAGGCTAACTTTGAAGTTTCGTCATAGCTGACCAAGATGGAATGCAATGCTACAGGTGTATCATAACGTTTCCTTTAACCTTGGGTAACAGGCTTACAAAAACATACCAGCAAAGCCAAAAAAAAAAAAAAGAACTGAGATAATTCTACACTGTGAAGTGATTCATGAGTTAAGAAATTGAAACAACTCTTTAAAGTTGTTTACTTTAGTAAATACAAGATCACCCTTATTTCTAAGAAAATACGATTTTCAAGGTTCAATTGCTGTTGGGTAAAAACCTAAATAACATCACATTTGCTTGCCTTTGATGAGGCGGTATAGTGCAACGTATATGACACGCGATTCCACCAGATCATCCACAGCCTTAAGAGATTACGATTTTAAAAGTACAATTGTTGTTGGTAAAACCAGCTAAATAACATCGAAATTGGTTCCTTTTGATGAGGCGATAGTGCAAAGTATATAACAAGTAATTGAACAGTTAGATTATGACGTGACTTATTTTCGGAATTAGCGGCACTTAGCGAACACCCAAAGCAAACAAGATTTAAAACTTCTTACAATTCATTTTTGTCAGTTTTGACAAATACAAGGTCGTTCACTGATTGAAGCAGACTTGCCGGTGGATTAAACTTGGTGAACCTAACTTTTGATTTGCGATAGACAAAAATATGAACGACTTGTGAAAAGAAAAACATAGTTATTCCTCCTTTAAAAATTCCTTCGTCAAAGCAAAGTTTTATACTCACAAGGGTAATGAAGTAATGAAACAAATAAATAAAAACACATTTACGAGAGCGCAAAATAATGCAGTGTGTATTGACGATAGGCAACGAGATTAATCTTCAAAAGCCTTAAAGAAAACTGCCGCTTGCTTAAAATATTTTCCTGAATAGACATGATTGCTGAATAGACATTGCTCACCTTACGGGTCTTAACTTCAGAAGAAAACTTTCAGATGCGAAGATGGTTTCAGAACTCAGGACAAATCTGAATAAAGCTGACTTCAGCGAGAACTAGTTTTAAGGGGTCATCCATTGGACAAGAACAGTTAATTATTTACTGCATTTTCCATCTGGCTAACTCTGAAATTTGATCGTAGGCTAAACTGTGGGCTTTTAACTAATATAGGTACCCACATTCGAAATCAGTTAACCGTAAAACTAGTTAATGATTGATTCCAGTTCCATTAGGCTAATGTTCACGTTTCGTCACAACGAACTAAGGCGGATGTCGCGCTTTATAGGTCAGGTTTACCTGTAACAAGTTTACAAAAAAAAAAAAAAAAAAAAAAAAACTCTTTGAAAAATGATTTATAAGCACGCTACTATAACAACAATCGTCTGATGAATTTTGAGCTAATAATTTTGAAAGGTCTTTTAAGTTGTTCGGTTCGAGAAATACCAGATTGGCCTCTGCAGCTCTAATAAAATAGAAATAAAAAATGCCGAAATTATTTATCGATGATGAGGCAATCTTACCCAATACATAAAGAGAGTAATTGAACAGATGGGAGAAATTGACTCATTCAAAGAAATAAAAGCGGCACTCAGCGAGCTCACTTAGCTAGCAAGGTTGAAACGATTTAAGGATTGTTTTCTAATTGAGCTATTTAAAGTACAGTTGCTGCTGGATTAAAGTCTAGTAAAATTAAATATAAATTTAATTTATAGTTGCGATAGGTAATAAAACAAACGAGATGTGAAAAGGAAGTCGAGAAAAGGGAAGCATAAATAGACAACACCTTCCAGTGGTCGCATTAACGGGGTGGTCGTAAGGCGGGGTTCCATTGTATCGTTTTTAAAAGTTCCTTGGTAAATGTAGCTTGCTACTCACAAAGCTAATCAAGTAACGGAACAAATATTTAAATATTTACACAAGACTAAATTAAAAGCGCAATTAAATGTGAAGACTTGATTAAGTGCAATGGAAAACATGGTATTGAGGATGGGTGACGAGATTCTTCAAAACCAAAAGAAGTACTTTACTGCATGAATATAGTATTTTTTGATATATAACCATTGCTTATCTTTCAGCTTATAACTTCAGAAAAGTATGTTTCAGTGCGATGGCTACGGATCTCAGGACAAATCTGAACTGAATTAAACTTCAGCGAGAACTAATTTTAGAAATTTATACTGCATTTTAAAATGTGATAAGAGGCTACCTTGTGGGCTTTTAGTTTTTGCAGTCGCTTATACATTAGCGACCAGTTGACCGTACGATCAGCAAATGATTCACTCCATTTCCATTAGTCTAATTTTAAAGTTTCGTTATAGCGGACTAAGATGGGATGTGGTACTCTAGCAGGTGTAAAGCTAACAGGTTTCCAAAAAGCGTACCTGCAAAACCAAAAAACAGAAAGATATTCTACACTGTGAAATGATTCACAAACACTTGTTGGGATGACAAAATTCGCTTTGCGACTATTATGGTTTTGGTATTAGAAAAATATTAAAAGCTAGTTTAGAGATGGTATTCAGCTCCAATAAAATAAGATTTTCAAAGTGCAATTTCTGTAAGGTTAAAACCTAGATAAAATTCAAATTTTCTTCCCTTTAATGAAGCAATAGTGCAAAGTATAGGTTAAGAGAATTTGAAGAGTTGGTGGTGAATGGCGACACTTAGCGAGCATCCGTGAGCTAAAAAGATCGACCTTCTTATGAATTTTCAGCTCTGACAAATACAAGATCGTTCTCTAATTGTGACTTGTGAAAATAGAAACATATCGTTGGTCCTTCAAAAATACCTTGGTCAATATATATATATATATATATATATATATATATATATATATATATATATATATATATATATATATATATATATATATATATATATATATATATATTGTTTCGTGTTCCTTCATCTTAAGTTCGACTCGCAAAAAACCAGTACAGAACAACAAGAGAGTGACACAAGACAGCAAAGGGGAAATCCGTAAGGAGCGTGGGGGATTGGGATTGGACATGACCAGAGGTTTCACTAGACCACACAACACGACTGAACGCTTCCGCTGCAGGGCGACACTTTAGTTACTCGATACTCCCAGATCAGATCTCGTGATCTCTAAATTATAGCTGATCTGTTTGTTCAGTGAGGAGGTCAACGAGATTTGATAATTGTCTTCTCTTACCTTCTCATAGCGACTCAACAACTGTTGACTATGGAGACAAAAGTTCTGAAATATTCCTAAAATGTATTGATGAATGACACAGTCTTTTAAAAGAGCCCCAACCTTTGATCATAAGGCGCCTAAAAGTCACCGGGAGATTTTTTTTGGCATCGAGTTAGAGGTGTTATGTTCCAGAACAAGTTGGAACTTGAATTTGGCTTTAGCTCCTGATTGCTGCTTCCATTTCACTACAACCGGAAATTTCTGACTTGGACTGCTTTATTGATATAAGACTCTGAGTGTATTCTGAACTTCAACCTCACAATGGAAATACTTGGTTCCAGTCCCCAACCTCCACGTAACATCCGCGCACAGCAATCAGTTAGGTAACATGTGTGGTCAGCATGTGCAACACAAATAAGCATAGTATGCACCTATATAATGAAACTGTAAAATGTCTAAACATTAGTACGCAACATATGCGTAGCATACAGCCTTGTGAGACCTCACTTAGGCAAAATTCTTAGCAGCCTAAAGCAAAATCTCACTTCACACAATTTGGGTTTTGAGCTCAGTGTTGCAGTGACCATACAGTGTGAATTTTAGGTACACGTTTGGGCATTAAAACTGAAGTGTTTAAAACTCTGGTTCCAGAGGTTCTTCGCTTGCCAATGAAGAGCCGCAAAGTGTCGGCAAAGAACGGTAGAGGCAACGTTGGTGAGAGAACCTCTGGGCGTGCGCAGTAGCAACCTCGCTTCCATGCCAGTTTTTCTCACTCGCGATCACCATTTGTCGAATACTTGTATCCCCTGTCATTAAATTTTACAAATACAGTAAAACCCCGCTAACTTGAACTCCCAAGCCAGGGTAACAATAAAATAATAGTTCAAGTTAGCAGGAACTCAAGTTTATATAGCCAATAGTAAATGACTGAAAAGGGTGTCTCCTGTATAACTGGGTGGAATCTGGGGCCATTTAAGCCAGACTTGTCCCTGTGGTTCCCTCCAGTATGAAAAAAGACTGACTGGAGGGAACAACCGGGACATATCTGGCTTAAATGGCCCCAGATTCTGCCCAGTTATACAGGAGACAAAGATAAACCAGGTCAGTGTGTTTAAGTTTCAATTTATTCGTAAATATTCTTGTTGTCCAATCGAGCAAAATCCCCAAACATTCTCTTATAACCATAATTAAATTGCACCCGTGAACTATCAGCAGAATCACCCCCAATGCTTGGGCCGCCTGTGGTTTCTACTGTAGGAGGTAGACAATCCGTGCAGATATAAGCATGTATTCTGAGACATCTCAACACACTGAATTTCAACTGGCATCAAGACTTTTGTCCCACGACTTGTGGTTAGGTAGCAAGGAGGCTGGTGTAAGTTACTTTCACAATCATGCGCAGTAGCAAACAGCACTTTTTGCTCCCCACATAAGCTGTTAAGTAAATATCTCTGTAGAGCTTGGTCTTGCTTCTTCATTATCGCTATCACTTCAGTCTGCATTATCACCAAAGAAACAGTTATCCACTCTGCCCGCCAAGTTTTATTGTCAAGTGGCCCGCCAGAACATCTGCGCTTCACAAACTCCGCATGATTGTGAAAGTGGCTTATTTGGGTGAAGGAGGCTGGGGATTACAACTGATTAAGGAAATAATTTACTCACAATTCTACAACTCATATGTCAGTGTTACTGCTGACTGTAAGAGAAAAGGCCACCAAGACAATCTAATGATCAACATGTTGGCTCACTGTCTTCTCTATACTTCAGTTGGTTCAACCTGTTCTCGCTTGTGTGCCACTGAATGTGCATTTAACATTTCCACTGTCTCTTTCACTTTCTTTTGTTGTGCAAATCTCCTGTACCGGCAAAATTGCCTTCAACAACAACAACAACAACAACAACAAAAAAAAAAAAGAAAGAAAGTTGGTCAGTGGGAATTGTGCTTAATTCGGATATTCAATCTAGCTTAATGAATGAATCCTCTATTTATACACAATATACAATCAACAAAGTAATTCAAGCCCACATTGAATATTTTATGTTTAATGAAAAAAATGGTCTGAAACGGTCCAGACCTTGATGAGATTTTCGTTTTATTCTTTAGACTATGATGAGATACATTATTTGTCACATCCTCAGTCTCGTGTGGGTTGGTGCTAAATTGATGAGGTGGGAAGAAATGGAGGGGGTGGGGCAGGACTCCTGAATGTCCACCCACTCGTTGATTTCGAATCTTTGGCACACAGGACTGGACACAAAATAATATTGTATCTCATTGAGTTTTCAGTCATTTCTGACAACTGTTTAATTAGAATTTCCAGTGTGGGCTTCTGTGAGTTAATATACCTGATATATTAAATGACTATATAGAGACAGGCAATGGACAATACAACAGATCCACTGATGATTCATGATTGTGTCAAAATCGTTTGACTCATGTTTTGTAGACTAGCTTTTGACCATGCACAAATAACTTGGAATAGGACACTTTACTTAGAGGGCACATTTAGAAGACCATTGTTGACAGGGACAGTCAGACGTTAGATACGACAGCGGCAATAAGTTGCAACGCAAGCTCAATAAAGGCCATAATGAAAACCTTGCTGCAACAAAGCAAGGGACAAGATGGCATGACACTCACCATGTCAAAAAAGAAACAATGACAAAAGAGCCAACTGTCACATCACATGACCTTCTAACATGTTCTGCAAAATGACAAAGGCAGACACTAAAAGTGAATGGAAAATAGTTTAACCAGAATGTGACCTTTGCCCTAATAATTAACCAACCAGGCATATATGTGGTGCTTCTCAATATTTTAAATTTTCAACTTAATTAACTTCAATTTATTCCTGAAGGAACTGGAAGGAATAATTGGGGTACAGGAATTAAGGGGTCGTTAACATTATGCAAGGCAGTTGACCCCTGCTTCTTTATGTCCTATGAGCCAATAGAGGTTTTGCATGGAAACCATGTTGCATGCCAGGAGTAATAGACTTGAGTTCCTTTTGGAAAGAAAAGCTACTGTTATACAAACATATTTTATTGTTTCTGGTAGCAGCATGGCTGCCGTGCAAAACCTCTATTGGGGGAGTTGGCGTTCAAAAACTCCCACTCCCAAGGATTGAGGCATTTTTTCGTGCTTGACCGCTCCGACCACCCAATAAATATCCTGCACTTGCCAGGATGTGATGGGAAACTATTAAATCGACGTCGGGACTTACTTGATCTCAAAAAATACACGGCACCAAGTCCGAAGCCACCGCATATCCCAGAAATCAACGACTCGCGAGCACAAGGGGTCCTCCGAATGAACGCAGAAATATCCCAGCTGTACTAAAATACAGATTATACAGATAGCTCATACAAGTATAAAGACAACTTATAGTTAACTGACTGCAACGCACCTCCGGTGGATCTGCCATCTTAAAATTATTGTGACCGCGCTCCATTTGGCCAGCGTCGAGCTCCTACCCAGGGCCTTCTCTCCGTTTGTCAACTCCGTCAGAGTCGACAGACACAATGGCGGGGAGTTCGAGCGGAACATTTGCTTCAGCGAGTCTCAGTTGGACGTGGTAAAATAATGATAGGAATCAGATATCTGTAGACCATGCCTGAGTTTTTGGTTGAGCTAAATGTGTATGACTTGGTAAGTATTCATACTTCTCCTGTATATTTTCTTTCAGTTAATATTGGATGCCGTTTGATCGGCAGCTGAATTTAAAATCCAATGGTTTTTTTTCCCACAGCACTGGTCAAATCAGTATATGTTTCCCGTTGGTCTAGGAGTTTACCATTCAGGAATAGTGGTACATGGAAAAGGTACTGTAATGTTGTAATTTTATTGAACGGCCAACAAGTCACTGTTGAATATATATTTTCATACGTCATGACGACGACATCGCCGTTTATGGCTTGTGTATTTATTATGTGAGCACAGGCAACCCAATTTCTTTGGTGAAGCAAGATTTGGGTAAAACATAAATCGACAATAAATTTATATCAGTTGTGTGTTCTCGTGAGTGGCGGTGGTTTTGACTGTTTTGTCTTCCACCTCCTCCGATATATTTCTCAGATCACCCAGAATTACAGCCAGGAATTTTCAAGGCATAAAAAGCGACAACACACAGCTGAAATACAACTTTTTAACAGCTTTATTATCGACGTTCTACACAAATCTTGTTTGACCGAAGACTGGCTTACTCTTGATGTAAGATATAAAATCAAACTGAACTCGCGAAGCCATGGTTAATATACTGTTAATATATGCATGTATAAAAATTTCAGTCATAAACGTGTCAGGCTGCACAGAGCTCTAGTGCCGGACATGTATTGTGGATGAGTATCAAAACATTGAGGGCCAAATAATTCCCAGGCCTCTCACCTCGTTCGTGCAATGGCCTGACTATGATTTCTCCCTCTGTGCAAGTGGTACAATAAATATCTCAGTTTAGTATATATCACACAAGTGAATAGTGCCGGTAAAGTAGAGAATACCCGGCCACTGCTTTCCATAACAATACAGTCTATTGAATATCATTGCCTCGTTCTATAAAGAATTACATTAGAATTTCATTAGATTTTATAAGTGGACGGGTATTCTATATTTGCTCCAATAGTGCTCTTTGCGCGCTCTGCTTGGCTCCTCAATCTTGGAATATCAAGTACTATTCACCTCCCGGCGGCTTCCGGTAAAACAAAATGGCGCACGAACCCAATTTTTGCCCACTTTCGTCGGAAATAAAATAGCTATTTGGGAGTTGGCTATTAAACTTGTGTGGTATATACTAAAACAATTATTCACATCAGTGCCAGTGAATAGCAGTGGATATTTACCTCACCAAAACGGCTCGGTAAATATCCACTGCTATTCACCTCCACTTTGGTGACTAATTGTTAAGTATCCCTGTGATTGCCATCCATGATTCAATAATTTTGTGAATTCCCCCACCCCAATTTGTTGATAATATTGAAACAATGCCTTGAAATTTCCCTTACCCTAACCATCCCCTTGTACAGTTGAAGCTCCCATAAGCAGACACCTTTGGGAAGCAGAAAAAGTGTCTGTAACTGGAACTGTCCGTTTACAAGAGTGGGTAAATACAGAGCTTGACTGAGCTAGAGCTTTAATGGGGTTTTGTAGAGGTGTCTGTAAGTAGAGCTGTCCGCTTACGAGAGTGTCCACCCAGAGAGCTTCGACTGTATTCTCCAACATTATCCCCCTGTTAGGCCTGGGGGTCAACATGTGCATTAACTATATTGTACCTTCCCTGATAATAGAGCACAACCATGTAATGTACTGGATACTGTTAATACTGTACAGTCCTGTATCTCCTCTGATGGTGAATAAATGTTTCTTTTATCTGCACAGAGTATGCATATGGTGGTCATCCATACGAGTCATCTGGTATATTTGACATGTTTCCCAAGTCAACGGAAGTCCTTGGACCAGAATTTAGTTTCAGGTATACATAATGGGATAGTTATACTGACTTCTAAAAATTTGATCAGTTTGCAGTACTTAGACCTCATATACAACAGCTACTTTATTGCATCTGATGATCGTTATTGTTATCAAATATTATTTACCAGAAAGCCTGTCAGGTACAGGATGAATGTGATTTTCTTGTTAGCCCAATGTCAAGTTCCAGTAGCCTGGTGTTTTGCTGGTGGATTTTTCTGGCCCTAATAAATGTGGCCAGACTTCATTTTACCTGGCTGGCATTTACAACAAATTTATTTCATCTAATTTACACCATCAAAGAACAAGTTGCACAGTGTACTAACAATATATTCATTTTGCTTCCTCCTTCTTTACAGGCAAACGATCCCTATTGGGGTAACAGAATTATCATCAGATGAGGTGGAAAATATTTCAGTGCACTTGGGCAAAATGTACACAGGGGCTTCATACCATCTCATAGACAAGTATGGAATATTGCTTTTGTTAGTTTCTGTGGCTGCATTGTAGTGGGCATTTCACCTTACATTAGGCTGATTACATTATACTCGTAATAATAATAAAATGCAGTAATGGGGGCCAGCAATAGTATATTTTTAGAACATTTATATTGGGCCAGACCTTGATATTTTGGTTGCAAAATTACTGTACATTCATGTACATCCCATTCTGTATAAAAGTATAAGTTATGAATGTGTCCACACAATGTATAACTAAGCATTTATACAATTAGACGATTCTTGCTGCTTCAATTTGGATTATTCACAGAGAAATTAGAGGGTGAGTGAAATATTGTCAATTGGTAATGGGCATTAGAAATAGCCTGGGAAATTGGGGCATGTTTTCAATATTTCAACTTTTGGCAACCAAATATTACAAATGGACAACTTTCTTTTTTTCCGTTAGTCCAACCAAAAATGGCACAACAGGAAATGTGTCGTTTTGATTTGAAACCCCTCACAATGCAACTAGAAAACAAACTTTATGATCAATAATATAAGATTGAGAAAGATATATTGAAAAGAATCAGAGAACACTAATAATAAGTATGTACACTGTACAGTGCGCAACATTAAGGTTTTAGGTTGGTTGCCCTTCGGACTGTAGATTGACTTCAAGCAATATCTAGAAAGTTTCATAATTTCTGGTTGCCCAGCCCAGAATTTTCCTGCCTGACCAAATGTCTGGTTGCCCCGGGCAAGCGGGCAAGCATTAATGTCGAGCTCTGCTGTAGCTTAAATTAATTGTCATCTCATCCAGTGGTACCTGCATTAGTACAGAATGTATGTATTTGTGACTTTTTAATTATTTTGCTCTTGTTTTACCACTGACAGGAATTGCAATCATTTTACTGCTGAATTTTCTCAGGTACAGTAAGATTGCACGTAATTTCAAAGTTTTCTATTCTTTATGAAAAATATGTTCTTGTATTTTATGGATTGTTTCTTGTGGAATTTTTTGTTTGTTTTAGGTGAACCCTCAATTATTTTTTTATCCCACAGAGAATGTTGTTGTACTTGAAAATGATATATACTATACAGTATACCGTATAGTATATATCAAGTAGACAACAGCTCCAAGTAGACAACAGCTCTCTAAAGCAGACACCTCAGTCTCTAAGGCGGACAGCATGCAGATTTAGTCCTTGCTGATTTTCACTTGCTTCTCTGTAACTGAACTCTCTCTAAGGTGGACACTATATGCTAGTCCTGTGGGTGTGACCTGCCTTAGAGAGAGTTTGCTGTATCCAGGGTACTGGATATTTGGATTTTTTAAAATAATGACTAATTTCTCAACAATCCCACCCCCATTAGTATACAGAATACCATGCACTGACTTTGAAGCCACCTACTACATTGGTTAAACTGGCAGAATCGGGAACATGACACTTAATACTGAACACAAATGAGCTACCAGAAATGGTGACTTTAGAAGTCACATTTTTGAATGTTTACCACCGACAAACTGACCACAACATTATCTGGGACTCTATTGAGTGCATGAGACTCAGCATTTACTGTGACCTGCTACCAATGACTTACGCTGGGAAGCTTTTACACAAACTTAAAACAGAAATCTCTCAACAGATGCCAACAATAATAATATTATTTATTACCTGCACCTTACAAATGACTTACAGATGACATCAAGCGCAACTGAACGAACAATAGACAAATTGAGAACAGAACATCAACTATCCAATAACAAAGCACAACCAAGTCACTTCTCCAGCCATAGAGCACTTTTCGGATAACTGTCAAAAACCAAAACCAAAGCAGTCACAGAGCCAATCAGTGAGGCCAGCAAAAACACATCAGATCAATTAGAAGTATGAGCAAAACCAAAACCAAGTAATTGTGATTGGTTTTACAAAGTCCAATCAGCAGTGCAAGAACATGCCATTGCGATTTGCTTTCTTGCATGAGAATATCACGATATCGGTTTTGCTTTTGCTCTTCCTTGGTTGGCCAAGTTATGTTGCTAAAGTTGTCAGGTACCAGTTGAAAGGCATAACAAACACAAAACCAAAGGAATCACAGGATTACTTTCAACAGTCATGTGAAAATGGCTGTCACAACAAAACAGACCAATCACATCAACGACCACAGACATGGTAAATACCACCATCTGACAAGATTCTCTTCACTTGACTCTGAAAATGACTTTGTACAATCAATTTAGCATATTGATTTTGAGTACCTCTGCATGCACCTTTAAACTTGATCTGTACTGTATTCTTTTCCAGATTTTATGTAGCAAGAATATCCCCAACTGGATTAACAGACTGGCATCTGTAGGTTCTACATTCCCCTTCCTTTTAAAACTTCTTCCAAAGGAGTGGATAAGCCCTCTCCCAGAGTTTCAACCTAGCAGTCCGCTATTTTCTCAGGGTCCATTCCGAGGTATGTGTGCCAGTTAGTGGATGTGTCGCGGCTCGTAGCTGATCAAAGTTCAGTTCTGTTCCAGTTAAACATTATTTTGTCAGTCAACCAAAAGAATAGCAAAGTCAGGAGACCATAGAAGTGTGTCTTTCCCATCTTTGTTCAATTCAAATAGCTGAACTGCACAACAATATTATACCTTTGTGATTTTGTGTATGCACATTATTTTGTGTGACAACAAAATGAAAATTTATGTTTCAAGACTTCATTTCAGGGTTAGGGAACAGCTGTGAATATTGTAAAATTTTCTAATAGTATTGTGCCTTTTTATACAAGTTCATATTCAGACACAAGAATAAAATGATACATTTACTATATAAACAAAATAATACTACATACAGTGGGCCAAAAATGGCATACTGTAGTCAGTCGGTAGGCAAAGTTAAAAAGTTCCTTGGACTCTGCATTACAATAAATTATTTATTCATACTCCATTGTCAGTTACAAAACACTGACTTATGTAATGTGAAATAAACCAGGACACAGGGTTGATTTCTTACAACCCATGTCAGTAAAAAAGAAACTGCAGCATTGCCACTTCTTGTAGGTCAAAGCTGGATCTCATAAGCCTCCTATGATGAGAATTTCCTGTAAGCAGTTGGTTGCTTGAAAGGAAACCAAGGGTGGTCACTCTATACTGGAGGTTTTACTGTATCATTATTTTTAAACTTATTTACATGCAGTTGTGTACAGTACTGATTATGTTTTTGTTCATAATTTGTTTTGCAGAGTTCTCAGGGTCAGAGGAAACTTCTGCCCAAAAGTACAAACCCAGTTGAAAGAAACATTTAGAAAATAATTTGGGACTTCAAATGCCCAAGATTTACTTGCAGAAGTTCTCATACAGTAAAAAGACTGCTTTTCACCTTGTGTTTGTTCTATTAAATTATGACAAAAACCTGCAGCAAATACTTCACTCAGTTGTTTGTTTTGGATAAATATGGAATTAATCCTTTCACTCCTGAGAGATTAACCTCGTCCCAGAGGTTTTCTTTCAGAGAACAAGGAACTGTCACCATGAAATGTGACAAGTGAGCTGCAAAGTGATGAACGTGGGTGTGCAACTTGATAAGAGAAAGAAAACTTATGGAATCCAGGGTAGAGTGATCAACTTCAATTTTTTCTTTTAGTCTTTTATCAGACATTCATTGTACAGCATGGAGAATTTGCCACTTGATAGTTTGTTCATATAAAAGCTGATTGGCCTATCAGTTCTAATAAAAGCTGATTGGCCTATCAGTTCTAACTGCATCACTCATACATTTTCTTCTTGAATAGTTGGGAGAATTTTGAGTTCAGAAGTGAAAGGATTAAGAGACTGGCTGATACTGGAATGTGTATATATATAATAAAACAATGCTATAGTCAGGTCTTTGTGTACATGTTTGCTTCATTAGCATAAATACATTTTTAAGAAAATATCGAAATTATGATATGCTCTTGAGTGGCAACTCCACATGTTCACAGTTTTAAAACTGTTTCTCAAAAAGTATTCAACAGATAACCTTTAAACGTTGGTGATTATTAAGATATAATGTTCCTTCAATTTATGGAGCTGTTTGTTTGTAACTTGAATGTTGATTTATGCTTGTCTGAGGCATGACAAATTCAGAGATACCTGCAATTTCATCAAATCTGACCTTGGTTGCATGGCAACTGGTAGAATATTGTTTGCTGCATTACTGACATTAGACATTAGTATATTGCCTTAATTGCATCAAATATTGTAAACATTATATCTGTGCATCTCCCTAGATGGTATGCTTATATTTCTTGCCAGGACAACTATTTTTGTTGACAGAAACATTTGGACTTTATCAACAGTTATATGACCTAAAGAGTTTGGGTAAAGTAAAGGGTTATATGGGAATCCCTCCCCTGTCTCCCTCTTTCCGGCATGTTGCAGTTCAAGCTGATAAATCAGCAGTAAGACAACATTGTTTTAACATGTTGCGAGTACGAAATAGTTGACGTTTAATGTCACTGGGTGGAGACTACAATCAGACAAACGAGTATTTTTGTGATCCATGAAGGTTCTTTGTTCATTGTCTGACAACGCTAAATTACTAATTGGTTTTGAGGCAGAGATCATGTGGTATTAAGTACTGTCAGTAAAATGTCACTAAGATACTGATCGAATGATAATGTGGCTATCATTACAATTTTTGTTTTTATAAAAAGCACTGCAGTTGATTGAAAACTGAGCAAAAAAGGAAAGGATACCATAATATCTTTAGTTTACAATGTACAAAGTAACTGAACTTATGAATCATGGCCACACATGTATGGTTCCTCATCATCAAAGTACTTTTCTTCATCGTCTCTCTCTTTTAGTTTAAGATCATCGTAATCAGCATTTGTGTCCACTTCGTGATAGTCGAACTCCAGGTCGTCACCTTGAATGAATTTGTCCTGCATGACACTCAAGAACTCTTCACGCAACCTTTGCCTTTCTTCCTCAGTTTGGCTGGTCATATCTCCTGAGACAAAGAACAATTAATTAAAAAAAAACTTGAGAATCAAATTGTTGCATTTATGATCATCTACATTTTACCAATAAAATATCAATGTGTAGGTGTTCATAAATTATTAAATTAGCCAAAAAAGAAAAACAAAACAAAACAAAAAACAAAACAATACTCAGTATATCATGTTTAGCACAATACATAAACCAAATTAACTTCAGTACATGTATGACAATCAGTGTTGGTTAACACATCCCTAGACTTTGTTTTTTTGTTTTCGTTTGTTTGTTTGTTTGTTATTCCAATGAAAATGCGAAGACGCAAGTACATTTCTCAGGGATCTTTTAGGTTGCCCGGTAGGTTTTTCCCCGACGACCAGACTATCAATTTGGCAGGAAAGCAGTCATGTGAACAAAGTTTTGGTCGTCTCAGAGGACCGCTAATTTTGAGCACTGATGACAATATCATTAAGGGGCAGTAAAATAAATACAAAAATCATCAGTAATCATAGGGGTTCAAAAATGTCTTCCTTGGTTGAGGTCTTCACAAGATGATGTGTTACTGTGCTGTAAGCTTTTTAATGTATTTCTGTTAAAGGATCATTCCAAGCTCTGAGTACACCAAATTCATAAAGATGGCAGATGCAGAAACCTGGATCTCAGCACTAAAGCAAGGTGTATCAGCATAAAATTATGTGTTAATAATGTTACATGACCCACAGATTTGGAAAGGTTAAGTGGTGTGATTTTGCTTCTAGTGTCAGCTTATGCAGACTTGGAAATTTTGTGAAGAAAAGTTTGGATTTGTCAATATGTTTTTTATTGTCCTAACGAGCTTTGACTCTGTGCCTCACCCCAGGTCACTTCCGCGTGTCGGCCATCTTTATAAATTAGGTGTATGGTGAATGTAAACCGAGCAAAGGAAACAATTTTGTTTTGTTAGCAACATTAAATCACCCTGAATTTCAAACAGCAATAGAGCCACTCAAATCACAAATTTACACAATGTGCCAAACTGGAGCCATGCACTTATACCTATGATCCAAGACAAAATTGTGTGGGGCCCTGAACTCACAGATCCAATGCTTATGAATCCTCACCCCCCCCCCCCCCCCTGAAAATGAAATGCAGACAATAAATGATTGTCTTGGTTGTCTGCTTTCAATCATTGAATGGGGTGCCATGCCTGAGGGGGGGGGGGGGGGGGGGATTTGGCATTTTTGGTCTGAAATATGGTATTGCTTGTCTTTTGTTTGTTTGTTTGTTTGTTTGTTTGTCTTTTTGGGATAGGGTATGATTTAAACAGAAAAGTGTAGCAGCGGACACTGCACAGCAAATGGAAGAAAATACTGGGCAGAAATTGTTGCAATAGAAAAGAAACATCTAATAGGGTATACATTTTGAGGTCAGGTCTGAAATAATAAATACAGATGTTTTGACAAGGTTACTGCTTCAGTTTATACAAAACTGCTATGAATGTGGGCCCTGTAAAAAATAGGTATACATTTTGGAGTCAGATCTAAAATAGGGTATAGGAAATCAGATATTTTGGTCTGAAATAGAGGTGGGGGTTTTGAGGACCGGGTGGCAAGTCACACCCCCCCAAAATTATGATGAGTACCCAGAGTGCCATGTGACAGGTACAAAGTTTCCCTTGTACCTGAGGTTCCTTTGCTTGCCTGTAGTGAAGGACAGTGAAGGCTGCTTGCTCACAGCGTAGAGTGTGGTGAAGCTTCACCGCTCACATCGCTGCAAGCAAGCAAGGAACTTCTAAAACCGGAGCAGGAAAACCTTATGCTGTACTGACATTTTTGTCTAGACCCCACCCTCAGGGGTATGAAATTACCTCCTTGTGTGTCTGATTCACTTTCAGAAGAATCATCATCCTCTTCCATTCCTTGTTCTTCTTTTTCCTTCTGATACTCATACATCCACTCAGTCATGTCTTTCTCCTGCCTATACAGCAGGAAGTCCGAAAGTGACGGCTCCTCGCCCATTTCATTCTTATCTCTCTGCAGTTTCTCCTCCTCTGTCAAATACTGGCCAATGTATTGTTCATACAACAGTGGGCATCTCTTCCTCATCGATTCCTCGCTAAAGTAATCCGAATTACTCATCAGTCTTTGTAGGCATTCATAGCGACGATTACGTACATTCACTTTGCTCTTCCTACGGTCGAAGAATGTTTTCAGTTCTTTTAATCTGAAGTTTACCTCGTAATCGTCTCTTAAATGGTCAAAAAAAGGAAGGTCTTCCTTGGCTAAGTATTTGCCAAAACGTAAGAGAAACGTTGCAGGCCTTTGCGAGATCATTTCTCGAAGAATTGTCATTTTTTCACTTTCTGTCAATTCTGGCTCATCTCTTTGTTGACTCTTCACCACACAGCCACTCTTCGCAACCCCAACTGCAATACTCTCAACAGTTGCATCACTTGAGCTGGACGCCATCTTTCTTCCCAGGATGACCTGCAACACTGGCAGGAAGTTTGGCGCGAACCTGCACTCATTGATGAATTGATAATGATGTTATTGTCACAAGACTCTCACGGGATCATTTTTCAGCGTACCTGCCAAACACCGACAATCGAAACCGAAAGGAATGAAGGCGGTGAATCAAAGCGGAAGGGTTCGGAATTCACACAAACAAAAAACGTTGCCCTTCGAGGACATTTAAAAAATACGTATTACCAGCCGACCCATACCAAACGGCCCATGAAAATAATGACTCAGCGTTCTTCCTAATACTTTTATTGCGAAAATTTACATATCAAGGCAGTAAGCGGAAAATACTGCATGTGACCAAAAACATATACACTGCACAAGCCTATCCTGCTTGTCCATCGGGCGTACAAACTATTACTTTATTGCAGTGCGTAAAACGAATATATTCACTGACAGAAGATCATAAATAAGTAAAAGTTTAACAGACCGCGGTGGCATTTCACCTACACACCTTCTCTCAAGGAGAAATTTGTATAACTACTGTAGCGCTGTCTCTGCATGCAACATTTCAATATCGTTCAAAATTATCTTTTAAAATTATATAAAATTTTCAACTTACTATTTGAATAAAATATTGGCAAAAATTATATATACGAGCAGCTGGTTCGCATTTGTCACTGCGATTTACGGTATTATTTACAATAAAGTGCATCTCGCATTTTTCATTGAATTTTATAAACATACAGTACATCTTGGTCGTGTCTTCTATCTTCGTATATATATCTGTGAACTGTTTGTCGGTGAGAAATACCAATAAAGTTCTGGGAGATTTCGCCAGCGAAGTCCTCATTTGTGCGTGGCCAGGCGGCGTGGTCGTAAACAAAGCCGTCTGGCGTGGTTCTTCCAAGGCGCTCGGTCTATCTGCCAGAATATCGGAAAGCTTGTAGCCACATCCTATCACGCTCACTCAAAGTAGACAAATGTGACGTCCCAGAGAAGTTAGATGCGCCAGAAATGGTACGGACTCGCTTCTTGCCTTTGGGCGGCATCTTCCAAGTTGTGGGCTCCTCGACGGACATCGTATCGAGAGAACCAATTGATATTTCACTCTCCGACTGCGAGCTTGAACAACACTTTCCTTTGGCACACTTCTTCTTTCTGCGAAACACAACTGGGAAGCATCCTCCAACGAAAAACAAGAACACAAGGAAAATCACTCGTACAAAGCTCGCCATACCAACAGTACTCACAACAAACCACGCCACTCAACTGACTGACAAATGCAGTGAAGTATGTTTTGAACCATTCACAGCCACTGACCTTTGAACAACAATGAATGACGTCATAACCAAAGACTGAGGGAGTGGGGGTGAGAACAGAATATTCCAGTGTGTTCTCGCACTTGAAACAGGACTTTAAGAACGTTGTTTTTAGTTAGAGATCAAATTTTAGCTCTTCATACGAGGTTAGTTTATGTGAAAATGCTAGTTGTGGGATGTAAATATTACTTTCTTGACCGGAAGTAAAGTGAAGTTTCCTCACTCCTCTCCCCCACAAGACAAACGTGTCAGGCTGAAACAAGGCTAAATTTAACTTATGGTGGTTATTGCAGGTTCTCGTGACAATCATTCAGTAATCCTGTTTTGTGTTTGGTTTTATTCCAACTGTCGGAACAGGTTTGACCGGTCTGCGGAATGGGCCCGAATAATCCTTCTGTCACGAATGGTATTTTTTACTCTTTCTCCACTCTTAACCTGAACTGTTTAATACTACGGTTTTAGTGTTGGTGGGTTAACGACGGCTGAGCTTCCTTAGTCGGGCTTAGCCTCGCCAAACAAACATATTTCAGGTCATAAACAACATACAAGTTCTCTCAAGATCGGACTATGATCACTCCGTTTTTGATCCGCCTGGGCAAGGTTTAAAAGCTAGTCCAAGGAGGTCACGTCTCACTGGAGACTACATTGTGTAAAACGTGCACTCGTTTGGCTGTTTGTTTACATCCGTGCACAAACACATAATAATTCGTTCGTCAGGTTAAACAAAAAAACATTCTTTTCGCGTTTTTCGTGCCGTACTCACATGTCATCCGCTCAGACAGGTCACAAGCCAGGATGCATTGTTTGTCATGGTTTTCTCGTTTATGACGGAAGCGCATATTTTAAGAAACTCGGGATTTTCCGGGAATAGACCTTCGCATGCCAGGCCTGCACCGCCGCTTACTGAGACGCAGAGTCAGAACACTGTCCTGTCATGCTTGGAGCATGAAGTTTTATGGGGTTATCAAAATCAGTCATGCGGATATAAAAAATTGTTGAACTGGGGCAAGGAAGTGAAAGGTATTATACTAGTCTGCACCGAAATAAAAACGACTTTCAATGCGCTGATGCACCAGCTTCCCCCCAAAATGTCTTCTGGTCAATGTCAAGTGATCATTACTGACACGCCGGTGCTGTCTCATAAAAACATCTCAACGACTGCTCCCTGTGGACCCGAAGAAAAAGAAAATAACCTCGTCACAAGCAAGAGCACAATCAAGCTAGCAAGTATGCTAAGTTTCAGCAAGATTGGTCCACCACAAAGCGAATGGCAATTAAGCGTTAGAATAGGAGACTTTAGTGATTGATTTGATTTATGATTTATTTGCTTCGCCATGGAGTGGGAGACGCGCGGTGGCACTCCATGCTAAAAGTCTCTTGTTCTCGCCATTGCTGAAACTTGGCATACCTACTAATTTGGATATGCTCACTGAAATTAAAAATAGGTACAAAAAAGTGGTCGTGCAGATCAAAAGCAAGCTACTCTATCAGGCCAAGTGATGCCGGTGTAGTGGGCAAAAATGCCCCCCCAATATTTTGCCTCCCCGGGCATTTTATCCCAGGCGATAATGCCCTCCGGGCATTTCCGCCCAGGCAAAAATGCTGTAGATACAGTTTCCCCCTTTGGGCTAAAATGCCCGGCGTTCAGAAAGGTCGTTTCAATAGTTGCTAATAACTCTAGCCAAACAAGGATACTTAAATACAAACAAAGGCATATTCAAAAAGGTTAGCACAATACAAGGACTCTTCTAAGGCGTCATAAAAGAGAATTATTCAGTTGCGCCAAAATGTGACACCGATTCCGGACTTTCTTATCTTACTCCACAGGGAGCGTGCACCTTCCGTGACGCGCGTCACGCTGGTTGACCTCGGCGTCTGTTTAACACCTCCTCAAACGGAAGGGGAGGGCCAATGGAGAGAAAAGAAAACACGCAAAAAAAAAAAAGAAAAAGAAAAAAAAAAAAAAAAAAAAAAAAAAAAAAAAAAAAAATATATATATATATATATATATATATATATATATATATATATATATATATATATATATATATATATATATATATATATATATATATATATATATATATATATATATATATATATATATATATATATATATATATATAGAACTCAGGGGAGAGGGGGAAGGAGGGTACTACCCTCCTCACTTTTTTTATATTCTTTCCCTTCCATTTCGAGAATTTTGAAATCAGGTTTGCGGTTTGTTTTGAAACTTTTCTAAAATAAATTGTGGGCTGCCTGCGATTTCTCTGTCATTGATTGTCTTGGCATTTCCGAGGGCAAAACCTTTGTCATCTTCGACAGCAAATTTCAAATTGCTGTTTTGATAGTCTTTCGGGCAAGCTATTATTTAAAAAGTTCGTTCTTTTATTTTGTTTAATCATATTTTAAACCAACACTGATCACTGTGTTGCGTTTAGTTAGTGATTACAATACAGTACGTGTCTGAATCTATTGAGTCACAACTCAGATATCTTTGGAATATCCGTTTAGTACAATACTTGATTATTATTGTGAAGTAGCCTTTCTTTATTGTTTCGCTTTTTTGTATAGCCTTCGTTCTACTGTATGACTGTACGTGTACTTTAGACTTGTGAAGGGGATTTCTGAGGTTCTTCGTAGCGTTCAGACCGTTTGTAATTAAAGTGTTATGTTAGTGACCTGTGAGTTCCTTCTGCTCCGTGCCCTCGGCAAGCGTTACAAATGTGAGTTGTTTTGGACAATCTGGCTTTCGCCTATGATAAGCCAATTGTATCCGACATGATTTGTCAAGTTACAATTGCTAATCAAAGTACAATAATCATATTAAGGGTCGCAACTTGTGCTTTTCCCACTTAACTGGAAATGTATTTCAACAAAGACCAAATAAATATTTGCCGTTGTATTTAGAAACAAACGACTTCAATGACATTCTGTACAGGGTAAAGTTTGAACGTGAAATATTGACGTTTGGAGTACCTGTTTCTCGTCCACCACTGAATAAATAGTGTATCCGACTGTCAAGTTACTAAACGCAATTTAAAAGGTAAAAGTGTACTATTAGAGGCACAACGTGGGTAAGCTATTATTCGATACAGTATTAGTTGAAAAGTTCCCAGATCGCTGAACTGAAATGTCTTCCAAGAGAGACCTCTCGGACGTTCGCCGTTAACCCTAACCCTGTCAGGTTTAATTTCTGCCACGCGTTCTCTGTTATATCAAAATTCACCGTAAATCGAGAACGATTCCAACACAAAAAAGCAGCGATAATTGTTTCCGCCGCACGCTAAGTTTGGCAAATGGGGATATTCTCCCGAAAGAAACTATTTTATTTTCTAGTCCCACGCGGATTGTGACGAATAAGGTAGGGCGGGGTGCACGAATAAAACGAGGAGGGCGAGTGGAATTCCTCACCCCCCTCCCCCCCCCCCCCCCCCACCACCATCCAGTTTCTTTCCGTCCATCTGTCCGTCCGTCCGTCCGTCCGCCCACCTCACTCCTCCGAAACAGTTCATCAAAGACACCACAGGTCACGCAGCACTTGACAGTATGAACTGATTACATCCAGATGTTGGCTAGAATTTGATTATTTCAGTATCCTACGTTTACGCACGGACGAGCTGTGCACGGATTTGTTGATCAGAATTACTTGTAACTCGAAATCGATGATTTTGTGAATGGGGGGCATTTTTACCCAGAGAGGGCTTTTTTGCCTGGGCAAAAATGCCCTGGGAGGCATTTTTGCCTGGGCGTAAAAGCCCGGGGAGGCATTTTTGCCTGGGCAATAATGCCCGGGGAGGCATTTTTGCCAGGGGGGCAAAAAAGACTCTTACACCGGAACATACGTACTGACTTGTGTTTTTCTGCATGTTGATTCTTTATAATACGCCCTAGATTTCTTCACGTCCGTACAGAACGAGCAATTTTTGTGCCGCACGCATAGAACATTTCGAAATCTGCAACGTGATTCATGCAACAATGAACGAATGTTGCATTACTTGGGATTAAACCGACCAACCGATGTACGTTATAGATTTAATCCTATTTCTAAAATGGGTGAAGTGCTCTTACTGAAGAACGGATGTTTATACTTAGGTGCTACTGGACTGTTCGTGAATTCCGTTTTTCGGGAAATCAAATTATGATCTGTTATTTCCGTCGTCTTTCACGGCTGCGGGATCACTACCTGGGTACCAGGGGTTTCTTGCTCTCGGAAGCTCCGATGCGGCCGCGTAGGGCTGGGGGCGAGGCGGGATGCTGATCAGTCAGAACGAACTGGGAAGCACGGGTAGCGGCACCAAAAGCAGAAAGAAGGAGAGGAAAGCAGCCAAAGAGAAGAAAGCTGTCAAGAGAAGAGACAAGAAAACTACTGTGAATGATTGCAATTAGAATTGATGGGGTATTACGCACTCAAAACGATACCATATTTAATCTTGCACTGTGTAAACAAATTTAGTTTTACTGGTAGCTTCAAAATCTTTAGGTCGGTTGCCTTTGTGGTTTTTCAGCCATTTTGGGGCGCAACACGCACTGAATTCTCGGAGCCACACGATAACGGTCTCCTAAGTTTCCCAGACGGTTGTGGACAGTTTTCACCGCTGCCACCAGAATTTTCGCGTATACAGTAGGAGAACTTACCTGGACCGCTTCCAGTTCTGTACTGAATTTAGTAATACTTAATCGGAACACCTCCTTCTCAAGCTAAGCGAAAGGCGCAGCTATATCACCAAAGCTGCAAATGCCAAAATAGCAAATTATAATCCCTCTCGCAGTTTAAGAGAAGCTTATTGCTCGCGGGCAGCGCAGCTGCGGCGAGCTTAAAAATGGATATTTTTTTGTTTTTCTTTTTCTGGGTCGAGAATCAGCACACGGTGATTGGTTCATATTATCACGTGATATGCGATGACGTAAATCGCCGCCCGGTTGGCTCAGTTGGTTGAGTGCCGGTCTTTCGTGCGGGAGGTCGCGTGTTCGAACCCCGGCCGGACCAGCACTCGGGATCTTACAATAACTAAGGAGAAGATGCTGCCTTTGTTTTTATCAGCAAATGGTAAAGATCTTCACGTGGCTCGGATGACTACGTAAAATGGCGGTACCGTCTCCTATACTTCTATACTTGATTACAGGGGGACGTAAAAGAACCACTGAGGACGTAAACAAATTTCTGGCAGCGACCACTCTCAGTGCCTGTACTCCACAGTAATATGGCGAAGCCAAATTGTTGCTAAAAAACCCCTTGAGGGGAGCATCAATAAAAATATGTATGTAATGTATGTAATTGACTTCGCTAAACAACTCGAGATGTGGCCAGTGAATATTGCTCGTTACTTGTATTGGGCTGTGGAACATGTACGGATAAACTGGATTTTAGGGAATGATTATGGCTTGTGTTCTTAAGTTCACCGCGGAAGCTTTGAGAATAGCCGTAAACAAATGTTTGATGGATACCGCTGGGGAATTACAAATTAATCCCGACGAAACTTTCTGTCGCGGCACGAGATACTTCTGGGAAGATAACAGGCCGAAAACGGAAACCAAAGCTACGATGAGCTTTAGCCGCAAAACAATGACGATTTATGCTTTACTCTGTGCATGACATATGTTGCCTCATAACATTCTTCTGCTTATCGTACATTGCCTGTTGAAATGTTTCTTTCATTCGATCATGTAGCCTTTGTTTCGCAATGGTCATTGTATACCAGATATGAAAAATACACTGAAATAGTCCTGAGCATTGAGTTTGCAGTCACAAATGACTGTGAACAAAACCGCAATAATAATGTAAAACAATTGTCGTGTTACATTCCTCGCTTTCAATTTTATATTTGTTACAGAACACGAATACTCGAAAGCCTGATAGAAGAAACGTATTCAGTTAATAAAAGAAAACACAAAAGTATTGAAGCGAAGGCTGGATTAATCGTGGCCTCTGGTTAAAAATAAGAGTCGAGGTCAAACTGTCAAAAAGCGATTGTGCATAAAAAGATATGTAACGCATTCTCAAAATTCAGGGTCGCTCTCCTTTAAGAAGCAAGTGTATGAGTGTTGTAATGATAATTTATAGTTTAATCAGGTTTCATTTGAGCAAGGTGTCAACAGCCAAGTTCTCTATACTGTGTGATATTTTTCTGGTCAGAAACTGGAAGTCTCTCTTGGGAGTTCCACTCTTGTCCCTACTTTCCATTTTAGTATATTCTGGTCTCGACGCAACTCACGCCGCGAGCTCACTGGCGACGCCAGTCTAGTATTATCCTAGAGAGACACGTCTATTCAGGAGACACTTTTTACTGTCCCAAAGGTGTCCCCTGATGGAGGTTCCACTGTATTGAGTAAGATCCCCGATCTTATTGCTTACTCTGACGCGAAGGCTAGACTGTCGGATGCACGGATGACCATCATATGACTGATAGCCAAACCAAGGCAGACATGTGCACATGCGCACGCAAAGTCATGATGCTCAGCAATTTCTGTGGCCGTGAGTGTTCTTTGTATTCCTTGACCTTGACCTTGGAATGGTGTAAAAAAGGCTGCTTTCCTTTTTTAATTTTTTGCAATCTGCAAATAGTTTCTATGTGGGCCCCTTGCGCGTTAGGCGATCACGCGTTCGGCCCATCTCATTAGCTCATGAGTGATGTCTCCCCTCTAAGTGGCAAAAACTACTGAGGGGGGGGGGGGGGGGGTGGGGAGCGGCGATGAAGTGCTATCTATACAAAAGCCGCCATGGCACAGGACCTGTGAGAAAGTTTGTGTTTTATTATCTATTTAACTCAAAGAATACACAAAAGCTCATAAAGAGTTTACGTCACTTTGTTATAACTTGGGGACAGAATGTCAGATGCCAAATTTCCTCTCAGCTAAATATAATTGTCTCTCGCACGTGGTGAATCAAGGCACAGTTATAGCAGCTTTGAGTTTTGTCGATTCTTTGATTGTATTTGAAAATTCTGCTCCCCTTTAGCCCCCTGACTGACATATCCACACATTGCCGGAATATCTGGCAGACAGGCAACACAGATTTACATTTAGAGAGACACTAGTTCCTGACGAAATGACAACGGCATTTGCGATAAACGTTCCGCTCATGAAAGAAAGATGACAGCTGTATAATCTGTATGGTGTGACCATGACATGTGTTTTATCCAAGGTAAAGGATGTTCAGTTCCGAGATTCTTGCTTTCGCTCATATGTCGGTTCATACATGATTTCATGACGTAATTGCAGGATATACACACTGTGGTGTGTCTGAGTTGTTTGTTGACAAAATTGGCTCGAGCGGGTTTTGTCTAGCTCTAGTATCTGTCGAAGGGGAACAGAATTTCAAAGCCTAACTAAAAAAATCGACAGGAAATTTTACTGTAAATCCTTTTCACCACCGTTCGAAGAGCACTGAGAAATAAATTTGTTTGGCTGGAGTATGTTACTTTACGAACCTGTATAACGGGTCAAAATCTGGCTTACCTTGCAGAAACTTACACAACAACTTGAAATATTTTGGCAAGCTTTACTTTGCTCCTTTTGTGTAGATCAGCTTAAAAACATTATAATAAACTGTCATTTTTGTGCATTTGTGTTTGGTCATGCATAGTACGTAGCTGGTCTAGTGTATTAGAGCCCCGATCAAATGGTGATGATAGTCGATAATAGTTAGAACTCTCACGCCCGTTTGAACACGAACAATCATGCACTATCATGGACTATCATCAAGTAGCAAATAGCTTCATGTACGCTTTCCAGACATATCCTTTTGGTCAGCAAGTCTGGATGCTCTCCTGGGAAAAATTTTGTAATATAGTTTCCTTTTGTTTTTGGTGGCGGTGGGCAAATATCTCTTTTCTGGAAAACGTTTTCTGAACACTCTCTTGGCTGAGAAATTTTGCGGACTGGCTAGAGGAATACTGACAGATATGTTTTCTCAGCAGCTTGTTGACTTAATTCTCTCGTAATAATGGCTTTCCAGGACGTGGACGATACTTGTAATCGTTTATCAGATGCCCTATTACAGAATTCCGATTTGAAACGTACTTGAATCCGCTCTCTTTTCTTTTTCCTTTCAGCGACTTTTCTCGTTGCAACAGAGCTTGCGGTTAAGCAACTCCTGGTCAAAAAGTGATTTAACCAATAGCCACATGGCTTTTAACGGACAACGGCTAAACGGGGCTAACCCTGTTTACGGCGTCCGTCAATTTAGCAAATAAACCAGATCTAAGTTAGGCTTTGTTAAAAATAAATCGACCCTCAGTCTTCAGCCGCCGTTTTGTTCTCGGAGCTAATCACGTCCAATCTTTCCAAGACATCACTATAATGAAGGCGGATTATACAGTAAAACCCTGCGCTAACTTAAAGTCGTAAGGGACACGAGAAATAGTTCGAGTTAGCGGGAGTTCAAGTTAGCCGATTAAGGGAAATCCAAGGGAAATGGGTTTAAGTTCGAGATAGCGAGGAATTTGAATAAAACGAGTTTGAGTTAGCGGGGTTCTACTGTACTTCATTTGGGCGTATATGTGACAAGTGATGATAACACTTTATTTGAGGAGGAGACTGTGTTGAATTCCATCACTTCCGTTTTCGCAGTGGTTTTTCTCAGAATTCCACAGGAATGTGTTGGACAAACAAGAACGGGATGAAATGTTCCGTCAAGAACACACACATATACACACACATAAAACAACATTTTAGTATGGTTATAAGTGAAGATTGCACGCCAAAGTTCCGTTCTTTCCTGATTTTGTCATTTACTCGGTCCCAGTCTTTTTGAGTTGTAATTAAGATTTCGAGAAATAGCATTTCTTCCTGGAACAGGCTATTTCTCTCTTACGGCCGCGCGAGGTCTGGACCTCGCGCAGCCGCAAAAGAAAGAAAGGCTGATCACGTCCGTTTTCGTTATCATTTTGTGCCTTTGTTGACAAAGAAATATCTACCTCAGTACATCCTGGTTCCTCAGTGCGATTGTTTACATTTTAGACGTAAGTAAACACATTCTCGGCAGTACTTGAACTAAACTTCCGCCAACTTTACATACAAGCAAGAGGAATTATGTCTTTATTCCGTACATAAAGTAGCAACTGCTTACTAGAATTATGATATTCGCAGATTTCTCCTGTTCCTGTAGCCGCAGAGACTATCTAGCCTATTTTGGAGCGTCTGATGAAATACTATGATTACGCTATAAAGGATAGTATTTTGGGCAGTTACAGAACCTCCAAACGAGTCGTACAAGTGAATTGTCGACTCGCGGTCGTACGACTCGTGTAATGTATTGACGAATCGTAAAGAAAGCAAGTCGATCAGTAAATCTCATTAGAGTCGATCCGTGAATCTCATTAGAGACATTTTAGAGTTTTTCGACAAGTGTTGAGTCTGTGTCCTCGACGGTGTCAAGTCGTACGAGTCATACGAGTCGTGCAACTCGTTTAATATATTCATGAGTTGTAAAGTTTTGATAACTCGATCCGTGAATCTTTAATATTTCATTTCGCGCGGTGTTTTTTGTAGAACGAGGAATTACGCTTCTTTGCATTTTGCCCAATGCTCTTTTGTTGACGAGAATGCTCTTCTAAAGAGGATGTGTGCATTTTGCGTGGTCCCTTTACTCTTTTCTGTAGTGCAACGAGGAATACGCTTCTTTGTGCGCATTTTGCGCCGTGTTCTTTGTAAAATGAGGAATATATGCTTCTTTGCATTTCGCTCAGTGCTTTTTGTAGGACTAGGAATGCACTTCTATTGTGTGCTTGGTGCTTTTCCGTAGAACGAGAAATACACAACACTTTGTGTGCATTGCGGGTGGTGTTTTTAGTAGAACGAGGAATATGAGCTTTTTTGCATTTTGCTCAGTGCTTTTTGTAGAATGAGGAATGCACTTCTAACTGTGTACTCGGTGCTTTTCAGTAGAACGAGGAATACACAATTCTTTGAGTGCATTTCGCGTGGTGTGTTTTAGTTGAAGGAAGAATACGCTTCTTTGTGCGCATTTCGCTCAGTGTTTTTTGTAGACCGAGGAATACACACTGAAAGATTCTTCGTGTGCATTTCGCGTGGTGTTTAGTTGAGAACGAGGAACACACTTCTTGCGTGCATTCGCGCTCAGTGCTTTTTGTAGAACGAGGAACACAATTCGTTGCGTTCATTTCAGATGGTGTTTTTAGTAGAACGAGGAATACACTTTCTGGTCCGTTTTGTAGAAGGAGGATACACTTTTAAATTTGTACCTGCAGAATACGCTTGTTTGTGCACATTTCGCGTGCCAATGAAGACACCGCCAATGGGTCACGGATCGTCTGCCTTTTTTTACGACTTGTGAATAACAAAGCCAGTCGATCCGTGAATCTCATTGACGGTATCTTCATTCGCTCGAGTCGCACGAGTCGTACAAGTCGTCTAATGTATTCACGAGTCGTTAAGAAAGCCAGTTCGATCCGTGAATCTGATAGTGACTAAAAGAACACACGAGTGACCACGAGTGACCACGAATGACCACGAATGACCACGAGTGACCGCGAATGACCACGAATGACCACGAGTCAAAATAAGCTCCTCACGTGACTGTGACATCATTTTAATGACATTTTAAACTTAAAACATAATATCATGCGCTCATGATAAAGTGTAAAAGTTTCACTAGCGTCATTAAAAAAAACACTTTGAAGAAAACGCCAACCACAAGGCGTAAAGTATCATAGCGTGAATGTTTATTACACTCTACACACCTAAAAATGTCCCTTGCGTGACGAATCACGTGTCTGCATCGGCTGTAGACAACGTATAACACAGCGTGCTGTATTTAATTCAAACACTTTTTCGGCACAGGAAAAAAGAAAAGCAAACAGTAAGTGCAGTAAATATTCTTGTAAATAATAGCAATAGTGACCCTACCGGACAGATTTGGATTTATCAGAGAATTTGAGTCTCTTTTAATGAAGTCGTGGGAATTGCTCACTAAATTCACATGGCGTGGGAACCTACATATGATTGGCTTATCGCAGAGATAAGACCGCTGAGATGTAAAAAAATTTTTGCATTTCTGGCCCTCTTGCCATGGAAGTCCAGATAAAAAAAAACGGAAAGATTTTAGTCCAAAAAAGTACGACCAAAGTAAGAAAATGAGAAGACCCAACACTGGAGTGGAGGTTATTAACATCAGCGACGTGGAAAGTAATGGGAACCCAGCGGAAAAACAAAATGTCAGTAACAAAACTGCCGGCCACGTGCGAAAAGTACTGCAGTCAGACACCGAAAGTGATTATTCTGAATCACAACCAAATGCTGCACAGCAAAGTCCCGGAAGTCCCGGTGTTTTCTTCAAAGTGGTTGTTTTTTTTTTTTTTAATGACGCTAGTGAAACTTTTACACTTCATCATGAGCGCATGATATTACGTTTTAAATTCAAAATGACAATAAAATGACGATCCCGAAAAGGCTGTTCAGTCTAGATATATAAATATACAAATATATATGTCACGTGACCACCTAAAACTATCGTGTTTAAACTGGAAACACTCCAAAGGCTCTTGGTTTTACCATTCTAATGACTAGCAACCATAAAATTGTATAAACATGCTGACTTAATATATTTCTTTGTCGTTAAACGGTGTTTTTCAGTGGTCACGTGATAGATATAATTGCCTAAATATATATTTCAACTGTACAACCTTTTCGGGATTGATTTCCCTCTCCAAACTGTTGAACTGCTTTTTGATGAGGTCACGTTCACCGATTCACGGTGAACTGCTTTGATCATACCGTACTAGCCGGTGTCTTTCACTTAAAGCCAAATTTTATCTCGAAGTTAGGCAATGATGACTCCATTCTCGCATTATTATTATTATTATTATTATTATTATTATTATTATTATTATTATTATTATTGCCAGAGGATGACGTAAGCGTGGTTTATAACTTATAAACCACGGGTAAGCACGGTTTATACTCTGGCAAACCACGGTTTCCGACCAATCAGAGCGCGGCTTGTATCGTGACTATGTTATATATATATATATATATATATATATATATATATATATATATATATATATATATATATATATATATATATATATATATATATATATATATATATATATATATATATATATATATATTGTATATGTAGTTTCGTATGGACTTTACGCACGGTATATTTTTCAGTAAAGCACTCGTGTCTATATAATAAAAATATAAATATATATATTTGTGTGTAGTGTGTAGTTCATATGTATCTATCTGCCGAGGGAGGCTTGCTTTCGATTGACAACATTTGATCATGACAGAGTTGAGTTATTTCAAATCTGTGTTCTTATTTCGTCCACAGATGCTAGAAACTGATAGTGTGGTCCGTAGACGCTTCCACGGACGAAAGGTACACATGCAATTCAACGAATAAGTATAGAGTAACTATTTGATTAGGCTAAATTCAGCAGAAAAATAGGGAGATTTTGTGGGGCTCCGTCAAGGCTTGAGCACTTTGGGGGACCGGGGGCATGTTCCACCGAAAACTTTTAAAAACTTTGTCTTCTGAAATGGCATTTTCTGCATTTTGAGAGCATTTTCAATGAAATTTCAATGAAATGTGAAGGTTTCAGGCAGCATATTTATTTATTTGTTTTATTAATTGCCTGAAAACTGGGGAGACTTTGATAAAATTGGGGAGATTGCATAAAAAATGTGGGGCTGGAATGTCTGAAAGCGTGATAAACACTAAAGAATAGTTAATTGCTCTTAATTGCTAATAGTTGAATGTTTACTCAATGAAATAAAGCTGGGGCAGATTGGGGAGGAGGGGGAGGTTTAAGCGCCGTAGGCGCGAGCTGCTAGGAAATTGGGGGTATGTTCCCCCAGAAAATCTTGAATTCTAGATTCTCTGAAACTCTGTTTCCTGCACTTTTAAAGGTACTTTTGAACAAATGAAAATGTTCAAACATGTGCTCTATCATCTCACAAAAGGAATTATATACCCCCTCAATTCCTCCCCCCCTCCTGGTTTTAATGAATGCAGTCTTACAGTAGCGAATCTGGTTGATACATTGTATTTTATAGTGTAACAATATGGCGCTGCATTTTGTAAATATTATTAAGTTTGGGAGCCTCTATATTCCCGAGCGTAAGTGAGGGTAATAATCACGACGCTAATGCAGTAGTATTGCCTTATTTGGAGACTCCAAGCGGGTCGCCCATCTCGAAATTTAATGTCCGTCTGTCAGCCTGGCGTACGACTTCAGGCGAGGCTACTTAAGCGCGGTTACTCAGCAGCTGAACTGTAAACCGCCATTTTCTTTGGTGACAAACGATAGAGTACAAACGGAAGTGAATTTGTACAACAAGATTCAGATACAAAAGGCCAAGCAGTTCGACCGACGGCTGTAAACTGCCCAGATATTTTGCCAGTGTATAGGAGGCAAGCTTGCTAGCTGTGAAACGAATTCTTTAAGGCATCGACTAGCCGACCTGAGCACAATCCCAGACGTCAGTATTGTGTTAAGACGCGGACACTTCTTCAGGAAGGAAAAGCAAAATACAGTCTGTGGAAATCGAACAATCACCGTGGCAAATTTCACCTTTTACAATAACAGGATTGCAGTTTTCAGAATCCAAGTTTTGACAAGATGACGACGTACAATACATTGGAAAGTGGAATTTTCGTACTGTATGAGGACTGCTCTATACAGTGTATTTTGAAACCATTGAAGACGTAAACAATAGTGTTTTGGGTTTTGTTTCCTTTGCTGGAAAAGAGCTAAAGCTATGGCTTTCAGGAACCGGTGAGTTTTGAAAAATTACACAATTATCGTACAGTACGCGTATATTAAAGGCTATTTTAAAGTCATGTTATCATTATGGTATTTCAACAATAGCCGTATATTTTGTCGTTTGATACCCCGGGAACTGTGATGAAGGCCAAGTAGGATTATATTGTGATCTTTTCGCTAGTTTTCAAAGCTAGTTTAGAGTGCCTTCGAGCAAGATTGTGTCATCCGATTCCTGACATATTTGCATAATTTCGCTGACAGTCTGGCACATGGAAATGCTGTGAAGTTTAATTCTCGCCACATGTGTTGGCACACTGTATTCAAGGATAAAATGTAACCGGGTTGAGGTGCTCTTGCTCTCTGAAGACTTATTAAAGTAGAAAATACCCGGCCAGGGGCCACTGCTTTCCAAATTAAACAATTACAGTCTATTGCATATTATTGTCTATTGGTGGCCAAATTTGCGCACTCAACACAATCGGACCTTGTACTTATTTAGTGACCGGGTTTGTTCGCTCAATACAATCGGACCTTAATTGTATTATTTAGTGACTTGTTTTTTTTTTTCTGTCAAAAATTTAAAATTCTTCAAACGCGGTTTGAAAAGTTGTTGTGTTCCAAATTAAATACTTGCCAAAATTCACTCATTTCCGAGACTTTGAAAGCGCATAAACAGCTGGCGACTCTCGCTTTGACAGTTCTAAATTTGTTACACTTGAAGAAACTTATTAAGTTGATAAAGTAAAAAAAAAAAAAAAGAAAAAAAAAAAAAAAAAAAGGAACATACACGTATGTGGTTAGGATACAGCGTTGGCTGGAGCAATCGCGGCTTTTCTTAAAATTCATAAAAATTTCGGTGTCGAAGATTGACTTTGCTGACTGTGCAAAACTGATCGAGTCACGATTCTAGTTGCGCTTTTTTTGACTTTCAAGTCTCGGGAGTATTCTGTAGTTGCGTGCAAAAGTTGTCTCAGCAAATTTTGGAGTTCAGCTACAGTGTCCACGAAAATTGCAGACTGTGCACGTTCTCTGAACTAAACAAGACTGCCGTGCGACAAAAATGTTTTTTTTTAGCGGCCGACTGGTGACGTCGCTACACAACCGTGGTTTGTAAAAAGGATGTTAAAGTAATCTCCAAGCGGGAAATAAACAAGAAACCCGCTTTCCAAAACCACTACAGAGCGAGGGGATATCTGCGATTATTGTATTTCTAGTAGTAAACTCTCCATACTGTTGTACTTGTCCACGTATAGACGTGTTATTGTAAAAATGCCATTTATGGTTTTCTAGGCGGATTTAAGGTTATTTTAGGTCATTTTAAAGTGCCTATAATGGCAAAAATGCTAATTTTAAAATCGATTCTACGTCAGGCATGTAGTTGACTAATGGAATATTTCTGTGGTTGAATGGTTGAATATTTCTGTGGTTATGAAGGTTTAAATTTTGTATATGCTAAGACTTGACGTCTACCCAGGCATTTGGTGTCATTTTTTTCTCCTTGTAATTGAAACTGTTTTCAAATTCAAACCATATATTTGGTAAAATCATTTACACAAGTATCAAGCAAAACATGGATGTGTATAAAATGTCATTTATCTCTACCAGCAAGTTTTGTATAATAAATAATTTCTGGGTAGACGTCACCTCATTAGCATATTCGAAATTTAAACCTTATAAATCGTAGGTGCAACATTCAAACCAGAAAATGTTCTACCAGTCAACTATTTACCTGACGTAGAGTCGATCTTAACAATAATATTTTAGCCATTATAGGCACTTTAAGTCTGTTTGCATGTTGTCTGAGCAGTTTAGTTTACGAATTAAGTACCTAATATACATGTTTTTGCACTGTTCGTATGGCTTTCAATAAACCCGGGAGTACTCCAAAGTTTTCGGTATGTTTAGGCCTTTTGCATCCAAGGGCCTTTTAATAAAACTGTCATAAGCTTTATTTTAGTCGTTGAAGTCTGCAACTTCGGTCCAAGCTATTTAAGCTAGTTTTGATTGGAATATCGTCAAATTGTCTTTTAATCGCATTTTGCATGTTCTTATCTGGGTATCGTTGAAGCGTATGTATAGAGTTATACTTTGGCTGTGAAGAAGATTGGGAAATGACCAGAAATGTCTACAACCAGAAGCCCAGCTCTTTCTTTCAGAAAGAAAATTTTTAAAAAAATATTGACATCAATAAGTATGATCGCTATGTGCAAGGTTGCTCTAGTTGGTTCGGAGGTGACTTGGGGGAACATACTTGAGAACACAAGGTCTACGAAGTTTGGGTGGGCTCGTGTGATCATTGGTCGAAAAAGTTTATTAAAATATCTCAGTAATTAGCACAATTTGTTTTTTCTGCTTATTTTGAATCACATATGATTTGTTTTTTCAATGAATTGATCTATATTTGCTTTTTTAATGATTCTTGGTTAATACGTTAGATGAATCAAGTACATGCATAGAATGCATGTCATCAAAACCTTTTTGGGAGCATATCAAACTTATTTCATACTGAAGTGAAAATTGCTCTGAGTTTCGCCCAGACCTTCTTACATCAAGGAAGACGATAAAAGTTGATCTGAAAGGCTCAAATATAGACTAGACTGGGCGCTTACTTGCTTATTTCGAACTTTTACTTCCCCCGTTCGAATCTGTTTTGTGCGCCTTCGAATTCATCGTCCGTCGCGCTCCGGTGATCACTAAACGCCAGACAGCATAAATAGCACAAAAGCTTTGAATTCGAACCCAATTTGCCCCATCTAAGTTTACCGAACCCTCACAAATTATATATCAAAGTGCGCCAAATTTAACAGGGTTTCTTAATCTGGTAGTAAAAATAAACTCTGAGCATGCTCTCTACAATTTTGACCCAGATTCCTTACCGCTGTACAAATTTTTCGCAACATGACCTTTTTACACAGGCCCCAATTGGCGAGACAAAACATCAAAATGACCCATTGAAATCATTGCCAATAGGTATGAATTACCTGTTTACTTAAAGCTTAATAAATTTAGTTTTAGAATCTTTAGGTAAAAATGCGATTGCTTCATTAACAAACGAGCAAGAGAGCAAATTGTATCAAAATTCGAACATCCTTGAGTGAGCCGCCGCTCAGCGGGAGTCACGCAACATCTGGTATAGGCTGTTGTGAGTTTCATATGTTAGGCTTTGTTCACACAGTCAAAATATATTCTACTAATTTTGTAGTGATTGTAATGCCCCAATTTTCCAGGAGGATCATGACGAAAAGACCAGTTCGAGAAAGTTTCAAGAGTTCTTCATACAAGGCGAAGATAAGTCATTGCCCGCTGCGGAATTTTCCTATGGCGCCATTGCAGTAATGACAAGTATTGGACGCATTGTCCTCAGCAACGGGAACGGTGATATTCGTGCAACCGGCTTCAGGATAGCAAAGCAACTCATCATAACCTGCCAACATGTGGTGGAAAAAATTACTCAACATGACGTGATTCAATTTAACCTCGCTGAGCCTCAGTTACCAGGGTCTCCGGGTAGCTCTCTGTGTCCACCACTAGCAACGTTCCTTCTGAAGCCCGATTTATTTTACTACGAAAACAAAAAATTAGATTTCGCAGTAATTGGCATCGAAGAAGCAAATGGCAACGCTGGCACTGACAATGTCAGCATTATTTCTTGTGTAAATACAGTAGAAGAGAAGACGTTGTCAAACTACAGAGTAAGCATTTACAGCCATGTGCTTGGAAAGCCGTTAAAATTGTCCGTTCTTCAGAACGTAAGAGTCAAAGATCCAAAAAGAAAGCTTGACATAGGTACACGTCCTCTGACAGATGAGATATTTTTCCACGAAGCGGACACCGAGGCTGGGTCATCGGGTGCTCCAGTGTTTGATGAAAAGTGGCAGCTTATTGGCATTCATCAGGGAGCGGCTAAGGAACTTGTACCAGGTCAAGAAAGCATTTTCTACGCCAATTACGGCACTCTCATTAAATTCATTATAAATGAAATGTTCTCTAAAGCAGAAGAGCCATTGACGGACTTCGAGAGGAAGTTACAAGGCAAGGAAATACAACTGGGTGTGCCTTTTGCCAAGTTTTACAAGAAAATCAAATACAAGTCCTCGTCCCCAGGTAAGACCCTATATAGAATGATATTCGCGTAGCAAGGAAAAACCCACACTTAACCATATTGTATATTTCATTCTGGCGTCGACGGGCTGTCGGAATAAAAGCCGGCAACACAGATGCCTAAAGGGGTTGCACGGTGCAATGTCTAGAAAGTAGAGTTTGCTAAAGGTTACGCATTTTTGCGCTCATCCTAAAGCCCTGGCTAAACGGACTCCCAAGTCGACCCACGTTTGTG
Organism: Plumapathes pennacea; assembly: GCA_964036295.1. NCBI lineage: Eukaryota > Metazoa > Cnidaria > Anthozoa > Antipatharia > Myriopathidae > Plumapathes > Plumapathes pennacea. Next base: position 5,873,243 of record OZ038469.1, on the reverse strand, counting down.
ACTTGCGTTCAACTTGGGTATCGTTTGGCCATCCACTTGGTTTGATTTTGGTGGTTGCTCTTAAATTTGCACCCAAGTCGATGGAAGCTTTTCACTGTTTGGTCACCCAACCTAAGTCGAGCGAAATCAATGCAAGCTAATTGCATTAAATTTTGTTCTAGAAAATGAATGGTTTTCTTGCAACTTGGGTTAACTTATATAATAAACATATAAACAGCAAACCAGCGTATCGAAACAGCAAAAAAACAACTGCACAAATTTGAAATGTTTAAAAGAAAGGCAGAAACAAACGTTAACAAAAAAGGCAAATAAAAGCCATATAAAAGGAATTCAAGAATGGGATTAGCACCAACCACACATGTCGCTTGTTCTAACTTTCATGTTCCACATATTTGAAGCAAACTTACCCGCTCCGTTGAAGGTCTAATGCTCGAAACGTCATTTTAAAATCACTTTCACGGTGTTAAGCATATGTACATCAACCATTAAAGGGGCCTTCTTGGCCACAGTCGCTTGTCCGCCGAAACCCTTTAATCTGCCTTTTTTGGGGGGCCACAATAGTTGAAAGATAGATTAACAATCTATTTCAATCTCGTTTAGTTGAGAAAAAAGGATTAGTTTCTTTTGGCCTAAAAGTACTTCCCATTTTCTTATTGATTTATTATGTTCTTCTTTTTTGTTAGATTTACAAATTTCTAGATGTAAACAAAAAAAAAAAAAAAAAAAAAAAAAATTGAGTTGGCCTATAGGGCCCTTTAAGGTGATGCATCATACGTTTTACTTCTTCGCCAACGAAAATTAGAATTCTACCACAACACACTAGTTTCTCGCTCTCTGATTGGTCGATTTACCGTGGTAAATGAGAGTCCAGACAACGATGCTGACGCCAACATTCGTGTCGCCAACATTCATGTTTCAGAGGCTTCCTTTTAATAATTTGAACATGGATAATTTTGAGTGCTTCCCGACTTTTGAACTCGGTATAAACGTCTTAGCAGATTTCGACAGCTTTGACACAACGGATGACGAATTAATTGAACACGCTGAGATGGCAGAGAAAACCCAAACCGAAAGCCTGGTCGAGACTAACAAATTAGTGTCGGAAAACACTCGCTTTGCATTGTTAACCGATGAGGACCTGACGGCGATAATTAGCAGCGCTGAGGCAAAGGGAACAAAGAAGAATACAAAGTGGATAGTCAACACAGTCGAAGGTAAACATATTTATTAAATATGTCATGGTTAATATATTTTTAAAGCTGTACTTACAAAGTTCTGCTGTTGTTTACATTGCAGAATGGTGCCGTGACCGCGAGCTACCCAGCAACTTATTGACAATGAGGTACGAAGACATAGACAATGTTCTTCGGAGATTTTACGCCGAGGCTAGGACCAAGAAGGGTGAAGAATACGGCAGGTCGTCGCTGCTTTGGTTTCAGAAATGCAGTTGAGAGATATCTCGCCGCCAACAACCGGGAGGTGAAAATCACCAAGAATCCCTTGTTCGCCCACTGTGTCAAAAGAGGCGTGCACGGTGCATGACATTTGCCGATACGAACTCGTATTCTTAAAGAATACGGGAGTGTCATTACGTTTCAGTTTTCCGAACATTTAACGTGTCATGGAAATGTCGGCACCGGACACGCTATGATTCGGACTTTTTCCCTATCACCGAATATCCGGATGTTGACACGTCTTTGATACTTGGCGTGTTTGGCTCCGGGAATGTCATGATATTGAACGACACGCAAAAATTACCTGGGAATCAAGCACCGGGCATTACACGACGCTTGGCGTGACTGCTAGAGCACGCTGTTTATATTAGCTGAATTTTGTACGTACTGGGAATCGTGTACGCCAAGAAATTACGCGACACGCCTCGTATCCCGCCACTGAAATTCCACAGTTCTCAAGTAATGAATGTGACGAATTCTTCTGGCTTTTTGCTTTGCCTTGCAGAATTTATATTACATTACGGCACTATTTTATTTCTGCAATGCATTCAGTTCTATATCGGCCTCCCTCTACCATCTGTAGTTCAAAGCGAAACACCATGCAATACGTTCAGGTTAATCAGTTTTATTGCAAACAAGTATATCATAGTTCAATACATTTCTGTGCCGTTTTCCTACGGCTTCCCTCCTGTCAGGCAAGTTGTCAAGATGCTGTTGCCTCTTCGTCTCATAGTATCTTGAAATAGCACCTGAAAACATAAAGCGGGGCAACAGACATGAGACCTATATAACCTTGTACATATTCCAGGTTTTAGCGTCAGCTGTACAAATACCGCAAGCCGACGTTTATTTTATAATCATGTACTACACATATTCTATACAAAGACGTTATATTTGAGGAAAGATGTTTGTAAAACTTACGCATTACAACGCTTTTTGGATAACTGTCATTTTCTTTTGAGAGCTGCTCGTACAGAAAGCCTCTAACTCTTTTATTGTGAGTGCTGTCAATACTAAATAGAAAAGACACACGCTGCATGTATGAACGTCAATAAGAAAAGGATATTATGAAGATAATTTTCAGGACTTTTTCATATACATACCCCTCGCTTTTCGTCCTCCTGTCGGTTATGCAGCATATGAACTTCATCCTAGTAATAACGGAGCAACCACAGATAAGAAAGCATGCTAAAATGCATTAGCACGTGTCTAAAATTTATCAGAGCTTTTCACACCTCTTGTGTGGTTTCCTGTTCTCTAATCTCATTATAATTAATACAAATTCCTGTTCCCTCACTACCTTCATTGTTCGACGGAGTCAGAGTCACGATAGGAATGATTACCTTCAAAGCTTTAGGAACGGGCCCATAGTGAGAGGATTCCTAATGCTTTAATGTGCGGCCATTGCTCAGTTCAGTTCTTATCTGCTTGATTTGGTCCTTGATCTCCGACATTTCTTCTTGGGACTCCTCACCTTTCCCGCCATTCTCTGAATGTCGTTGTTCTGTCTCTTCAGTAGGTCTGTCAGAGTCTGAGTTTTCCTTCTGTCCAAAAGTGCCCCTAACTCTCTTGACGATACGACAACATTTCCTTGAATTATCGGCGTCGTAGTTTCTCTGTTTGATGCCGAGCACGACCATTTGAAGCGGCAGGTACATTTGCGCGCCTAAATCTCGAAGGCCCAGAAGATCCGTTTTTTCGACTGCTACTACTGTTCGATCCGAAAAAGGTGCCAGTGGATACCATTTGAGCTTACAACGTCAAGAGGTTTTTTATCGCTAACAAAGAAAAATTACAAGGTCCGACCAAGAGTTACTGACTCAAAGTCCTACAGAGTCCAAAGGGTCGCATGTTAATTGTTTGACGATTATATGTATTGAAAGGAAAAACTTGACGCTAAGATTGTCCAATCCAAGAGCGTCACGTTAATCCCTTAAATCTTGCGCCCGCATTTCGGAGTCTAGCGGTCACACTCAAAACCAGGCTGTAAACGGCCGCGCGGGAAACAGTGGCAGACGCGGGAACCTGCGACCTCGTGGAGAAGGCGGCAATGGGAAAGCAGAGGTTCAGTCGAGAGAATAAGAAAAATGAAAAGAGGCTAATGCAAAATAAGAGAAAGAAGAGGAAAAGACACTTTCGTAAGGCAAGAACTGAAGAATTAGAATTGATAGGCATACACAAGCAAACAGACTAAATCGTAACTTACATTAATTATAACTCAGTATAAAATATCATTAACTAGTTGAAACTGCAGTGTTGTTATTTTCTCTCCAACGAAAGCTGAATGTTCGTGATTGTTAGTAAGAGACCGGAATTACTTAGTCGTCAGGCATTTCCGTGCGTATTGTTTTACCGCCCATTAAACACAATAGATCCTGTGTTAGCACGAATAACGCAAAACCAGGTTATACAACCTTGTCAAATAGATTTCTTCTCAGGGGTATTGGTGTTAGTTGTAGGGATTTTTTTTTCAAACGTTGCACAAAAGCTCTTTGAATCTTGCCATGCCTTAATTCTTGGGTAAAGTTACTAAATGATTTAGCAAATTCTCTACAGTTCTTACATATCAAAGGCGATGTACAGAGGGACATCAAGGCTGATAACATATTGATTTCATTCCATAACAATAACTACCATGCAATTTTAATTGATTTTGGGAAATGTATCAGAGAATCACACGCGTCCATTAAGAAGCTCTCACTTTAAAATCAAGAATTGTACAAGAAACATCACCCGCAAAATTGCTCCTGAAATAGTTAATGGAACACATCAGCTGCCAGTGACATTTACTCCCTTGGAAAGATTTTTAGGTGTGTTGCTGTTAAGATCAGCTCTGAGCACTTGATGACATTAGCTGAGAAATGCATTAAATCAAGAACCTAAACGAAGGCCTTTGATTGCAGAAATTTGCAGCAAGCTTCAGGATTTAAATTGACACAATGGCACCCGCATTTTGGCAACTACAAAAATATTAACTTTTACGAAAGGTGTTTAACTATGCACGTGCTTTATGTTTTCATATGATATGCTCTTTCAATCGCCTGCTGGTCACGACTTCATTTCCTCCAGTTTTTTCTTATTTATTTTGTGGATTTCAGATTTATTTAGCGATAAATGAGAGGAAAGCTCTTGTGTTGTCAAGATGTCCCATCTTTGGGCAACAGACTGTCAAGATGTCTCATCTTTAGGCAGTTAGTGGAAGTATGTACAAAAACTGAACCCAAACCAGCCAGCCTTTTTCCAGCGACCCAAGCCAAAAGCCAATGAATCAGATCAAGTGTGGTACGACAACAGCCCTCTGGGAGTCAACACGCTGTCGAAAATGATGAAAGAAATCTCGCTCGGCGCTGGCCTTTCACAAATCTACACAAATCACTGTGTTACAGCGACGGCCATCACAATTTGGTCCAACGCCGAAGTGCCTTCTCGCCACATAATGTCGATCTCTGGTCACGCCAACGAACAGAGTATTGCAAGCTATAACTCTAGACCATCGGCTCAACAACTGAAGAACTGCTCAAACATCCTCTCCGATGCACTAGTTGGCCGAGCACCGACTTCAACTGCAGTTGTTCCAGCGGCATCTTCGGGTTCGTCTTCAACTAACACAGTTCATCTTTGTGCTTCAAACACCAGCGCTATGTCCTTCCCGAGTGGAATATTCCGTGACTGCACTATTGCAAATGCTAATGTGCATATTCTGCCCCCAAATAACGGCAATGTTGTTTGAACATTTGTGCACGTTTCGAGAACTTTTGAACTCGCCAAGTTAGTTTTCAAGCTATTGTTGTAATGACCAATCAGAAACGCCTATTTCAGGCACTTGAAAAAATAAACCAATCAGATTGCGAGAAAGTTATAGACAATGCTTGCTCTTTTTATCTGTCACGTTTTGCGACGAAATACAACGAAACTTTGTTGTATATTTCTAATTATTGTGGTAGAAAACAAATTTCCACTGGTTTGCCGTGGTGTGGACTCTTATTTACCACGATTTACGTCATCACATGGTCAAAATTAGTTGCGGACTCACTCGGCGAAGCGCCTCGTGAGTCCACAACATTTTGACCATGTGATGACGTAAATCGTGGTAAATAAGAGTCCACACCACGGCAAACCACTGGAAATTTATTAAATAGAACATCCCAAGCTCAGAGATAGAAATCAAATGGAACTGAAAGTTTTTGGTAAAAAATTTTCGGAATTCTGGACAACCTCTCGAGGCCAGGGGATTATAGTTTCTAGTTATTCAATTGGCGGGGAGTGGGAATTCGTGGTCATTTGACGCGTCGGAATTTCTTGATCATATCCACTGCAGTCAGAGAGCCTCGAAACATTGGAAGTAATCGATATTCTTGTTGTTCACATTCGACTCTTTCAAGAATAAGGTAGTGTTATTTGCCGTCGCTTTTTATGTTGGTCTAGAAAAGGCCCATTCAAATATATCTAACGCGTTGGTGTAACTGCAGGATTCTGCAAGGCCCGCGCCCCTGACTCTGGAAAGCCGCCAACAGTATTGACGTCGTATGTTAAATGTGAGTAGATCAATTTATATTAGTGGTCGTCTTAGTCTGGACGTAAATAGTCCAACACAGTGGAGTAGGCAATACCCACGCAGAAACAGGATACGTGATCAAAGTCGAAACTTAAATACATTTCCCTATGGGGAAAATCAGGGAAGTACGTATGTTGAAGTAACTATGTATGTATCTTTGCCGACTAATTCTGTTTATATTTTTACAGATGTAACGGCGATGATCATGTGTGCTGTGCTGAATTATTTCCCCTGCTCGTTTCTTGAGAGTATGTTTCTTTACTGGTTCTTTAGAGAAGAGCGCACCTAAAGCTATAGGTTTTTGCAAGAAGCAATCACGTTATCAACACACCCAATAAATTACAACCTAAAGGTGGTGTTACACTGGTCGATTTGCAACAATACGATGTTGAACTAAAAATCGTTTAGGTGTAACACCCCATTGCGAACGATTTTTCGCGATGTTTGCAGTGCTGCAACGCGTAGTAAGTTTTTGAAAGCGATTCAAAAACTTGCAACACGGTTGCGTGAATTTGAAGCGAATCGGCGTTGCAAATCGTCGTTGCAAATCGACCAGTGTAACACCAGCTTAAGCCTTTTCGAATGCCGCAGTTAGGATTGAATATTTAATTAATAAATTTCCAGTGGTTTGCCGTGGTGTGGACTCTTATTTACCACGATTTACGTCATCACATGGTCAAAATGTTGTGGACTCACGAGGCGCTTCGCCGAGTGAGTCCACAACAAATTTTGACCTTGTGGTGGCGTAAATCGTGGTAAATAAGAGTCCACACCACGGCAAACCACTGGAAATTTGTTTTTTACCACACTATTTAGAATATACAAGAAAATTTCGCTGTATTTCGTTGCAAAACGTGACACGCTGGCGTCAGCTGGCGTCACATTGTTGTCTAGACTCTTATTTACCACGGTTAATCGACCAATCAGAGAGCGAGAAACTAGTGTGTTGTGGTAAAAATTTGAATTGATTCAATTAAAATCTCAGAAATATTTACCCTCGGACATGCAGAAGGAGGTTCCCAACAACATACCTCCCTCCGTCCAGCTTTTTCGAAATGTTTCTCAAGACGTCGTTTTTTTCTGAAAGGTTAGCATTTTATAGTAACTGTTCCTCGACTCTTTAAACGACTCTTTATTGATTAGTTTTTCAAAAGCAGTCACGACCGACCAATAAGAAATGGTTTACAAATGTAAAAATAGTGACGCATTTTTGTAGCATTTGTCAATTACGATTGTTTTCATTGTTTTTTCGGCTTCTGTAAAAAAATTAAGCCTTATTTCTAAACACCGTTGACTTCATCAACTCTTCCCTACAGATTCTTTAATGAGCCATAACCCCCAAACGGCCCCCTATTTTGTAGAAATGCTTAGTCAAACAAAAAGTTTACCACAACACACTATTTTCTCGCTCTCTGATTGGTCGATTAACCGTGGTAAATAAGAGTCCAGACAACGATGTGACGCCAGCGTGTCACGTTTTGCAACGAAATACAGCGAAATTTTCTTGTACATTTCTAAATAGTGTTGTAAAAAAACAAATTTCCACTGGTTTGCCGTGGTGTGGACTCTTATTTACCACGATTTACGCCATCACAAGGTCAAAATTTGTTGTGAACTCACTCGGCGAAGCGCCTCGTGATGTGATGTGATGTGATGACGTAAATCGTGGTAAATAAGAGTCCACACCACGGCAAACCAGTGGAAATTTATTAAATCTAAAGGGGTGGGCGGTTTCCATCGCCCTTCTAGCGGCAGATGACCTATACCTTTTACGTGTATGTCCGAGGGTTAGGAGCAGCTGCGGTCGACGACAAGGCACTGCATGAAACAATAACACTGCAAACACATTAAATTTGCATGTGGATATAATTTTATGGCTGAACGTCAGTTTAAAGATAATTGTACCACATGACCAATTGGCGCGAAAAGGCCCATTATTAACCTGCGAACATGCCCCACAAAAAAGGAAAATGACTTCTGCTCAACGACAACTTGAATTTTGCTAATAGACTACAATCATAGTTGAGATACTTCATTTAATGGTCAAAATTTAGGTTTGAAGTAGTGCCTACTCCCTTGCCAATCATAATAGCAAATGTTGGGGACAGGATGTTGGTGGGTTCTATAAGTTAACTTATATACCGATTGGTGTATTCATAAAGTCTGTCATGTTTGCATAATTGCAACACTGATTGAACAGCAAAAATTGTGGTGATAAAGATAAAGCTTTGGAGGTGTTCTTAGTCCACTTTCATTAGCGGTGCCAAAATCAATTACTTCATTGAACAATTTAGAAAACAACAAACACACAGGTTGGATCATCGACTTAATGTATTTTGTTTTCTTTTTTGTAGATAAGATGTTGTCGATCATTGTTCTGGTGGTGATTGGTGCTGTGCTGCTTTTCCAGCGCTTTTGTCCTGGAAGCAAGCTTCGTTACTGGTACGCTAGACGAGGTTCTATCAAAGGTCACACCCTGCAGTTTACTTACACCACCATGGATTACCAAGTAAGGAACACAATGCGTATCATCATTTACCTTTAATTTTCATTGTGACCCGGCAATGTTAATAGAGACATAAAAATCTGGCCGCAATTAACGGGGTTTTGTAGTTGGTCTCTTTTAAATGATGTAATGTCAGGTACAATGAAATCTAACTCAAGTTTTAGTGTTATTTCTTTAAAATGCACTGTAAATTTATCTAACGGATTGTACTTTTTGGACGTGAATCTGTTGATATGTCCCTTTTCAATTAAATGATTGTCATTGTCAGGTATTACGGTGTAAATATATAAAGGAAATTGTCTTTCTAACGGGAAAAAAGGATCAAAATGATGAACAGGCAGTCATCCCTAGAAATACGACATGAAAACATTTCTTTTTTTCATTTTTAAAGAATATTTTCATAATCTTACCAAGTTTTTACAATTAGCTCATAGTAATTCTAAAATTACACAGTCCCATTATGACCGACTTTGATTAAAATAGGCATTAAAGTTGGCCAGAGAGATAATTAAGAGTGACTGTCTATAAAACCTAATCAAAATCAAACTAAAATTCCGGCACAAGTCAAAAATAGTATTTACCGCATATTTTGTGTGGGAAGCCTTGACAAGGAACGAAGTGAGATGCGGTTAGATTTTGTAAATGTTGTTTCCTGAAGGTAAAAATAATATATAAAACACTATAGTGGCCAAATTTTCTCAATATCGACTTTTGCAAATATGACATTTAATCAATATTTGATCATCTTGTGTTGTAAAACAACGACAGTCATGGCTTTTTCAACGCCATGGTTTGATTGCTTAGGTCTTTTGTCCACAATTTATCACATTATATTTTTAGCCTATTTCATTTACAGCGCAAGAGAAATTTTAATGTGAAGGTACCATTTTCGGATTTTTCGTGTCAGAATTTGACATAAAATCAAAGGCACATATAGTTATGTGCAATAAATTTAAAGCTCGTTCACCTGATTGGTCTAAATATGGACGTTAGCCATATCAACAGTGCCGTGACATGTGCAATAAATGCGAGGTATTTAGCAGAATAATAGCTTTGAAAGTACACTATCAATAAAACTAATCAATTTCAGCGAATAACTATACACGCATAGTCCTGGGGGGCTGTTGGTGGTGTATACTTGGATTTTTCCTGTATTGAAATAGTTTGAAGATTTGTCACAATTAGCACAAAGCTTGTTGTATTTTTTTGAAGATAGGGTCATTAGTGGGGGTTCTGGATCATTCAAAGCTCGTGGGGGGTCGATGACTCCTTTCAAAATGAAGTTCGTAAATATTTAAGAATTGGTTCATGCTTAGCGTGTATCTATCGAGTTATGGATGCACACGGGGAGCTGGGAGAGTACAAGAGAAGCGTAAAAGTTGCTCGAGGCGTAGCCGAACGATACAACTGTTGAAGATGAACCCAGGAAATTCAAGTCGTCGCTTCAAAGCAATGTGAGATTCAACTTGAACTATGGCGGACAATGCGGGTCTGGAAGAGAAAAGTGATCCATTGAAGAATGTGAACAATCACCATGAACGAAAGACATAGAAATGCTTGCCGAGCGGACTTGTTTGTTATTCGAGCTGCCAGCAAACTGTACTGTAACCCTGCAAGTATAGCGGCTTTCGGAATGAATGAACGCCGTTTCATTTCAAAAGCATTGAAGGCTTGACGGATATTTATCTTTGCTGCGATGGATTTCACTGTCCATGAGAATTAAGCCGTCGAGAAATAGGTGAGTTTTGATTCACACAATTTTCTGTGCCGACCGTTGAAATACAGAATTTTTCAGACTTGACTACTGATTTCCTTTGGGTGCCGGTGTGACTTCATGTAGTCCAATTTCTTCGGAAAAAATAGAACTATTTTCTTCTGAGTTGTAAAGCGTCTATTAATTTTTAAACGAGGAAAGCTAGAAAAAGTTGAAAGGAAGCGGAATTTGCTTACGTCATGTTATTGAGCATGGCCGGGCGTGCACAATAAAGTTATGGAGCACGCTCTTCAACCAATCAGAACGTGGCTTATATTGTGACTATGTTATAATGCCTAATATTTACAAAGACAATGAACAGTGAAAAGCAATTAAAATGCCTAATAGTGCATGAAATATTTTCTTTTTTTCATTTGTGTCAATTTTCTTTTGTCGTCTTACCAAGAAGTCTCCGAGGTACCTTACTAAATAACTGTCAGCTAAATAAACGGTTTTACACCGCAACACTTACGTTTACAATTTGCCAATTGTGCGTTTTCATGTTGTGTTTGTCAACAGTAGGCAGAGCAACAGATTCAGCGTGCCTACCTATTTTTGAATCGCGCGCCGTTCCCTCCAGTCATCTTGGTTTTTTACCGACCGAAGGATACATTTCTTGTTTCTTGTGGCACTGTAACGGCCTGTGAACAGGGCTTTTCTTGGTATACTATTTTGAGGACAGCATGTTAGTGTTTATGAGTAATTACAAACAAAATAAATTGCAATTACAAAATGCAAATCATTTCACGGTTCGGTCAGTCCAGTATTGACTCTGAGTTCGGACTCAAATGAGGATGGAACTTCGATAGTAGCATCAAATTAAAAGTTCGGGGTTTGTAATAACAATAAACCGCAGTTTAGAGGACTAGCTAAACCATACTCACTCGGATAGGAATCATGGTCATGGAGAAACTCCAGAATATTGACAAGGAAAACGTGAAGATGAACCCGAATGACGGATAATACAAGCGCTTTCGCAACACGCGCACACAGCTTTATTTTAATACAGTGTTAATGGCCAGTAAGATTCTATATTGTGTGACAATATTTATTCTGTCCAATACAATAAGATTTATTATTTAGTTGCTCTCATTTGTTCATCAAGCAGGAGCCATTTCGAACAGCGACCGCCATCTTGCCAGTCAATTAATATATTCATTAAAATCTTCCTTATGAAGGGCCTTTTATAGTGCGCCTCCGCGTTTAAGAAGTAACAAGAACCTTGTTCATTTTTCCATCTCTAACAACAGGTAGCGCGTGTGAATGGAATCGAATTTACCTTCCACGATCTGAAGAAAAAACTTGGTCTGAAATTCGATGCAATGCGACAGAAAGGTGAGTGACTGCTAGTGAAGTCCAGATAAATAAGGTGAACTTCGAGTTGATTCTTTTAGAATTTGCAAATTCTCGACTTGGCCGGTTCAATCGGGTGTCAAGCAACATCCGGTTTAGATTTTTGCTACACGTGGTTTTGATGTGGGACTTTCAGTACCAAAAAAAAGTGCTTTGAGAGACATGCACAGTGACAGTATCTTACCAAAGTTGGTACTGGATGCACCGACTAAAGTCCGTTCGGCTTACGTAAGCAAACCAAAATGCAAAAACAAATTTTTTCACTTTTGGAACATAAAATTTCTATAAGAGTTATATTCTACATAGGTTTGAACGCAATTTTTTTTAACAAACCCGAGTCGATAAATAACACAGGTCCCTACAGTACTGTGCAAATGTAATGGCAACGAAATTCGCCAATTTTTGTTTTTTGTTAGTCGCGAAATTTCGTCGAAATATCGCCTAAATTTCGAGTGGAATTTCGCTTCGCCCTCGCGAAATTTCGCAAGTTCAAACAAAATTTCGCAAATCCAAAGAAATTTCGGATGAAATTTTGCAACACCAGCAACGAAATTTCGCATCGAAGTTTTCAGATGATGTTTCATTGAAACAACATCCGCCAAATGTTTTGGGTCAAACTGAAGTGGGTTATATTATCTTTAAAAGCTCAAAGAATTACAGTGCTATTAAACCCTCGAGGCTAGTGTAAATGCTTTAGAAATAAGAGTTAGTTAATTTAAGTAAGGTAATTTAAGTAAAGCTGCATTACTAAAGCATTCGTCCTTTATCACACAAGTTCGTCTGAGTGCATTAGTTTTGAGCAGCGTCGATGGGACATTTCACTCCTTTCCGCAATTTTATCAAAAGGAAGAGACAGTTGAACTTTTGAATGTTACGGTTTCAAAAACAGAATTGCCAAAATAATTTTCTGGGCAAAATTATTGGAATCTTGGAATTTAGCGCCCCATTCTCGATATTTACATACAGCCGCTCTCAAACCTCTGGGCAGTATGTATATAATTGTGACAAAATAGGTATGACAAAGGGAGCCTTCGGGCAACGTTAATATTTCAAAATTTTTGTTTAAATGTATTAAATAGGATGGTGCCAGACATCGCGCGTGGCCCTGGCCAGTGATAATGTGATTGGTTGTAATTGTTATGTAAATTATACTGATGCAGATCTCAAAAAAAAAAAAAACGTTTTGAAACGTTAACCATGGAACAGGGGTATGTATAGGAATTTGGCTGTCCTAGCCATCCTCTTTCAGGCAAAACTAATATCACTATTCCAAACTTTGTAGGTATCGATATATATCATTGGAATATAGTGTTACCGTACATGTGTTAAAAAGTTACCGTTTTCTTTCAGATATGCACTACTATCTCAATCTGGACCGCTATGCTTATGGGGGTGTCCGACATGTCGCTTCGATTCTTGATGGTTTACCAATGATTCGCGGCGCGGAGGTGGTTGCGGTTGATCACAAGTGTACAACTGTGTATTATTATTCAGAAAGCTGGCGGCCTTACAAATCAGCACGTGAAATCTATTGTTCATCACATCCCTGAATTTGACAAAAAGTACAGATCTATATCCGACACTTTCACTGCCTAGTAATGCAAGCCTCCTTACAAAGGTAATGGCCTGACAAGTTAGCACCGGCGGATCAATCCAGGAAGCTGGGGAACTTGAATGCTTTTTCAAAGAACGATCTCGGTGAGAAATCGTGTACGATCTCCATTAGAACGAGGCAGCTCGATGACAGAATGAGCTCGTTCTCAAGAACGTGTCTAGTTCTTGATATCAAAGAACGTGTCTCGTTCTCAAGTAACTCGTGTAACTCGTAACTTTTTCCCAAGAACGTGTCTCGTTCTTGAAAGTGACTCGTTCTCAAGAACGTGTCTCACATACATGCCTTCATTGCAATTGCGATTGTTCGATAATAGGTTACAAAGGTAAAGCCAAAGCCAGAGGCTTATGTGGCACAGGCTAAGCGGAAATTACAAAATGAAAGGTTATCTGTTGTGGGACAGTGGGAAGGATCGCAAATAATTAATTATTATAAACATTCATACAAATAAATGAATAAGTTTAGTTATACACGATAATACAGGGTACTTACAAGTGGGATCTACAAGTAGGATCTATAATTAGGTTGTCACAGTAAGAAAATATGACTTCAGTAATTTTCTATGGTTGTGTTGTTTTAGAGACTGACGAAGGGATAAAGGTATTGAGTTCCAGACATTGTGATCTGATCTGCAAATTTATACAGAAAGTCATAGTGAAGGTCATTTCTGGGTCTAGTGTTGTGGTCATGGTATTCGAGGTTAAGTCTGAGGAATTAGGATAAGGGATTTGGAAGGAGTTTATTTAGATGAGAAAAGACTAAAAAGCATGAAATCTGGAATTTAAGATATTATGTTAAGTTTATTAAACAAGGGTTGTGAGTAAGCATAAATTGAGGAGTGAGTGATAGTTTGAATGAATTTTTTTGTAGGATGAAGAGAGGTTGAACACGTGTAGAGTAGCTCGATGCCCAAATTAGATTACAATATTGCAAATATGGTAAGACAAGTGAATTATATAGAGAGTTCTGAGAGTTTTACAATCGAATAATTGACGACATTTATTGATGACACCTGTTGCTTTAGAGATCTTAGTTCTTATAATTTGGTTGTGGGGTGTCCAGGACAAGTTTTGATGTAGTGTAAATTCCAAGAAACTTGGTGTGCTCAATCCTATCAATGTTAATTTCATTTATGTAAAGGTGAGTATCATTGCAATTATTTTTTTTCCTTGTCGGGTGAAACAGAACATACTTGGTTTTGGTAGGATGAAGGGTTAGTTAGTTAGCTGTTAGCAAGGATGCAACATGCATGCTTGAGTTCAGTAATAATAATAACCATGAAAGATTTTATGTTCTTGTGTTTGGCAAATAAATTTGTGTCATCAGCAAAGAGGATAAAAGCTAGGTAACTAGAGCAGTTGAAAATGTCATTTATGTATATTAGGACTATATAAGTGGCCCTAACACTGATCCTTGGGGGACCCCATAGTTTATTTTCTTGTATGATGACTTAGTGTTATCTAAGTCGACATACTGCTGTCTGTTGCTTAGATAGCTCTTTATCCAGATTAGGGGTATTCCTCTGAAGCCATAAAATTCAAGTTTGTCTAGTAGAATTTGTTGATTAATTGTGTCAAATGCTTTCCTGAGATCAATAAAAATGCGTATTGTGATTTCATTGTTTTCAAATGCTCGGAAGATTTGGTCCACCAATTCAAGGACAGCCATCCACGTGGAGTGCTTTTTTCTAAAACCGTATTGGTGATCATTGAGAATATTAAATTTGGTAAGGAAGGCAGACAATCAAACTCATAAATGTGACTCGTCCTCAAGAACGTGTCTCGTTCTTAAAGGTGACTCGTTCTCAAGAACATGACTCGTTCTTAAAAGAGACTTGTTCTCACAACATGACTTGTTCTTAAAAATGACTTGTTCTCAAGAACGTGACTCGTTCTTAAGGTATTAGGACTGGCTAAAATAGGTTGTATTCAACCCTAATTTACTCACTATTGGCTAGTCACACAAAAAAGAGGTGTTGCTCACATTAACCGGTGTAGGTTAGAGTTTATTATTTTTTATTAGAGGTGTCAAATTTCACAAACAATGCGTCAGGATCGCCGCTTGAATCGCGGGCTCAAATTATAGCTATACTGGATTTTCTCCTCGACAAAATAATTTTCAAGGCATATTCAAATTGCAATATGTGATATACATTAGTCTCTAAAAAACGTAGGCAGCCCGGAGAAGAAAATTAATATCTGGCTTTGTAATATGTTCCCGAAGTTTTCAGCATTAGCCTCACCTTTCGGCGGCCGTAATTCAGTCGTCTGTACGCTTCGTGCTCCGGGCTGCCTACATCTTTTTTTAATTGATGTATTGCACAATTGCCCCAAGTTTTGTCGAGATCGGTTGTATATTACTCTTTTGGTGTAGCATTCTTCCGTGACAGTCCTCACAGGAAGTAGAATTTTAAGAACATTGCGCCGAATTGCAATCGTTCGCCTTGTCCCAAACCAGCGCCATCTTTATATTTTGTTGAGAGACCGCTGTGCAACATATTGAACAAGTTTTCGTCGATTGTACCACGAACGGAAGCGAGCAACTTCGTCAACTAGTCGGCAGTCAAAGACAATGAACATGGCGTCGTAAACAAATGACGTCAAGCATAGCAACGACTCCAAGTCATGCGCATTGAGGATCTCACGCTTGAAACACGAAGCCATGTTACGGATATCTCACGAAAGAAATAACCTTTGCCCCCGCAACAATGGAAACATTTAGTTCTTGAATAGATCCATTCTCGGCAGGCTTCAAAATATGAAAACGACCTTCCAGCTTTAATACCATGATGGAAAACTAAACGAATGCTGATTAAAAACATGCGCCGAACAGTAAGAACACAGTTTCGGCTTTTTTTTTCCCGACACTTGGCCGGTTTTCCCTTTGCTCTGACCGTAAGGAGCGCCAGGGTCGCTGCTTGCTACATTTCTATATGATCGCTACTATTTCTGAATACGTACTTAGTCTAGCGGCGATCATGTACATGCTTCAGCTTCATATGAGCATGTCAAACAAAGGTCTTCAACCGCGCATGAATTTCGTGGGTCTGGCGAAGGATCATGCTCTTTGTATTTCCAGCGAAGAGCTCACAAAGCGAGGATGGAAAGAGGAGCAGTAGGGAAAGGCCTCAGCTGACGAAAACCAAGGCGGAAAGGCCTTTTAATCTAACCCCGCCATACTGTTTTCGTGGACACGCATATCACACGAATGATCGAGGACACATATCGTGTTCGTCACTGAAAACACGCCACCACGCATGCCCAGAGAGCGCCACTGACCATACTTTTCGTTGGCTCCAGCATGGCGTATAAAAATAGCACACGTAGCAACCAACTTCAACGGCAGATATCTAGAAATCTGGTGATCAGATAGTCTTCATCGTTCGTATTTAATCCTTTATGATAATAATAATCAATGTAGTTAAGTAATATGGGCAGTTAATTTTTTGACCCTGAGCCAGTCCTAACACCTTAAAGGTGACTTGTTCTCAAGAACGTGGCTCGTTCACAAAAGTGACTCGTTCTCAAGGACGTGTCTCGTTCTTAAAAGTGACTCTTTCCCAAGAACGTGACTTGTTCTTAAAAGTGACTCGTTCTTAAAAGTGACTTGTTCTGAAGAACGTGACTCGTTCTTAAACGTGACTCGTTCTTAAAAGTGACTTCTTCTCAAGAACGTGACTCGTTCTTAAAAGTGACTAGTTACCAAGAGCGTAACTCGTTCTTAAAAGTGACTTGTTTTCAAGAACGTGTCTCGTTCTTAAAAGTGACTTGTTCTCAAGAACGTGACTCGTCTTAAAAGTGACTCGTTCCCAAGAACGTAACTCGTTTTTAAAATTGACTCGTTCACAAGAACGTGTCTCGTTCTTAAATGCGACTTGTTCTCAAAAAGTTTCGCGTTCTTAATTATCTGTCCAAAACATATCCAAGAACTGTTCAGTCGTGAAAGTTTAAGCAAAATAGGACGGCGACGGTAACGCGAGGTACCAGAAGAAAAGTGTTTCCATATTCTTTGTCTTTGTAATACTCCCATATTCTGCAATTTTCTCAATTTGTTCGGTTCCTTTTTTTCATCGAGGTTCTTTTACTTTCGTCGTCTTTTACAAAGGACGACTGTCATAGTCTCTCGAAATGCTGTCCGCGTACTGAAAACAACAGCTCAATTTCAGATATTCACGTGCGCATTTTGTCTTCTGCAATTATTTCGTTGTTTCACCAAAGCTGTCGTCGTCCTCTTCTGTCTTGATGCTTAAAGTCCCTCCTATGTATAACTTACGGAATGCAGACTTCATCTTTCTAAAAATTCAATACTCTGTCCTATGGAAAACACAGTATACGATGTCTAGGGCGCTTATTATGATAAAAATCGTACAATCACAACTTATGTGTAAGGGAACTAGATTTGGCATATCTTTTAGCACCATTAGATAGCTAGATAGATAGATAGATATTCTTCATTTATCCACGGTCAAATTCATCAGCTATATACATGTAGTTAAAAGCAATATAATATACTACTAGATCTATATTTAATATCACAATTTAAGTCTATGTCTAAATCTAACCTAATCTAATTACAGTAATATGTTAAAACGCTAAGCTGCTTTCCATGAATGCTGTGCCTAAAAGTTTAAGAGTGATGTTCATGGTTGTTCATTACCTGATATTCATGGTTGTACAGCATGGAGAATTTGCCACTTCATAGTTTGCTCAGATGAAAGCTTATTGGTCTATCAATTCACACTACATCACTTATATACTTTCTTCTTGAATGAGCTCAGGAGTAAAACGGTTAAAAGATGAATGAACGAATTGCATCTAGTGTTTAACTAAACCCCTCTTTACACGACACCTCTTACTTTTTGTGAAAAACCTTGCTTTTGTAATGTTTTGTAGTGCAATTGTTGCAAATCTTCGGCCACGTTATATGGTCAGCTAGTTAGTTTGCGACCAAATTTGGTTTTTCATTTCAAATCTCCCCAATTGGCGCAACAGTTCTAAATACATTGAGACTCCGCACAGCCATCGGAACGGGGGTTTTTAAAAACTCTAACGAACGCTGTGTAAGCGCGGCCATGTAGTAATGAAGGTCGTCCCGAAAATCTGGAAAATATTTAAGGTTTAATATTTATACTTAATATTTATAAAGGTTCATAGCACTCTGTAAAACACTTTGGACATTTTTGAAGCGTATTCAACCATTAAGGGGTGGAAACACATTCAGTCAGGAGGAAAAACCTCCCAGATATATCGGATATTTTCTGTGATGTCCCAATATTAATTTTAGTTTTCCCGGTAATTTTTTCGAGTCTCCCGATTCCCGACAAAAGTTTTAATCCGCGGCAAAAATTTGCCGTTCTCCCGAAACAGCGTTTGTTAGAGTTAAATCCCCCCGTATCGGACCTTTTGTTTTCACCCCGAAGAGGTACTAAAATGAGAGTTGCCCAAGCTAATTTTGACATTAAAAGGAACCAAAGCGCAACAATATTTTAAACTTTCGATGACTTCTTTAGTTGTTATGATGTCCTGTCTTTACTGGGGGACAACTGCTCCCCCCACCCCTCGCTAGCTAAGGCCCTGTTGTTGGCTGAGTCTTTCATTCGGTAAGAATGACAAATCGCGGCGCATTGTCCAGTTAATAATGGTAATAGGACTGAGTGGAGTCCGATTCGGTCTGTAATCATACGAGTGATTACGAAATCGGACGACCGCGCTTCGCGGGAGTCCGATTTCGTAATTACGAGTATGATTACAGACCGACATCGGACTCCACTCAGTCCTATTACCAATTAATCATAAATACTACAATTTCTGAGAATGAAATGATCATGTAGCTTCAGCGTCTTCTCCTGTACTATACAAAGCATCAAGAAGTACTTCATCGCCGATCAATTTTAACACGCGCGTACACACGGCTTGGCGTTTGTAAACACGTCGCTTGTTCGTAGTCATCTAGCTCTCAGTTATATCAACTTAAAATACTTGAGAGAAAGAAGAAGCTAATTTACCCGATGTTCTTTCCACATTTCGTGTATGCCTTCAGATCATGTCACTCATTTCTTTAGTTCGTTTCTTTGATTTTGTCAGTGTACCCTGCGAAACCTGCCCCATCCCCCTAAGGTGAGATGTTCGCAGTGCCGTTAGTTTAAAAGCAATTTACGGTTGGAACAAAATCTGACTTATTTTGAACTCTTTGGTGCGCTGTTATGCTTCATTAAACTGGCAGTTCATGTCAAAGGGTTTTTCCCTTTTTCCATATTATAACCTCATTCTGAAAAAGAAACATTTTAGCCATAGTTCGACAATTCGATACATGCGGGAGGGAGGGGGGAGGGGATGGGGGATATTGTTTTCAATACACGAAGCCAGGTGAGATTTGTTAGGTTCATAGAAGTTTTGAACGAACGGAAATCACTGATGTTAAAAGGATCAGAGCCAACTCCAGCTTCTATTCAGCACCAAGTTTGACTCGTTTCGGCAGGCTTATAATAATTTGCGAAAGGAAATCAACGAAAAACCAAAAATGGATAATGCGCGATGATGAATAAGTTAGCCCACTGAACCTCGGATTACTGCATGTTTTTTTATAGCCTTAATCAGGAATAAAAGAGAAATCGGCAGTCATCAAGCAAAATATCAAGCTACGTTACTATCAGTCCGGAGGACCAAAGGTTAGCAAACAATCGTTGTTCTGTATTCAATTTATTTTGTATACTAGAAATATATCCCCTTTGCTCCACAGTCATTCTCTATATTTGCAAAATATGAATATCGCATTACGCTTGAAGTACGCACGCGCGTACGCCATCTTGACTCGTATTTCTGCTGATGGCCACAAACGGCCACAAAACGTTTGCCTCACGGTCCCATTGTGTAGAGGTTCGATTGTATATTAATTAATATGTCCGCCGTTGAATGAACAATATTGTAATACTGTGATCAGAATGAACTCCAAGATAACGATGGATGCTAGATTGTCAGTCCAGCCCATGCTTTGTCTTTGTTTTATGACTCTGTCCGAGGGAGAGATTCTGGGAAGGATAATTTCGCGTGACGTTGAGTCAGGGGGGAATGGGAATGCAGTCACACCTCAGGTTTGACCATCTTGGTAAATTCTGTAAATATTAAAGCAATAAACGAAAACATATTGGAATAATAAGGTGACAAGTACACGAGAGGACACGGTATAGATATTAAATGGCCGATTACTACAGTAGTTGCATATTATTTTCTAATGTAATTGATTTCTGATAGATGATTGAACACTTCCTTCGGGAAGGTAAAATCTGTACATTTTTCACTGGAAGAATTTAAGAGGGTCATTGTTTTGATGCAATGCAGAATTATGCAGATATTTTGTGAAACGCAACTGCGGGTACTCTGAGAAAATGCTTGGTAAAGTTACCTTCAAATGTGATTTTTCTTTTATTTTCCTGTTGTTCATCTTGTAAAATGTCATCAATCTCTTCTTCTGGTATGTTTTCTCCCATGTGCTGCAATACGTAACGGATTTCGTTTGAGAACACGTATCCTTTGTCATCTCCGTCAAATGTGCGGAATGCCTCCATAAGCTCGTCTTGATCTAGAGTGTTGTTATTTTGGGTGATCATCATGTTAACAAACTCATGAAAGTCCACAACGCCGTTTCCTTCAAAACAGATAGATATGAGCATTAGTTGTTTGTGTAAATTTTCCAATTATATTTAGTCGTTCGACCATGGCATGTACCGACAATTTCAACTATTGTTTTTTAGCTCAAAACTGGCGGCCATCAATTAGGCCCTGTTTTCATGGGGATGCGCTAACATAGAAGAAAAATAACATAAACCTAACATAAGAAAAATAACATAAACCTGTTTATATGGAAGGAGGGTGACCCTCTTAGGGTCAGAAGATAACCCACATTTACATGCCCATCGCTACACTAGGGCTATCTCGCCAAGCTTTGAAAGGCATCGCGCGGTCGCGAGATTTCAGATAGTAACCTGGCAACGCTAAACTTATAACCCTATACCTCGAGCGTTTACATGGCCAAAAGTTGTCCCTGCTGGGAGGAGTACCCTAGTAAGGATATAGGGTAACCCTCCTTAAAGGGTGACCCCACCTATCATGCACAAAAATGAAGAAGGATTTTCAACAGAGAAGGCTGAATCTTCTGGGAGGGTGTCCCTCCTTTTACCCCACCCTTTTAACTTGTTTCTTTTGTATGGCTTGCTTAGCTTCTACCACAAAAAGTAGTAAGGCACCAGCAGAGCGAGACTCCAACTTAAGTGTGGCCATTGCTGAACACTGAGGGTGGTCATGCCAGATATTTGGTTGCATCCTCGGTGGTTCTTTTATCAAGACACGGGACTGCCATTTTATGTGGTCATCCGAGCCAGCTTTTGTATGAATTAACTTCAGTGGGTTTATATGATTGGCAAACAGATGTCAAATTAAAGCAACTCTTACCATCGTAGTCAACTTCATTGACCATAATCTGAAGCTCTATTTCCGTTGGGTTTTGTCCGAGTGATCGTATGATGGCGCCCAGTTCTCGCGTGGTGATGTAGCCGTTCCCGTCTTTGTCAAAGAACTTGAACGCGTCTCTGTATTCTGGATCAAATGTAGCAACATCCTCATACAAACATCAGGTGTTATCGGTCCAGCCCCTTATTTTTCCTCCCACGTTGTGATCGACAGACCAACTGGCATACAGACCACCCAAGCTGCCTAACGTGTTTACATGTGTTTGCTCAGTTTGTGTTAGTTCACACAAGATCACTGTGCTTGCGCTTTATATTATTGCCAAACGCTCATGAACCAATTGATCGAGCCACGGACTGAGACCATGATGACTTCAGCTGGCGCCGAGCTCGCTTTCACCCCCCCCCCCCCTCCCCCCGTGTAGTGTAACCCAGGGGATTACTCCTTAAAATTTTCACGGGGGTGTGCCGCACGGTTCTCTCAAACCCTTACCATGTTTCAGACCAAAAGTACGATTTACCATACCTACTTCAGACCTCACTCCAAAATATGTACCCTATTGACAGCTTGACAAAATCCACTACCCTATTTCCAGACCAAGCAACCAAAATCTAAACCCAGTTCCAGACCAAAACGACAAAAATATGTACGGCCATTTCAGATTAAGGTCTCGATAAAGGTTCGCGCGTTCCTCAAAAATATTCTCAAAAAAAAAAAAAAAAAAAAAAAAATCATTGTAGCGTTGCTATTTAAGATATATACACGTACAATATATCGTTGTAAAGGTCTGGGACTGACGAACGCAGATTTAGTATTACGTTTTTCTTACACGTTAAAGATAGAGTGCGATCTAGGTCAGATCGATGAAAGATTTTCGCGAAAAATCAGGTCTTTCGAGAAACAAAACTTTCGAGGGTTTTGGTCAATATTGCTTAAATGTTTGTGAGTTGTAGGCAACATATTCTTCTCCAATACCTTGTCAGTGGTTTTTGAATTTTTGTTTCGTTCATTTTTTACTAGAAATACGATAATCGCATATACCCCCTCACTCTGCCATTGATGGGACTTTTACTTTTGGTAACTCCCAATAAGAGTAGCCTTTATTTTACCGAAATGTTGACTCAATCTTTTCTTCGAACTCAAGTGCTACAAGCAAAGGAAGGAGAAAAAGAATGGTGTGTGTTATACTTTTGCGTTGAAAAAAGAATCGATTGCGTGACGAAGTACGTATTTCCCACGGTCGGCATGTCAAATTAATTCATACAGTCTGCCAAGCACGTTCTCGAAATTTAATACTCAAAGTTTGAAGTTGGTCGGCCGTCGTAGTACGGGAAAAAGGAACACTGATTTTCTAATTTCGAATTCATAGGCAGTACAATTAAATAGGCTTCCTGTGCGATTTGTTTTTACTACTGCATGCACCAGACTCAGGCATGCATATTTAATAGGCTCGAATTGTTTTGTATTTGAAACCACTCAAAACAGCAAAATTTCTCCCAGAATCAAAGCAAAACTTGAACAGTTTACTTCAAATTATACACGGGCTTCAGACCCAGTAATACTTCTAAGGGCTTGTGAACGATTTTCGCTGCAATCACCGCGTGTCAGATTACAGAAAAATAAGACATCTGACTAAATTATTCAAGACTCCAAGTTCCGATTGCTCTGAGCAAATACGGTAGCCGAAACTGGCGACAGAAGCGTAGTAAAACAATACTTCGAGGGAAAATGATCAGCATACAGATTTTAATACATTCTTGAAGTGATCGAGTTACAAAATATATATTTGTCACGGTGATTGTTCGATTTCCACTGACTAACCTTTGTTGCTTGTCCTTTCTAAATAAGTATCTGAGTTTAACACAAAACGGCGTCTGAAGCTCCCGATTTGCTTTCAAGCACTGTTCCCTTTGCGGAGTTGTCTGTGTTTCCCGCTTCTGTTCATGTCGCTTTTGGTCGGCATTCATGCGCTGTTGTCTTAATTTGCGGAGTCTTCTCTTCGGCCCGCTTTTTCTCCTGAAGTTTCCGATTTGCGTTCAAGCGCTGTTCTCTTTGCGGAGTTGTCTGCATTACCCGTTTCTGTTCATGTCGCTTTCGATCGGCATTCATGCGCTGTTGTTCGCTCGTTTCACGATTTCGCCTTGCTCGTGCCTGTTCCCTTCTCATTTGAAGACGAGCTTCGCGAGACTGTTGTGTTTCAAGTTTTTCAGTTAAGTTTTCCATTTTCGTGAACGCAGCTACAATATATTGTTGCTTCGTTCAAATCTAAATGCTTCGTTCAAATCTCATCTCTTAGTTATTCCGAGTAAAACAACAGGGCACACGTGATCGATCCAGCCTTTGTTATTGGTTAGCGGGGTAACCGCGCCTAAAGTCGTACGACAGACTGACTGACAAACTGACTGACAGACAACGTTAAATTTCGAGATGGCGACAGGCTTGGAGTCCCCAAGTAGGCGGTATAATATTGCTGCATTAGTGTCGTGAGTATTTCCCTCACTTCGTTCGGGGATTAAATAGTTTGTACAAAAAAAGGGGTTTGAAATGCTCCCTCCACTTTAAAAGAGAATAAGATCCTTCAAACAAAACGGATCAAAATTTGCTGACAAGGTATTTTCGTCAACTTCATTGA
The DNA here is from genome assembly GCA_964036295.1 of Plumapathes pennacea. NCBI lineage: Eukaryota > Metazoa > Cnidaria > Anthozoa > Antipatharia > Myriopathidae > Plumapathes > Plumapathes pennacea. The sequence goes on along the minus strand of OZ038469.1, from coordinate 5,848,916 downwards.
GTATCAGAAAAAAGTTGTTTTAGCCTTTTCAAATAAAACCGACAAAAGTTTTATTTTCCGTTTCCCTTTATAAATTAACCTCAATCGCAACTCACCTTTAATGTGCTTGAAAACAATAACACTAGATCTGTAATCTGCCTTCAAAAACCTTTACAATGATATATAATACGTGGGACCTTAAAATGCTTGAAAACGTTACCTTTTGGCTCGGCACATTATTACCTAAAAATTTAGGCTAATCATGGGAGTACCACCCCCCCCCCCCCCCGCCACCCCCCTACACGGGAGCTGTAACAACCTATATTTATACTATCTCACCTTCGATCTGCTCCTCGGTAAGTTTATCCTGCAAATACAATCACATTCATTGCTTTTAAATAAACGACAAACTCGTTAATGTTTGTGATTGTGTTTGACGTCCGCGTGTACTTTCAGTAAAAACCAGAACAATGCGCGTCGCATTATTTCAGTATTATCTTTGTTCCCCCCCCCCCCCCCCCCCCCCCCCCCACTGAATATTTACACAAAGACTCCCGACCATCCTGTTCCGACGGACATGGACTTAGGCCCACTTTCATGTCCCGTCCGTACGAGTATGACTATGCCGTGATCAAATTCACCGAAAACTCAAACTTTTGAAAACAAGACCAGCATTCGACTCGGAAGAAAAGTATCCGCTCGGAAGAAAAGAATCGCTTAATTATGGAGCGCTCTAACATGCACGGCCGTCTGAACGCAGTGCCAAAGTAGATAGTTATGATGCACTGTCCCGTTTGTGCTTGTAATATTTTTAGAGAGCGGTAATCCTTATTGGGCTGCTTCCCGGCCCTTAAGCACACCGTCTTTGTTTTACGCCACTCAGTTGTCAAGCCGTCGGAAGTCATAGGGGTAAAATGTGAAAATAGCGTCTCCAACGAAGATTTCAATTATTGATTACAATTTTACGTGCGTGATCATAAAGGTTCGAGATACGGCTTACTTTTGACAACACAGAAATTGTTGCTTTTCCCTTAGTTCCCATTGCGGTATTGCTGACCTCAATAAAACGTTTTGTTGGATAAATTACGTTGAAACTTGAAACAAAAACGAAAAATCTGTGGCTTATTGTTAGTTTTGTCTCAATGGTTCTAGGGTATTTTCTACGTGAAAATAGAAAACAGTAAGAAATCAAAACATGATTGTCGCGTCCCGATTAATCAGTTTTTTGTAATAACAACCTCAGTAATACGTGCGAGCAATCAGCAAATACACCGAGTAGGTTTTGAAACAAAGACTGCGAACGAAATTTAATAACTCTCGTTCTTCGTGTAGCCCCAGGGTGACGTATTGGAACTCAAATCATGCGAAGACATACCTCGAGCCGCTGGACGAACGTTGTGGTTTGTCTGATGGATGACATCTGGCAATGATGGCTGCTCCCAGTTGAAATCTTACAGCGAAAATACAGTGCAGTAAATGAAGGATACTTTAAATCTTACTGTGGCTTTTTGTATGCAAATAATCGCATTTATATTCTCTATATTTTATTGGTTAATTTCGTAAGATGTTTGTGACCAATTAGTCCCTGAGAAAGTAAGCTATCTTCTCATTTTACAATAATTATAATGAATACGACCAGAGCTCGCGATTCGGCAAAGTCCTCAGAGATAACGATATTTTTGAAGAACAATTCTCCCAATGAAAGTCAAGATGGTACTCAGAACAACGATCTGTTAGTCCACCAAGTCGGTCTGAAAATTACGTGAACTAATCTCTAAAAGGCAAAAAACTGATATATTTTGAGGTACTTTTAATTACATCCGCCGTGGATATAGACTCCGGGGTGCCAATTTAGGCCAACACTCTTTCTCACCATGCGACAGAAAACAGCATTCTCCTCGGGAGATGTTTTCCTTGACTTGATTTCTTTATTTCACTGATTTAATTGAAAACCACAAACAAATACTGTCTTCTCGCAAACATTCAGGCCCTGTCAAGAAGTACAATGCTCTTCCACTTACGTTTAATTAAAAAATCTGTCGGAGCCGGTCGCTCTAATAGAGATGTGGAATCCTTATTTGATCAGGAAATGCCGCTGTAAAATTCATATCCACTGTGGTGCGAGAACTTGAAATCAAGATGACATGATATCACACGGCACCTGTTTAGATAAACATAGCTTTTCCTAAAGCTTTTTCATTGTTCTAACATTCTTGCGCCATTTAGTCGGCAGTACGGCGCCGAATGTTGGATGGTAGATTTTCCAAGGCGATAATCCACACAGATAACACTAAAACAGAGCTTTGCATTTTCGTTATTGTTTCATTCCGAAGTGGGAAATGACCTCGACTAGGACAATGTGGTAGAGCCTTTTTTCCTTTCTTGCTTCACTGGGTTAACGAATTCTTTTTAAAAGAACCTCTGCACGAAATTTATTTCGCGATGTGTAAAAAGACCTCTTACATTTTTTTTGACTTTGCTCAATGCCTAGTTTTTTCCTCCAATTATGACCCGGAGAAGAAGCCAAATCACAATATTATATTATTAATTATATTGGCCGGATAAGTTCACCCAGGCAGAGTGCTGTTGGACTTATCGCTCAACATGACATAAGGATTATTCGTCCTATACTCCGTACATACTTCGAAATCAAGCCACAAACTCCCTTTCTTTATTGTTTAGTCCATTTAATTAAACCAATAAGTATTACATTTGACTTTTCTTTTGCGATTTGTCATTTAGCGGATAGGGAGAACATTGCGCAAATAATCAAGAAGAAAACCGCAATCGCAGAGGCCTTATGAACGTCAATTACAAGTAACGAAGGAAAAAAAAAAAAAAAAAAAAAAGAAAGAAAGAAAAGAAAAGCATTTTGTACCAAAATTGCAATGTGTGAATAACTGGCACCCAACGGATATATTCATGGTTCCTATTTATTTAGCAGTGCCTTACTAAGGCTCTCTAAATCCCGAAAAAATTATAAATAACAGAAATAAACAACAATATATAAATCAGACGTTGTCCGTGCAGCAAAGCGATAGTTTATGACATCAATGACAAAAGACCGCAACTTGGAGCTTTCCAGAGAAGCAGCCGTGGTTTAGTAAGCATAAGTCAAAGACAAACTAAAGTTACTTACCAGTCTCGATTGTTTAAGCCAGAGTTATCCTCTATTTCTTGATCCATATTGTTCCCTTCCTCGGACGATCAGTTCAAACTGATCAGGCTGAATTCATAGTCCAGAAAACGTGAATGTTATACTTTCAAGTACTTACAGTCAATTCTCGCGATGTAAACAAACATTTAAAAGCGAATAAAACGGGTGACAAGAGAACACACGCACACTCAAACCTCTTTTCGCTTCGCTTCGAGTGCAACTTATGACGTCAGAATGAGAATGAGGGACTGAGGACGAACATCTAACCGGAAGACCGAAGTGCATTTTTCGAGGCCCTTGAGAGAACAAAGCGCGACTCAATTAGAGAAAACTGTTATCGGAAGTTGATCAGCGTTATCCAAAGATTAGTAAATAAGCATTTTTTCATATGGTGTTACTGCCAAGTTACTTACGCTTTATGGTTAAAATAGAACGGTTTTTGATTAAGTGTCGATAATATTCTTGGTATTGCTTTGGTTTTGTGTTTGTTGTGCTGTTTGATTGGTCAAGGCAAGTTTTACGAAATTTTTGGCCAATCCGGAACAGAAGCAAAACCAAAATATAACGCAAGCAAGCAAGTGGAGATGGCGTTTTCTCGGAATGCTGATTGGTTTCTTCTTCAAAGTAAAACCAATTTACAATTGCTTTGGCTTCTAGTTGGTTAAAAGGTTTTTCATGAGTGGCGCTGTAATGCCTTCGATTTTGGTCTTACGAAAGTCAATTGAAAGCCTCTCTTTGTGACATACACATGTATATAATGCTTTGAGTTACTTGATTAAGCTTCCAGGAATTTATCCGGCTTTGTTTTTTACACTTGGCTTAACGTAGTCAGTAACGATGCTGATACCTGCATGGCTTGATCTTCATTGAAATACTTGTGACCGCAAGTTCCAAACCCAGAACATAGTTTGCGTACCATTTAATTATTTAGCTCTTGTGATGTGACAACATTGAAATTATTATTTTGTTTTTTTTCGGACAATAGCAGAAATTGTTTTCAGTTATAGTACAACATAATTTTGGCTGTATTAGCTTCAAAATATTAAACATTTTGTATGAGGAAGCTATGTTGGAAGTCTCCATGGCCATTGATGTTAGTTTCTTATCAAATAACTACATCGTTTACGTTCAGTTTATGATATTTGGTTTCTGCATTTCAAGTCTCCCCAACTAGCACGGCAGTGCTAAATACATTGAGACTTAAGTAAAGTGATTTATTTTTATTTTATTTATCATCATTCAATACAAGTGGATCAATTCACAACGGTAAGTTTACAGCAAGTCTAATTCTTGATTTTTTAAGCATCTCACACAGTTATTCACACAATAAAAAACTTCAATGCTATGGAATTAGAGGAATAACCTCATAATTTGAGTAACAGAAAATAGATAGTGAAATATAAATCTCAACAATCAAAAGAAATGATAATAAAATGTGGAGAACCACAGGGATTAGTCCCAGATCCTCTGCTGTTTCTTATCTACAATGATATACACAAATGCTCTGAATAATGTCATTCATACTATTTGACAACATTATATTATAAGGAAGCCCACCGAAAAAGAGTGGAGAAAGGTATTGTTGGCAATTTTTATTAGGAACACATTGTAAAATAGCAATTTATAAAATAAATATGTTGTCGTATCCGCACATTCCAGTATTCATTAAAGCTTCCATATGGAGGCCAGTGCAGCTCATCCAGGAGAATAAAATAAAAAATGTTTGTTTCAGGTTTTATTACAAATATTTTAAGAGCATTTACATGAGTGAAATAGGCTGAAAAATTATGTATTATGTTAAACAGGTTCTGCTAATATTTATTCGTTTGTATCTTGACGCTCGAATAACACAACAGGTAGAAGACAAAAAAACAAAAAAACAAAAATGTAAGATTGCTGGCAACCACACTAGTCTGACCTGCTGGTTTGACCTATTTACCCATATCTTCTGTGATCATACTTCTATAATTATTTGATGATACAAACCTCCTAAGATTGACAATGACTTACACAAATTAAAAGAAACGGTACAAAAATAGTTTCAAAAGGTAGCAATCTGGCTCAAAGTAAATAAACTTTATCTAATTTTGAAGAAAACCCAGTACATTATTCAAGCTTTAGCACGACTGATCAAAGACGTTACTTGGTCGCGTAAATACTCGTAATTTTTAGAGGAAAAGTGGCGTACGTCGCAATCCGTTGTTTAAAACACAAGCTTATCAGATGATTTGAATGTTAGTAGGACTGTGTTACAATCATGTGAAAAATCTTTCTTATTCCTGACATTTCCTAATTTGTAGCTACGTCTATATGAGACTTGGTAACTTGTGACGGAAGTTGTTTTTACGTTGAGAATAAAAAGCGTCAGTCAGTAAGTGCTGTACGACTTAAACTGACAAGAGGCTGTAGTGCTATACTTGTAGTTATATTTAATCAGTTGCCAAATGGCTAGCTCAGATGGGATTATACCACCTTGGCCCGAGCTTAATTGTCCCTTCTAAAAATATAACGTCAATCACTGTAAAGTAAAGGCAATTGTTAACTAAATCCTGATTCACCTGAGTAGGTTTTCAGTTTATTTCTTTAGAGTTTTCAAGTAAGAAAGGCAACTTGAAACGGCAAATACTCAATATAGCTAGTAGCACTATATGTTTCAAGGGTTAGAGTTATGTTTAGTTTAGAGTAACTAAGGGATTGGGTTAGTAGTTTCTTGGGGCTACTACACTAAATTCTTCCCACTGAAACGCCAGAAACGCATTAAAAGCAACATTACATTATAAGGACGCCCACCGAAAAAGAGCGGAGAAAGGTATTGGTGACAAGTTCTTTAGAGACAAAATGCAAAATTGCAATTTCTAAAATAAATATGCTGTCGTATCTGCACAAGTATTCATTAAAGCTTCCATATGGAGGCCAGTGCAGCTCATCCAGGAGAATAAATTTTTTTGTTTCAGGTTTTATTACAAATATTTTAAGAGCATTTACATGAGTGAAATAGGCTGACAAATTATGTATCATGTTAAAACAGGTTCTGCTAATATTTATTCGTTTGTATCTTGACGCTCAAATAACACAACAGGTAGAAAGACAAAAAAAAAAAAAAAAAAAAAAAAAGAAAGATGAAAGATTGCTGGCAACCACACTGGTCTGACCTGCTGGTTTGACCTATTTACCCGTATCTTTTGTGATCATACTACATTTGATGATATACAAACCTCCCAAAACTTGACAACAACTTACACAAATTAAAAGAAACGGTACAAAAATAGTTTCAAAAGGTAGCAATCTGGCTCAAAGCAAATAAACTTTATCTAAATTTGAAGAAAACCCAGTACATTATTCAAGCGTTATCACGACTGATCAAAGATGTCACTTGGTCGCGTAAATACGCGAAATTTTTAGAGGAAAACTGGCGTACGTCGCAATCCGTTGTTTAAAACACAAGCTTATCAGATGATTTGAATGTTAGCAGGACTGTGTTACAATCATGTGAAAAATCTTTCTTATTGCTGACATTTCCTAATTTGTAGCTACGTCTATTATGTGACTGGGTAACTTGTGACGGAAGTTGTTTTTACCTTGAGAATAAAAAGCATCAGTCAGTGCTGTACGGCTTAAACTGACAAGAGGCTGTAGTGCTATACTTGTAGCTATATTTAATCAGTTGCCAAATGGCTAGCTCAGATGGGATTATACCACCTTGGCCCGAGCTTAAATGTCCCTTCTAAAAATATAACGTCAATCACACCTAAAGTAAAAGCAATTGTTAACTAAATCCTGATTCACCTGAGTAGGTTTTCAGTTTATTTCTTTAGAGTTTTCAAGTAAGAAAAGGAAACTGAAAATGGCAAATACTCGATATAGCTAGTAGCATTATATGTTTCAAGGGTTACAGTTATGTTTAGTTTAGAGTAACTAAGGGATTGGGTTAGTAGTTTCTTGGGGCTACTACACTAAATTCCTCCCACTGACACGCTGGAAAAGCATCAAAAACATTATATTATAAGGAAGCCCGCCGAAAAAGAGAGGAGAAAGGCATTGGTGGCAATTTCTTTAGAGACAAAATGCAAAATAGCAATTTATAAAATAAATATGTTGTCGTATCTGCACAAGTATTCATTAAAGCTTTCATATGGGAACAGCAGCTCATCCAGGAGAATATCATTTTTTGTTTCAGATTTTATTACAAATATTTTAGGAGCTCTTTTACATAAGTGAAATAGGCTGACAAATTATGTATTATGTTAAAACAGGTTCTGCTAATATTCGTTCGTTTGTATCTTGACGCTCCAATAACACAACAGGTAGAAGGCAAAGAAAAGACGAAAAACTGCTGGCAACCAAACCTGCCAGTTTGACCTATTTACCCGTATCTTTTGTGAACCGTTGAAAATGCGTGACATTTACTTCATCAGAGCATCAGTTAACTTTGACAATGAGCCAACTCTGAAAATTTATCACCTGTTGTATTACATCATATTGACAGGTGATAGCAACAATTTAAAGCTAGTCTCAATATTGAACACACAGTTGCGCTCATCTTGCAGAAGAGGTAAGTTCTTTTTCTATTTCAATTCTGATTCAATTCATTTCAGTTCTGTAAGTGTATATGTGATTGCGCCTTTGTAGACCGGATTTGCCAAAAACTGTTGATAAATTTTGTGGCGTAGCAGACTTTAATTCTCCAGATCACTGCGTAGGACTCGTTTGAGGAACTTTGAATGAGTGACAATGCCAGGGTTTCCTCTGAAGATCGAAGACTACACCGGCAAGCGGAATATAAAGTCCAAATAGTAAACGACCTAAATACTAATAATGAGAGTCCGAAGACTAAACTAAAACGATAAGACTATACATAACTGAATTCACTAAACTTAAGGTATCAATTTATATATCCTTGATTACTAAAATTGAACACATGTGACGGAATGTAACTACACTGTGGTGCATCAGGTTAGTTTCGTGAAAGATAGCGAAAGTTCTCTCATTTCTGCACCCAAACATTAAGAAGCCACATATGTAGTAATTAGGCCGGTGTCAACGTTTCTTGTCACCCACGTTCCCACATCCATGGCTCTCCTGTGTTCATTCGCATTGCGTTTGTTATAGAATCCGCTCTCTACAATTCTCATCATCAAAGAAACTCGTGTGTGTACTTCAGAACCGCCCACTGACGTTTGGGTCAAACTTATAGTTTGCCCATGGAGTAATTCCTGTGTTACGCTTGGAAAGACTACCTGTTGTAGAAGTTGTTAAGCATAAGATTCGGAAAAAAACGTATGGACCTTAAAGAGGATTAATTTGCCGGAAAAGTTTTGAATGTGTCCCATCCATATAAGTTCCTAATCAATTGTTAGGTCCAGACAATTAAATTTACACCACTGTGTTCACATTGAATCAGCCACTGACGATGATAAAAAGACATTCGCGGCAGTGGCACAGCGTTATTCTACAAGATTTGTCAACGTTTACCGGTTTAATAGTTTTGTCCGTGTAACAACGGTGGGTGAACATATCTTCGCATAGTTTCACAAGTCACCACGTCAATTGATCTCTTGCTTGAACATGAGTGAAAGAGGCAGATAAATTATGCATTATGTTAAAGCAGGTTCTTCTTTTGTAAGCAGAAAAACATAAATTATTTGTGTGGAAATCTTGACCCTCGACCAATAGAACAGGTAGGAGGCCCACAGAACAGTCGAATTAATCTCAACCAAACTTTCGGTGTCAACGGTAATCCTTTGGAAGTTTGTCAGCATAAAAAAAGTTGGTCCTATTAAAAGTAACAAGTTTTGTCGCGTGAAAGCGCGACAGATGCTGGGATTCAAGTTTGGTGTGGCAAGTGTCCGCACGCACCATATGAATTGTTGAATAAGCAATCTCTGGACTAGAGCGAGACTCCCAAGAGTGATCAACTTCAATTTTCTCTTTTCTCGATTTCTCACCCGAAAAATTATTATACAGTATGGGGAACTTGGCTTTTGATTTACTCAAATGAACCTGATTAAACTATAAGTTATAACTACACTGTCATTTTCAAGGAGTTACTTTAACTCCTTCATAGGAGTTAAAATAACTCCCCATAGTGGAGTTAAATTTTTGGAGTTAAAACAACCCCACAAATGGAGTTGTTTTAACTCCAAGTTGCCTCTTGTCATGCCGACTTTTTGTTGGAGAGTTATTTTAACTCTGTTTAAGGGAGTAAAAACAACTCCCCAAATATTTAACTCCACTAATGGAGTTATTGTAACTCCGTATTTTCAACTGGTGGAGTTACATTAACTCTTTTTGTGGAGTTAATTTTTGGGAGTTAATTTAACTCCATAGTGACGAGTTAAATTAACTCCTTATTTCCAACTGCTAGAGTTACATTGACTCTTTTTGTGGAGTTGATTTTGGGGAGTTAAATCAACTCCTTACTGACGAGTTAAAATAACTCCGCCTTATTTCCAACTGCTAGAGTTACATTGACTCTTTTTGTGGAGTTGATTTTTGGAGAGGTAAATAAACTATGAAAATTAATTCTCATCTAGGGAGTTGAATTTTGCCGGGTAAAAATAATTTCAACCTGGAGCTACATCCTACCAAAATAATTCAAAGAAAAGAGAACCATTTTTGCTTATTTCCTTTAGGTCGTGCAGTTGCAAAAAATATTGATGAGATATAAATTTAAAATGCGGCACATGTAGTCACTGTACACCGGAACTCTGCCGAAAATTTATCAGTATGAACGATTTCGTATATTTCGAACAAACCTTAGTTCCGTAAAGAACAAAAAAGAGACTCGAACGTTCTTTGTTACCGGCATGCGGATACAAAACTGAAAGAAAGTCTCTTTGTCGTGTGCGGCAATCTTGTAAAGAGTCTGGGTACGAGATTGTGTGCCACGCGGTACAACACAGAGGGTTGTGCCTAAATCGTACCAACGGGAAGGACAGCCGCGCAAGACTGAAAACGAGTTTAGACCCGATCGCCTCACGACCGAGAATCGGACGATGTCGGTAAATCCAAGATGGCTGTCTTCTGTGTATTTCATCGAACGATGAAATGAACAAGCCTTATCGAGTTAAGTGAAATAACATCGCTTCTTTTCATCATAGTTTTGACGATTATAATACATATTGAACCTCGTGGCGAACTAAACTGTAGAAAATGTGACGTGTCCTTCCCGCTGGTACGGTGTAATCGTGTCGTACCAACGGGAAGGACAGAGTGAAATAACTCGGCTATTTTAGTCGAGGATCATTTTAAGTGAAGAGTAAGTGTATCTTCTATAAAATCAAGTGGCATCTCTTCCTTTGATGGTGATTTAGACAACTGAGGCGAACTAAACTGTGGAAAATGTGATGTGTCCTTCCCGCTGGTACGATGGAGTTCGATCGTACCAGCGGGAAGGACAGCGGGAAATAACTCAATTACTTCACAGGCTCTTGGAAAGACTATCGTCTTATAAAAGGATAGATAGACTTTAAGGATATCTTCAGCAGCTTTTGTCCTCAGTGTGGGAATATCCTCCTAAAATGTTATGCAGCATTAAAGTGAGTTAATCTCCTGCTACATGTAATTTTTAAGTAACAAGTTCCCTGATTCTACATTGCTGAAATTTTTTCCGTAGTTTCAATATCCAATCTTGCTTTCATATATTAATCCTCCCTGTTATGCGTAATATTCACTTTTACATACCTGTGAGAACCGGAAGGATCCCAGTCTTGTGTAGTTTTCAGCATACTAGTGAAATTGTGAAAGTGGACATTGAAACATCTTAAGGCCTGTTCAAACGGTACGCAACATCATCCAACATTGTTGCATGCAACATGTTGGACGATGTTGCATGATGTTGCATGAGGTGTTCAAACGGATCCAACATGTTGCACGCAACATTGAATTCCAGAAGGATTCTGGGATTAAAAAACCCACAATGCATCTCAAACTGGCCATCATATTGTTTATACTTTGGTATGGAAGCGTCCTTGAGAGCAAAAGAAGCGAAAATGCTTAGCTGCAGCAATAATTCTGGAGTTATTTGAAGGCGAAGAACGGAAAGGTAGAGGTGTTTGCTGTTGCCTTTCTCTTGCCATTTTGAGGAGTTTTTGCGGGTGTTTCGTCAAAATGTTCGGATGAAACTTCCTCGTGTTCACTGTCCAACATCTTGACAGACTGTTAAACACAACTATCTCCATGGATACTATGCGATCCAACAATGAGTGCGCGTGCGCGAGTGCAACATTGTTGGACAAAGCCGTTCAAACGGATGCAACATGTTGTGACACGGTTCGTTGATCACGAGAACAAAAGAAATGTTGGGCGATGTTGTATTGGAAGTTTGAACCAAATCAAACTTCATGCAACATCATCCAACATCGTGCAACATCGTGCAACAGGGTGTTCAAACGGTGCAACATGTTGCATGCAACAATGTTGGATGATGTTGCATGCAACATGTTGCACCGTTTGAACAGGCCTTTAAGTAATTCATTTTTGAAATAATGTTTTCTAACTTTTTTCTTTGTGCAATTTACTGTACACTATAGGAGAACTTTTTACAGTTTGAAAAACCTATCTAATTTTTCCCATTGGTAGGTTAAGTGCTTTCATTTTTTAAATTCGTGATAAGATTTTGTTTGTCTGTTCCAAATTTCATACTTCACTGATAATATGTCCACTTGATGAATTGTCCCTCAATAAACTTGATTTGTACAAATGTTTGTCCAGTTCATCATTTAAAACCCAAATTATTTTCATCACACTCACCAAGCAGGCAAACATCCCACAGTCAAAACCATTTCCCTGTTTAGGTATGTCCTTGAAATAGATAACAAATGAAATACAACATTACACATATATCATAGAGATCATATATCATAGGAATACACTGAATCCATACCTTTGGGGTTTTATGGGACCATTTGTCAGTGGCATTCACATGAAAGCCATCTTTGACAGCTTGCTGTCTTAAGCAAGACCTTAAAATAATAATAGTAGTGTACATTATTTCAGTATACAGTACGAATGTATGTTATTCAAACTTTGCACAAGAATGCTTAAGAAGAATGTATAATTATTCCACATTGGTACTCCTGTAAAGATCCTGCTAAATATATACATGCATATAACATTTCAGAGAGCATAATTTTTTTTGTTTGATATCAGGGTGTCAAAGACTGACATGCGGTAAAATCGACTGACCTTTTAATCCGAAAGATTTATCCACTCGTCGAACACAAAATTTGCTGATTGTCTCCGATTCGTACGCTGAAATGATCCTCCATATCTCTTCCCACGTTGATGCAAATAATTTAGACTTGGAGGACGAAATGTCCGGTGATGTCGGAGGAGAATCCATGAACGCGCCGCTTTCGACCAAGGTTCTTTGACAAAGTCGTGTCAAACTTCTTTTCCGTGCGTTTTTACCTTAACTAGAACCCAGTCCCAACCCCTAATAACTTCTGTATTTCACGGTTGCTGGAAAATCGACGAGTTACGGGTTTTGATAAGCGAGAAAATAAAGATATTCAAATAGCATTTCCAGGGCTGCAATATTTCTTAAAGTGGTAGTTATAATGCCACACGAATTGTTAGCAGATTAGAAGTATTTATACCTGCCTTGTGAGCACGAGCTGGTTTTATTTCAAATTGCTCAGTTGGTTTGATTTACATAGTGATGGTACATATAGAACATCCCTTTCATACTTGATATATATTAACATTATAAGTGGTCATGACTTTTTAATATAAACATCAGAGGTATTTCAGCAACACTGCTGACATGACAGTAACTGAATATACGAATGGTCAAATATTACCATATAATAAGAAAAGGCAGCCGAAGGTGTGTACAGAACATTTCAGGTTGTCTTGTATAATGTCAGTTACACCAAAAAAATTATCTTTTATGCCAGGAACATCCCATGAGATAAATATAGTGACCCATAAATTTGGAAATGTGTAATTTCTTAGTCATTGAAGTTATTGTAAAGTCATGATTTTAACTGTTTCATTCTCATAACATGCTCTTGTATGGGGTTGGGATAATTTGTACTAGAAATACGATAATCGCAGATATCCCCTCGCTCATTAGTGGGTTTTCGGAAAGCGGGATTCTTGCTTATTTTCCGTTCGGAGATTATTTAAATTTTTTTGCAAACCACGGCTGTGTAGCGACGTCACCAGTCGGCCGTTAAAAAAAATCTTTGTCACGCGAAGTCTGGTTTAGTTCAGACAACGTGCACAGTCTGCAATTTTCGTAGACACTAGCTGAACTTCAAAATTCGCTGAGAAAACATTTACACGCAACTACAGAATACTCCCGAGGCTTGAAAGCCAAGCAAAGTCGATCTTGGACACCGAAGTTTTTATGAATTTCAAGAAAAGCCGCGATTTCTCCAGCCAATGCTTTATCCTAACCACATACGTGTGTTTGTTTTTGTGTGTGTGTGTGTGTGTGTGTGCCAAATTTAGAACCGTCAAAGCGAGTCGCTTGTTTACACGCTTTCGAAGTCTCGGAATCGTGTGAATTTTGGCAGGGATTCAATTTTCAACACAACAACTTTTCAAACTGCGTTTGACGATTTTAAAATCTTTGACAGAAAAAAGAAATCAAGTCACTAAATAATAGAAGGTCCGATTTTATTGAGTGAGCAAACCCGGTCACTAAATAATACAAAGTGCGATTGTGTTGAGCGAGTATCTTACGGGGGTCCCGCTAGTAGACACATTGCTTAATTTGGAAAGCAGTGGCCGGATATTTTCTACTTTAATAGCCTTCAAAAAGCAAAAGCATTTTAACCCGGTTACATTTTATCCTTGAATACAGTGTGCCAACAAACGCGGCGACAAAACTTCACAGCATGTGTCAGACTGTCAATGAAATTATGCAAACATGTCAGGAATCGGATGACACAATCTTGCACGAAGGCACTCTGAAATAGCCTTGAAAACCAGGGAAAAGATCACAGTATAATCCTAATTGGCCTTCATCACAGTTACCGGGGCATCAAACGACAAAATATACGGCAATTGTTGAAATACCAATGATAACACGACCGTCGTTTAACAAAAGTGTATTTAACGTTAATTGAATTAAAGTTTCAAAACTCACCGCTTCCTGAAAGCCATAGCTTTAGCTCTTTTCCAGCAAAGGAAATAAAACCCAAAACACTATTGTTTACGTCTTCAATGATTTCAAAATACACTGTATAGAGCAGTCCTCATACAGTACGAAAATTCCACTTTCCATTGTATTGTGTTGTCATCTTGTCAAACTTGGATTCTGAAAACTGCATTCCTGTTATTGCGAAAGGTGAAATTTGCCACAGTGATTGTTCGATTTCCACCGACTGTATTTTGCTATTCCTTTCTGAAGAAGTGTCTGCGTTTTAACACAATACTGGCGTCTAGGATTGTGTTCAGGTCGACCAGTTGGGCCTTAAAGAATCCGCTTTACGTCTAGTAAAGCTTGCCTCCCATGCACTGGCAAAATATCCGGGCAATTTACAGCCGTCCGTCGAACTGCTTGGCCTTGTATCTGCATCTTGTTGTACAAAATCACTTCAGTTCGTACTCTATCGCATGTCTCCAAGAAAATGGCGGTTTACAGTTAAGCTGCCGATGTAACCTCGCCTGCTGTGATCGCTCGACGCGGAGGGCCTTGGGACGAGGTCGTATGGCACAAACAAACACACGAACATTAGATTTCGAGATGGCGACACGCTTGGAGTCTCCGATAAGGCGATAATACTACTGCATTAGCGTCGTAAATATTTCCCTCACTTCGTTCGGGGATTATTTGTGCATGAATGATCTGTGCACAATGGGTAGGGGGAAAGGGGTCAATTTGTAAAACAATGACACATTACAAGCACTCTTGTGTCACATATTTTTTTCTTTATTCGCACAGTAATCAACCCAACCATACACATAATATATAAAGTTCTGTTTGTCTTCCTGCCCTCCTTTGTGAGCTTTCAAGGCACCCAAGAAGGCAGCTCAGCAAAATTATCTGTCAACATTTTTCCTGCAGTAGTCTTTTTGATAGCAGTATGAGACATCAATTAAAGGAGAGATTATATATTTACTCTTAACATCCTAAGCTAAAATGATTGAGTTATTCCACTCTGTCCTTCCAGCTGGTACGATCCAAAGACAGCGTACCAGCGGAAAGGACACCACACTTTACTATACTCTGCTTCACTGTGAGGCTCATTTTGTGTCAAATATAATTCAGTCAAGCAATTCTACTTGAGTTTCTTGAGTTTCACAACTGAAGATACGGTTAAAGATAGTCTGGTTATTTCCCGCTGTCCTTCCCGCTGGTACGATCGAACTCCATCGTACCAGCGGGAAGGACACATCACATTTTCCACAGTTTAGTTCGCCTCAGTTGTCTAAATCACCATCAAAGGAAGAGATGCCACTTGATTTTATAGAAGATACACTTACTCTTCACTTAAAATGATCCTCGACTAAAATAGCCGAGTTATTTCACTCTGTCCTTCCCGTTGGTACGACACGATTACACCGTACCAGCGGGAAGGACACGTCACATTTTCTACAGTTTAGTTCGCCACGAGGTTCAATATGTATTATTATAATCGTCAAAACTATGATGAAAAGAAGCGATGTTATTTCACTTAACTCGATAAGGCTTGTTCATTTCATCGTTCGATGAAATACACAGAAGACAGCCATCTTGGATTTACCGACATCGTCCGATTCTCGGTCGTGAGGCGATCGGGTCTAAACTCGTTTTCAGTCTTGCGCGGCTGTCCTTCCCGTTGGTACGATTTAGGCACAACCAACACAGAGAGCATGCGCAGTAGCTTAGGCGCCATTTTGAAAAAACCGTTGGAGTGGCGTTTGTTCTGGTACTATCACTGGTTTGTTGAGCTTCAAGATTCATTCTGAGGATCGTTTGGGCAAGAAGATGGAAGTAAAAGCCGCATACTTGTAGAGATGCGGTAAACTATCCGTTCAGTGCCTAGTTTTGTCGTTGTTTGGTGCTCTGCCCGCCAAGAAACTGCTTCGACTGTCTTCGAGTTTCTGTTACGATCTTTCGCCTTTACAATTCGAAGATGGGCATTTGGATGTAAGCGAACGATTTGTTGTTTCCTAACAACAGGGAAAGACTTTATCTATTACTGCGAAAGACTTGGTCAAGCGTCGGCGTTTCAGGATGAAACGTGGAATACAGTACGAATGCGGTGAGTATTCTATATTTAATTGTGATATCATTTTTATACTGTATTGTTTATATGACTGTTTAAACCGGGCAACTTTGAGTTACTTATAGAATTGCTATACTGTACGCACTCATATGTATTTGGAGAAAGGCTATTTGTCAGCAAGGGCCACTCATTTGTCAAGGCAAGACATGTGCTTGGCTACTAGCAAGTACCTGGCTTGGTCCTCACTGCTGATGATCCAGCTTCGTTTGGAATCATGCCCATGTGCTAACAGCTAAATAATTAGGAGATAATCACAGAATTGGGCAATACATGTCCCACTGAAACTTGTGCTTTCCATGTGACTAAAAGCTGTTTATTAAACTTTTTTTTTGTAGGATGATGAGTCAATAGATGACAATTGAAAAGACAAAGTATCCAAGGATTGTTGGCTCTGGTAGCTTGGTCAAACTGGACCATCTGTACCTGGTTGCAGAGGGTATCAGTGTAATGAAACTTGGCACTGTCACTGTCGGGGGAGTGCATTGTGTATTTAACATTCAGTAATTCCATTTTGAAAGAATGTCTTTGCCTTTTTTAGAGGCCAATCTCCTCGACAACACAGGGGAGGCCAAGAAAAGAGTTAGTGTTCAGAAACTACTGAAGAATATTGCAAAGGTCTAGTTAAATTATCACACAAATTACTGTGCTTGTTGGCTCTGGTAGCCTGGCCAAACTGGACCCTCTGTACCTGGTTGCAGAGGGTACCACTGTAATAAAACTAGGTACTGTTTTCAATTTGTTCAGTTGATAATGTTTGTTTCAATGAATTGTAAGGAGTTTGACAAAGTATTTATTTATATTTACATATCACAACAGATTGCTCTGGTTTTAATAATATTTTTCAGTTTGTTCAAGCTATGTCGATTGCATTCTTTTCCCATTATGTATAGTTAGGAATTATAGGTTATTTATATGTATTTTTAGTAAAGTTATAAGACATAGTAATAGTAATATTTAAATAAAAGGATGATTGGTACTATGGAGGTTAAGTGCATTTCACTGTTTTACCTGAACAAATTTTATGAGTTAATTTAACTCTCATAGGGGAGTTAAATATTTTAGGAGTTAAAATAACCCCCGAAAAAGAGTTATTTTTTACCTTTTTTAAGTTACTCCAATTATGGGGTTAAAGTAACTCCAATGGAGTCAATTTTACTCCATATTTGGGAGTTATAACAACTCTAATAAAGGAGTCATTTTAACTCCTTGGTGGAGTTAATTTAACTCCAAGTTTAGGTGGAGTTAAAACAACTCCAAAAAATGGAGTTGTTTTTTACCTTTTTTTTAACTCCATTTTTGGAGTTAAAGCAACTCCTTGAAAATGACAGTGTAGATATAATCAAGGCTTACAGTGCATTCGTGCTACTGAATCGTGGAGTTGTTATAAAGGCATCGTTCGTATATGAAGTTGTATTTTGGTAATTTAGAAGTACCGCGTTTGAAGAAGTAGAAGTATATATATATATATATATATATAGGATATTACACGGCGGCGCGAAGATATGAGTTTTATTTTCGAGTGGTAAAAACAATATTTTACGAACGACGCTTCGCGAGTAAAATATTGTTTTTACCACGAGAAAATAAAATCCATATCTTCAAGCCGCCGTGTAATTTTCTTTTTATTATATTTGACACGAGTGTTTTACAAGAAATTGCACAAACAACCGTGCAAAAGCGGGAAATGATTCCAACAATATCCTCACTAGTGAAGATATGGAAAATATGCCACTCGGTTCCCGGATGTAGTTTCGTATGGTCTTTATATATATATCTGCAAAAGCTATACTTCTAAAATATATACATATATATATAGTGCACATACAAGATGGCGGAACAGCCAGTACCATGTACCGCCTGCAAGGCCAAATCATTGCCACATGCAAATACTCGAGAACTGAATGCAACAGGTTTGTTTAATAACTTGTACAATGTTAACTACAATGATTTTCGACTGCAACGAAAACACGGAAGTCATCAAAGTCATGTAAAGTTGTACTAACAATACTAAAATGGTTCTTTGGATAGCAATTTGCAGTCTGTAAACTAACAAAAGAGAACGTTGGAGAAGAGTGCATCAAGTTGCTAACATGCTATCAATATAATAACAAATGTTTATGTTGCATTCTACTTGGATTGCTCATTTGTTTTATAGTCATTGTTAAACTCCACTGACATGGCCATGATTTTAATCATGGCAACGAAAAGACGAAAGTTGTTGCCAATGTCATGTGAATGTTGCACTGCAGTGTTACCAAATAATGTTGAACGATCTTTTGGATAACAATTCAAGGTCTGTAAACTAACAAAATAGAACGCTGGAAAACAGTACATTAATATGACAATGAATATGACAATGTTTATGTGCCATTCTACTCTGATCACCTAAAATAGACAAGGTCAGAAACTCGTATTGTTGAGCTTCATAGCTCAGCACAATAAAATGATCCACATTCGTGTCCAATCGCCAAAGGGAATACGGTGGCAAACTCTAAATGCAGAGAGAAGTTGTATCTCCTGTGGAAAACAGCTGAGTTGACACATCACAGGATGGCAACGTCTATTTCTTGGCAAACACGGCACTACACAGATTTCTGATATTCTGATAAACAGCTTCGCTCATAGTTTCTACCGATAGTGCGAAAAAATCCACACAGTTTCACTTGTCTTGGCAAAAACACGAAAGATCCGATCAGTGACGCAGTGACAAAACACGACAGTGACGAAAGATCCGATCCGATCCGTGACGCAGTTGAAAATCGAATTCTTTTCACCCCTGAGCATGCACTAGTTACCATACCACGAACGGTAGCATGCTCCATGCTTTCAAGGTTTATTTCTGTGTCACTTTGTCGAGGCAATCTGACATTCCTGACACCATACCAAGATGGCGCCCAAAACCCTGAAATCGCATGGCATCCAACCGGAAATGACTTATACTACACGAGATCGAGGCAATAGTCACATTCCTAATGCCGTACCAAGATGGCGCCCAAAACCCTGAAATCGCATGGCACCCAACCGGAAATGACGCGATTAGACTGCGTTCTCCTTCGTCGAACGCAATTACAACACTCGTACATTTGCTTCAAAAGG
This sequence comes from Plumapathes pennacea, assembly GCA_964036295.1. Lineage (NCBI taxonomy): Eukaryota > Metazoa > Cnidaria > Anthozoa > Antipatharia > Myriopathidae > Plumapathes > Plumapathes pennacea. Next base: position 5,829,461 of record OZ038469.1, on the reverse strand, counting down.
ATGAGAGAATCTACATTTTGAGTTTGGGAGTAATTGCGTGACATATCTCATTTTCATGCATAATTGTTTTGACAGTTTGACTTCAAACATTTGTTTTTAATCGCAGGCCACGATTAATCTAGCCTGCGCTTCATTACTTACCTGTTTTTCGTCTTCTAAATTGCGTTTCTTCTACCAAGCTTTCTAAATTTCCAGTCGGCCTGTTTCATTCTGAGCTATTATCACCACGGTTTTGATGAATTCACGGTTGTTTGATGAGCTTATGTTAAAGCTGAAAAACCCAGCCGGGAGCCACTTCAGCTTGTCGAAATGGTATCGTTTGATTATGTTTGCTTTCTTTCGCTTAGTTTTAACCAGCTGGACGAAGAAATATGCGAAAGTGAATATAATGAACAAAAACCGCAAGAGCGCAAGTATACGTCAACAAAAATCTCACGTTACATACTTTGAAACTCAGCCAAGAAAAGAAAGGCTTCCACGCCGCTTGTACGTGAACATTATCCGATCAAAATATAGTATTTTTACTTACACGCCAATCAAAATGCAAAATCCTAGAGAGGGGACTTCTTTGACCAATTGTCATGATACCTACGCTGTGGTTTTCGGGTGAAAACAATTATATGCTGGGCCCTTAGGCCCAGCATAAAAAGAAACGATATCTTACGTCGGTTCAGAAATACAAACTCGCTCTGCGTGACCTTACCAAAAACAAAATTGTTTTGACGGGGATAAATCCAGAACCCCGGCTGTAGTGCTATACTAGTAGCTAATATTTAATCAGTTGTCAAATGGCTAGTTTAGATGGGATTATACCACCTTGGCCCAAGCTTAAATGTCCCTTCTAAAACCATAACGTCAATCACTGTAAAGTAAAAGCAATGGCTAACTGGATCCTGATTCACCTGAGTAGGTTTTCTGTTTGCTTCTTTAGAATTTTCAAGTAAGAAAGACAACCTGAAACAGCAAATAATTGGTTTTAGCTAGTAGCACTATACGGCCCGAGGGTTAGGGTTATGGTAGGGTCAGTAGTTTGTAAGTTAGTAGTTAGGGTCAGTAGTTTCTCCGGGCTACTACACCAAATACTTGCCAGTGAAATGCCGAAACGCATTAAACAAAAAATTTTAGAGTAAGGACGCCCACCGAAAAAGAGTGGGAAAAGGGATTGTTGGCACTTTTTTTTAGAGATAATGAAAAGAAAATTTTGTTCAATAAGATATGTTGTCGTATTTGCACGAGTATTCATTAAAGCTTCCATGGTGGCCATTGCAGCCCACACAGGAGAATATAATTTACATGAGTGAGAAGATAGACTGACAAATTATGTATTATGTTAAAACAGTTTCTGCTAATGTTTATTCGTTTTGGTATCTTGACGCTCGAATAACACAACAGGTAGAGGACAAAGAGAAGGCGAAGGAATGTAACCATACTGGTCTGACCTGCTGGTTTGACATATTAACCTGTATCTTTTGAGAACCGTTGAAAAGCGTGACATTTATTTTATCAGAGCAACAGTAATTTCGACAGTGAGATAACCTACCTGTTTTATTACGTCATATCGACAGGTGATAGCAGCAATTTAAAGCTAATCTCGGTATTGAACACACGGTTGAGCTCATCTTGCAGAGGAGGTAAGTTCTTTTTCTATTTCACTAACATAGTTCTGTAATAATTGTATATGTGATTGCGCCTTTACATTTTAGAGTAAGGACGCCCACCGAAAAAGAGTGGGAAAAGGATTTACAGACCGGATTTGCCAAAATATAAGTTTTGATAAAGTGATAAGTTTTGTGGTGTAGCAGACTTTAGTTTTCCAGGCCGCTGTGTGGACTGACGTTGGGGGGCATTGCCTGGGTTTCGTCTAAAGATCAAAGACTTAACGCAAACGACCTAACTACCAATACTGTATAGTCCAAAGACTACATTAAACCGATAAGACTATACATAACTGAAATCAATAAACATAAAAAGATTTCAATTTATATATCGTTGATTGCTAATTTCAACACAGTAAATTTAAGTACATTTTTGTGCATCTGGTTACCTTCGTGAAAGATATCAAACGTTCTCTCATTTCTCCTACTGAACAATACGAATCCACGAATCTGTAGTGATGAGGCCGGTGTCAAGGTTTCTTGTCAGCCAAGTTCCCACAACCATGGCTCTCTTGTGTTTAATTGCACTGTGATTATTACAAAGTATCCTCTCTACAATTCTCATCATCAGCGCAATTCTTGTGCGCATGTCAGAACCGCCCACTGATGTTCGGGTTGAAACGTATAGTTTGCTGATTTTCGGTCCTGCAAATACAACTATCTGATATCTGTTCAAAGATGGAGTTTTCTTTCCTCGATTTCTTATATTTTCTGGGATATTTTCGTTTACAAAGTTAGTACCACTCAAAAGTGGATTTAGACTTCTCATAGCGAAGTCCTTTTTAGCTTATTATAAATAAATAGAATTGCATGGGGCATCTTTATCTGACTCTGGAATGTTGTTCCATAATCTTGTTGCGGTAGCAACAACTGATTTTCCTAAACGTGTTTTGCAAGTGGAACCGCAAGTCTCTTCTTGGCTCTTTATATGCGGGGATGTCACACTTTGTAAAAAGATTGGGTACTTGACTGAGGGCTGTTTCGTTATAGCAGTGTTATAATCAAAACCTGCCAGCCTGTGCTTATAGTGCCACCGTAATGTACCACGGGCCTTATGCAGTATCTCGCCAGAGTCTAAATACCAGTGCGGACCGTCCAGACAATTAAATTTACACGACTTTCTTCACATTGGATCAACCACTGACGGGTCAATAGTTTTGTCCGTGTAACAACGGTGGGTGAACATATCTCCGCTTAGTTTTACAAGTCACTACGTCAATCGATATCTTGCTCGAGCATGAGTGAAAAGGCAAATGAATTATGTATTATGCTAAAGCAGGTTCTTGTAAAGAGGACATAAATTATTTATATAAACATCTTGACGCTTTAGCAATAGAACAGGTAGGAGGCACATAAAGGGCAAATGGAGGACTGCATCCGTGGTTTCACCTCTTTACTGGTATCATTTTGTCAAACTCTCAAGAATCCTAAAAGTATACATAGTTTTGACCTAATAGCTGTCAGTAGTAGTAGTAGTAGTAGTAGTAATAATAAAAATAATGATAATAATAATAATAATAATAATAATAATAATGATAATAATAATAATAATAATAATAATAATAATGATTATTATTTGAGCTAAATTTATTTAACTATTTAACTGTTATGCCTGTCACAATACCTTCACAATTCTGATGCAACATTTCGTTAAAGCGCAAGCACCGATATTTTTCACTGCAAGTTTTACTTATTATCAACCCGTTTACCTAATCGATAGTTCAAGCATGGCTGTCAGTGGCTACTGATACAAATTTGTATTTTTTTGCAGTTATTCACAATGGGATTGAAGTTGTTTATCTGCTTGATATTGGTCTCTTTGGCAATTACCACTGTTCAGGTGGACGCACGAGGTTTGTACTGTTCCCCTACATATTACTGTAAGACTAATTTGTTCATTTACAAACAAATGCTAAAGATAGAATTTCATCCTTTTTCATTGTTTTTCCAGATTATGTATAATATTTCATTTGGGCAGACAGACAGACAGACAGACAGCTTTTATTTGTACCTTGGTATAAAATAGTGTATATTGAGTACTGGTAAATAGTAGGTACTAATACTAAGGTACTGGCTATCTGGAATAATCTTAGGGCTAATCGAGCCAGATAGCCATACAGTTAAATAACTACAGTTTAGAACTATTGGGATCACGGTTACAGACACCCTGCACTAAATATCTTACTTTAAATTGATCAGTAAACTTCTACTTCTTTCCTTCCGAGAATATTTTTTCCGTGCTTTTTCTGTCTCATCTTTTAGATTGTCCCCAAGTTTCCCTAGAAGCAGTTTCAAAAGTTTTCAAGAGTTTTCACGATTTTGCACTGACATCAAGCCTGGATTTCAACCCTGGACATAATTTCTTCCACTCGCTTTTTCCTTTTTTATGTATAAAAGAGCGACGTGAACATTTTGATTAAGACCAGATATGGAGAACTTACTCAACAATTCGTGCGAGTGGATGATGGTGTGGCGAAATCAGAAAACTTTCATTCTACAAACAAATCATACGCACTTGCTGATAATTGCAGCACTGCATTCCGTAGTATATAATCAGTGCTTTAACTTCAAGACACATGTCTGTTGCAATTCGTAAAGTATGACTTTTGTCAAGTTTGACTGCTGATTCGTGCAGTTGCAGTGAACAGGGCTGGAATCAAACACCTCCGCAGTGTATATTTTATTTCGGTTCGTTTTACACCAGTTCAAACATTTTCAAATCATACTATTTTTATGTGGCTTTCTTTCATATTAGACGACCGCGACTTTGCAGCAGACCACATTCCTAAGTTGCGTTTTGATGGAGGAGCCAAAAAGAAATGTTTTCCAGATGAAGCCAAGGACAGCAACGATGGAAAATGCAAGGCGTTCAATCGAAATGCTCCAATATACTACGATGTCGTAGACTGCAGCAAATATCGCAAGGTGGGCACATCATCCAACACATTGAGACACATTGCCGGCGGCATAGTAATTCTGTCCCATTGCCAAAAACTATTGTTAAATAAATTATGTCAGTACAGTATGTCACTATGCCCAGGAATGAGGGACGCTTCCTCTACGAATGCGTAAAACATATTTCAAAATGTCGTGCTCACGTATAAGGCTTACCCAATGAGACTTAAAAATACAAAATAACATCAAATAGAGTGATTTGCACGTTGCCTTGATCAACTGCCGCAATCGCTTGAAAATACGATTAAATGTTTTTAGGTATTTCAGCAGTTCCAGTATTTCCAGAACGATTGCTCTTGGTTCGGTTTTTCACCACATTATATTTACGATCTCCGGTGGCTCCTGTCTTTTTTCTGTATTCAACACTCTATCAGTATTTTCAGCCTAGCTCTGAAATCGATTTACTATAATATTTTCAGTTGCCACAGTCGTCTATGAAAAATAGAATCTGTAGGACCGTGTAGTCTTCAAGTGAAATTACCGAACACTGAAAATGTCCCCTTGTCTTTCATTCAAATATCGTCCAAAACTGTTTCTGAAAGCGATTAGATTGTGGCCTGGTTTCTATATGACCGCTGCGAATGATCGCTGAAAAAGTTGAAAGATCGTTGTTCGCCAAGTGCTGCAATCGCTGCATGTTGTTTCTATATAATGTAATCGCTACGATTTCTAAACACATTTTCAGCATGGCATTCAATCGCAGTGCAATCATCGTAGCAATTATGCATATGGAAATCAAGCTTCAGCCAGCTAAACGCTAGGAAAAAGAACTGGCGCGCGCTCGCGCATTTTGGCGGGAAAACTCCTTTTGTGGCGCACATCGTGGCGGGATACCAAGCCAATAGCAAGCGGGCACCTGCATTTTATGATCGACAGGCCAATTTCGTCACAAATTCTGCCGATGGTTACTATTTCTGACCATGCAATGCCCAGGGAGGTTAAGGGGGAGAGTTTTTTGACATTTCCATAGCCTGAAATGTCAGTTGTCTCTTGTTGAGGGCCGAGAAGACGACTGACGTTTCAGGCGAACATTTCCATTTCTCCGGTTTCGGGGAGAAGAAATCACTCTTTGTTCGTGTAACGTTAAAACCCCTTTTCATTTCTTGATGCAGCTTGTTTGGTGGTTTTGGTACGGTAAGCAAACGACGTGCTCTCCTGGTGTTGGATCTCACGGCAACGACTGGGAGCACATTACAATAAACTTCATCAAGGATAGTTCCGGCAGATGGCAACAAGATTCGGTGACTTGGTATCAACACTCTGGATGGTATACCAGAAAAAACAAAGACAGAAACCCCAGTGTTTACGTTGGCAAAAACGCACACGGGAGCTATGATAATCAGTGCGATGGCAGGGGATTTATTTGGCAATCAGTAAGTCAGTTTAGCTTATAATTGAGGCCTGTTTCCTTAATAGTCCTTGATGAAGGATTATGTTTCAAAACTGTTTCTGTTTCTGTTTCTTTATAAAAAGGGTTACTGCGCTGGAGGTTGCGGCTACTGGGATGATTTCCGTAATGATAACAGTAAAACGCGATGGATTCCACACAACATAAAACACGTTTCAGAGGTAAACTATAATGTGCAATTATTTTGTGTTTTTATTTGGATATCCTTTTTAGTTCATCCCTTTTTGACCTGATCTCTCCTTGCGCTTTTTTCAGTGAGAGGTTGTTAAACATGAAATTAAAATGTTCGTTTTAGGTAACTGGCAGAGTTTCTGACAGGATCAAGAATGAAAAGTATTTTAGCAATACTCAACTGAACAAATGCAAAGGTGCAAATGCTCGATTGGTGACCACAAGTGGATGCTGGAGAAACAATCGCACGTTTCCTGCACCCAAATGTGACATTTAATGTGTAAAAGGAACATCTCAATGGCAAATAAAGTGGTTTCAAAACCATAAAGGCCTCGGTCTTCCTCGATTGATGCTTTTGTTTGGATTAATCATATTTTAATGAACGGGGAGTGCTAGACCCATTATTTACGTCTCGCCCTTTTGTCCAAGAGAGTTTTGAATGAATTAACTCGCCATTGGTGCTAAATCCCGTTCCTGTCATTTTATTGGAAGTAGACAAAAAGAATAGGAAGTCGCACACGCATTTTACAATATGTAATCAGATAATTCCATTATATGCGTGAGTTCATTAAGTAAACTGAGAAATAAGCGGTGTACGACATTTTCATACTACATACTGCAAACCAGAAGAAAAAGAAATTAAAGCCCATAAGAAAACGAAGACAAGGATTACAGAATCATACCAATTAATCTTGTGGCTGGTCACCTTTACTTTGCATCGAATAATTTGTTATCGAATAGCCTTTACTTGTGACCCTACCGTGCCAGTGTAAGCTACTGGATAGATTCAGTGATGCGCATTAGGGAGTTGATTTGTTCTAGTTTAACTTATGAAGTTGATATATCTCACAGAGTTTAAATAGTTCGCATTGTCAGTCAATTAATGGCAATCACGTTCCCACACTAAAATCTCCTTGTCTTCAACATCAGGGGTTGCAGTAATCCTAAAAAAATTCTTCAAAAAAGTATCGTCCGCGCTTGGAGGTCTATATGCAGCAATAAATACATGTTTGATTATTTCAATATATGTACTTCAAGTTTGTCAGTATGATGATGTACTTGCGCTCTTACGGTTTTTGTTTAACTATATTCACTTTTAAATTATTTTTCTTCCAGTTGTGTACATTTTTTTATTGCTGGCTAAAACTAAGCGAAGCAAAGCAAGCATAATCAAGCGATACCAACATTTTGCCTACAAGTTAAAGTCTCTCCAACTAGCATACTAACATACAACCGTAAATTTACTAAAACCGCGATGTGAATAGCTTTGAAACAGCAAGCTGACTGGAATTTTAGAAAACCTGTTAGAACAAATGCATTTTAGAAAAAGAAAAACAGATAAGCAATGAAGCGTAGGCTAGATTAGTCGCAGCCTGTGATTAGAAACAAGTGTTCGAAGTCAAAGTGTCAAAATAACTTATGTATGAAATGACATAAGACACGTTATGTTACTGTTTTCTTTGCTGGTCGACCTTTTAAGTTCTTATGATTCTGTCCAAGGGAAAGACTCACTGGAGCTGCCTGCAAACTCGAACAGATATTTTTGCGTCCGTTCAGTCAGGGGCCGATGGGATTGCAGTCACACCTCAGGTTTGACCATCTTCGTAAATTCTGCAGAAAGCGATAAACGACAATATATTATTGGAATAATGCGGCGACAGGAGAGAACATGAAGAAGCGTAAACAATGCAATGAAATGAAGTGACGATAAAACTATGAGAAAACTGTGGGGTATAGTTTTGGAGTTTAATACTCCTAGTATGAATGAATACCTACTGTAGTTACGTATTCTCTTCTGATATAATTGTTTTCCTTAAACACTTCCTTCAGAAAGGTAAAATCGGTACATTTTTCCCTGCAACAATCTATTTAAAAGGGTCATTGCTTTGATGAGATGCATTTAACTACGTAACTATTTTGTGAAACGTAACTGTATAGGCATTTTCTCTATACCTTTGTTACATTATGAAGTTACTGGTGTGAACAAACTGTGTGTATTTTGGTACTTTGAAAACATGTTTAGTAAAGTTACCTTCGAATGTGATTTTTCTTTTATTGCCCTGTTTTTCATCGTGTAAAATGTGTGTATTAGGGTATTTTGAAAACATGTTTAGTGAAGCTACCTTCGAATGTGATTTTTCTTTTATTTCCCTGTTGTTCATCTTGTAAAATATCATCGATCTCTTCTTCTGGTATGTTTTCTCCCATGTGCTGCAACACGTAACGGATTTCGTTTGAGAACACGTATCCCTTGTCATCTCCGTCAAATGTGCGGAATGCCTCCATAAGCTCGTCTTGATCTAGAGTGTTGTTATTTTGGGTGATCATCATGTTAACAAACTCATGAAAATCCACGACGCCGTTACCTTAAAAACAGACAGGTACGAGCATTTAATGGTTTATGTTAATTTCCCAATTATATTTTGTCGTTTGACTATGTCATGTACCAACAATTTGAACTCTTTTTTTTTTCTCAAGACAGGCGGCCATAAATTAGGCCCTGTTGGGGGTGTGCTAGCATAAAAGAAAAATAACATAAATCTAAGGCCCTGTTTACATGGAAGGAGGGTGACCCTCCTAGAGTCAGAAGATAGCCCCCCTTTACATGTCAATTGCTATCCCTAGGGCTATCTCGCCAAGAGTCTGAAAGGCATCGCGCGGTCGCGAGATTTCAGATAGTAGCCTGGAACCGCTAAACTTAGCCACCCTGGAAGGGTAATCCTATACCTCGGGCGTTTACATGGCCAAAAGTTTTCCCTAGCAAGGGTTACCCTTACAAGGAGATAGGATAACCCTCCACCTAGGGTGACTCTACCTATCATGCAGAAACGGAGCAAGGAACATCGCCAGAAAATTCAAACATCCGGTTGCGCCATCTTGGAAAAGGCATCAGGTTTCACGCTGAGAGCCGCTCAAGAAATAACAGAGAAATGTATGGGATCCTATAATAAACTAGACTGGCCTTGCCAGTGAGCTCGCGGCGTGAGTTGGGTCGAGACCAGAATATAAAATGATAGTAGGGGACAAGAGCGGAACTCCCAAGAGAGACTTCCAATTTCTCACCATAAAAATATCACACAGTATAGAGAACTTGGCTTTTGACACCTTGCTCTTTTGACACCTTGATTAAACTAAAAATTATTATTACAACACTCATACACTTGCTTCTTAAAGGTTGAGCGACCCTGCATCTTGAGAATGCGTGACATATCTTTTTATGCACAATCGATTATGACAGTTTGACCTTGACTCATATTTCTAATCAGGGGCCACGATTAATCCAGCCTTCGCTTCACTACTTATGTGTTTTATTTTGTTAACTCAATACGTTTCTTCTATCAGGCTTTCGAGTATTCGTGCTCTGTAACAAATATAAAATTGAAAGCGAGGAATGTCACACGAGAGATGTTTACTATATCATTGCGCTTTTGTTCACAGTGTGTTCAGTCCATTTGTGACTGCAAACTCAATCCTCAGAATTATTTCGGTGTATTTTTCATTTCTGGTATTCACTGACCATTGCGAAACAAAGGCTACATCATCGAATGAAAGAAACACTTCAACAGGCAATGTACGATACGCAGAAGAATTTTATGAGGCAACAGATGTCATGTGCAGAGTAAAGCATAAAGCGTCATTGTTTTACGGCTAAAGCTCACCGTAGCTTTGGTTTCTGCTTTCGCCCTGTTATCTTCCCAAAAGTATTTCGTGTCGCCACAGAAAGTTTCGTCGGGACTAAATATTTATCGGCGACAGCGGTACCATCAAATATTTGTTTACGGCTATTCTCAAAGCTTGTGCGGTGAACGCGAGCCAAAATCTTGTCCTAAAATCCAGTTTATCCGTGCGCATTCCACAGAGCCAAATGGCGTTGAATTTGAATGGGATGCAGTTTACTTTTTCGCTTCACTACTTATGTGTTTTCTCTTATTAACTCAATACGTTTCTTTCTATCAGGCTTTCGAGTATTCGTGCTCTGTAACAAATATAAAATTGAAAGCGAGGAATGTCACACGAGAGATGTTTACAATATTATTGCATTTTTGTTCACAGTGTGTTCAGTCCATTTGTGAATGCAAACTCAATCCTCAGAATTATTTCGGTGTATTTTTCATTTCTGGTATTCACTGACCATTGCGAAACAAAGGCTACATCATCGAATGAAAGAAACACTTCAACAGGCAATGTACGATACGCAGAAGAATTTTATGAAGCAACAGATGTCATGTACAGAGTAAAGCATAAAGCGTCATTGTTTTACGGCTAAAGCTCACCGTAGCTTTGGTTTCTGCTTTCGCCCTGTTATCTTCCCAAAAGTATTTCTTGTCGCCACAGAAAGTTTCGTCGGGACTAAATATTTATCGGCGACAGCGGTACCATCAAATATTTGTTTACGGCTATTCTCAAAGCTTCCGCGGTGAACGCGAGCCAAAATCGTTCCCGAAAATCCAGTTTATCCGTGCGCATTCCACAGAGCCAAATGGTGTTGAGTTTGGATGGGATGCAGTTAACTTTTACACACAAGTAACGAGCAATTCACTGGCCGCATCTCGAGTTGTTTAGCGAAGTCAATTACGTCATCGCCCAGCACGTGATAATATGAACCAATCACCGTGTGCTGATCCTCGACCCACAAAAAGGAAAAAAAAATAAATAAAAAAGCCGATTCTTAAGCTCTCGTGGGCCCCAGGCCCCCGCGAGCAATTACGCTTTTCGCTTAACTGAAGCACGTTCGTAAAAATGTTTGGGCAGCATTCGGAAGAGGAAAGCTTCCTAAACACAACAGTGCAAAAAATAATTATCTCCGATAAAATTCGATGTGTACTTTTTTGAATTTAAAATTTCGGCCGACGTAAGAAGGGATTGATAGCAGAATACGCTCAAAACCGGCTACTGTCACTTTTTAAACTGCATTTAATACAAGAACCTTGGGTACAACTCAAAATGTTTACCCCGTACCTGATTGTCGAAGGATTGAACATCTCCTGTGAAGCCTCGGTCAGTCCCCAGGAGCAAATTCGATGTGTACTTTTTGCGTTTGAATTTGCAGTTCACAGCCAGCCGTAGCGAATGCCTCGTCCCCAATGCAGCGCATCCCGTGAAATACGCTGACTTCGGATGTTGATATTTTGGGCTAACAAGCTCCAAATCGCATGAAGAGTGCATCAAACGAAAGCTAATTTCAACTGGGTTGGTCAGAGGCACATCTCCTAAATTTTGAACCGCAGAAACCCATCCCTCCCCCACCCCACTGAGGCAAGATATGAATGGCGCATGCTCACACCGCACGCCGCTTGGAAGGACCGGAAGGAATCGTGGACGCAAAATGTCCGGAATTTCTGGCGATGATTTCAATAGAGAAGGCTGACGCTTCTAGGAGGGTGTCCCTCCTTCCACCCCACCCTCTTCACTTGTTTCTTTTGTACGATTTACTTAGCTTCTACCACTCGAAGTGGTAACGCACACACGACAGAGGGAGGCTCCAATTTAAGTGTGGCCATTGCTTAGCACTGAGGGTAGTCATGCCCAAAAGTTGGTTGCGTCCTCAGTGGTTCTTTTATGTTCCCCTGGTTCTGTTATCTAGAGACAAGACCGCCATCTTACGTGGTCATTCGAGCCAGCTTTTGTATGAATTGACTCCAGTGGGTTTATATGATTGGCATTAAATGCATAATTAAATCAACTCTTACCATCGTAGTCAACTTCATTGACCATAATCTGAAGCTCTATTTCCGTTGGGTTTTGTCCGAGTGATCGTATGATGGCGCCCAGTTCTCGCGTGGTGATGTAGCCGTTCCCGTCTTTGTCAAAGAACTTGAACGCGTCTCTGTATTCTGGATCAAGTGTAACAACATCCTCACACAAACATCAGGTGTTATCGGTCCAACCCCTTCTTCTCCCTCCCTGTGATCGACAGGCACTGGCATACAGACCATCCCAAGCTGCCTAACGTGTTTACAAGTGCTTGCTCAGTTTGTGTGGGTTCACACAAGATCACTGTGACTACACTTCATATACTTGTCAAACGCTCATGAACCAATTGATCGAGCCACGGACTGAGGTCATGATGACTTCAGCCTGCTTCAAGCTCACTTTCAATCACCCCTCACCCCCCCCCCCCCCCCCCGTGTAGTGTAACCAAGGGGGCACTCGTAATAATAATTTCACGGGGAGTGTGCCACACGCTTCTCCCAGCCCCTTACCACATTTCAGACCAAAACGACTAAAATCTATACGGCCATTCCAGACTAAAATGTTTGAAAAAGTTACCTCTTAGCGCGGCACATACCTTTAAATTAAGGCTTATATATCGGAGTACCCACCCCCCCACCCCACCCCCCCCCCCCCTCCCCGCACGGGAGCTGTAACAACCTATATTTATACTACCTCACCTTCAATCTGCTCCTCGGTAAGTTTATCCTGCAAATACAATCACATTCATTGTTTTTAAATAAACGACAAACTCGTTAATCTTTGTGATTGTGTGTCCGCGTGTCATCCGTGTGTACTTTTAGTAAAAACCAGAACAATGTGCGTCACATTATTTCAGTATTATCTTTGTTTCCCTCCCACTGAATATTTACACAAAGACTCTCAACCATCTCGTTCTCGGACATGGAATTATGCCCACTTTCATCTCCCGTCCGTACGAATACACGATGCCGTGATCAAATTCACCGAAAACTCAAACTTTTGAAAACGGCCAAACGATACCAGCATTCCAAGTATCTGGCTCGGAAGTCAGTAAAGAATCGCTTATGGAGCACTTTTTAAAAACATGCACGGCCGTCTGAACTCATTGCCAAAGTAGATAGTTATGATGCACTGTCCCGTCTGTGCTTGTAATGTCTTTAAAAAGCGGTAAACATTATTGGGCTGTTGCGGTGTCAAGCCGTCGGAAATCATAAGGGTAAATGTGAAAATGGCGTCTCTGACGAAGATTTCAATTGATTCAGTTTTACGCACGTGATCATGAAGGTTCGAGATGCGGCTAAATTTTGACAACAATTGTTGCTTTTCCCTGACGGCGCCCATCGCGGTAATGCCGACCTTGATAAAACGTTTTGTTGGATAAATTACGATGAAAAATCGATGAAATATCCAGAACAAAGACATCACAACCTTTATTTTATGTCAGTCAATTTTATCTTTCACATGCCGGTAGACATCGCGCGCGCGATGAAGATTTCAGTTCTAGAACTGGAGAAATCCTGGTATTTCATCAATATCTATATAATATAAGCAAGTAAGAGATATAAAAACATATTTTTATTACTGAATCAGTAAATTATACAGGGAAAAAACTAATTGATTCAATGGTTCTAGAGTATTTTCTACGTGAAAAAAGTACAAAATCAAAACACGATTGTCGCGTCCCGAGTAATCAGTTTATCGTAATAACAATCTCAATAATACGTGCGAGCATTAAAACTATATACGTTTTGAAACAAAGGTTGCGAACGAAATTTAATAACTCTCGTTCTTCATGTAGCCCTGGGGGACGGATGGAAACTGAAATTATGCGAAAACATACCTCGAGTCGTTGGACGAACGTTGTGGTTCGTCTGATGGATGACATCTGGCGATGATGGCCGCTCCGATCAGTTGAAATCTTACAGCGAAAATACAGTGGAGTAAATGAAGAATACTTTAAATCTTACAGAACTTTTTGTATGTAAATAATTGCATTTATATTCTCTATATTTTATTGGTTAATTTCATAAGATATTTGTGACCAATTAGGCCCTGAGAAAGCAAGGTATCTTCTCATTCTACAATAATTATAATGAATACGACCAGAGCTCGCGATTCGGCAAAGTCCTCAGAGATAAAGATATTTTTGAAGAACAACTGATTCTCCCAATGAAAGTCAAGATGGTACTCAGAACAACGATCTGTTAGTCCACCAAGTCAGTCTGAAAATTACGTGAACTAATTTCTAAAAGGCAAAAAGCTTATATATTTTGAGGCACTTTTAATTGCATCCGCCGTGGATATAGACTCCGAGGTGCCAATTTAGGCCAACACTGCTTGCGACAGAAAACATCATTCTCCTTGCGAGATGTTTTCTTTGACTTGATTTCTTTATTTCACTGATTTAATTGAAAACCACGAACAAATACTGTCTGCTCGCAAACCTTCAGGCCCTGTCGAGAAGTACAATGCTTTTCCACTTGGGTTTAATTAAAAATATCTGTCGGAGCCGGTCGCTCTAATAGAGATGTGGAATCCTTATTTGATCAGGAAATGCCACTGTAAAATTCATATCCACTGTGGTGCGAGAACTTGAAATCAAGATGACATGATATCACACGACACCTGTTCAGATAAACACAGCTTTCACTAAGCTTTTTCATTATTTCCTAACTTTCTTGCGCCATTTAGTCGGCGGAACGACACTGCCGTTGAATGGGAGATTTTCAAGGCGATAATCTACGCAGATATCATCAAAACAGAGCCAGTTTGCAATTTCGTTTGCTGCATTCAAACTGAGAAATGACCTCGACTTTAGAGCAATGTGGCAGAGCTTTTTATTTTTATTTTTTCATTTTTTAGTTTCTTGTTTCACTGAATTTAAGAAAATTTTAAAAGAACCTTCACACGATATCTATTTCGTGTAAGGTGTAATATTGTAACAATGATTACAGTCAACTCTCTCTGAGGCGGACACCCTTGGGATTAAATTTATTGTCCGCCCGTAGAAAGGTGCCTGCCTTAGAGAGAATTCATATAACCTGATACCTGAACCTCAAAACTGAAACCAGTGCTTTTTACAGTAATCACATGACGGACCGGTTGCGTCTCTTTTAGTCCTAACGGAATCCGACACAGCTCATTCGCACTTTGAACGTTTGTGAAGTAACCTTAATAGCAAAACTCGTTTGTGTCGCTTGTTATTTTAGTTGGAGCCAGGGTTCATAACCTCCATTCATTACGAAAAATCTTTGTAAGTACAAGCTTCAAGGTGTTTCAGAGGTTGTGGCCTGGATTGCAAAGTGCATGAACAAAGAAAACGGGAAGACTAAAACTTAATCAAAACCAAGACGCAAAAAATTGAAAGAATGCAAGTGACTCCAGTAAAAGGTTGCGCAAGTGTGCCTTTTTGCCTGTGAAGTGTATATAACTGACGATATGCATTCATTACTCCCTACTGTCAGGTCTGGTATATTTTATTAAAACCAGAGACAAACCTGTCATTTTGCGCTAATTTCGGGTCTGCATTTCGTAAACATCCTGTGTCCGCTTTGAGAGGTTTTTTTGAATGAAATGTTTGATAAAGGGTGTCCGCGTTAGACAATTTATGCCCTTGTATATGCTTGCCAGGTTGCCAGTACAAGGTCGAGACAACCTGAAATGTGGTAATGAACTGTACCAACTATGCACGTAAGGGAGGGTGGGGGGGCACTATCGGAACGAAAAAAAAATCTGGCCGTATTGACGGGGTTTTCAGATAAGAAAATGACTGGGCGCTGTAAAAAAAAAGCCGAAAAAGAAGAAGAAGAAGAAGAAGAAGAAAAAAAAAAGTGGTCGTATTAACGCGGTGGTCGTACTACCGGGGTGGCCGTGAGGAGGGGTTCCACTGTACTACCAATGTTTGCTTCACCAGTCAAAACAGCTGGTATTTCTGCGTTCTATTTTATTCTATTTTATTCTATTTATTATTTTATTTTATTTTACGAGGCCAAAAGCTGATGAAATATCCCTACCACAACACACCACCCTTTTAATGAAAATTGGATTGGTCAAGTCTCGTGTAGTTTGTTCATTTTGTTAAATTAAGCCAAGTCACTCTGTTTGTCTCCTGAATACAATAGAAAGCTAAACTTGGGAGATTACTTTTTCACTGCGTCGGCGTGGAGAAAGACTTTGATAAAGGAGGTAATGATGTTCTGCATGTAGGGCAGCTTCTTGAGGGCCAGAAATGGACAGAGCGTGAAAACATATGTGCCACTCAAAAAGCCTTTGCGTGATGAGTTTCAGTCACGTGCTGGAGTTTGGTCATGTGACCAGTCTGATTCTTAGGGCCTATTGCTTGACGCTCTAAAATTCATGTCCTCGTCACACAGGAGTCCAACCCTTGCCTAGCTCTGTATGCTGCCCTTCCATTCCCCGTCATCCATGAAATCACACAGTGGTCTGCGCTGAGTTGAGCAAGTACCAGACCCATTCCTCCGCGGTTGTTTTTCCCAGTGTTGTACTGTCATGATGATCAGCGGTGCGGCAATAAGGAAGCAGACGAAAACGGTGAAGACTATCACGCCAACTTTCACTGCGATGAAAACATTAAACACAAGCTCAGCTACTGCACCGACTACTCCAAGTGTGTACGCGTGTGCACACCTGTTATAGCCTTGCTATTAAGCGGGGGAGGGGAGGGTGGGGTTCAGTCTGCAGGCGGGTTCGCATTGTTTCGTAACGCAATTTTATTTTAATAGAATGGATTTATAGAGTGTACTATAGAGTGGCAAAGGCCAAAACGAGTGCAAAAATGGGAGCGTATTGTGTGAGTCGAAAACCAGATCGACTGGTATATTAGCTTCGTGATCAATTTTCGCAAGCAAAGTTTACGAACGCGTCATTTTTTGATCCATTTTGTGTGAGGCTAGAAACGTTTGGCCCTGCTTCGTTTGTTGCATAATTATCTATTTATTACACGAAAAGTCGTGCAATACGGCTAATTTTACTCGTCAGCTTTATGTTTTCTCGCCTAAAGCAGGCTCGAAAAAAAACCGACTCGTAAAGTTATTCCGTCGTAGTGCACTCCTCCCCGTGTAATAACCTCTCTGTACTGCAGTAACTGATACTTACTTCTAGAACACGAACTTTCACCTCGCGCCGACGTGAAGAAGTCATTTGAACATTTAACACAACTTGAGGACCTGCGAAGGAAGATTAAACCCAGATGAAGCGTTATGTGCAAGTAATATAAACTTGTACATAGAAAATTATTAATCCCCCTTCATTATGAACGCACAAAATAACAAATGCTGTTATTTACTATGGTGGTTTTCTTAATTTTCATCAGCAAAACTGTAACAATGTTTCTTTTCTTTTCTCGTATTTTCTTTCTTTTTTTTTTTTTCTTTTTTCCTTTCTAAGCAGTCATTGTACGTGGTACTTAATACAAAGTCTTTTAATTGTCTCTTAAACATATTCTTTTGTCGGGTATCGAAAAGTCGTGCAATACGGCTGTATTTTTACATCTAGAACATGTCCCATCTTTCTTGGGGTACACAGCCCCCCCCCCCCCCCCCCCCTCCCCCCCAGCTACGTCCCTAGTCTCAAGCATTCAAGGAGGTTTCGCTAAAACTAAAGGAGTTTCAAAAAAAAAAAAAAAAAATCACGGACTTTTAAAGAAAAACAAATTTCTAGAAATAGAAGGACTTTTCAAGTGCAAACCATGGCTTTGATCAGGCTGGCTGTATTTATACCACTTGAAATGTCATAAATTCATATTTGTTTGAGGAAATGAACAACACAGCTGGTGATGTTACCTGGTACAATTTAACAATAGAAAAGGAAACAAGTGACTTATTTTTACATACTGTACAGCCACTGTGCCCATAATCTAGCAAGATAACAATGGTGTTACAAACAGCACGCTCAGCCTTACCCTGACTTTGATACTGTGCCTTCTTCACAAGGTCGGCACTTGTGGCTGCGCTTTTCAGATGAGAAATATCCTGGGAGGCATCTGGAGAAACCCGGTGAAAATGATTGTAGTGAATTTTGCTAAACCTGGAACATGGTCAATCTGTCCAAAGGGATACTCGGGTATATTTTTCACTGGATAAACTACTAACGGTATTCATTTTTAGCTTCAGTAACGAATATCGCAGTTTGTATGAGGAATTAGCCATGTGAGTTGCAGAATCTGGTTGCAAACCCATGGTTGGATCAAGTTGCAGTCTAGAGAACTGCTTCATCTTGTTATTTTTGCTGCCTTATGCAGGTGCAATCAACTGGGGCCCTGCAAACTTCATCGCCGCTGTGAAAGTTCCGCCGTCGTTGGCGCTGTTCCGGTTGTTTTGCGTTGTATTTGAAATAACCAATCAGGATCATCTAAAAGTCGGATTCTGCCAGAGCCTTTGATTTTGTCGGGCATGCCCGTAATGCATCAGAGGTCTGCGTACGAGATTGACGTGCGATTCAACAAATGTTATGCAAATTTTGTCGAAAGAGGCAGGGCCAACGGCCTTTTATAGCGCGCCTATCCCCCCTCTCCTTCCCCAAGGAATAATAATAACTGTCTAGTGCTTACTTTGAACACTCTGATGGGGTGCTGTTGCCAACAGATCCTAAACTGAAGGTTCCTTTATCGCAAGGTTCACACATCAAAGCATTTGTTAAGTGAGTTCCTCCAGGGCAGTGTACTGTAAAGAAAAGGCAGAGCTTCATGTCACATTTACCGTGCATTCTTTTAGGACTATTCTGTCTAATCTTATTCTGGAATGGAAATAACAGAATACACAGAATGCCAGTTCCCAAAAGAGCAGACTTTGCGCTATTCCGAAAACAGAATAGCAGATGTGACAGAATTTGGCAAAAAAATGCCTATTTTGCCCATTCCGAGTAAACCGCTATTCCGTCTATTCCACCAATTCTGCTAGGAGCAGAATGGACGGAATAGTATTCTGTTCATTCTGGATTCAGAATAGAGCCGTTTTCGGATGACTGTCGAAAACCAAAACCAAAGTAATCACACAGGCCAATCACAGAGACTGGGAGAAAACAGTTCAGCCAATTGGAAGCCAAAGTAATTCACGTTTGGTCTTGCGTTTGGTTTTACTTTCCAATCAGCAGTGCGAGTACACGCCATCGCTTGCGTGAGAAGTGTTTGGTTTTGGTTTTGGTTTTGTTCCTGATTGGCTGAGCATGCTGACAAACTAGTGTGGACCAATCCGAAAGCGAAGCAAACGCAAAACCAAAGCAATCACACAATTACTTTCGACAGTCATCCGAAAACCGCTCTAGGTCCCAAAAGAACACGATTACCGTCTATTCCGGAATAGTCCCAAAAAGAAAGCACCCTTAAGGTCTCGATAAAGGTTCACGAGCCACTCTCGGAAAAAAAAAAATCATTGTAGCGTTACAATTTAACATAATTTTTATATACACATATTATACATCGTCGTAAAGTTCTTGGGCTGCAGAATATAGATCTGGTGTTATCGTGTTCAAACTCATAAAAGGTGGAGTATGATTAAGGTTAATTTAGAAAATTGAATGTTTCGAAAACAGGAATTAAACTTTTTGTCGATTTCATTCGAAAAAACGCTAAAACAACTATTTTCCGATACTCAATGAAGTTGACTAAAATACCGTGTCAGCGAATTAAAAATTACATTCTCTATTAAAGTGAAGGGAGCGTTTCGGAACCCGTTTTCTTATATAAACTATTTCATAAAACAGAAACTTTAAAAGAATTATTGAAACTCGCTGCGGTATTCAAGAAAAGCTCGTCCTCTACACCTCACGAAAATTTGGCGATGTCGACCAAACCGCTCAAAAGTTTTAGTTCCTGAATAACCTAAGTTTTCGTAAAAAAAAATTATCGATCTAATCTAGATCGTATACTCTATCTTAAAGTGCACATAAGCCTTCAGAGGATACATTTTTATACGAAATTAGGAAGTAATCTAAGCAACTTATGCCCAAAAGAAAGCCCTTCCGAAGCGTTCTTATATTTTTTTTCGCCCGGTAAACATGCGAAAAAGTGCCATTTTGACTTCCGGTTTAGATTTGTCCGCGTAAGATGATTGATCAAGGGCCTGGGCTGTGACGTCAGAGGAGTGGCGTCTCGACTCGTCCGAACAGAGTTTTCACCGGTTTTACTCCGAAATGCCTTATAGATGTGTCGTTGGAGGCTGCTCCTGGGAGCCAGATCATAAGCAAGGATTCGCATTTTATATGTTTCAGTTTCCGAATGACCAAAGAGGTGAAGCGAGGAAGCGAAAGAGAAATGGTCCAGTTTGTCAAGGCCAAACGTGTGAAATGGGAGCTGACGATCAATTCCGGTTCTGCTCAGCTTATTTCAAACCAGATGATTTTGACATTGCATGGAATTGACAATAACGAATTGCACAATCTCGACTTGGACCTGGTAAAGGACAATCTCGGTATTGTAGTACAAAGTTGATAAGAAGGGGAAAGATTGACCGAGTAATCGTCGGGTCCCACAATTTGTCGACGGGTAGTAATAAGTAATTATATTTAATCCAAAATATATTCAGCTGTGGGAAGTTTGTTACCTTTTCTATCGTAGGTATCGAATATCAAATGAGCAAACCATCGCGTTCGCCGAAGGTTTATGGTCGATGAGGTCAACACTGCGACACTGCAATTCATGTTTGAAACCGAGCGAAAGATGGTTTTCGGCTAGATTTTTCTAGGGCTATAGTCGACCGTGTGCCGGATTTGTGGCACATATTTACTCAAACAAGTTGGTTTCCACAGTCGCCGAAGTTAGACGACGGCCGCAGAAGTTGGAAATTTTTGGCAAACTCCGAAAGGAGTCGTTCTGACTGTTGACAGTCGCCTGTTGATCCACCGCGGCGAAAGCAAAATCCTCCAAACGGTGAAGAAGGGCGCCACAAACCGCAATTAAAGTGTAATACTTTATTGCCTACCCGTACAGGGAAGTTTAGAATGACAGTTTTTGTACATTCCAGGAGTTTTCAGAAGAGCCACGCTCTCTCGAAGTCAAATATAACTGACCGTGGTCAACTGCCGTGACGAATTACGCAACTGCTCTCAGTCGAAATCCCGAGCGAGAGATATCGTGAGACATCCGCAGAATCTCAATGCTTGTGAATGCCGATGCTGCCGTAGCACATCAACATTGCAATTCCCACACGAACACCTAAAATATGAGTAAAACACAGAGAAGCAATTACAGATGTACCACGTAAACAAATCCAAAACTCGGACATATTTTACGCTTACCAACTACTGACTCCAAAATGTTCTTCCGAGCGATCTTGCAGTGTTATGGTTCTTGTTCTTTTCCCTCCCTTTCCTTTCTGTTACGCTTCATGCCATTCTTGGTCAGCAAGTAGCTCTTGTCAGCGCACGGGTTGGACTTCATAGTGGATATCGTACAGTATACACGCGGAATCAATGTAATATAGTTCAGATATCAGATATACCGCTTTCTTCATCGCTTCTAGAGCTCGCCATTGCCGTACGAGTCCAAAAACACGGGTAAACAGCGAGAAAAACGTACACAAACCTGATAAATAAGAGCTATGAAGAGGTGCCGAGCCGAAACGCGCCACTCCTCGACGTCACAGGTCCCAGTCTCCTACATTGCGCGGTCTGAATTTTATATTTCCGATTTCAAACGCGTGAAAAAAATATAAGAACGCTTCGGAAAGGCTTTCTTTTGGGCATAAGTTGCTTAGATTACTTCCTAATTTCGTATAAAAATGTATCCTCTGAAGGCTTATGTGCACTTTAAGCGTGTGTGATGTAAAATGTAAAAGTAGATCTTCATTCTTCGGTCTCAGACCTTTATGGTACATGTATACCTATATGGTACATGTATACACCTTAAATAGCAACGCTACAATTTTTTTTTTCCGAGAATATTTTTGTGGGACGCACGAACCTTTATCGAGACTATAATGACTCTAACATCTTGCAACTGTACACTTGCATTATCAATAGTCACTGTTCACTCACAACTTTTGTTCCTGAATACTTCATTTAAAAGAATTTCTTTGTAAATATTGTGAGATCAGGAATGATTAACAAGTATTTCTTTGACTTTGGCAAATGGTTTGAACCCAGGAGTGTGAACAGTAGGTTGGTTGAGCGGAAGTCATCTTCAGAGTCAAGTGAAAGTATCCGTCAGAAGCCCAAAGTTTATATATATGTCTCTGGTTGTTGAAGTGATTGATCCGTTATTTCTTTGACTTTCTTACCAAAGGTACATGTGAAGTGTATCTTATACAGTTATAGAACTTGGCTACTGAAAACTTGTTAACTCAAATGAAAACTTGAGTCTACGCCACCTGACTTATGTGTGTGCAACACTTTCTCCTTCCCTGATTATAAGCCCACTCAAAACCAAAAAGGGTGCTCTAATAAACTTGTCTGTCTGCCTGCCACCCAAAACCCCATACAGAGTTCTATAAGCCCAAAGTTTATAAGCGGCAGTTTCTGGAACTATACTGTATAGATCTACTGAATTTGAATTTTGAAATGAAAGGGTCACTCACCAGGACACTTGAGGTCCACAGAGCAGTTGTTACAAACAAGAGGGCTGTAGTTATTGGTCTGTATTGGTGGCACAAACATCTGTCTGTTTAATGAGTTGCACTTGAATTCACAATTCTGTTAAAATCAAATAAATTGGTAAAAATGAAGATTAGACATACCTACAACATTTGAAATTAATGAGTGGAAAAATAATATATTTGTTAAATAAGAACAAAGAATGATACTTTAGTTAATATAATGTCTTCTGATTGGTAACTTTTGTGTGATTAGTGCTGTGCAACTCTGCATTACAGTAGGTTGACTATGAAAGTGCTGTATCCCAAGTCTGGTTATCAGCCTCTCCCCCACCCTCCCCCCCCCCCCCCCTCCCAAAAAAAAATCTATTTGACCTTTGTATATGATAAAACACTGGATAATGAAGATTTGACACGAGAGTCTACAGGTGCAGATAAAGAAAGCCTTTCCTTGTAAACTACAATGTACCTTGAGAGACACATTGGATCCTTTCCCCAGAACAGCAATCACCAACCCACTGGCCTTTCCCCAGTTCTCAACAAAAGATGAAGATTTGATTTCGATGTTTGACATCCCTCCAAGAAGGAATAGAGATTCTACAGATATTAAATTATTTGAAAATGTGCAGGTAGATACGTTCATTGAAGTAGCATCTAGATGTGTTAAAAGTGATCCAAAGTTGTTGATAAAAACTGAGCCTTGTAATGTGAATATCTCAGCTCCCACAGCCATGATAGTTTGATCTGCGGCAATCATATTGCCTTCAAATGTTGACTGCAGTACTGAGACCTGAGTGATGTCCCTAGTGAAAAGGACTGTACCATTATTATGTGAGAATGTGCAAGACAAAATTTGTAGCATTCCAGAGTGCAAGGGAAAGGAGGTGACCGATAACACAGGTAGCCCAGACTTCCAGCCACTACAGTTTGACATTTCACTGTTCATCAATTCTAATACTGATGCTTGGCCAATGATGCTAAACTTGGTATCCTTCATGGAACAACTGCACAGTGAAATATGAGAGAGTAGTGTCTTTATGAGTACAGGATCAGGTGAACAAAAGTTAATTTGAAGGAAAGTCACTTCACACGTGGTGATTTCTAATGAAACTCCTGTGTACACTTGCTGTTGTTTAATCCTGAAAAAGAAACAAACAAAGAAAATCAAGGGAATGGTCGCTACCAATCCATCATACGACAGTCTGTGCAGGAAGTGAATGCATGCTCCTGATGAACACATGACAGGGTTGGATCCAGGAAAAAAAAATCTGACTGTTTTACAAAAGGCTTGAGCTTCCCGTAGGGGGTTCAGACACATAGGCTTACCCAGAAAAATTTTGAGAATCTATCAACTATCACCTCGAAACTATAATGTCAATAAAGAACCTGAATCTTTCTGATCCATTATCCTGATCCATAATTTATCAATACCTTCCCTCCATAAAGAATTTATTCATTATTTTTCAAACAGACTTTTTAATATTAGATAATTATCATTCAGTATCATCCTACAGTGTCATAGTAAAGGTAACCTGCAAATACAGCCCTTTCATGCTGAATGCTTACTGATTACCCAGGTGAAGGGTTTCAGTAAGTGTCCAGCTTGAATTAGTGGGTTGTATTCCCAGGATACAGCAGTGCTCGACATTAAGGTTTTAGGTCGGTTGCCCTTCAGACTGTAGATTGACTTCAAGTAATATTAGATGTTTCATGATTATTTCTGGTTGCCCGGCCCTGTTTTTACCTGCCTGACCAAGTTTGTTGGTTGCCCTGGGCATTTGCCCAGTCAGAAGCTGACACATTTTCCCCAAAACAACATGGCGGATGGCTTCCATTTGCCTTTTCTCAGTATCACAAAATGTCCTGAATCAGATATTTGATTATTATTTACCAAATAATTGTGAACACATGCAGCAGCTTTTTGGCATTTTTTTTAGCCCACGAATAACAATAATAATGTTTGTATTTCCCCCAAATAGAGGTCATGAGACATTCCGACCGGGCAAAACAGTTAATGTCGAACATTGTGCAATATGGAAATCTTTGTATGACTTGAAAGCACATGTCAGACTTAGCAATTACTGGAAATATTTGAATTTGAGAAATGACCCTGAGTATCGAAACTGCAAAAATTACAAAGATTGTAAGCTGGGTGGCAACCACAGTACTGGCGCAGGCCACTCAGCCATACATTCTAGGCAGGCAGCTAATTCTTGCAGTTTTGATGAAGTCGCTTCTGATTTTAGGTTTAGCAATTTGATCGGGTGTCTGTAAATTGAAGACCGAAGACCGCGTAGACCCAAAAACCCAAAGACCCCTTCAATTTGGCTCGAAGTTTCGCAAACAACACTTGATGCTCTCAAAAACTACATTTCAGCAACCAAAAACACTAGAAACACGCAAATCTTGGAAAGAGATCAGGCCGGTCTTCGTTTTATAGTTTACCCCCATCAAAACTATAAAGCGAAGACCCCCTCCAATTTGGCTCAAAGTTTCGTAAACAACCTTAAATGCCCTCGAAAACTACATTTGAGCAACCAAAAACACTAGAAACGCACATATCTTAGAAATTGATCAGGGTCTTCGTTTATAGTTTACCCCTGGACCAAAACTATATAACAAAGACCCCCTTCAATTCAGCTCGAGATTTGTAAGACAATGTTCAATGCATTCGAAAACTACATTTGAGTAACCAAAATCACTAGAAACGTGCATATCTTAAAAATTGATTGGGGTCTTCGTTCACAGTTTGCCCCCACCAAAACTATAAAACAAAGACACCTTAAAATGCACACGAATAAAAATACGCACACATTTAAATGCTTGCTGTATTTTGCGGAGAACAATGAGCAAGTAACATGTTATGCGATCATTTCCGGAAACTCGTTTGGACAATAGACAATGAATAAATAAACCGACAAATAAATAAGTCAATAAACTGACCCTGTGAGTGGAAGAACTAAAATGGAAAAACACCGTATCTGAGGATATTAGTATAATTTTTGTCCTTGTCGCATTGAATCAGCATTGAATCAGCACGCTCACACCTTTATTTAACGTTTCTCGCTGCAAAATTACTACATATTAAAGAATCTGACACATCTGCTAAGCGTCATGTATTAGCTGACACCTGGCTTTGTTAAAAAATGTATCGACCCATGCATCAGAAGATAAGGTATGATATTCAAAAGTTCGGGTTCTTGAAATAAATCATTTTCATTTGTTGTCGCGGGGCAGAGACAAGAATGCCATGGCCTCCGTTCCAAGTGTATTAGATTATTTTTGACCAGTAAATCCTTTTAGAAATATTTATAAAGGGCTGATCTTTTGTTGGTGCGAGGAAGCATATGTATCGTACTTACTGTGTAGTACGGCTCTCCATTTTATAGAGGCCGAACGAGAGCATGTGATCGTTAGACCTTTGACCCGATCTACACCGGCATTTCTGGTTCATGTTCATATTTCTGGTTCATGTTTATTTCAGTAATACAACGCCAAAGATTTCACTCGCTTGCAGTTTACACCACCTTTTATAGTGCGCCGCCACGTTTAATAAAAAAAGTTTTCGAGTGCATTGTCTTACAAGTCTTGAGCCGAATTGAAGAGGGTCTTCATTTTATAGTTTTGGTGGGGGTAAACTATAAAACAAAGACCCTGATCAATTTCTAAGATTTGCGTGTTTCTAGTGTTTTTGGTTGCTGAAATAGTAGTTTTCGAGAGCATTTAGTGTTGTTTACGAAACTTCGAGCCGAATTGAAGGGGGTCTTTATTTTGTAGTTTTGGTGGGGGTAAACTATAAAACAAAGATCCTGATCAATTTCTAAGATAGGCGCGTTTCTAGTGTTTTTGGTTGCTGAAATGTAGTTTTCAAGTGCATTTAAGGTTGTTTATGAAACTTTGAGCTGATTTGAAGGGGGTCTTTGTTTTCTAGTTTTGGTGGGGGTAAACTATAAAACGAAGACCTTGGTTATTTCAACACTGAATGGTCTTTTTGTTGTATAAGTTGTGTTTTACGCCATTTCGTGACTTTCCATGATGATACAACAGAAAAAAAGGGGGTCTTCGTTTTTGGGTCTTCGGTCTTCGTTTTATAGACACCCCAATTTGATCTAGTATGCAAATGAGGAAAACTTGTATTTTGTAAACAAAGATCCTCATAGACGGGAAATGTGACCAAATTTGCTCTGTCATGTACTGTAACTTGACTGTACTCACACGGAGGTGCAAACTGGGAACTGAATAGAAAAAAAATATATATATACCTTTCTCCAAGGAACAACAGACGCTGCACATGACTTGAAGTGCAGTCCATCTTTAGCGTCTCTTTCGCCTTGTAAATCCCGGCCGAAATGTTCAAACAAACGGCAGAATTGTTCTGCTGGAAAGCTTGCCTTATAACCATGGAAAAGGACTTGCATGGCTGAGAGATGTTGCCGCATTGTTGAGAGTCCGTGCCGCGTGAATCGCTCACGTACAACACGTTACAGATTCTCGTGTCACCCGTCTGTGTACAAGACGAACAAACAACTCCATGAAAAATGGAATAAAATAGTATATGTATGAGAAGGCAGTTCAACGGAGGGAAAAAACGCATGGTACTGTACAGTGAATAATCGTTCTTTCCGTTTTCATGGCACTTTCGCCGCCATGTTGATTTGAGGAGACATGGAATCGAGGCTAGACAGGCCCCACAAGGTGTTATGAAGTCACGGCCGATAAAGATTTGTATGGGAAATTTTCAAATCACTTTTAACGCGTGAAAATAAAATAAAAATTACTCCTAACATTGGTCAGATAACAGAACGAGTCCTTACTTACCGCTTATGGTGACTTTTGAGGTAATTTGGTGCCGATTTAGCAACTTTTTTTGTGGTGATGTCTAGAATTCCCGACTCGCTTGTACATAATCGCCGATTTCTCCCCGAAATCATCGCTTAAACGCCATCCGACTCCGGCACAGAATAGAACGATGACTAGACTTCTCAGAAACATTGACATGCAGCCAATAAACGCTGTTTCTCGATGCGAAAATGCCAGCGAAAGCTCAGCAACACGATTCCTAGATCATCGGACAGTTATGCATGGACCAGAAAAAAACCGTTGGTGTCAATTTGAATCCCCACCACCCCTCCCCAAGTGACAATTTTTCAAACGTTTGTTCGAACTGTCTGCCAACCTCACCCGGCTGGGGACAATTGTGCCGATAACAAACCTACCAGAGTTTTGCAGCGTGACTGTAGCTGTAGCTATATAAGCGCTTTGCTTTCGAGGTGGCTTTCATTTCGTCGCCAATCGATCAATTACAGTACTGTATAGTGTCAAATTTTCCCCAGCCGGGTAAGGTCGGGCACACGGTTCGAACGAACGTTTGAAAAATTGTCCCTTGGGGAGGGGTGGTGGGGATTCAAATTGACACCAACGGTTTTTTTCTGGTTCAGGCATAACCGATGATCTAGGAATCGAAGTTGCTGAGCTTTCGCTGACATTTTCGCATCAAGAAACAGCGTTTATTGCTAAAATCGCTAAATCGGCGCCAAATCGTATCGAAAGTCACCATAAGCGGTAAGTAAGGACTCGTTCTGTTATCTGACTAATTTCAGGAGTAAGCGGATTTTTTTATTTTCACGCGTAAAATGTGATTTGAAAATCTCCCATACAAATCATTATTTTAATAAAGATCCTTTTTACTTTGACGCTGTTCAGGCTGTTCATTGTAACGCTCCTGTCCGTTCATTATCGTTCATATTCCAGGATACAAGTCATCCGAGGCTTACTAAGGTATTTTTAAATAGTTTGTACTATTAATACTGTGGCTCTAATACTGCTTGTTCGTTGTTTGTTCTTTCCGCACTTTTGCGCATTCTTTGCACGTTCACATTTGTTGTTTTGCAACTCGCTTTTCGGATCGAAGAGGTACAGCACGGCCGCTTAGAAAAATAATTGCGCTCACTTTAATACCGGGTTTAGAGCTATTTCTCATCATTTTGTGGTAGTTAGAGCATCGCGTGGGTTAAGTTAGAAGTCTGATTTTTTTTATATACTTAGAAATATAATGGTTAGCCCAATCCAGACGGGTGAAAAGAATTAACAATTGTCTTGCTTCCTGAGACGACGTAGGGGCTAATGGTTGTTGCTTTGCACCGTGAATTTTAGTCTGGAATCACTCTCGGCCGAGGATTATTTATTTTCGATCAATGGGATTCGCAACTTGCGTTTTGCCGGGGAGCGCTTTTTCGTTGAAGAAGAAGGCAGGATTTTCTTCTTTCTGTGTAAGTCAGCTTTAGCGAGAAGAGTTTTAAAAACCCGTGCCATCTCGCCTGGGGGATGTCTGTCCTGTCATTTCCTGAGATGTCAGTGGTGAATTAAACCATATGTCTGGGTAGCACGCTGCAGGTAATATTTAAATTTTTCATCAAGGAAAACAAAAACAACGAAAATTTTGTTTGGTTTGTAGATGAGCGATCCACGACTACAACTTTTGTTGGCATCCAGAAAATATGGATTCACCATTCGGTACGATCCTTCTGGCAGTGGAAACCGTTGTTTTTACCGCTGTGTGGGTATGTCTTTAAACCTGCCCGTTTTTGACTGGCTCGCACGCTGACTCGCTGGCTCGCAGGCTGGCTCGCTGGCTCGCACATTAGTAAGTATTACTGCGAAATCACCTCGCGAACGAAGCCCAGGGTACTTGCCAAAGGTCTTAGCCCTCGGCCCGCGTATAGTATTATCTGATCACAACATGGTTACTTGTAAACTCGCGCAGGCCCAAAGGTTTATATAGTCATAGCGAAAGATTAAGTTTATAAATAATTTTCAAAACTGATCGATGTTTGGACATTGCAGGCACTAGCTTTATGAACGTATTTTACTCATTGCGGCAAATGGAATTGTTCAAAGCTAAATTAAGCTTTGTTAGGAGAACACAAGACAAAACTCCGGGCAGACTCACACAGAAAGTACAAGGCATTAACTCGTACATGGTCGTTTGGGTCTTTGATCAGTTACAGGGCGAAGTATTTATAGTTTGATTGAAGTTTTTGTCGAGAAGTCTACTGGTGTTTTCAGTGGTGTTTGGGGGTTTTGAGTTGAACCGCAACCTTGTGCGAAAAAAAAAGAAAACACCTTGGTTTTAACCGGCTACTATTACTGCGAAATACTATAATTTCGGATATATATTTTACGACTTCGGTTATTACCTGACCCGGCAGAATCTTAGTGCTGCAATGTTCTGAGGAAGTGTGTGCTTCGGCACGAATCTTTGTGAAGGAACATTGTATGGAAGTGAAGTCAAATTCAGGTAAA
This sequence comes from Plumapathes pennacea, assembly GCA_964036295.1. Lineage (NCBI taxonomy): Eukaryota > Metazoa > Cnidaria > Anthozoa > Antipatharia > Myriopathidae > Plumapathes > Plumapathes pennacea. Next base: position 5,799,732 of record OZ038469.1, on the reverse strand, counting down.
ATAGCTTTAGTGTAGCCGTCCAGTTTCAGCAGTCTTCTTGTCGTTGCGATCGTAACTCAAACAAAACAAGTAAGATCTCGCCTGTGCGAAGTAAACATCTCGGCTTTTTTTGGACCAAAATTCAGCCATTTGGGATCTTTCTATTACTACCTGACCAGACAGAATCTTAGGTTGCTGCAATGTTCCCAGGAAGTGGATGTTTCGACACGAATCTTTGGGGGAATATTGCACGGAAATGAAGTCGAAATCAGGTAAAACCGTTTTTGTAATACAGCAAAACGGCCCCAAAGCTCAGTGAATTCTTGATATCCGGCTTTCACAAAGCAGCTCAGCAGGCTGGCGTTTGCCCCACGGGAAACATTCTCACTACAAGGATCGAGGCGCTTCCGTGCTGTTTTGCTTACACCTTTGTTCGCCGCAGTTAATTGGGATTAAAACAGCTTGGTTAGCTACGGGTACTTACGGCTCAACCCGGCTGCGGCTTCTCATTCGTACGCAAGTTTTGTGAATCCGGCCCCAGTTGATCTGGTTCCTGACGAGTGCAATACTCTCCCATATTTGCACTCGTTTTCGCCTTTATTTGCACTCGATATTGTGAAGTCGTGTAATAATCCGTTTCGTTATATAGACACGATTGTTTTACTGAAAAATATACCATGCGTAAAATCCACGCGTTACTACATCCGGGACCTGAGTGGCGTATTTTCCATATCCTCACCAGTGAGGGTATCAATGGCATCGTTTCCCGCTTTTGCACTGTTGTTTGTGCATTTCCTCGTAAAAAATATTCGTATCTATATAATAATAAAGTTACACGGCGGCTTGAAGGTATCAATTTTATTTTCTCGTGGTGAATCAGTTCTTGTCACTCGCGCAGCACTCGTTCGTAAAATATTGTTTTTACCACTAAAATAAAAATTCGTAAAACCAACACAGCATAAGGTACCTAAGTATGCTGTCTTAGTGAAAATTCATCTCCTCCAATTTACTACTTCAGGCAAATTGGTAAAAAGAACAAATTTGCATATCAGCTGTTATCCACAAAAAAAAAAAAACAAAAAAACAAAAAAAAAAAAAAAACAAACAAAACAAAACAAAACAAAACAAAACAAACAAAAAACCATTTCAAGCCACTTGTTTCGTATTACTCGGCGAAGCGCCTCGTGGATCCACATCTGTTTGACAATGTTATGACGAGTTTCATCATCAATAAGAGGACAGAACATAAAAAGCTGAGGTCAGTTTGTTAATTTGAAATGGAAGCGTATTGGTAGTATGTTGTTTTTTAGACGCAGCGACAAACTGAGACAGGAGGTCGCGCCAGAAGTTAATTCGGTCGCCATAAATATTCTATCAATTTTCTTTCGGAAATATCGCGTCCCAGCCTTTCCTGGTTTCACCGGAAATCTTACAACAGGTGTCAGAGCAGGAATCCAACACTTCGCCTACTTTCTAAGAGCAACGCAACATATGAAAAGCGACTTTGGTGATTACAGATCTCAAGAAGTATACATTTAACATCCTTGCAGAGTTCAGAGGAAATCGCACCGCTGAAAATCTACCATGGCGCCCACTTCGACTTTGTTGCTGAATATGACGACCGACCACAGCAACACGACAACAAAACCACACAATTCACAGTTCTGCCCTCCTTTCCCGAATGCTATCTTTGAGACTTTGGACAGTTCTGTTCCATACTTCGTGAACGCTTCTTTGAATGTGCCAATGGCCATTGCGGCAACCTCCGCAAACCTTTTGGTTCTGTTAGCAATGCGTCACGTCACCTCCATTCGCGTGCCATCCAAACTTCTGCTCTGCTCTCTTGTGCTGACAGATCTTGGCGCCGGTTTAGTTGTCCAGCCTCAGTTTATTGTTTCTCTCTTCATGAAAGCTATTTATCCTCACAATGTTTACCACTGTTCCTTGCATCTTTCGTATGTTTTTAGCGCGTCGTTGTTCTCCTGTGCTTCGTTGCTCACTATGACAGCGATAAGTATGGATCGATACGCCGCCTTGTTTTTTCATCTCAAATATCAACAGATTGTAACGACCAGGCGAGTTTGCGCAGTCCTTACCTTCATCGGGTCGTATTCACTAATTTTTGCATCGTCAATTTTCTGGAACAGAGTAGTATGGGTGACTTTTGTGCTAGCAGGTCTTCCCATTAATCTGCTTATCATTTCTGTGGCCTACATCAGGATATTCCGACGCTTGCGAGGTCATCACGGCCAACAGGTTCAACCTCAAGCCGACGTCCAAGCTCAACAGCAAGAAGGAAGTACACTGAACATAGCGAAGTACAAACGAACAGCATCTACCACGATGTGGATCTACGTACTTTTCCTCATCTGTTACTCGCCTTTCTTGTGCGGGGGCTCCATCGTGCAAGCCGTCGGATACACTGCTCTCACTTGGTGCATTGGGGAATTCGCCTACACAGTTGTTCTACTGAACTCGTGTTTAAACCCGTTCTTCTACTGCTTGCAACTGCCTGAAATTCGGACTGAAGTTATAGAACAACTTGGACAATTTTGTTGCCGAAGCCCTCAGCAGTGAAGCACCAAGACAAACTGGTGAACTGATCTCCTTAGAGAAACTGATAAAAAGAATAATCTCAAATTGCAGAAACCAATCATAAGATATTAAGTTCACATGACTGATTTTGAAACTATGAAACTTGTTTATCATAGAAAAGCAGACTCGTGCAACAGTGAGGTATTATTACGAGCTTTTAATCTTAGATCGTGAAAGGTTTAGATTTCATAAAGAGCGTTCAGTACCTTGTTCATAACTTGTTGTTTCTGTATTTAATCTTTTTAGGCGCTCTGTTTCAGTTTAGCATTTCTTAAGGAAAATAATCGTCGTTTCCAGTATTTATCATATTTTTTACAGAGGAACATAAAAGAATTCTCATTGCTATTAACGTCCTTATTATTACGGTGTAAGAAATGAAATTCTCCGCAATAAACCACGACGCTTCAGTGGCAAACCTATTAAAAGGAGAACACATCAAACGGTTCTCGAAAAAGCTTGTGTTTCCAAATGTCTGCTGTCTTATATCAAATAGAAAAGATGTGCTTTCAATTGGGAATGTATTGGTAGTACGCATAAACTGTTGCTGCTGTTGCTGCTGTTGCTGTTGTTGTTTGGACGCCGCGACAAAAAAGCATCGCGCAGAATGCCCATTGTTCTCGGGACATTTGCTTCCAGTTGATGGAATTCTTAGGTCGGTCATAATGTGTATTGTTATTTTAATGAGAGTGAGCGGTGCGAGTCTCATTGGTTAACAAAATCGCGCGCTATCCTCCGCAGGGGAGTACAGGATTTGCTCATTAACTTGGAGGGGGCGGATCACTGAAACAATAAACCTTTTCGTGCTATTGTATATATCTTTCGACCGCCATAAAAAAATTATTGATTCTCGAAAAGAAATACCGCCATGACAGACTTCTTTAATGAACTGTTAGTCAGTGAAAACAGCGGCCATTTCACTCTATCACATATTCGATGTCTACTTCATTCGGTCAGCGGTCGTCGAACATGGCGGTTACAAACCTGTTAGCTCCTGCAACTTTGTTCTTGCTTACCGTTTTTATCTTTTCTACAAAATCAAACTACCAAAAAATGCAAGATAACCATATTGAATTTGGCCTCAACACAACATTTGCTGCAATGATGCCCAATGGAGTTGGCTTAAGCCTGGTTTCCATATAATCGTCTCTGACGTAAGGATCGTCTCTGTCACTTTTTTTTTGTCGACGCAAGGATAGACCACGGTTCTATCGGGACGATCGAGTTGCTTCTGACATAAAGGATCGTTTGAAACAATCGCAAGAGTGTTTCCATATAATCGTCCCGATCGCTTGACAAAAAATTGTGCGACAGAGACGATCCTTACGTCAGAGACGATTATATGGAAACCAGGCTTTAGAGGCTTTTCATCGAGTCTCCCGAGCACGTGGACGGTCGGCCATTTTGAATCATACGAGTACGACTTCTAAACTTCACTTCCTGCTCTCCCTCTTGATGCTGTGCGAAAATATTGAGCTAAATCCGCTCTGGAGTATACAAATACAATAAAAATACCCTTGCAGGATATGCTCCAAGCCTGTGAAAAACAACCAGAAGGGAATCCAGTGTGATATGTGCGATAACTGGTTTCACACCCGGTGCATGCAAATGTGTCCCGAAGTATATGAGGGCCTGGCAAACTCTAGTGCTGTATGGATATGCACTAACTGTGGTATACCAAACTTTTCAAGCTCTTTATTTGACACTGAGTCAGCTATGGAGACGCCAAATCCGTTTTCAATTCTAAATCTAACTGGTTCTTCTTCTTCTGGCACAACAACCTCTTGTGGTGTTGCGGGCTACTCAATCGGTGGGCCAGATCTCCCAAAAGGTGGACCAGGTCTCCCAAAAGGCACGTCATCGCCGAAAATAACTATTCCAGGACGCAACCGTCTCAAACGCACCGGCCGTTCTCGATTAACCTGCCTCACAATTAACTGTCGAAGCCTGATATTGCTACACCCTGATATTGCTAATAATGAGGTCTTCCCAGTCGGATACAACGTCTTCAGACAAGATCGTATTTCTGACAATCATGGAGGAATATTCCAGGCTATAAAGGAGGATATCATAGTCACTCATCGTAAAGACCTTAACACCGACTGTGAGATCATCTGGACGCAATGCGAAATCCAGAGCAAGAGATCAAGGCCAAAATCTCTCTTCCTCTGTTCATACTATCGCCCGAACATGAACGAAACCGATAGCCTTGAAGAATTCGATTCATCACTGTTCAAATTGGGTTACAACCTCAACAAAAACAATGTGATTGTGCCAGGAGATTTCAATACTCCTAACAAAAATTGGATTGATCACAACGCAACTACAAGTCCCTCTTCATCTGAACGACTTCTTGAAATTATTGATGAACATGGAATCAACCAACTGGTACGAGAGCCCACCAGAAGGCAAGGAAACACGGAAAATTTTCTCGACCTAGCACTGACTAATAATGTTGAGATATAAGTGAAGGAATAAGTAACCACGACATTATACTATTCCAAGTGAACCTGGCATGCAAGAAGAAAAGACGGATTAAACGGAAGATCTATATTAGGAAAAGAGCCAACTTAGATCGCATTAAAGAAGAACTGCAAATCTTATACTGAACATTTCAAACAGTCACTGGAAAACAAATCTGTGGAAAGGAAGTGGAATGTATTCCAACAAAGGATACATAGTATAATGAATTCCAACATTCCACACAAGTTCACGAGCTCACGCTACAACCTCCCATGGTTTAACCGCACGCTGAGAAGACAAAGCAGGACAAAGCAGAAGATTTATACCAAGACAAAGAAGTCAGGAAACCAAGCTGACTGGGCTAAATTTAGAACGCTAGAAATTTACTGCATAAAAACCCGAAGACTGCCAAAGATAACTATCTCTCGGGTTTCCTCAGTAATGCAATTCACTTCTGATATCCGAAACTCTCCAAGCATTTCTGCTTTCAAAACAAAACTTAAAAATAGCCTACTTTGCTAGATACCTACAAGCTAGAATTTGTCGTATTCTTTGTTTGGCTTACTTTACTTTACTGCACTGCACTGCACTTTTTTCTCTATTTGCACTGCACTTCCGCAATACTGCACTTATATAGATCTAGTTTTTCATCCATGTAACAAGGAAGCCTAGATATCATAAGCCCCCCGGCTTCTTTCTGGGCTTCCTCACCACAAAATTTCTCAGTACGTAAGTTATGCTTTGTCCCCGAGCGAAGCGAAGCGAAGTGAGGGTAATAATCACGGCGCTAATGTAGCAAATTCGCTTTGTGTGGAGACTCCAAGCGAGTCGCCATCTCGAAATCTAATGTTCGTCAGTCAGTCTGTCATAGGGCGACCTCTAAGGCAATAACGTAATAATAATTATCGATTAGCGTCAAAGCGAGGTCAAACAAAGGTTTGAACGAAGCAACAACTGTACGTAACTGCATTCACGAAAATGGATTTGAAAACTGGAAAACTTGACACAGCACGGTCTCGCGAAGCTCGTCTGCAAAAGAGAAGGGAACTAGCACGGGCAAGGTGAAATCGTGAAACAATCGAACAGTGCCAAATACGTCTAGAGAAAAGACGACAAACATTTGATAACCGACAGCATCATGAACGGAAGCTTGCCGAAGAAACGGCTCCGCAAAGGGAACAGCGCTTGGAAGCAAATCGGGAGCTTCAGACGCCGTTTTGTGTTAAACTCAGATCCTTATTCAGAAAGGTCAAGCAACAAAAGGTTAGTCAGTGGAAATCGAATAATCACCGTGACAAATATATTCTACCCGTATCTTGTAACTCAATCACTTCAAGAATGTATTAAAATCTGTATGCTGATCATTTTCCCTCGAAATATTGTTTTAATACGCTTCTGTCGCCAGTATCGGCTACCGTATTCGCTCAGAGCAATCGGAACTTGGAGTCTTGAATGATTTAGTCAGATGTCTATTATTTCTTTCAAGACTAACACTGTAACAAATACTGTAATTTGACATGCGGTGATTGCAGCGAGAATCGTTCACAAGCCCTTAGAAGTATGACTAGGTCTGAAGCCCGAGTATAATTTGAAGTAAACCGTTCAAGTTTTGCTTTGATTCTGGGATAAATCATGTTGTTTTGAGCACGTTCACGTACAAAACATTTCGAGCTCATTAAACGTGCATGCCTGAGTCTTGTGCATGCAGTCCAGAGTAAAAACAAATTGCACAGGAAGCCTATTTAATTGTACTGCCTATGAATTCAAAATTGGAAAATCAGTGTGTCTTTTTTCCCGTACTACGTCGGTCGACCAACTTCAAAATTTGAGTATTAGATTTTGAGAACGTGCTTGGCAGACTGTATAAATTAATTTGTCGTGCCGACCGACCGTGGGAAATACGTACTTCGTCACGCAATCGATTCTTTTTTTCAACGCAAAAGTATAACACACACCATTCTTTTTCTCCTTCCTTTGCGTGTAGCATTTGACTTCGAAGAAAAGATTGAGTCAACATTTCGGTAAAACAAAGGCTACTCTTGTTGGGAGTTACCAAAGTAAAAGTCCCATCAATGTCAGAGCGAGAGGTATCTGCGATTATCGTATTTCTAGTAAGATAAATGATATGTGTGGTGAATCAAATAATGAATGAAAATGAAAAATTCAAGAGAACCCTAAAGGCCTGGCAAAACGAGGACAATGCCCCCTTCGATGTTTCCAGAGAGGCAAAACGTGCGGGACACATGAAAACCGTTGCGTCCCTTGCGTGGCAAAAGGAAGCAAAATTTTGGCGCAAACATAACCACGCGCATGCGCACTACTTTGTACTATCGGGTAACTGGGACTAATATTAATAGCGTAAGTGTTTTTTTTTTGCAACACTTTGCAACATGGCAAATAAAAGGAGAGTTCCTTACCCTTTCATTTACCTTTTTTGTTGAAAGAAAGGGGTACCTTTTATTAAAAAAATTGGTACCTTTTTTAATTCCCACGCCCTGCGTGGGTACTAATCTGAACACCATGTCGTTTTTTAATGTTTTTCGTTCACGGGCGACCTCCCCGCGCAGCGGGGTTTGCTGGGAAAAACAGCGGAAGAGAATCACTTCCCCGCGCAGCGGGGTCTGCTGGGTAGAAACTCGGAACAGAATCACGCGCGGGGTTTGCTGGGTAGAACACTCTAACCTCGTTCCCAGGCTCTTTCCTCTCGCGACCTCGAATCTCGTGTTTTAATGTTTTTCGTTCACGGGCGACCTTCCCGCACCGCGGTGCCTGCTGGGATGATCATGTGGTATTCTGCTGGTCCGTTGCGAAGCAACGGACACTGTATAGGAGGCAAGTATGAATCAAGCGAAGAATCAAACCGAACACTCTCAAGAGGAGAAACAAGTTTGTCTTCAAAAACGAAGAGAACAAGCGAGACTAAGACGAATTCGTAAGACAAGGCAGGAGCGGTGTATCCGTCTCGAGCGCAGACGGCAAACAGACAGTGCTGTCGCTGCCAAAAAAGCGGAGCAACGGTATGACCGAGAGCATTATCAGCAGAAACGAGCTCAGGAGACAACCCAGGAAAGAGAGCAGCTGATCGGGAGCATCATAGGCAGAAGCTGGCCCAAGAAACAACTCAGGCAAAAGAACAGCGCGTGACAGCCGCTCGACAACGAGCTGCTTCCCGACGCCACAATGAAACGATTGCACAAGAGGCCCGCAGGCTTCAGGCTCAAAATGAGGCAACTTCCAGAGGCAACAATATCTGCATAGCCGTGGATGGGCTAACTCTGACAACCCGGCTCTGCACAAACAGCAGGAGGACAGAAAATAAGCTAAAATAGTGCTTGAAGGACAGCCGATAGCTCCAAGGGGCAGGTAATACACGTCTATTTACTTTCTTCACTCAACTCGTCCGTTATGCATTGCTTCGAGCTTATCGGACATTTTGTGGCCGCGATAAAGCTTTGTTGTTGTGATGCTATAAATTTTCACGACAGAAAACTGTTTTGATCGTTTGAGTCTTGACAGTTAAATCAATTTCCAGTGTCATACAGTGCAGAGGTTAATTTGCCACTTAACAAGTAACTTGCTTAAAAGACAAAATCACAGCATATATATCACTCACACAGAAGAAGTTGGCGTTTCTGTGCATTTGATTAGAGAGAACTGTGTTTATTAAAATTGCAGCACTAGAAACCATGATTTCAGTTTATCAGAAAAACAGATCAAAATATTTGTCGTCTGTGAAATTATACAGTGCAAAAACTTGTGAGTTCTGGTTTAAGTAGGCAGTTTTTTTTAACTGCTCAGCTGTTTTTATCATGTATAACACTGTATAAGTACTATAAGTCAAATTGTTATTTGAACTGTATTTTTTATGTTGGGCTAAACTTTCCAAAACCCAGCCACTACTTTCCATATACAGTCTTTGTTTGTGTTTACTTCTTTGTCTTACTAAGCCCCCCTTCCCTTTGCTATAAATCATAGTACATATACTAATATAAAATGTATATATAAATAAACAGAAATGATGTTTAGTAAACTAGAAATTGTTAGGAATGATTATTTTGTCAATTTGGCACCAGGAAAAGAATGTAATTTATTGCTGCATTTCCTTTTGCATTTTTGAATTAGCAGTTTAGCTGTACTTTATACATTACTGTGTATAAAGTAATGTTCAGAAGAGATTTACTGTGTTAGTAGCTGGTGTGGGCAGAAACAAATTGCCATGATCTAAACAAGTTCAATTAGATAATGCCCTGACAAGTCAATGCCTTCAGTACTAGACTGAAAGTCAAAAATCCATTTGCAAAGATACATAATTATAAGCCAAACAAGTCATTTGCATTTACCACAGTTTCATTTCACTTCAGCCAGCTCTTTACTAGCATAATTTCTTTCTTTTCCTAGATAGAATTAGTGATATAGTTTAATAAGTTTTCTTTTGAACAAGTTTTTTTCCATGCACCTGCATGACATCTGGTGAGATATTGTCTAAACTGTTACCCCGCCAACACATAGTATCTCAAGCCACAGAACACACTTTTTAAATTATAGACTTTGATGCTTGTTTTGTTTTTCATAGGTCCCTAAATATCAAGACAAACATGAAGTTCACTAAGTCCAACTGGAAAAAGTATCTTTCTGTGATTAGGAAGAGGTAGTTTATACCCACATGACATGGGAAATGAGACTTTTTTAAGATAAGAATTTCAATACAGTATTAAACTGATGCTCTTCTCATGTCTCACAGCATCTTACAGTTGTGGATAATGTGCAAACCTGACTCTCATTTGTCTAATATTCTGTAAAATTATTGAATATTTATAATTCATTTTTCCATTTTCACTCACAGGAGAGTATAGGGTTAGGGCTAATTATTTCTCTGGCATGGGATTTTGTGTGTTTTACATGTACTGGGCAACACATGCATCAGTTTGCTTCTGAGAAGTATAATGTAACCTACAGGTACTTGAGAAGTATGTAATATACAGTCTTTCACCAATGAATGTTATAGTGTGAAGACTGACTCTGTATACTTTCTTATGAGACAGAATAAATTACTGTGAAATGGACATGGCATGATGAATAATATCATAAGAACTTCCTTCTTTTAAGACCATCCTACATATTATATAATAAAATTACTGTACTCTTCAAACAGCAGTGGGACCCCGGGGAGGGGGGGAGTACTATGCCATATAGGTATGTGCCACCCCAAAGGGTATTGTTTTAAAACATTTTTAGTCTGAAATAGGGTATAGATTTTGCCTTTTTGGCCTGGGATAGGGTATGATTTTAATAGAAATGTGTCGCAGCAGACAATGCACAGCAAATGGAAAAAAACACGGCGGAAATTGATGCAAAAGAAATAAATCTCTAAAATAGGTCTGAAATATGGTATTACATTTTGGAGTCAGGTCTGAAATAGGGTATATATTTATGGAGTCAGGTCTAAAATGGGTATAGTAAGTCAGATATTTTGGTCTGAAATAGAGTAAGGGGTTTTCAGGTCCAGGCGGCACACCCCCACCCAAAATTATGATGAGTACTCTCCGGAATGGGACACATGCCACTATCATGTAAATGCTAATATAGTGTCATCCGCCTTTAATTACATTATATAATATTGAGATGTGTAGTGAAAGCATACAGTACATGAGAGCTCTAAGCAGTGTCATACATAATCGATTACTTGGGCGTGGGACCTCTGCGAATATCGTATTTCTAGTAAATAAATAGAGATTACTTCATGGAAAGTGCGCGCGTACGGTTTTTATTCACGAGTTGTGAAGTATCATAAAACGAACGAGCGAGGCTTTGCGAGCGAGTGAGTTTTATGATACGAAACAACGAGTGAATAAAAACTGTACAAAGCACTTTCCATGATGTTTTCTGTTTATTATATACATACTGAGACATTTATGATGGGACCGGGAAACCCTTTAAAAGTAGTGAAAAATCGTCGTTCGCAGCTTGTGATTGGACGAACGATTTTTTTCACGTGTGAAAAGCGTCGTTCGCGGCCTCTCATTGGCTAGAACTCATTTGCGTACGAAATTTTACGATATGGCTTTTTCGTGAGTATGTCTCAGTATGTATATAATAAAGGATATTACACGGCGGCGCGAAGGTATGACTTTATTTTCGAGTGGTAAAAACAAGTTTACGAACGAGCCCTTCGCAATTGAGTAAAATATTGTTTTTACCACGAGAAAATAAAATATATATCTTCAAGCTGCAGTGTAATTTTTTTTATTATTATATTAGACAAGAATGTTTTACAAGAAATTGCACAAACAACCGTGCAAAAGCGGGAAATGATGCCAACGATATCCTCACTAGTGGGGATATGGAAAATACGCCACTCGGGTCCTGGTGTCCCAATCTGAAACGTCCCCCCATATTTCTGTCCGGCCGGACACTTCGGCCCGGGCCGAAATGCCACCCGGACACTACAGTCTTTTAAAAGGCCTAAGTGTCCTCGCTGGTCTAAAATGTCCCCTGTTCGAAATGGTGCTTTTGATAGTTAAAATGGGTTCTAACAAGAAAGGATACTCATAAAGATCTCATAACCTTTTAAGACCACTGGAGAAACGGCAACTTTCTCTGAGTCAGACTATTCACAGTAGTTTACGTACGAGACAGCTATTACACAACAGGCGCCTGTCTGTCGGCTATTATCTGATCCAGATGTTTGGTGAGTCATGTTTCACCAGTACCTGAGCGTACTAATCTTCCATACCGAACATAAACGCACAGAATAGTTAACTACCGTGTTCATGATCAAACGAAATACTGCGTCGGATTTGTAAGCGGCTCCCGAAATTTAAAATAAACATGGTGAAAATAGCTATTTATACTAACATATACCGATTATCAAACGTGTTTGACGGGTACGCTCTGACAATGTTCATATTCGCGTTTTAGAAATGTCCGCATTCCTAAATTTATCAAATTTGCAGTCCAGACGATAAACTGTCATTGTTTAGCAAACGAACTCATCGAATCAAACAAATCAAACGAGCGATTTTGTCAACTGTATGACGAAAAATATACTCACTACTGTGATATTTTCAAATTATTATGATAATCAAGTTATATGTAACATTCTTTTGCATATTACCATCCAAAAGAGTGTATTCTTCATCTGATTAGACTTTACTGCAAAAATGTACTTGGGTGCTAACACTTAAGAGTCCCAGCTGGATGTAATTACACACCTCTAATTAGATCAATCTGTTTCCTGTTTTCACTGATAGCGGCGACTCAGAGTTTTACTTCATTTCAATTCTCTTCTTTTGTCGGGAAAAAAGAAAAATGAAAGGGTCTCTTTTCAACCCTCGACATGCTACCCTCAACCTTTGACATAGCATCCTCGACCCTCGACCAAAAGGTAAACTCTCCATTATATGCAAAATGGTTTGTTGATAAGATCTCGAGTTAAAAGCTTTGACTGTCAAGATGATCAGTTATTTTTTAATGAGTTATACCACTGATGTATACTGGTCAATATTGTAATCAGCAAGTTTACATAATCTCTCGATGAATAACAAACCGGAATTTCAGTAGGCTGTGGTCACACTAAAAAGTTAAATCATGATTTCGCACCCTAAAACTTGATTAAGGAAAACTGCAAGATAAATCGTGATTTAGAAGAGGTGGCATTTGTGCTCTCTTGAATGTATCAAACATGACAGCTAACTTCATAATCCGATTAGATAAATGAAATAGAATGCGTTCTGAAAGGGCAGCATCTGGACTTTTGAGTTGTAAAAACTATGGCCTTTGCAAACGTTATCATCGGTCTCCTTGTTTTTGCTAAGAAAATTAATATGGAAAGCCCGATCCAGACGACTGAAAAGAATCAGGATGTTCATGCTCCAGAGGCAACGAAGGAGAAGACTCGTTCTTGGCTTGCACATCATAGTGCTTTCCGAATCTGCTGGAACGTTAAAGTTAAACGGAGGTCGATCGGACATCTTGAGAGAAGTTGCGAAAAAAGTGCGGGAACTGATAAAAGTGAGTTATGGTGCATGGTTAAGATCAATACGGAGACTGACGTCGACAATTTGATGAAGCGTGCGATTGATTCATGGAACAAGAGTTAGATAAATCACCTTTTAAATCGTACTTTTGAGATGATTTAGAACGAGAGTTATTTCTTTCAACTAAGCCGCTTTCAATATCACTTTACAACATTAATCAGTGCGGTCTCCCACTGGGCAGTTTTTACGGTCACACACAGATTTTGGCTAAATCGCGATTAAGCACTGCTAAATCATGATTTAACTTTCTAGTGTGACCACAGCCTGAATGAATCTATAAACCAAACCAGTTAACTAAATCAATAGCATATGCAATTTTTCCAACGGGAATTACAATCATGTTTTCAGACAAAATATGTGTATAACTCTTTTATCCTGTGAGCAAAAGTTGGTGTGCGGAATACGTTATTTAACTGCATGTGAACAACAAAACACGCTCCTTTGTCTTGACGGTCAATTTCTGGTTTCTTTTAATTTCAACGGAGTGTATCTTTTTGTCGAGGGTCGAGAGTACCATGTTCGAGGGTCCACATATATTTAATAATATGAATAATTATAATTCAATAACAGACAAAGGAAGACAGACAGACAGACCAGTTATACCAGTTATACCGTAAAAGTTGGGAGACAGTTGCCTCAACTGCCACCGCATGAGAAAACATGCATACAATCTAGATCTACACGTATTTTACGTGGGCGCCAGTCAATGTCGCAAAAACGTACTCACGCTCAAAGCTTCCACTCGCCGCTGGCCCGTCACAACAAAGGACTGTATCTTTTAACTTGTTTATTGCCACCGCATGAGAAAACATGCATACAGAATACAGTTTCTTCGACATCGCTGCGAAAGGATGAAGCAAAATTTAAAGCGTGCAGTAGTTAACTGTAACCGGAGAAAGTGGCCTTATCAGGGGTTTATCTAAACCTTGTTTGCTCAGCCAGTAGAACGTTTCCGCTTGACAAACATTCCTCTGAAGAAAGGCCGGCTAAAAAATTAAAAATCCCCCCCCTCTCCCTTCCACGAATTCAACAACTAAAACGCAGCCTAATCAATCAAATCCGTCTGAACTGATAACAGGACGAGGTCGAGCTTTTCCGATCTGCTTTATGGCTTATGGCATGTGAGTCTGTCTTGTCTGTCTGCCTGTCCTTTTAATATCTGTTATTGTCTATAATTATTCATATTATCAAATGTATGTGGACACTCGACATGGTACCCTCGACTCTCGACATCTCGACATACTACCCTTGACCCTCGACATGGTACTCTCGACCTTCGACCCTCGACAAATCAACGCTATATGTAGGGCGTCCCGCGGTCCCCGCGCCCGACAGCATTTGTTGACACAGCATCTAATCTAGCAAGCAGATGTCACTTTTAATTTTCAGTCGAGCTTATTTTGTCGCAAAGTTGCAGAGCCTGTGATGAAAAGCGCCGATACAGCTTTTTGGCGCGTAACTGCCAACTAGAAAATCCTAACGTATAAAACAGAAATAAAGTAAAGTCTATTAGATTTAAAAATATCGCGAAACAAATAAAAAATAGTTTGTTAGAAATACCATATCTATTTTGCTAAACTTGATCTATCTTGTTCAAAAAATATGGAAATTTGATAAACTTGGGGAAGGGGACATTTAAGACCAGAGGGGACAATTTTTGCCTGGGCCAGAATGTCCGGCTGGACATTTCAGCCCGAACCAAAATGTCCGAGGGGACATCGTGGCCAGGGGAACAAAAAAGCCTGTTACACCGGATGTAGTTTCGTATGGATTTTACGCACGGTATATTTTCCAGTAAAACACTCGTGCCTATGAGTAATAAAATTGTTTTTAATAACCCTACGAAAGTCCTGCCGAAATATTTCTGCATAACGAAAGGATTGCAATTCCGTTTTATCTCCATCCTGAATAAAATACGGCCCCTTTATATACCTCTAGCCTAAAAAAAAGCATCCCTTTCACATACTTCCAGCCTGAAAAAGGTATCTCTTTCGGGCGGAGCTTCCCCGTAATCCACTATAGGGAGTCCCCCCCCCCCCCCCCCCCCCCCCACACACACACACACACACGGATATCCACTCCCTCCTCCGCCAAACCACGCCAAACCGCCCACATGTTACCTAATACTACAAGCCAGTATAGCCAAAACTATTTCAAACTGAAAAATGATACTATATTTAGAACATTCTACAGTTTAGTGCACTGTTGCAGCAGTTTTCTAAACACTTGCTACCGGCTACTACAACCAGTTAGTATGGGTTTTTATCATATACATACTGAGACATACTCACGAAAAAGCCATATCGTAAAATTTCGTACGCAAATGAGTTCTAGCCAATGAGAGGCCGCGAACGACGCTTTTCACACGTGAAAAAAATCGTTCGTCCAATCACAAGCTGCGAACGACGATTTTTCACTACTTTTAAAGGGTTTCCCGGTCCCATCATAAATGTCTCAGTATGTATATAATAAACAGAAAACATCATGGAAAGTGCTTTGTACAGTTTTTATTCACTCATTGTTTCGTATCATAAAACTCACTCGCTCGCAAAGCCTCGCTCGTTCGTTTTATGATACTTCACAACTCGTGAATAAAAACCGTACGCGCGCACTTTCCATGAAGTAATCTCTATATATCTTCAGTTGTAGCATTATTATTTTTAGCTATTATAAACTTAATTCTTATCTCTGGTAAAAAAAAAGAAAATCTGTTAGATGTATAAAATGAGCGAGCCTTATATAAAAGCATATACTTTAACAACTAAATTTTAGCTTTTCATTCTTCCAACAATACGGGATGGCTCTATAGCCCGGATTATGTATACTATAAATTAATGTAAAAAATAATGTAAGCAATAATAATGCATGCAGTAAAAAGCATGATACTTAGGACAACCTATTTCCTATTTCCCCCTCCCCGCCCTGTGTTGAACTCTTGACCACCGACCCCCGGTTTTCTCCCTTCACCCTCAACTCGGCCGGGGCCAAAAGTTCGTAACCGCCGAACGTGTCGGGCATGGATGGCGCGCGCCTACCATTTCGAAACACGTACCATCGAAGGAACTTTCCACCTTCATGGAGTAACCACTTTACTATGCCCCTGATGAGAATAACACGGTTGCTTCGACGGACGAACCACTCATGATAGTCATCAGTTCACCACATTTTTTCGAGCGCTCTCCCCAACCACCCGTTCCGCCCCCTAGTCATGTATTTATCAGCCTTTATTCTACGTACACGCCGATCCCTCCGTTCCACCGCTTTCCTTTTCGTTCTTCGCTCGGTTTTCTCTGTTACAGTAACTCCCATTCCCATTGTTTCACAACGCACGTGCGCACCACAGGTCACCAATTCCACATTTCTGCCCATTTACCACGTTACCTACATTTCAACAACCTGACCACAGCCGCATTTTAGCGCTGCAACATGTTATCACACACTAACATGCACAATTTCATATTACAATCATATTCGCCAGTTTATCACCCCCGTAACCCCATATATAACTCACCCATTATTAATTTCCATACAGTAGCACAGGGGTCAAAAAATACCCGTAATACAATTTATACTATATTTAATTTTCGGGGGTCGAGGGGGCGCTTATTCGGAAGGGGGCGCTTATTTAATTTTTGAAAAACCGTTGCAATCTGAGTCCAAAAAAAAAACACAACTTTAATAACAATCTAACAATAACAAGGGTTTACCAGAGTACCCAAACAAAGTTACTGTTGATTGATATTCACGTGGTTCTTTTCATTGAGTACCGGTTAATCATCCATACAGCAAGAGAAGGGGTGGGGCGCTTATTCGAGAGGGGCACTTATTGGAAGGAGGGCGCTTATTCTTCGCTTATTCGCTTTTCTTGTAGTTAATCACGTGACTGTGATCTAGTCTCCCTGGGCCCGTTCTTTTTATGAGGATAAAAGGTGACTTCTTCGCTGTTGTCTTTAATATGTGTTCTTCTTCTGGTTATCGTAACTGGTGTGTTTTGCGGGTCTTGTCGCTTACCGTGTGGCATAAAATTTTCGCGGGAGTTTATTTTCACGAATTTCGCGAATTTTCCGACGATTCGCGAAAATTAAGTCCGGCGAAAATAATCTCCCGCGAAAAAGAAAAAAAAAAAAAAAAAAATTCGCCAAAATTTTAATCCATTATATACTTAGATTACTGAATTTCAATTAAATTGACTGCAAACGAAATCACAGCCTTCTTCTTTGCAATTGAAGCAAAATGAACATTATATGCGTAACAGCTGTAATAGTGTTGCTATGTACCAGTGCCGAACGTGAAATACCGGACAGAAACTTTGTTCCCAGCAGTAAAATCTGAAATCTAGATTCGCAAAAATTTCTTCCCGCGAAGCGCAAAAAATCAACAATCCGCGAAATTAAACTCCCGCAAAAATTTCCTGCCACATATAACAATTATAGCCTGCGTAGCTGCAGCGTTAAGGGTGGGTTGGGGGATGGGGAGACTGGGGCGAGCAGAATCGAGCAATGTCGACTAAACCTAACGAGGTTTAGCTTGCTGGCCTCCTACGGGCTACGGCGGAAGCCCACACGGTCTGATGACGTCACGGCCGATTGGTTAATAAGCAGAGATTTTCAAATTCCCCCTTTTTTTCTACATGAACAATCATCAGAACGAATCTCGTTAATCGGCGCCAGGTAACGCAAGCGGTGGGGTCTGAGGCGAGTGTGTTTGATGTTATGAGAGTTTGAGTGGGAATGTTTATAACGCGGATAATGCATCAAATATTGAAATAAAATGAACAAAACTTGTTTGGTGTGTTTATCTGCGCTTCAAGTGTCTGCGTTCTAAATTTTAGCTGATTTCGGCGATTTTTGCTCTGCAACCTCATTGGTGGAAAGCAGATTCCCAACACGACTCCGATCGAGGCTGATTTTTGGCTCCAAAATAGCAATCGCTGCCATTCAACGGCCTCCAGGTTATCGACAGATGACCAGCCATTATGTTTATGCCAATCACATGATGACTGCCTCTCTTCCCGAACTCTCAGCCGCTGCAGAAGACCACTTGGGAGACAAAACTATCCGTGATCGGTACACCGTGCGAGTTGAACCGTTTTTGCCATGAGCCCCTGCGCGAAAATTAAATATTTCAACCCCGTCCGTTCGACCGCTCCACTGGGTCCGAGCAACATTCCAACAGCGCCCACGGAGATGTTGAGAACAACCGAAATTTTGGCAAGTCGCTTTCCATGATGCACTCAAAAATATGACACTGGATGCACTTGTCAAGACATCGACGAAATATCGAAGGCTCGCGGTCTTCTTTCTGATTGTCTACATTCAACTCTCTCAAGACGGACACTAGTATAAGAGGTGGACACCGCTATAAAACGGACAGGGCTTTCTTTTTATCTTGGCCAGTCAATTTTTCAGTATTTGTTTGTGTCTACACTCTTTGCAAGCGGAACACTTCTATAACAAGGACGCCCGGCGGGGCCAATTCAATAAAGTATTTACAAGTATATTTCACAAGTTAAGGCACTCCAATCCATTACCATGGCCAAAATCTGTTACAGGTATGAATGTGAGACCGGTTTCTGTAATATTTTGCAGACCTTTCCTTGATCAGCGTCCGTTTAGTGGTGTTTGAATAATGGTCCGACTTCTAAAGTACACGTGTAAATGTTTATTGAATTGGCCCGGCCGTGGACCAGGTCCCGAGGGTGTCCGTTTTAGAGAGAGTTCACTGATATCTTCGTTCTGATCTACTGTTAATGTCCAAGGGAAACACTCGGCTTTGTGAAAACATATAGGGAATGCCCTGAATCCACTACTGAGAATAAAACAGTGGTTTGGCCGAGAGGGCCTTTATAATCTGGTACATATTTAGCTAGTCGCCCATGTGTGACCTGTAAGAGTGTGGCAGTGACAGGTTTGGTCCCCTTCCCTGGCAAGGTCCAATCAATCAATCAATCGGTAGCGGTTTTTTTTTAGCAGGGTTCACTGATGCCCTGAATGCCTTCTGCCTTCACAATGAACGAACACGATGTAGCGGGTAAATGAGGTGCAAAGATCACCCTCAGGGTTCGTCGGACATGTCCAGGTAATGGTGAGTCCTGGAAAAAAAGTATCAACAAAAAAATAAGCAGGATTCAAACAAAATTGTTAGCTGGATCAACTAAGGGTAAAACTAGACATCTAACTATGTTCCCTAAGAAGTGTCTTTGTACCGTACATAACACTAGTATATTTTAGGGTGGACTGGGTGAATGATATTCAGATATTTTGCAGAATTTCACATGTTTGGCCAAAACTAGTGCGAAGATGGGCGCGTATTGCACTTGGAAGTATCACATTTTTCTTTCTTGAATCGCTTTTTTCAACATTGTGTTGCATCACAGTTTTGCCGGAAGGGGAATATACCATCACTACGGTGTACCATTTGTAACGGTCTCGGTGCATTTTACGGATTGCAGATACGTGAGCAAAAGACAAGTGCTGTGCATCCTTTTACCTTGGTCTTAGATTCTGAACCACAAGTGATGAACTGGTTTGTACGAGCCAACATGAGCCGGACGGTAACCATGTTCGACCAAGCCATACCAAGAGCTGGAATTATGGATTTTTCTCCAAATATGCTAGAATAGAAAGTAGATCTATTAAAATGTTGATGGGGTGCATATTTTACTTACAAAAACAAACAAACAAAAAACAAAAACAAACAAATATACATACAAACAAACATACAAACAAGCATACAAAAGACCACAAAACTTTAAAAAATCTAAAAGTGCCATGCCCAGTTCTTCAATAAATGTGTGTGTTGAAAGAAGCTGCTTCTGACGTGGAAAGCCCCCGCCATATTTTTCATTGCCACAGATGGGCTCCATAGCATTCAAAACAAAGCATGCCATTACAAAAAGTTAACTTCAGCTTGCACTTAGAGTGTAACCTGAATTCACCTTGTAATGCAATGTTCAGCTCAGTTCAGCTCATAATCTAATACATAATACCTCTCATCCTTGGTGCTGCTTATAACATCTGATACCTGCAAAAACAAAAAAGCCATACAAATTCTGATTTCCTGTTGATGTCCATAATAATTATTGTCAGTGCAACCATGACACAGTGGATTGTTGTGGTTTCATACATGATGTACCAGGCCAGAGGCTCAGGCTCCAACACTTACTAGGCACAACTTTTGATATTATGTCCAAAACAATATTGTATTTTATAATTTTCAGTGGTAATTATAAACTCCTGTGAATTTAAGTGCAAAAAAGAAAAAAAAAAAAATGCTTGAAGCAAAATATAAAAGGTCCCAGCTCATAACATGGCATTGTAGCCTCATCTGAGAGACTACAGCTCTGAATCAAACTAAAAGTGATATACAACATGAAACTACTGATTGCACAATAAATTCTCCTAGTTTGGTAATGCTATGTAACCACTGACTATAACTATTGGACAGGTATATTTTAGAGGACCTTATGACAGACACTTTATGATGTGGTATTTTGTATGTCAACATGCTGGGGAAGTAGCTTATATGTCAGTACATGTTCCATTGTGTTACAGAAGCACACATGCATTGTAAGAACACAAGAGAGTAATATTTTGGGGAAGCACGGTGCTGCAGAGTGCTTACAGAGTACTTCTTGAGTGCTCTTTGAAATTTCCAACTGCTTCAGTCTGTAAGCTTAATATATGCCGAGCTGTAGCATGTTGACAACTGCTTTTGAAATATAATATATCTTATAAGACAAGGCAAACAAAAAATTCACAAACAAAAGGAAAAAGAATCTTGATGCATCACACTCATAGACATATCAGGCTGAACTATGTTACTGTGCTGTGTTGAGTTGTAATGTTTGTGCCATTGCCAATCAGATTGTTGCATAGTTGTCCAATTCACATAAAATAAATCAAGAGTGAGAGTATGGTACTAGTACCTGTAAACCCCCACACACTTTTTTTGAAACCCAATTCTTCAACAAAGCCTAATATCTTTTCTTAGGCTACAAACTTTATGATTGAGATATTCAGGGTTCTTTTTAAAAAGGACTCCCTTACTTTTACCAAGTTGTAACATTCTGTACCTGATTGACACACACCACGGGTACATTATGCTGGTTGCTCAGTTTGTGCAGCTGAGCTCCAAATGACCTCAAAGCCTTTGCTCGTTTGGTGGTTTCTCCGACAGAAAATTCAGCACGAAAGAGTGCAGCAATGGAGTCAACAACAACTAACTTGATGGCCTGTCTGTTAAGCAGGAGTGGTAGGCGATAAGTGATGATGTTTCTCAAATCATCCTGGGGAACAGAGAAATAATCATTACTGTGTTACATACATGTAGTAATGTAACAGATGACTTGTGACTTTGTTGTCTTTTTGGTTTCATTTGCTACTTTGCAGATTGATTGATATACAGTTGAACTCCGTTATTTCAAAGTCCCATGGGACATGAAAAACAGTTTGAAATAGTGGGGTTTTGAAATGGCCAATAGTAAATGACTGAAAAAATATATCCTTGGGGATTCGGCTTGACTTTGGAATAATGGGAATTTCGAATTATCCGAGTTCAAAATAGCAAGGTTCAACACTGTATATCATCTATATTGTACTGTATGTCTGAATTAGGCAGCAACAGAATGCCAATAAAATGTGCACCATGCAGTTACAGAAGGTGTTTTGAAAGGAGCATGCACTGAAGTAAAAGTCACCTATGTTAGGCTGTTAGCATATTTCATCAAGCCCTTTGGTTTCTACCCAGTACAGTTAAGTGTTAACACCAAACCTGATGTAGACAATATTCTCAGTGTAGGGGTCAAAGCATGCTGTATTTCACATACCACATCTGCTGCATGTTCAACAAAAATGTTGTCCCCTAGATTTGTTCTTGAGCTCAATTGAGTTTTGTGTTTTATCAGAAAAGGATGAATGAGTTGCTGCAGTCTCTTGCTTGGAAACACATCCTCAGTTGAAATATAAACAGCACCTGAAAAATAAAGCAAATAATGAACCTCAGACTGTGCCTGCACTGTAGTCCCTCCTTTTCTCTCTAAGATTGTGTATTGAGCGTTCAGAAGAAACGTGAAAAAGTAGGATGTGTGATCTTAGAGGAAAAAGGAGGGACTACTCATATTCTAGACTGTGCCTCACTAATACACAGTCTGCTGACTAAATCCTGAATGAGCACAGGCAGCCCAAGGTAATATTAAGGGTGAGAATCATGGTTATAAGCTTGCTCACCTTGTTGTGTGGTGGCTTCTTGCTGCTGTGGCAATTTCAAAATGACCAGCTAGTTTTTCTTCTCAGTTATGACAGAATATTTTTCAAGTTATCGATCGACTAAAATCTCCCATACAGTTCCTTATAAAACCCAACTGTGATATCACAAACTCCAACATTTCAGTAGCTTGGGCTGCCTGTGGAATGAGGAGCTAATTTCAATATACACTCCAAGATGGAATTGATCAATGCATGCAGTAAACTGTGACATAATTTATTAGCCATGGTAACTTGCATAAAGTTGTAAAACCGAGCAGAACATGCTGAAATTGCCACAGCAGCAAGAAAACCACCACTGAAAACAACAAGGTGAGCACTTTAACACTTCCACTCCCAAGTTCAAAAATGCAGATTCTCCCAACCTTCAAGAGGAAAATGTAAATTTAATCAGCTATTATCTGAGCAAGGTACCAAAAGCCAAGTTCTCCTTACTGCATGATAAAATATTGTGTTGCCGAAACTGAAGGAGAAAACTGAAGTTGATCACTCTTAAGAGAGGTTTAAGAGCTTTACTCTCTAAAAATGTTTCAAGTTCTCGACCAACTAAAATTTCCTTAGCCAAGTGGTAGCACCTACATGTTATGTGCATGCCATGGGATTGTGTAAAATATCTCACCTCCCGCCAAACCTCCAAATTCAGTTGGCAGCTGCACGGTGAAACATAGCTGAAGACACAGCTGAGTCTTACCAGAACCACTCTCTCCACTAATCTCTGTGAGGCCACACGATAAAATCCCTCCGCGAAGGAACGTATCCAACACCCGACAACCCAAGCTGAGAGTGCGGAGTCCGCTGGAGTCTCTACCGCGCTTTATATTGAGCTCAAAAGCTGTAGACAGTGGAGGAGAGAAGAAAGAAGAAGCAACCGTCTTCTGAAGAAGAATTACGTCTGATGGGCTCAGCTTTGTTCTTCTCTGCAGGTCTGGTCCCGACATACATATCACTTCTGCAGCCGACAGTCGTGCTGAATAGCAAGGTACAATTCAAGCATTTGATGTGAAAGATTCGTGATTCCAAATGGCTCGAGAAAACCTACCTTTCTCTGCGGCTCCCACTATTCGCGGATGAAGATCGAGTTTATCCATGGCCATTTGTCACGTACACCCAATGTACGAACGTCAAGGGCTTGTAGTTGTAATGTAAAGCTCGCCAGTTTGCAGAGGAACATTTTACAAATCGACCGCCATTTTGTTAACCACGCAAAGCACCATGGGAGCTATCGCTGACTTGGATACCGCTGGAACAATGTTTGCGTATGTCGAAAAGGAAAAAAAAAAAAAAAGGGTTTCGCTCTGGGCCGCCCGTTTTAAGTTTTTTGGGAGGTCTAAAAATTTGGGGAACCAGTCACTAATTTACCCGAGTACCCCTACCCCCTGGGACTAACTCATTACGCGGACATTTTTTAACCATTAAAATTAAAAACTCAGGGGGAAGGGGTGGTCAAACTTCACTGCGCATTGTAGGGTGCCACCAAAAGTTCTGATAACTCTGTAGTTACCACAGCGAGCCCATTTTTTCTTTTTTTAAGCTGCGCCCTTTGTATCGATAATTACATATCCACTGGGCACTCTTTTCCGTTGCAAGAATCCAAGCTTTGTGCATTTCCCTATTAAACGGATTCGATTCGTCAGTTTAGTGGGCAAATGGCAGCCCGCCATGTTAGTAAGTTATAAATAAATGACCAACCAGTCCGTTTCTTCAACTTTGAAAATCGTTTTCACTACTGGTTTTATCCGTGAACGACATATTTCCTTGGCGAACAAAGTTTCACCACAATCTAGTAGCGCGCGGCGGTAGCGTGTGGACATGTAACTTGATACACCACACGGTGCGATTTTGGTCTACGACTGTCGCTTATGTGACCTCTTTACTACACGAATCGCGTTTCGTAAAGTTGATTCATGCGATGCGATTTGTGTCGTAGGAAGGTCGCATGCGATAATCGTACACAAAAATCGTATCGTGTAAATCGGGCTCCCTGTGATGGCCTCTGATTGGTGAAAATAAACAATAGACCATGCACGCGCTCAGGCATAGCTCTGGGCATATAGCGTGACCAAGCGTCCGCAAGAATCCTTCGGTTTCAGACGCGCGTTGGCTTGTATTCAGTGCACAGATGTCGCTGTTGAACGCTTGCTACTGGTTGGCGGCAATATTTACTGGGTTGCTAGCCATAGGGTACTACCTTTTCTCTGGTTATTTAAATACCCGCCCACATCATCGCTTTAACTCATTTGCACCGGTACGTTATTCCTGCGACGCTAAATGGTTTGTGGACGGGGAAGACTACATGTCAGCTGTTGCCGATGCTGTTGTTAGCGCTAAGAAGGAGATTTATATCACAGATTGGTGCATGAACCCACACATCTTTATGAAAAGGCCGGACACAGGGGTTAACCGTCTGGACTGGCGTCTGGATAAACTGTTGCTAAGAAAAGCTGACAAGGGCGTTCGAGTTTTCATTTTACTGTACTGGGAGTCAAAGAAAATAGCTAAAATGGACCTAGGGAGTGAATTTGCCCAGTCAATATTGAAACACAGAAATGTCAGAGTGCTTCGTCATCCAGACACTTTAAATGTACTTGAACAACCTCACACTTTGATGCGATGGAGTCATCACGAAAAAGTAGTCGTGGTTGATCGGAGCATTGCTTTCGTTGGAGGAATCGACCTCTGCTTTGGACGATGGGATACGCACAATCATGAATTGACGGATGATTACCCCATTCATCCTTGTGTCCAAGAAAATGGACAGTGTGAAAGAGGTGTAGGAGAGGACGCTTCGGCAAGATATGCTCGCTGGGTTGGCAAGGACTATGGTAACACATTTCTGGGTGGCAATAGGCCAAACCTGAATAAACCAATGGAGGATTATGTTGACAGGAGAAGCGTTCCTCGGATGCCGTGGCATGATGTTGCTTGCATGTTCACGGGACCTCCAGCATCTGATGTGGCACAGCACTTCATTCAAAGATACAATGCTATTGAACCATTTATTGAAGAAGTAGTAAAATCTGATGCTGATCACACGTTGCCAAATCCAAGTGGCGGCAAGCTTAAAATTCAGGTGCTTCGATCAGTAGACGAATGGTCAGCTAGGCAACCGCATGAAGCCTCCATCTATGAGGCCTACCTCCATGCAATCCAGAATGCTGAACACTTCATCTACATTGAGAACCAATTCTTCATTTCGTCACAGTCGGGTTATTTCATGAAGGTAAAGAACAAGATAGTGATTGCCTTGGCTGACAGGATTACCCGTGCTTATAAAAATGACGAGGACTTTCATGTAATGATAATTATGCCATTAAAGCCAGAGTTTTCAGGAGAATGGGACACAGAAAGTGGAAAAGACTTGAGGGCTGTGAGTTACTGGACCTCTGCATCTATTTACAATGGTGAGGACTCTCTTATGAGCCGATTGGAAAGCAACGGGATTCAAGGCAAAGACGTACGACGTTATTTCAGTTTATATGGCTTGCGCACTCATGGCACTTTGAACAAAAACCTCGTTATTGAGATTATCTATGTGCACAGTAAAGTGATGATTGTGGATGACCGGATGGCTCTAATAGGTTCAGCAAACATCAATGATCGCAGCATGCTTGGAGGGAGGGACTCTGAAGTAGCTGTGATAGTAGAGGATGTGGAAATGATAAGTGGCAAAATGAATGGCCAGCCCTATCCTGTGGGGAAATTTTCCCATAGCCTGCGCTGTCGCTTACTGGAGGAACATCTTGGTTTGCTCAGAGAAAGGAATGAAGCTCCATCTTATGAGTTGGACGATCCTCTAGCATCGGATTTTTACACTGGGATAAGGAATCAGGCTAACAAAAACACTGACACTTATAGACGCGTGTTTTATGGAAAAATAACTCCAACAGATCACGTATGGAACTCTAAAGACCTAGAGAACTGGATGAAAATCAAAGGTCTGGCTGAAAAAGACCAGGGAGAAGCCAAGAGAGAATTAAAAAATATTCATGGAAGCATTGTGTTGTTTCCAGCTTTATTCCTAAAAGATGAACTCAAACCAGTATTGTTAGATTACCTGGCCGTGTATGTGGACACTCGAGGAAAGACAAAAAAGCTAAACTTTGATAACACTGGAACTTTTTCTTTTTAACATGCTGTTGTAACTTTATGTTAGGAGGGTAGCTTTTAAATGGGAACTGAGGTTCCCCCTACTACTTTCCCTCCATTCAAACAGTTAAAGTTGTTATATTATTAGTTCACTCTTTGTAATTTGAATGGAAAAGTGATATTAAACATTAAACATAAACTGGATTTGCTTATCAATGATAATAACTCCATCTCACAGCCTTGAGATGCTAGCTTAAAGGGGTACTTTGACCAAAATTGGACCATCACTTAAATTCAATTAAAAACAGTCAAAAACAATCTTTAGCACACCACTAACAATCCTACCAAACCGTTTGTCGAAATTATTTTTGGAAGTGCCACTTTTTGACCTTTGTTTTTCTTGAGCCGTGAATAAATCGATAATTCCGAGTGGGGATTGGAGAGACCGGCGTGACGTCATCTTACCAACGCAAAGTATCACAACTATAAGGGAAGTGTGAAGTTTTGCAGAAGAGCGCGTGTAACTCTTGATTGAAATCGAAGTAGAATTTGGAATTTTCAAACAAAACTGCACAACATGCCAGGTAGGTGTGTAGTGCAGGGCTGCGACAGCAAGTCCAACCCGAAAGAGGGCATTTCCCTTCACATTTCGCTCAATAATAAAGCGCTGTGCGCGATGTGGAAGAACGGTTTGTGCTACTTCATCGCAAGAACTTCAATCCTGGTGATCGCTTCTCTGTCTGCTTGAAGCATTTCGAAGAGAGCTGTTTCTCAAGGCTCCACCAAGAAGGTTTTCTCCAGCAGACTGATTCCAGGATCAGTCCCCACAATTTGGAGAGCAACTAAAGATCGAGTCGAAAGTGCAAGAGATCGTCGTAAGTCTTGACGAGGGAATTTTTTCGAAGTTTGAGCAGTTTAAGAGTCCCACAATTTGCAAACTGTCATCAAACTGCTTAGATGTTTCGTTTAGCAGAAATTGCAAGAACTAACTTTCGTTTTCATCGCACATCGCACGCTGTGGCGGCGTGACAACTTGTTATGGGCTCTTTCTAAGTGTAAGCCGAGTCCTGAATATTGGGTGTGTCCCTGTGTGTCCCTATGTATCTATATGTAACTACAGAGTCCCTGTGTGTCCATATAGAACCTATAGAACATATAGAACCTATAGAACCTATAGAGCATATAGAACCTATAGAGCCTATAGAGCCTATAGAACCTATAGAGCCGGCTTTTCATATAGACACAACGCCGGGCGGAATCACACAACAGTCGGCATGTCAAATTAACGTAATTGTATTTATTCAAAATAGTGGCACTGTGTACGATCTATGAATTTCACTTTACATTAAAACCCATGCATTTACTAGATCCTTCAATAATTTGATAGAATCGAAAAGTTCATGTTGATTTTGCAGTAGTTTGTGTGCTACCGACTTCGTAAATTTCCGAGTTCTGAAGTGTGTTAAAATTAATAATAGTCTTACCACGTTCCAAAATTTACTTCTCGGCTCGGCTGAATCTTTTCTTGAATTCGGCTTCTTCTTCGACCGTGGCTTGCTCGACGTACGTCGCTAGTTCTTCGATGTTTTAATAGAATTGAAATGTTTTGATAGAATCGAAAAGTTCATGTTGATTTTGCAGTAATTTGAGCGCTACCGTCTTCGTAAATTTCCGAGTTCTCAAGCGTGATACATTAATAATGGTCTTACCACGTTCCAAAATTTACTTCTCGGCTGAATCTTTTCTTGAATTCGGCTTCTTCTTCGACCGTGGCTTGCTCGACGTACGTCGCTAGTTCTTCGATGTTTTAATAGAATTGAAATGTTTTGATAGAATCGAAAAGTTCATGTTGATTTTGCAGTAATTTGAGCGCTACCGTCTTCGTAAATTTCCGAGTTCTCAAGCGTGATACATTAATAATGGTCTTACCACGTTCCAAAATTTACTTCTCGGCTGAATCTTTTCTTGAATTCGGCTTCTTGTTCTTCTTCGACTGTGACTTGCTCAACGCACACCGCTAGTTCTTCTTCCGTGGCAACTGGTTCAAAGACTGTCGTCTTATATTATATATATTTAATTTCAGTCAACAATGGGTGTGTTTTAGGTTTAGGGTGATGATGGGTTCTAAACACAGAGAACAATGAAAAGCACAAGGCTGCTTTGGATGAGTGCTTTTTATTATTTGGCTCAAGGTGTTTGGAATTCCCCACCAAAGATGAAGCACAAGTTTTTGAAATTATGCAGACTCCTATACTGACAGCAACTTATTCTAATCATGTGGTGTACATTACAGTTTAATATAGTCTGTGTCAAAAATGCTGTTGAAGTTAGTGCCAGCTTAGCAGCTGATGAATTACCATTCCATTGCAGCATTCCAGGACTTGATGAAGGTGTCCAATATCTGTTGTTCCAGTCTTGCTAACCCACTAACATGTAGATAATCCTCCTAACAAGCACACTCCAGAGCCTGTGAAAAAAAACCCAATAGGTATAACTTTGTTACAAGAATGTTAAAAGCTTTTATAAAGTCCAAAATGCAGATTCTCCCAGCCTAATAATAGAAAAATGTATGAGTAATGTAGCGAGAATTGGTTGTCTAATCAGCTATCATCTGAGCAAGGTATCAAAAGCCAGGATCTCCTTACTATATGATATACTTCTGGCAAGAAACTGAAGGAGAAAATCAAAGTTGATCACTTTTGGGAGTGAAAGGGTTAACTAAACTTATGACACATGCAGAAAGCATTATTATGGACTGGAAAGGGAAAGACATTTGATCAAAAGTATACTGTATCCCTTCAGTATCCTGTTAATTAAGAATCTTTTTGAGAGTTTACGTATCTCACAAAGCATCATTAGAGCCTGCATGTTACATTTAATCTCTTGCTTGTTCTCTGGGCTATAGTAAATGGTAACAGGGGAAAACCACAGTGCACAAATTGAACTACATTACAATAAATGATTATGGGCAATCATAATAAAGGCGAACCTTATTATTATTATTATTATTATACTGTAAACCTGAAAACAAGTCCTGTTTCTTCCTCTTGTCATTTCACTTTATTACTTAATTTGTATTTAATTAGTGTGTGTATGGCCAACTATAAGAACTGTAAACCTCTTCACACCTGATAGTTGTCAAAGCCATTTCTTTCCTTCCCGTTTCCTTCTATCTTGACTAATGAATGTATGTCTCAACTACCTTGCACATGTCTTTATGGTATTTTATCACCCGGTCAAATCCTTTAGGATCTAAATCAACAAGGTTGATGCTGTAGCAGTATGTGACACCTGAAATGTCCTTAATGAAGGATAAATGTTTCTGTGAGCCCCTTTGAAAAGTGATCATAATGGAACAATCTTTGGCTGTGCTTGCAATCGCAAACTCACAAATTTTCTGCACAGCAGTTTTCACTTGGTCCCTCTTGTGGACAGAATTGTTCAAAAGTGTAACCATGCAGCTGGAATTAACTGTGCTCTGAGGACTTCTTGTATCTTTGTTTTGATACTGTGAGATTATGTCTTTCCACACTGGCGATGTGAATGGTCCATTCACATTAAATTCTGCGGCCAAAGCTGATCTTGCATCAAAATGTTTATTCACTTGTTGGTATAGAGGGAGAACTCCCTCCACATCCAGATCATCCAGTTTCTGAATGGACAACAGCCGCCACAAAACTCCACCCATCCCAAAAGTACCATTGCCAGACTCAGCTGTGTTGTACTTCTTTCTGGTAGTCAGTTCACTTCCTTGACAAGTTTGGGTAGCATCAGCTCTGGTCTTGCAGGATGTCTCGCCCTCTTTGCTTTGAATGGAATCAGTGACAAGGATTTGTAGCACAATCTGGAGGAACATCTTGCCTTTAGGGCCAATCGTACCACATGTGTGCACTACAGGGACTGTTCTAGACTCTGGTAGGGTAAATGAATAGTCCAGAGATTTTTCAAAAAACATTTCATAGCAACATATTCCTTTGCTTCGCAACGCTTCTTGGCATGTTTCCTCACTGTAGACAACAGATCCATCTCTGAACACTCTCCAGTTATTCTGTGGATCTGCAACAAGGCACTCCAGTGCATACAGTGCACGCCCTTGATCTCCACAGAACAGATCCACAGGGCAATATCTGCTTTGCCTTTGGTATTTGCCTTCTTTCACTTTTAGCTTCTGTAGCATACAGTAATGACAAACGTTGCGCCTAACGGAGTGGTCGGCTGTTATCCAGCGAGACGTGGGAACAAAGCCACACTTGGGCTTAATCTCCACACAGAAAGTAGGTTCGTCTGCTTTTTCTGTTAAGTTAACGAAGGGAACTTCGCCTGAGGGTGACAGACGACAAAAATCCGGCATGACAACACCAACTCGACAACCTTCATCAGCCTCCATGCCGAGCCGATGCGTGGGCCGAAGTGCGTGACAGTTGCGGTTAATTTCCCCCACAAACCCTTCAGGTAAGTTGACTATCTTGCACTCCTGGACATACTGTCCACCCAAAGGACGAAACACGTTCTCATAAAAATCGAGGTTATGGATCTGTTTGTCATCTGGAAAATCTGTATTCAGTCTTGGTGACTGAGTACAGCGTTTCCTCAGACGAAGCACCAATTTTTCTTGGGGATGGGATAAAACAAGTGTCGCGCCTCCTTCCCCTCGGTACTTCCACGAAGCAGGTTCCCTAAAAAGGCGATCCGTGCCATCACCCGCCATCTTGAATATGAGCGAACAGAACCCTGGAAACTAGTACTGCTGACCAGCTTTTTCGCAGACGCACGTCCATGTGTTTCAATCCAAGATGGCGGACCGAAAGAGCAAGAAGAAAAAGAAGATAAAATCCGCAAAAGATCGACATTTGTTCCAGCTGGAGGATGTTCTTGCTGTGGGAGGCGACAAGGTGTGAACCTTTCTGTCATAGCAGACACTCTTCAACGATTTGTTCTTTTGTTAATGGCGGAGTAATGATTGTGTAAAATACAAACATGATTGTGTAAAATCTTTTTCTGCAAATATGCTTGCACTGTAGACTGTACAGGTTGTGAACAGATCAGATGGCCAAAAAGATTATTCCGCTGCTCATAAGAGAATGGACCTATTTATTAAGTTAGATACAGCGCAGTTGTTAGTTTTAAGCGTGACAACAGGATTCTAGTATGACCAGCATTTTGAAACTTTCAGCAAAGCAGGCCAAGTTTGAGAACTTGTGACACTACAGGAGCTATGTGGTTTAGTGAGTATGACGTATTATGCTTCCAGTCCCGTTTTTGAAAGTATTCTTCTGTTTGAAATATACAGGAAGATTATGAGATGCTCAAAGATGTTGATGTGACAGATGATTATATTGCTGACAAGGACACTAAAGGGGACAAAAGTGTCAGCAAGGATGAGGTGCCATATATTGTGTTGTGTCTGTGGCCCCCAACCATCCATTATTTCCCATTACAGCCGGCCGCATTTAACAACTAATAGAGTCAGGTCAAAACACAGGTAGCCCAGGCTCCGGGTGTCTGTCTGTCACAGCTCTGAGTGCGATTTTGCTGATATATACGATAAAATAAAATTAGGAAAAATATCACACTTTTACGTCTAGTAATTGTGTCCTGGATCTCTTTCGAACGCTTTGGAACCATTTTAGAGCTAATATAAAGATGTTTTAAACTATGTCAATGAAAGGGAGATGTTTTATACTTTGCATATTTTATGGGGCCAGTTTGATGTCAGTATTCCATTAATTATTTGTTGATTCATTATTTCAGGTAATGTCTTTTATTGAAGAACTTGGATTGAACAGGGTTCGTTCTGGTGCTAAAGATCAAAGGTACATATATTAGCACTATAGGAACCATTGTCACATTAGCTAACTAATTGGATGAATACATGATAACACTATTTTATTATATAGACACAAGTGTTTTACTGGAAAATATATTGTGCGTAAAATCCATATGAAGCTACATCTGGGACCCGAGTGGCGTATTTTCCCTATCCTCACTAGTGAGGATATCGTTGGCATCATTTCCCGCTTTTGTACGGTTGTTTGTGCAATTTCTCGTAAAACACTCGTGTCTAATATAATAAAAAGAAAATTACACGGCGGCTTGAAGATATGGATTTTATTTTCTCGGGGTAAAAATAATATTTTACTCACTCGCAAAGCACTCGTTTGTAAAATTATTGTTTTTACCACTCGAAAATAAAATTCATATCTTCGCGCCGCTGTGTAATATCCTCTATTTATTACAGTGTTGTACAATCAACACAAGTTGGATGTACATGTAAGTACTGTATTAAGGTCGAATTTCTTAAAATAGCTGATATTTCAAGACATGTTTTCCCTTCATCAGACCAACTTTGTTTTCTCCCATTGAACGCCATTACTACTAACTTAAAGGTTTTATGCTCAAAGTATCAGCCAAAATGTTTCAAGCATCTTGCAATCTGCCTTTCTTGTGCCAATGGCTTGGCAAGCTGATCACAGACTGTATTTTCACACCAGTGACTCTTGGCTGATTTGTATAATAACTTAGGCCCGGTCCAGACACCAGAGTTAATAGGTGATGGCAGAATCAGTTTGAATCAGGCTGGTATGGTAAACATATTTATGTTTGGCAGGGTACATCCCATCATGTGAGGTTAGAGCGACAGCTGATCTATACGGCGCTCTTCTCTCATGCTGTACCTAATGCATAATTTATGACAATTTAGAATCTTCCTACAATTCGTTCCCCTACAGATCAAAAAGGTTTGAAAAATTAAGTATGCCGTCTGGATCAGTTGTTGCTCCATTGTTGCTCCAAAGTCGAACTTAATTGAATTAGGTTCGGCATGTGGGTGGAGCGCTGTCTGGACTGGACCTTACAATATTTTGTATATTTGTATTATCTCAGGACAGAAGAAATTGATGAATCTGAAACTGAGGATGAACCTGTGGGGATGACTGCATCAAAAAATGATCAACAAAAGAAAAAAACTCTTAGTGCAGAAGAGGAGCCAGGAGTTCCAGCTGTGCCTTGTGTGTCTAGTAAATCTGCTGAATCTCACAAGTTTGATAGTTTTTCTCAAGGTGGAGGAAAACGATGCCATGACAAGCTGCTGGTCAGGCCTGGTGGCCGCTGGTATGATCAGGTCAGAGACTGTCTTAGTCCCTCTTTAGTACCTTTCATCGCATTACAGATACATTGAAGTTCCTGTATAACATGTTTTGTGTTTGTAAGTCTGAGTATTTCAAAACTTTGGATTTTTTTTACACTAAGTATATGTTTCCATTATTTAGTGCATATCTATGTTTTCTTTTTTGCCTGAGTTTACTACCTAGTTTAGAGAACAATATATACTAATTGATCTGATCTACTATACATGTACAGTACTGTGGGTGTTTATATGCACATACTTGCATATTATTAGGTCTCAATAGGTTCTTGAGACCCTCCAAAAGAAAAGGTCATTATAACATTGGGTAATATATGATTTTATTACATGACTTCACATTTTCGAGTGCAAATACGGGCCAAAACGAGTGCAAATATGGGAGCGTATTGCACTCGTCAGGAACCAGATTAACTGGTTTATTAGCTTACGTGATCAATTTTCGCAAGCAAAGTTTACAAACGCGTCATTTTTTTGTTCCATTTTGCGCGTGGCGAGAACGTTTGCCCTGCTTCGTTTGTCGTGTAATAAACAATTTATTACACGAAAAGTTGTGCAATATGGCTGTATTTTTACTCGTCAGTTTTATTTTTTCTCGCCTGAAGCAGGCTCGAAAAAATAAAACCGACTCGTAAAAATACTCCGCCGTATTGCACTCCTTCCTGTGTAATAACCTCTTTGTATATGTAGTAAGCTTCTCTCGGATCAAAAATCTTATTCTGGTTAAGAAATTAGTCCAGTTTATTTGTTTCAAACTGTTTAAAGTTTTTTTTAGGGGAAAAGTTTATTTTTTAGCTTTCTTCATAACTAGGATTTTTCCAGTACATATTGAAATACTCTCCTTTAGGTCCCTGTAGAGGACAAGGGTTCTCAGTCTGCCAGTCACTCAGATGTGATGCATTTACAGCAAGAGGCAGTGCGACTCTGGGAAAATGAAGTTGCTGTTTATCACAAGGGTATGCACACTAGGTTTAATGCACTTGTCATGTAGAATCTGTATACTGCTACTCACATGTGGTACGGCAGGTCCCAATATTACTGTTTAGAGCACTTTTCGGATGACTGTCAAAAACCAAAACCAAAGCAATCACAGAGCCAATCAATGGGGCGAGCAAAACTACCTCCGACCAGTTAGAAATTGTACGAGCAAAACCAAAACAAACGAAACCCAGGTAATAATATTATGATTGGTTTTACTAACCAATCAGCAGTGAGAGAACAAACCATCGCCACTTGCTTTCTTGTATGAGAATATTGCAACCAGGTTTTACTTTTGCTCTTGATTGGCAAAGAAAGCTGCTATACACTTGTTTGGATCAATACTGGAAAGTGTCAAGAACACAAAACCAAAGCAATCACATTAAATTTTGACAGTCATGCAAAAGTGGCTCTATTTCATGTGACTGAAATTACCTTTATCATACTGTAAAGTGTCCAGTACTGTATATATACCTACACATGAACAAAAGGCATAATTTGCACCAAGGAAAAGAGTATCTTTAGAGATTGTCCAAGTGTATTGTATCATAATAGAACACTAGGTGGCAGTCTGAATTTACTGTAATATTTTCAGTAAAAGCCCAGGAGAAGTCCTCAGATGCCCAGTGGCTCAAAACAGTGACAATGTCAGGGACACTGGGAGATAAAGTTGCAGGACTGACTGTGCAGATACAGGTACTCTTATGTGAAAAAAAACAAAACAAAACAAAACAAAACAAAACAAAACAAAACAAAACAAAACAAAACAAAAACAAAACAAAAACAAAAAAACAAAAAAACAAAAAAAATAAACATAGAACTTGCTTCTGTCCCACTACAACCTTGTGAAGCATGAGGAAATTAATCCTGGCTGCATGTTCACCATTGTCTTGTATGTCATTCCTGAAGGAATCTCCAGTGCATCAAATGAAAAACCTGGACATCCTGATTGCAATGGCCAAGAAAAAGGGAAGAAGGGAAAGCCTCATGGCAGTTGGTAATGTGGCAGTTTTTATCTTTGAACATTGATATATTCTGTTGTCATATTCACGGCCGGGCTCAACTTAGGTGATCAGACAAGAACCAGTGTTTTCCCAGTGGTACAGTCCTTTGCAAGAATATTGTAAGGAGTGGGGGCCCGGGGCTAAGTGTGTTGCCTTTGTATGCATTGGATCACGGTGGCCACATGTAGGGAGATTTTGGGGCGGACGGCCACCCTAAGAAACTTTGATCGAAATTTGGTATTGCTTCTCCTCCTTACAGTATGCTTTGAGCAGCAATTACTTACATATACCTTTTTCTCCAAACCCCTCTGCTGTTTGAGTGTGTTTGTTTGTTTTTTTTTTTTGTATTGTTTATTGCTCCTTCATGGGATTGTGTATTTTACATTTGTGTAAAGAGCTTTTTACAGGGCTATACTGTTGTTTTTAACATACACATTTTATTTAATTAATTAATTAATTAATTAATTAATTTCTTTATTTTCTTTTTCGGTTTTGCATGTGAAGACACACTTAAAGAATTGTGGCTGGCTGACCTGCTTCCAGAAGAAAGGAAACTAAAAAACTTTCAACAGGTTTGTGCTTACACAGTTGCATTTAGTACTGCAAGTATTTTTTATAGACTTCCAAGTTGAGCCAATTCAAGCAAATTGCAAGGAAACCATTCAAATGCAATAACGAAAGCTGATGCTATCACCTTGCATTGATCTTGGCTTGACTTGGCTTATTTTAAAATTCTCACATATAGCGCTAAATTATGGACATTTGATCTGCCACATGAGAAATTTTAACACATAAATCTTTTCACTTAGGAATCCAAGAAAGCATTATACTTTTTTTATAAAATAACTATGATACTATGCACGTTCTGATTGGCTAAATAGGCATGTAAGATAAGAGCTTATTACACGCTGACGTGATACTTAATGTGTTCTATTGACTAATTATCTTATCTTATCTTTCACTGTGCTATGCTCTACTTAGAGCACACATGGGAACCCATTGTTAATAGAGTCAAATGTGTTTTAAAAGTCGCTGCACTGTTCTTTCCAATAATTGAGTCTTTATGCTTGTGTTGCTCATAGCATCCCTTGTCAACCCTGGCTGAGGTAGCCAAGAGTGGAGGTGGACTGGGCTCTAGGAACAAGAGGCTTATTCTGTGGCACTTTGAAGACCTTCTCAAACAGAGATATTCAGACTTTATATCTGTTATTGAGGTGAGGCCTTATGCTGACCAGTTTGTTGTAGTGCAGATAACATTTCTATTTTTGTGATATTGCTCTTGATGTGATTTTACGGTGTCTCTGAAGGGCCATGTACAAATCACAATGTTTTGACCCCTATTTATCGCACGATAATTTTTTTCTGTTGTCTGGCTAACAGGTTTTCAAGCCCTAACACTTATATGCAGAAAAGGGCCTCCAATCTTGATTATGTTTATATTCATTTCTAGAACCAGTATCAGCTGTACCTTGTGGCAGTAATTTATGATTACTCGTATAATGGTTCTGATTTCTCCCTCTTTTTCCTTTTTCAGAGACTTCTCCATGATACCTTAGTGAACATCCGGAACAAAGTCCTAGGTAAAAGAAAAAAAAAAAAAAAAAAAAGAAAAACGTTTAAATATCAAATGTGTAGATTTGACACCGAGTAAGGATGTGTCTGAGACTGTGAGTATAGTAGCGCATGCAGTAATGGTAGAATGTTGTTATGTGGATTACCGGTTAGCATGAAATTTTCGCGGGAGTTTAATTTCGCGGGTTGCTGATTTTTTGCGTTTTGCGGGAAGAATTTTTGCGAATTTGGATTTCATATTTTACTATTGAGAACAAATCTTCACGGATCTCAGGCAAGTTTCTGTCCGGTATTTCACGTTCGGCACTGGTACATAGCAACAAGGGGTTTCACTATCTTGTCTATTAATCTCTAATTTACAAAATGTCACAAGTCGTCCATTACAACTCAAAGCTACAGTATACAGTAGGTGGTTAGCCTGGAAGACATGTAACATAATTATAGTGCCGGACGAATTTGATTAATAAATGGAGTAAATTTCGCTGATTATATTTGCGCGGGATTTATTTTTTTGCGAATCGTCGGAAAATCCGTGAAACTCGCGAAAATAAACTCCTGCGAAAATTTCATTCCACACGCTATATGTGACATGTGTTGCAACTGTACTGCAGTACTTCAGTGCCTTTGTGTCACACCGTGCAGTTCCGTATTGTATGCACAGGAGGTGTTTCTCAACACATTGAAAATACTTATCGTAAATCCTGGAATAAGCGCTTTAAATCTACTTTTCCGGACTTTCCTATTCTTTGTTATCTGTTGAAGAGCTTGTTTTTTTTTTTTTTTTTTTTTTCTAAGAAAATGTCCGGGGCTCATTCCCCTTAGGCTTGAGCTGCAACAGTTCTAACTCGACTGTGTCCTCAAATGTCGAACTTGATGAACATTGCACATGTATGTGTGGGTAAATGAAGGATACAGAATTTGCTTGACGTTTGATATCACATGTGCTTGAATTGAATTGGGCACTGCAGAACTAATCACAATATTTGAGGCCTGGCTTTACATTTAATAGCAAGTGGCACCACATTGTTTCATTTGTATAAAATTAAATCACATGACAGAGCGGTTTTCGGATGACTGTCGAAAGTAATCGTGTGATTGCCTTGATTGGTCCGAACAAGTTGGCAGCGTTCTTGTCCAATCAGGAGCAAAAAAAAAAACAAAAACAAAAAAAAAAACAAGCAAACAAACAAACAAACAAACAAACAAACAAACAAAAAACAATTATTCTGATCGCGCAAGGACACAAGTGCCGGTGGCGTTTCCTCGCACTGCTGATTGGTTTCTTTTTCAAAGTAAAATCTGTCCCAAATTAACTTCTGGTTGAATAGTTGGTTTTCCTACAACCTTTGTGAATGGCGCTGTAATATATGGTGCCAGTCCATCCTTTTCTGGCCACAGACCCACCATATGCGTGAGTGAAAAATGACATGTATTAGCACAGCCAAGCGCTGTAAATACTGCTTTGTAAGTAATCTGAACTTTTTTTTTATTCCAAGGTTCAGTGTTTGACCTTCTCTCGCAAAGGCCAGAGCAAGAGCAGGTAGGCAACTTCTTGCACAATGCAGTTAGAAACCCTGTGCATTACAGGATTCTGAACCTCTGTGACTGAATGCCAACCAACTAAATAGCTACTAACTACCAATAATTGCAATACTGACTTCTGGAATTGACTGCTTTGAAACAGACTGGCTAAAACTTTTTAACAAAAGAAAAGTGGAACGGTGTGGCCTGTTTACAAGATTGCAGCTAAAGCCTTCAGAAAGAACGAGGATCTGGCATCCAACTAGCTCATAGGATGCGAAATTTGTTTTGTTCTTCTTCAGTTCTTTCAGATGAGTTTTTAATCATGAGAAGTTTAGTTACCTAAAGCAGTCAGCGACAAAGCCTGTTTAGCCCCTCCCCCATCTATGCTGCACAACGCTGTGTTCATCACACTAGCCTTAACCTTAGATTTAAACAGTATGCCAAGAAAGACCCAACCGAGTTCTCAGGATCTAACTTTCTGTTGTGTCTAGTTAGTTTTGCACCAAAGAACTGCTGACACCGATGATATCGTGAAGTATTCTTTTACGCAAAGGGAAGCGCTGAATCAATATTTCCTGCAGGTGCTGTTAGGTTTGTTGGTGAACAAAGTAGGAGATCCGGACAGGAAAGTCGCTACCAAGGCCGCTCACTTGTTGAGATGCATGGGTGCGTGTTACTTCATGGTCGTCGCCCCACTTCATCAGGGATATATTTTGACGAATTTGTTTTAATGAGACATTCGCACGATGACGCCATTTGACTACAACTACCAGAATGCACTTCACCGCAGTCTTTGAAACGTAGATTTGCATCGTTTATGAGAAGCAAACACTGAATACAATAGCTTGCCTCAAAACATTCTGGTACAGTATTTGTAGTCAAGACGTCATGCAAATGTCCTCCTATATGTGAATGGTTTTTTTTTTGCACTCGACGAAGTCCTTTAATAATCACAAGAGATATTAGGGACATTTTGGGTAATCAAGGAAGAAATTGATTGGCGATGTGTTACATCACTGCTGCAGCCCAATTTCAAGTTTTGTTTGTTTGTATTTTTTGGTGCTCTGTTTTTTTTTGTTTGTTTTTTGTTTTTGCTTTTGTTGTTGTTTTTGTTGTTTTTTTTTTTCTTGGGCGCACAATTTGTTAGTTAGATATCCTTTAAAGCTTAACAC
The DNA here is from genome assembly GCA_964036295.1 of Plumapathes pennacea. NCBI lineage: Eukaryota > Metazoa > Cnidaria > Anthozoa > Antipatharia > Myriopathidae > Plumapathes > Plumapathes pennacea. The sequence continues at coordinate 5,759,922 of OZ038469.1, read as the reverse complement.
AGTATCGTGTAATGAGTACCCCAGAAGATCGCTCCAATCTTGCCAAAAAGGCAATAAGCTTATTGCTTATTTCTCTGTCTTGAGCAGGACTTTCATCGATTACACTGTTTTCTTTTCAGTTACAAAGCATCCAAATATGAAGCTTGTTATAACAAGGGAAGTCGAGAAGCTGCTCTATCGACCAAACGTCAACATCAAAGCGCAGTGAGTCAATATTGTATTTTTGTTTAATTGCGGGGCACACTATCAAAGGGCTACACAAAGCATCCAAACATGAAGCTTGTTATAACAAGAGAAGTCGAGAAGCTGATGCATCGACCAAACGTCAACATCAAAGCGCAGTGAGTCAATGATGGCTTTTGTTTAGAGCCGTTTTTGGTGAGTCGAAAATAATTGTGTGGTTGCTGTGGTTTTGCGTTTGCTATACATTTGTTCAGAGACAATGTATTGCGTCTACTGTTTTCGGTTTACAAGACACGCAATTTCTTTTCCAGACTGTTGACTGTCGATAGTTATCATGTGATTGCTTTGGTTTTGTGTTCGCTACGCGCTTTCCGACTGGCTTGTTGGAAATGATTCTTACGGCCTCTGTGACAGGCGGTGTGCTTGCTTTGGTTTTGGTTTTCGACGTTATCCGAAAACGACTCTATTTGTGTTTCTTGACGAATTTGCTTTCCATTTACACGTAAGAAATGCATTCTTTCAACTTAACGTGAAGGATGCCTAAAGTGAAAAAATAAACTTGAAGAGAAGTTATTTGTGCTTTAGGGGGTCCGATGTTTGTCAGTTGTCTTTTGTCATATGACGAGAAAGCGCGTTATGGAAAGGCTAACAAGCGTTATAATTGTATTTGTTCTATAATAAGTTTGACTAGCCCTCGTTGATGTTGTGCTTCGTTGTTGTTGTTATTGTTATTGACAGCGTTTTGTCTTTCGAGGTACTATCCTATGTGCTTTCTGAGCCACATGCTGTTCTGTTGTTGTTGTTGTTGTTATTGTTGTTAATAGTGTCTTGTCTTTCAAGGTATTATGCGGTGTGCTTTCTAAATCAAATGATCCTTACAAAGCGGGACAACGAGTTGGCCGGGAAGCTAATCAATATCTACTTCTCGTTTTTTAAGGTAACTATAATAATGCACACAAAGTGAGCTCGTGGTAGCTTCAGAGGCAAGTCTTATGCCTCAATGATTTAAAGCGTTGTTACAGAGCTTTGCATGTTGTACAATAGCTATGAACAAAAAGAAAGAAAGATAGAAACCATGTATAAATTTAGAAATCTCTCTCACTGGGTATACAAGAAGGTATAAAAGACGAGTCAAACCGTCGTCAAATGCTGAAATATCCTCGTTCAACGCATTACTTTCTCCGATTTTAGTTTCGAACTATACAGATAATTCACTTTTTTTTTTTTCCAGGCTCAGTTGCACGCAGATTCTAGATTAGTTTTAAATTTCGCTTTTGTCAGGAACAACTTTAAACTGGGAAAATCATTTTTTTCATTTTGTTTGCAGTTATTTATAAAGAAAGGAGAAGTTGAGACGAAAATGTTGGGCGCACTGCTGACCGGTGTGAACCGAGCGTTTCCCTACGCTAAAGGTAAATGGGCTTTGTCTTCTGCTGTCTCAAGAACACACGAACACACGAACACACGAACACACGAACACTGTCACTGCTATTATACCTTGAGATGCAACGGCCATTCTTTTTACGGCTGCCGCAGCTTCATGCTATCGCACTAAAACCAATATTGCTGATATTTTTTTTCATAACTTATATTATTTTATAGCAGAATTTTGTTTAATATAATTATTTAGATAGTTTTAGTAATCGTAAATTGGCCTGAAAAGCCCCGAGAGTGTAAAATAAATTATTATTATTATTATTATTATTATTATTATTATTATTATTATTATTATTATTATTATTATTATTATTATTATTATTATTTATTTATTTTTTAATTTAATTTTAATAATTATTATTATTATTATTTATATGATTATTATTAAAATGTGTTCAATTTATTGTCATCATTAACTTATTCTTTTTTATTTTATTCCAGAAGAGGATGAGAAATACAATGAGCAATTGGACACATTATTTCGCACGGTACACATTGGGACTTTCAACACAAGTGTCCAGGTACAAAAACCACTCTTTACCGTCAATAAGCCGAAGCCACTTGCTTTTGCTTCAGATCGACCTGGTGAACAGCAAGGCGAGGTGTCTCAAAATAGCAGACATAAAAAAGTAAATAGGTAAATTAATTGAACAAGAAAATGAAAAAAAGTCTGCCCACAAGAGCCCCCGTGATGAGCATATTATACTCTTGGGCAATTGTACCCAAAAATATGTGTAAGTGAATAAATAAAAAGAGCCTGCGATGAAGAGTGACGAAGCATCATTGATAAACCGATTTGAATCAGTATATTTTTAGATCGATGAAATATCTTTGTTCTCGTTTAATTTTTGTTCTTGCCCCATATGACTATTTCAGGCCCTGTTACTGCTGTATCAAGTCATGGATTCTAGGTACTGTACTCACATGTCACACTGCATTCTGTTGATTTGCCCAAAATTATCAAGTCTGGCGTATGGACGGTTGTGTGCGAGTAATTTTGTGTAATGAAAGTGAAAAGTGAAAATTTAATGAAAGTGGTTGAACATTTAATCAGTACCCAAGTTCTATAAGTCGCGCATTAATCTTAAAAGGTAAAGTGCTACTACAATCAAATCAGTCAAGAGTTATTTTTTCTACCAAAATCGGTACTTTACACCCTAAATTAAGAGATCATTAAAGTGCATTGTCATACTATGAAAGTGAGCTTTTCCTGCGTTTGAAATCTTTGTATTTTCCCGCCGCCATGTTCCTTCGACCTGGTTATCAATTTCAGTTTTGAGGTCATGTTCTCAAGTTGCGGCAACTCAAATAGCTAATTCCTCATACAAACTGCGATATTCGTTCAAAGTGAATACAGTAGTAGTTCTTCCAGTGAAAAATATCGCAGCTTGTATCTTACGTGGGTGTTGAACGTTTCAAAATGGGCAACGCCCTTTATCTCAACATTTGCGTACGCGTGGCAGCTCAACAAAACGCATTATTTGCAGAGAGGTTTGTGGGAAACACGATGTCTGTGACTCATATTTGTTGTGCAGTGGTCAGGTGAATAAACAGACCCAGTAAGTGTTCTCCCCTTGTCCTGTAGGCAGTCTGTGTCGGACCGATTCTACCAGGCGTTATACTCCAAGCTGTTTGATCCCAGTTTGAAGGCGTCTTCCAAGCAGGTGAGAAGGCTAATTTGTCAATGCTTTCCAGTCTGTCATCTTCCCGACAGTTTTAGGCTCTGCTGTTTTGTCGTTCTTGTAATTATTGCTTGAATTGCCTTGGTTGTTTTATTCTATGTGGAGTAGAGAAGAGTCCGTCCATATTCACAGGCGTTTGCATCATCCTCGTTCCCAGGCTCTTCCCTCCCCTCCTGGGGGACGGGGTAGGGAAAGAGCCTGGGAACGAGAATGCGTTTGCTTTTGTTGTTTGGTTTGTCGTTTTAGAACAATTACTGTAGGGTTTCTCGGCTCCTTCGATCTGCTTGCTTGTTCTTTCGTTCATTTGTGCATTCATTCATACCTGTATGTGACTTGTCCCGATGTGTCTTGTTCGCATTTTCAGGCAATGTTCCTCAATGTACTGTACAAGTCACTGAAAGTGGACCCGTCATTAGCTCGTGTTAAAGTAAGTCATGTTTTGTTTAACAACGTTAGTAATGTGTCAAAGCTTCTAGCTTACTGGATGACAGTATGATCAATTGGGGACACCAAAACTCTAACATAAAAAACTAAGATCTGAAAAACCTAATTGTTATAACTACTTGCAAGATAGATAAACGTTACTTAAATAGCTTGAGCGTTATAATACATAGAATTTATCGTAACTGGAACTATTCATATAGTCTTCGGAAAAAAATGTGATAACGTAGTTGTTACAACCATTTGGTACGCTGTAAGCTAGATACATATTACTTAGATAGCTTGAACATTATAATACATATAATTTATCGTAAGTGAAACTATTCATTTTTTTCGGGAAAAAAGAACCGTGCTAAAAACGTATCTAATTTACTGCATAGCGAACAGTTTTGACAATAAATGTATCGCTGTTATCACTTGAGTTCATTGTCCTCGTGTCTGTTTTAAGAGTGCAGTTTTGCATAAAAACAAAACAAGGACGAACTTTATCCAATTCGGACACCAAAGGTGTCAGTGACAGTGTTCCTGTGAAGATGATGATTTTTACGATGATGGTGTCGGGTAATTATGTTGACCACGGCGATAATGATAAATACCGCGTATGACGATGATGTTGACAGAGCCGTCTTCGCATGACTGTCGAAAGTAATCTTATGGTTGATTTGGTTTTGCGTTTGCTATACGCTTTCCGATTGGTCCTAACAAATTTTGCAACATTCGTGGCCAATCAAGAGCAAAAGCAAAACCTTGTTGCGATATTCCCACGCAAGAAAGCAAGTGGCGATGGCGTGTTCTCTCACTGCTGATTGGTTAGTAAAACCAATCGCAATTACTTGGTTTTGGTTTTGCTCGTACTTCTAATTGGTCGGACCTGTTTTCCTCGCTTCATTGATTGGCTTTGTGATTGCTTTGGTTTGGTTTTTGACAGTCATCTGAAAACGGCTTTAGCGATGCGTATGAATAGGACAGTGGTGGTCGGGTATTTTTGTTTAGATTTTAAATTGTTTTTACCACAGCACACTAGTTTCTCGCTCTTTGATTGGTCGATTAACCGTGGCAAATATGAGTCCAGAAAACGATGTGACGCCAGCTGATGCCATCGTGTCATGCTTTGCAACGAAATACATTGAAACTTTCTTGTATATTTCTAATTATGACCCATCAAATATTTCCTCCCGCGCGTGATTGGTGGAATCGTGACACGTGACCGAATAACGTCCGCTCGTGAGCGGACGTTATCAGCGAATAACCCCCGCCTGTCGAACAAACGCTGTTTATTGACAATATCCGAACACAATTTTATATATTAATCGCAAAAAACCCATTACGAGATGACTACCGAGGAGGACATCAATTTATTGGTCGAAAAAGCAGTTCCAAAAAGCACCAAAAAAGCTTCACAGTCTCCGCGCCATTATTTGCGCTGCGAGAGGAAATATTTGAAGGATAATAAAGACAATAAACTACTTTTGGCTTCGGAAATATGCACGGATAATTGTCCTTGGACATTATCTGTTCCGAGAAGCGAACAGTTGCCCTCGAGCTTCGCTCTCGGGCAACTGTTCGCTTCTCGGAACAGATAATATCCTCGGACAATTATCCGTGCATATTTCCTCGCCAAAAGTAGTTTATTGTTTATTTATATTGTGGTAAAAAACGAATTTTCTCGGCGAAGCGCCTCGTGAGTCCACAACATTTTGACCATGTGATGACGTAAATCGTGGTAAATAAGAGTCCACACCACGGCAAACCAGTGGAAATTTATTAAATTTAATATACATTTATGTCTTTAAGCTGCCCACTTTGCTCTTCTTCTACACAGGCTTTTGTAAAGCGTCTCTTACAAGTATGCAGTTTCCAGCAGCCAGCCTTTGTGTGTGGAGTGCTATACCTGGTGTCTGAGGTAATAAGTTATCTGAATGAATGTAATCTCAGTAAAAACAATTCACCAAATGTTGACCAAAATCTATAAATTTATAACGACTTCTTTTTGCACAACTGAAAGTCACCTCTCGACCCTTTCACTCCTTAGTTCAAATTGCGGATTCTCCCAACCTTTTAAGAGGAGATTGTATGAGTGATGTAGTGAGAATTGATATTTTAATCAAGTATCATCTAAGCGAGGTTTCAAAACCCAAGTTCTCCCTACTGTATGATATATTTGTGCTACCAAAACTGAAGGAGAAAATTGAACTCGATAAAACTACATCCCAACTTGGTGAAAACACATCTTTGTTCCTAAACAATGTTTAACTGTCGTTTTACAAGACAGTGTTTATGTTTAACGTTTCGGCTTAGATTTGCAACAGGCCCCCTGTGTTTGAGCCCATGGACCTTTGCGTGCAGTGCGAATTTCATACACTACGAAACTATCCGCTTTGCATATTTTCGCAGAATAGAGTTGTTCTAATGTGAACGTGAATTCTGTGAAATTATAACCAAGAGAAACAAGAAGTGTTTGCTATTTGTGATATTTCATAGCCAAAGTCCGTTGGTCGGCACAGGATCTTCTTTACAGATTGTTTTTATCGATTTTGTTGTGTGGTTTTATTGCCAGCATGCTCCACCTTTATGACAATTGTGCTAAGGTTTTTGGATTCATCTACATCTGCATCTACATTTGTTAAGTCGGTAAAATCCGAAGATATCACACCAACTTCCTTTCTTAAGTGTCCTTTAACCGAATATTTATTTATTTTTATTTTTTTCAGCTTACGAAACTGAAGCCTGGAATCAAGAGTCTCGTTCAACAGCCCGAGGTAAGGCGCTCACGTTTTGTTTAGTCCTGTCAGGTCTCTCGTCAGGCCCAATTGTACGATCTTCTTTCATCCGGGATATGTGTGGCCACCTTTTTCCTGTTTTCAGGAAGATGACGACGAAGAGCACTTTGTGGACATTCCTGACAGTGAACCTGATGAAGTGAATGACAGCAACGAGAATACTGATAATGAAGACGCGACTCGAGTTGATGCCGAGGACGAAGCTTACACGAAGAAGTCAGCACGACAGCACGAAGCTGACACGAAGCCAGCACGACGGCACGAACCTGACGCGAAGGTGTACCAACCACAAATTCGCAATCCGCTGTACTGCGGAGCAGAACACTCATGTGTGTGGGAATTGATACGACTGTCACACCACTACCATCCGTCTGTCTGTCTTTTTGCACGGACAATAATGAAGGTGAGTGCAACCAGGGTCGAACAACCTGCGAGACGCGTCTTCGTGCATGGCTCTGAAGTAACTGCGCGGGGACTGTATGTAACCGATTTTGTACTTGTTGAATGAGTTAACTTGGCGTCGGCCATTATTGCGTCTTGCGTCTTGAGTAACAAAGCGGGAGAGGGGGTTGATGTACCATTGGATGGTTCCGTATCGATTATGGAAATAAAATAGAGGTTTTCCGCTGTAAATTCGAGTAATGCACGCAAAAAGTCTGTACCATAAAATAGAAGTACAATTCCTGTGATGTATTCGATTTCCTAGTTTGACCATGTAAGATGATCATGTATGAGTAACACCGAAAATAGTCAAGAAGCGTAAGGGAAGATGTGAGTGTTTTTGGTTTTCTTCCTAGCTCAAAATGTGCAATAATATGTGCGTTATAATTATTGCATAATAAGAGTTTGATTGGAATATTCCTCCTCCTTTTTCTTGGAGGGTTTTGAGAATTATATTTTGGTGTTACAATTAAAGATGCCTGGCGTCAAGATCTTCAAGGAAATGGAGAAAAATTATCAATTGCAAATACATTGTGTTGGTACAAGAATTATTTCGTGATCATTACTCGCCAGTTTGCAGCGGAAACCCTTTTAATCATTTACAGAGTGCGACCGTTAAGGACTTCTGTATTTCTGGAACGAAAATTATAATAATTATAATAATTGTTCTTTTCCAGTTCACAGTTTACAGCAGAACAGACTTTCAATAGAGAAGCATGAGCTCAAAATGTATCAAGGGGTCAAGCAGGTCTTTTTGTGTCTAATATTTGTGTGATGTCTTCACAGGGAGGCGCAATAGAGTACAGCGGAGATCCACTCCAGGACTTCACGCTCATGAGGTGCGGTACTTCAAGACTGATCAACTTCACTTTTCTCCTTCAGTTTTTTACCAGAAAAGTATCATGCAGAAATGAGAATTTGGCTTTAGATTTGATACCTTGCTCAGATGAAAGTTATCATTTCTCATTACGTTCGCTCGTGCATTTTTTTCTTTTGGTTGCCAAAGAGTCTTCATTTTGAACTTGGGAGTGAAAGGGTCAGAGTAATCCATGATTAATCAAAGCCACTCTCTTAATCTCTTGATAAAGTAATGCTCTTGTTTTAGCTGAAAAGATATTTACCAAGAGAACTTTGTTTAAGGTTATTATTGATTTCGGTATCCAGGGGTTCAAAGTTATACCAAGCTAATCTATGATTAACCTTGTCAATCTTCTGACGAGGAAAACGCCCATTTTTTTTTTTTTTTTTTGATTGATTTTTTATTTATTTATATACTTACTTACAGACTTACTACTTACCTACATAGTTACTATACATTTTTAAATATTTAAATTTTTAAGCAAAAGCTAAATCAGGGTTTGTTTTGTGCTGGTCCTGGAGCTGTCGTCCGAGCTTCTAGCTGCTCTTTGTATCAGCCTATCTCGCACATATGGTAAGTTGTCTCTGCATTCTTTCCTTTCAGGTTTTTAGATCGTTTCATTTACAAAAACCCGAAAAAGAAAAGCAAGGGTAAGTGGCAGAAAAAAGAACTGTTGTAGTTGATAAGTAGGATCTGCTAGAAAACTCTCTGAGATGTACTGACATTTCCTAGTTAAAAATGGATGCACTTTTAATGTGTTGGGTGTTGGCCTTTACTGCACATTGTCAGGATTTCACTAATTGATGATTATTGATTATTGATTGAGTCACTCAGTGGAAAATGCTTATAAAACTTTGTTATTGTTATTATTATTATTATTATTATTATTATTATTATTATTATTATTATTGTTATTATTATTATTATTATTATTATTATTATTATTATTATTATTATTATTATTATTATTATTATTTTATTATCAGTAGAAGCCCTGTCGTACATTACATTACGTTTGTGCATCTTGTACTAACAAAATAGTCCTGATATTCGAAGAAACATATCCTGCGTAGCTGGCTGATCTGAGTCAGTGTTTGCCTGTAACAGAAAAACGTTGATGTGACTGTTGTCTTTTCAGAGTATGGAGGTTCGCTTATGCAGCCCAAGTTGTCATCCAGTAGGCAGAACGAAGACCCAGGTACGCCACATTAACTGCGGAGATTACAGCGTTCACAAGTGCCGTCAGAAGATACATCACCTCGTGATATCCCTTGGACAAAGATTTTTGTGCTCGCTTTAGCCGTTTGTGTTATAGTTTCCCATTGAAGCGTGGTTCCATATGCTCGCACACGATCGTGAGGAATTATCATATGGAAACCAGGCTTTATGATCATGAGAAATATTTTGTTGCCAAATCACACATTCACTTGTTATAGGATATAGTGATAAGTAAATATTTGCTGTTAGGTTAAAGCACTGATTTTTTTTCAGGTTGTTCGTGGCACCGCGAAAGTATTTTTTCGACTGTGCGATCGCGTAATTAGTTAGACGTCAGTGGTTATTCCACAAATCTGGAAACGACAGCAATTTCAAGTGCCATAGTCTGTGCAGCGCTTGAAAATCCTCAAGACATAGCCAAGAAAATCAAAACTAATACTCATTACTTGGGTTATGTTAGTTCAATACATTTTCTGTAAGGTGAAATTTATTTAACGGAAGTGACGTCAAGAACATGTTCCCGCGGTGCCAGTCTTTATGAGAGTTGGTGACATCCTGATTTGATTTGATTTTCTCTTATGTGGAGTTTGGATTTCATCAGTAGGTACCATCCTGTATTACTAATATACATTTGTTTTACAGTTAATAGCAAAGCATTTTTGGCGAAAAGAGAGGAAAACGTTCGCGAAGACGAGCTCTTCTTCTACAGGTGAACTATTCATTCATTTTTTTGTGATGGTTCCACAAGACAAGTACGTTTTACGTTTTTCTTTAATGAACTAAAGTTTTATTTGTACGGCCGTAAGTACATTTTTCATTAACGATTTTTTTCTTTTAGGTTTTTCAAGCGCAAAGCAGAAGAAGAGGAATCTAAAAACAAGAAACAAAAGCCGAAGAAGGATCACGGAGAGGAGGAGGACGAAACTATCGGTGCATTGTCTTGTCATGTCTCTTTTCAGTTTGTCTGTCTGTCGATATTTTTATTTGATTTTATAATGTTATTAGTTGATCACTTTTACCACTTACTTGGACAGACAATGTTCCAGATGAACACTCTGCACTGGATTTTGACTTTGCCAGGTTTGTTCATTTATTTATTTTTTCTTAGATGATTTTCTTGCAGTTTCTATTTTTTTCTATAGTACCGTTCATTAAACCAGCGCTAGATTTGCAGGACTTGCCAACTCTCGAAACGCCAGCCAAAGCATTGCGACGTTCAGCAAATCCATAATAAAACGGCCCTCTCAGCCTTCTCGATGTTTTTGTTTACCTATAGAAAATCCAAAATTTGGTTTCCCAACACGAAAGAACGTAATAGGTCAAAATAAAAAAAGGTTAGTAGCACTTGTAGAGCAAAGGAAACCTACATTCATCTCAAACGAGTCCGATGGAAATGGATTGTTATTCATCTTTCGACTTTCAGGCCCCAAAAAATGGCGGATCACTGAACAGCAATCCATTTCCATCCGACTCGTTTGAGGAGAAGTTTAGTTTCTTTTGATCTAAAAGTGCTACTGACCTATTTTTCTTCTGATTGATTACATTCTTTTGTGTTGGGAACCAAACTTCAGCCTTAGATTTTCTAGATGTAAACTGAAAAAACATTAAAAAGGCTGTGAGGACCCCTTTAAGCTTGCGTTGATACATTCTACGTCCTAAAACGATCGTTTGTTTTAATTATCTGCCATTTTACTACTATTGTTAGTTTGCTTTGTTTCGTTTGTTTGAGGAGTGAAGGGTTACAGTGTAGGTTTTTGCATTCTTTCAGTGAATTGAGGAAATCAAAATCTTTAAGCACGAAGAAAAAAAGGAACAAGGCTGGCAGTGAGGATGAAGAAGAAGAAGGAGATGACAACGACAGTGCACAAGATTCATCTGGTGATGTTACGCACGTTTTATCTCTGGTCCTCGCTTGGTCGTATAACTCACCCTTCCGTTTTTGTATCGCTGCTGATAACATTGTCCTTTCGGATTGTTGCGATAAGGTTTTTATTACTTATGAATCGTAGTGACCTGCGATACGAGAAAACGTCGGTCAGTTGTCCATCAACGGGGTCTGTCAGGCAAGATAAACGCATCAATATTGTTTCATTTTTGTTATGCAGACTTCGATTATGGAGACTTGGATTTATCTGCGGAAGACGAGGACGAAGGTAAACAAAAAACTGCACCGCCCCTTCCCGTATAGTATACTTAGGTCCAGTTTATATTGAGAAAAGGTGTCCCGGGTATCCGAGACAACCTTCCCACCCTAGACAATTTTATCGAGCGTTTATATATAAAAAAATATATAAAAATAAAAAATATAAAAAAATAATAATAATAATAATCCCCGAGCGAAGCGAGGGTAATAATCACGACGCTAATGCAGCAAAATCGCCTTATTTGAAGACTCCAAGCGTATCGCAATCTCGAAATTTAATGTTCATCTGTCAGTCAGTCAGTCAGTCAGTCAGTCAGTCAGTCAGTCTGGCGTACGACTTTTCAGACCAGGTGCCTAAGGCAGTGATGTAATTATTATCGATTAGCGTCTCCGCCAGCGCCAAATACGTCTAGAGAAAAGAAGACAAACGTGTTATAACCGACAGCATCATGAATGGAAGCGTGCCGAAGAAACGGCTCCGCAAAGGTATCAGCGCTTGAAAGCAAATCGGGAGCTTCAGACGCCGTTTTATGTTAAACTAAAATACTTATTCAGAAAGGACAAGCAACAAAGGTTAGTCAGCGGAAATCGAACAATCACCATGACAAATATATTCTACCCGTATCTTGTAACTCGATCACTTCAAGAATGTATTAAAATCTGTATGCTGATCATTTTCCCTCGAAGTATTGTTTTAATACGCTTCTGTCGCCAGTTTCGGCTACCGTATTCGCTCAGAGCAATCGGAAGACTAAAACTGTAACAAATGCTGTAATCTGACATGCGGTGATTGCAGCGAGAATCGTCCACAAGCCCTTTGAAGTATGACTAGGTCTGAAGCCCGTGTATAATTTGAATTATTAAAAACTGGACGATTGGATATTGGATTTCTAGGCTTTTGATTGGTTCCTTGGACATGGGTTATCAGCTCATATCCAATAGGTGGACAAATATGGTCAATGAACGCGTGAGCGACGAAGTTATGTTAAGAAAGATTTTCAGATTTCACAATCTTTTCAGAGTGGCTTGCAAGTCCCGGGTGAGACAAATTTACAACACTAATTAAAGAATGGGCAAAGAGGAAAAAGTGCAGGCCTCAAGTGTTTTTACACAACAGCAAACGGAACAAGACGGCACCTTCGCTCAAGTCGATACGAGCAGCCATTGATCGATCGCTTACTTCGGTTCGCCTCCGCGATGTAAACAGTTTTCCATCACCACTGACTCTCCCCTCACAGATCAAATGTAGTTTTCTTCTTCAATATTCCTTGCTGATGTTCAAGCATCTCCAGCTTCAGTTCTCGTTCAGCACAGCCAGTTGTCAGTTTCAAGCAGCATCACAAAAGTCGCACATGGCGAGCAAAGAAAGCGATTCCCTCCGTAATGCGATGTTTACAACTGTACCAACGTCCAAGTTTTCAATAATTTTGGTACATCACATTAAGATATTTTTGAAAACTCCTTCTGAGAGTGTTTGTGCGGTGTAAATCTATGGTAATGTGTTTTCCACTCGATTTTCATTCATTCAGCTATTAGCCCGTTCGCAAAGACGTTGTCATAGTTGCGGTAATCACGTGATCATTGTATTTGTGGAGAGGAAGTTGAGTCGTCTTCCGGTCTTTTTTGCGTCAAATAAAATCATTTTGGAGAGTATTTTGTGGTCCATTTTGTGGGCCTAACCTTATTTTTACAATAACACGTCAGTTTCTCGCTTTGTGATTGGCTAATTTTCATTATCAATAAGAGGACAGACACATAAAATCGAGTGCTGACGACAGTGATTTGGACGAAGAAGGTGAATTCAGCTTCAATTTTACCTCAGTTCTTGCAAAAGCGACATTCGGCATTTGAAGTAGAGAACCAGAAGTGTTCAGAGGCGAATTTCCTTGAGCTTTGTCTTGAAATTGTCGAGAAAACCGCAGCAGAAAAGCGTCTAGTTTCATTTCTTTCCAACTTCTTTGACAAAATTTTATTTTGCACGCGCGAAATGCTCACGTCAAACTGTCACTTTTTGGCCAATGAAATGTCTTGAATTTCAACCTCGACCAATTAGAAAGCGGGAAAAGTTGTTGACAACATTTCGGTCAAATCGAACAAAATCCAGTTTTCTTGTGTGTTTTCCCCGCGTCGTCGCTTGAGTTTTGTTATTGTAAAAAACAAATTGACGCCAGTTTTTTATGTGTCTGTCCTCTTATTGATCATGAAACGCGTCATAACATTGTCAAAAAGTTGCGGATCCACTCGGCGAAGCGCCTCGTGGATCCACAACTTTTTGACAATGTTATGACGCGTTTCATGATCAATAAGAGGACAGACACATAAAAAACTGACGTCAATTTGTTATATAGTCCTCTAAAACTCAAAAATATACTAAACAATAAAGAAGCAACATTCAGTTTACATTCAATTTCTGCTGTCCCTCAGACGAGTCAACCCAAACCCCTGGCCAAAAGAGGAAATTCACAACCGCGGATTACGAGAAGGTATTGCAGAGTTATTCAGATTTAATTTACTGGACGACTTCCATGGGACTTCACAAGGCAGTTGGTGGAGTGGTGAGGATCTTTCACTAACTTGTGTCTTTTTGTTCGACAGGCTCTCCTAGACAATCTGAGCTCTGATGAATTATCCGACGAGGAAGAGATGGGAACCAAGTCTAAAAAGAGCAAGAATGGACGAAGTTTTGTATCAGGAGGAAAGAGTAACAATGTGCCGTCCATGTTTGCCGCGGCTGAGGAGGTAAGGTGGAACTGAAAAATCGAGTTTCCGAGCATGCGAGTCATACAAGTTATACAAATTGTCTAGTTTATAGGAAAAGCCCAAAATACATGACAAACTGTATAGTAAATTCAGGCAAGAGTACATGAGCTGCTGTTGCTAAATTGAATATTGGCATTTGCCCATGCGCAGCAGCGAAGAAGTTTAAGGAAAAATTGTATAAATGACCGATTTATAAATGAATATTCGAAGTATGAATGATTTTCAGGTTTTTTTTATCGTTTTATTTTTTTATATATTTTTTTATCGTTTTTGGAATTTATGACGTCAGATACGAGGGGTGGAGGTGGAAAATAGCAAGAAAGAGTTAAGAGCGGACTTGCAAACTACGCGATTAATCATGTTCGTTCGTTTTGGGAACCCAATTTAGCCTTGGAATTCCTAGGTGTAAACAGAAGCATCGAATTGGTTGAGAGGGCCCCCTAACGATCGCCCGGCCCGATCACCAAAAAAAAAAAGACCTTGAACGATCGTCGCGATTACCCGCTGTGAGAAGCTTTCCAGTGTGCTTTGGGATACAATTGGATAGCTATTTTCATTTACGGTCACGATCGCCGAGATAGAAATGTAGAGTCGCTGCGTGCCGTATGTCCGTATGGTCACTGAACAGAACCATTTTTTGAGCAATCACAGCGATTATATGGAATTCAACAAAACAACAGCTTTGTACAGTAAATTGAGTATTTGCCGTATTTTTCCTTTAGTTTGCGCATCTGCTGGAAGACTCTGTTGCGTCGAGTGGCGGCAGCCATGACTTGAGGAGAAAAGGAGCGAGCGACAAGCAGCTCCATTGGGAACGACGTAAAGTGGAGCAGAGCAGAGAATGGAAGCGAAAGAGGCCCAGACTGAACCGAGCGCGACAGAAGAAAAACGAGAAGAAAAAACGGTCACGCTGAGTGAATGAAAAGGACAAAAATTATTGATCTAACGATTGCTTTGTGTAATAAATCCTTCACGGATTTGAATGCATGATGGGTAATCAGGGCAAGAACAAAGAAAAATGGCGGCGACGCGTGCGAGAAATCTCGGTTTAATAGTGAAATTGCTCACAATCTAGAACCACTGAAAGCTTTCAAGTGACAAATCGAAGTACACCGAAGTTTCACCGATCAGAAAAGCGAATAAAAAATAAATTATTTTTTCCCTTGATTACCCATCATGCATTCAAATCCGTGAATGGGTTTATTTTCGCGTGTAGCAAGTTACGCCTGAACAATGGCTGGATCAGTTGAAAATATTCACGAATGTGCTGAATTAGCGTGCAAACAAACAAACAAACAAAAAACAAATCAAAACAAAAACCAAAAACAAAAATGACTGAGCAAGTTACTTTGTTACTTTGTGGATACTTTCTTATAAAATGTAATGGAAATGATGCCCTATACTCAGGCATAAAAGCCCGCGTCAGGTTATGTCATCAAATCAGCTCCTCGGGTACATCAGCGATCTGCAAAATATGATGACAAGAAGTCAGCGGCCTTCTTTGATTAACGATACAATTCTACTTTCTAGAACAATAAGTATAATTGCAGACAGTGCCCTAATCCATACTCAGACAAATCCGAAACGTTGTTGCACTGCAGAATGTAGATCTGATGTTATCTCTTTCTCTTCATAATATAGTGCGATTTAGGGTAGCTAGAAATTAACTGTTTCGGAAATGGGAACCATTCAAATTTTCTAAAATAGCCTTCTTTTGGAACTGAAATACTGCGTTCGCAAATTTTTTTTGTTTTGTTTGCCCGTTTTGTTTTATAGCTCCCTTGTAAAGTGGATGGAGCGTTTCGGGACCAGATTTTGTACAAACTGTACGAGAAACGAAACTGAAAGAAGGAAACCGAGAAACTATGTTAAATGCTAAACTAAGTTGGCTCTAACAAGTTCATCGCATACGATGAAAGCGGCCTGTTCAAACTTACTGCAACGGAAATGTCCACTAAATCATTACGATACGATACGATACGATACGATAATCTTTATTTAAACACGATAAGAGTTTAAGCATCAGCTTGTGGGGTCGTGTTTAATAGAAGTCATTAATAGAAGCTTGGGACTTCGTTATCTCCTGTATGTTATACTCCAACGACGCCATGATGGTGAAATACTGTGAGATGAGCTCTCTCTCTCTAAAAAGAAGTCCGGAAAAATTGCGTTACAAAACTGCAAGAAAAAGCCGTCATATATTTGTGCGACTGACTCTCGGACGTCACTGTAAGCGTTGACTATATTCAAAAGACTTGTACTACAACGGAACTGAAAAAGATATTCCTTTTCTTTTCTATAAATTGACAACAAAGTGGTATTAGATTGCTTTTCGGATGACTGTCGAATGGTTTTACTAACCAATCAGCAGTGCGATAACACACCATCTTGCATTCTCGCGTGAGAACATTGCAACCTGGTTTTGCTTTTGCTCCCGATTGACCAAGAGTGTTGCTAAACAAGTTCAATCGGAAAGCGTAGCAAACGCAAAACACCAAAGCGGAGCAGTAAGAAGATTATTTTCGACAGTCGTGCGAAAACGGCTCTATATCAATTTGTTTATTGTGGCTATCTGCTCCCTGCCAAACCAAATGCGAATTTGATCGACTAGCTCAACCTTGAAAGAGTCCAATTATTTGGAGCCATTTAGTAATTTAATAACCGTTAATGTTAAGTGGATGTCAACAGGTTGTTTCTTTGAATAATTGTGTTTGCGTGGAATAAATTACTATAAACCCCACATTGGTGGACTTACTTGACTGAATATTTGTCCGTGTGGTAGTAGTTTTCCACTTGCTTGATCTTTCGTAAAGCCTCGCTCTCCAGTTCTGTCTGGACTCTTGTCTGGACTCTGTAACAAAGGCGATTTCTTTATGGACTCATTCACCTTTCTCACGATTTCACTCTTATTCTGTGTTATTCAAAAACTGCCTAAAATTCCTATTATATAAGGCACTTAGGGCCCGGTCGCACTAGGAAGTTTAGTCGATAATAACTTAGCATTGAGAGCAATACGACGGCTTCTTCAACGTTTGGTAGCAACTTGATGACATTTTTCTGGTGACAAGCGCTGTTTGCACTTCAAATGATGCAAATGTTGATATAAGTGTCGTCAAAGTTACGAGTGCGACCGGAGCCTTAGTAACGTGCAAAGTATAGTTATAGAGAATAATACAATAATGGGCGCGTGGAGATATGGAATTTACCGTTGCTACGGCAAATTAGGCAGTTTAAGAAATTGCTGTATATTGTAAATCCTCGAATATGGCGCCTCCCTCGAATAAACGGCCCTCCTCTCAGACAAAAATTTAGTGGAATCAGCTCCTCCCTTCGAATAAGCGCCCCCCTCCCCCATCTGAGATACTACATCACATAATGTGGTCATAAACAGAACAAATTGGACAAACGAGATGTGTCAACATTTTCATTTTCGAGTGCCATGAATCAACAAACAGCCAGTTCTCGCCTTCTCCTCGCTTATGAAGTATAAAAAGGACTTTATCTTGTGAACAGTGGTGGTACAGTTTGCATTGCCGTTTCTTGCTAGAGGTAATCATTGCCTGTTGTTGCCAGTCGATGCGGCATAGATCTTGGACTGGAATACACGCCAAGGCAAATCCAACGGCTGCCATGTTGAATGCCGACAAGAACTCAAAAATATTGATTTGGCTGGAAACACTATGGCCTGATAACCGAAATGTGGTATGTGGTCTGACATTTTGTGGAACGGAAGATTAGTTATGTTGCGGCAAATTCAGTTGATTTTCTGACGAAGAAGCTGGTCTCCGTGCTCGATTTTGCGTATCGGATAGTAAGCCAGGTCAGTTTAAATTCTGTGCTTCTTTCTTTGCTTAATAATCTCTAGAAGTGGTGTAAATACCAGCTGTGCACAGGGTGACTTTTATACGAAAAGCGAAAGAAAAGAATTAACAGCAGCGAATGAAGAAAAAGTTTTTTGAATACGGCTGTATCTTTTTTACGTGTCTATGGAGTTATTCGCACGTTACTATGCGGTATTTTCACGTTACTAAGGGAGTTGTATAATAAAACATTTTATTGGAACCCTCAACACACGGCACAAAATTTTACCGATCGTTGCAGGTTTCAGTGATGACAAAGTCGTGTAATAGGATATATTTATTACACGACTAGACTGCTGAGCGGGCCGATACAGAAAATCCACCAAGATCCGTCCTTTGCCGGTCTGATATTTTCTAAGTATCAGACCGGCTGTATCAGACCGGGTATGATCACGTAACGCATGTTTTTCTGAGCTGAAAAAAATAATCAATATGGCATACCAAGTTCGGGTACTAAGGAATATTAATTAAATTACCACATTTATAACGGAAACGGAAATGAAATTTGAAGAAAACCATTCAAGTGCGGCTGTCTAATTTGATGAGCATTTGACGTTTGCAGCCAAGGTGAATCGTCGAGTCTGCAGCTAGAAAGTTTGAATTCTTCTTATTGACTTGTGAATGGTTAAGAGAATAACTGGTTGAGTTCTGCGGAAAGTAGCGTGGGGAAGTTAATGCAGAAAGTTTCTCGTAACTTGCTGAAACGGATGGCAACGAACAAAGTCGCTCGCAAAACTCGACATTGTCTACTTCAAAGTTAAGCGAAAGATATAAGTTCTCTTCGGAGCCAGAAACAATCTTCATGTAAGTCAGTAGCCTTTCAGTCCTTAATTCTCTAATTTCTCGTCTCCAAAAGATGTAAATTTTAATTGCTTGTCGTTCCAACAAAGTTTCCTGGGACTCTTTACAGGACTACTTGCCATTTTGTTTTGAATTCATGAATTCGCCAAAATGCGTATTGAGCTGAGTAGCAGGTAAGGATTCGCGTTTAATTGTTTGTTTTCTTCGACAGTACAGAGTAAGACTGGTCAATCTTCAAGGACTTAATATGATGCATCCGCAAATTATAATTTTTGTCTTTCGTCCCACTCGTTTTACTTGTTTCCTTTGGCTCCGCTGAAGTTGGTGGTTTCTCCTGTACTTTTCTATGACATTTTGTTCACATAAATAAAAGAAAAGTGTAGATCGGGTCTGTATGCCCTAAGCTTGCAAGATTTGTACTCTGAAATGTCTTGTTTACGACTTATGCACGGCATAAAATTTTACCGATCGGTGCAGGTTTCAATGATGACAAAGTCGTGAAATAAGAGTAATTATGAAGTTCAGTACAAAGCAATTTTATTGACGTACTTAAAACACTCGGCTGCCTATTTCGAAGAACATTTGAAAATTCATAGAAATTCATAGAAATGAAGGCTTTGTGTTTACCTGCAGCAAGACAGCCTCTCTTGCCTGCAACCAGTTTCGTATGCTTGGGAAACTCGTAACACATAGATTTTAACATACAAATGGTCTATGTTTTTTCAAAAACATGATCAAAACATACGTAAAATTCATTAACTCCAATCCAAAAGCAAATATTGTAGATCGAAAGAACAAATTTGCATATCACCTGTTATTTGACAGCAGACAAACAGACATTTAGAAACAAGCACGCTTCACTTAATGTTTCGAGACCCTAAATTCACGTATAGAACAATAGAAATATATTGCACCAGCAAGGGATATCTTGATTGTACATAGTGTGCGAATAAAAAGGGTTTTCCTATTTGTAGCGTGGGCACCGGCTTGTGGAAACAAAAACGAAGCCTGATGTTGACGGATATTTGTTATATTTTACTTGTTGACCAAATACAAGACACTCGCTGTGAAATTCCGTGCTAGTAAACCTAGTAAAGCCGTAAAATGCACAATGTTTGCGGAACTCTTTCAAAGAAAAACGGAAATACGTGAAACCAAGAGAGCATAAGGTATATAATTATGCTATGAAAATTAATTTCTTCCAATTCATTACTTCTGGCAAATTGGTAAAAAGAACAGTTTGCATTTCAGCCGTTATATCCACAAAAACAATCATTTCCAAATTTACTTGTTTCTTATTTCGGGATTTTAAATTCACGTGGAACAAGAGAAATACCTTGTACATAGTTTACGAATCAAGAGGGCCTCTATTTCTAGCGTGAGCATGAACCGATGAAAACAATAACGAAACCTGATGGTGATGAATATTTATTGCCCTTTGTTTGTGGAAAAAAATGAAAGGGGCAGTGAGATGCGCATGCGCGCGAGCGCGTTTGGTCGAGTGTTAAAAGCATTCGACAAATGTTTCAAGTTTGGCCAAACCCGCTCGCATGCCTTGCCGCAGCTTGTTTTAACAGATAATGGTCCCGGTCGCACTAGGGGAAGCTTAGTATTATAGGCGATTAACAGGCGATTACAGGTAATAAGAAGTATACACACCATCTTTGTATAACTTATAACTTATACATCTTTTCTTTACCTCAGTTTAATTCTCAGAGAAAACCCCACCGCTGAAGATCCACCATGGCGCCCATTTCGACTTCCTTGCTAAATATGACGACCGACCACAGCAACACGACAACAAAACCACACAATTTAGAGTTTTGCCCTCCTTTCCCAAATGCTACTTTTGAGACTTTGGACAATTCTGTTCCATACTTCATGAACGCTGCTTTGAATGTGCCACTGGCCATCGCAACAACCTTCGCAAACCTCTTGGTTTTGTTAGCAATGCGTCACGTCTCTTCCATTTGCTTACCCTCCAAGCTTCTGCTCTCCTCTCTTGTGCTCACAGATCTTGGCGCCGGTTTAGTTTCCCAGCCTCAGTCCATTGCTTTTCTCTTTAGGAAAGCACTTCATCTTCACAGTGTTCACAGCTGTTCCTTGTTTCGTTCGTTTAATTCTGCCGCGTCGTTGTTCACCTATGCTTCGTTGCTCACCATGACAGCGATAAGTGTCGACCGATACACCGCACTGTTTATGCATCTCAGATATCAGCAGATTGTGACAACCAGGCGAGTTTGTGCAGTCCTTACCTTCATCTGGTCGCTTTCACTACTTTTTGCATTCTCAAATTTCTGGAACACTGTATTATGGCAAGTCCTTTTTATAACAGGTCTTCCCATTTGCTTGCTCGTCATTTCTGTGTCCTACATCAAGATATACCGCCGTTTACGAGGTCACCACGTCGAACAGGTTGAAGTTCAAGCCGACGTCCAAGCTCAACAACAGCCAGGAAGCACACTAAACGTGGCGAAGTACAAAAGAACAGCATCTGCCATGATGTGGATCTACGTACTTTTCATCATCTGCTATTTGCCATATTTTTGCAGGTTCTTTATCCTCTCAGTGGCCGGACACAATGCTCTCACTCAGTGTATCTTGGAATTCGCCTACACGATTCTTTTACTGAACTCGTGTTTAAACCCGTTTTTCTACTGCCTGAGACTGCCTGAAATTCGGACTGAAGTTATGAAACAACTTCGAAAGTTTTATTGCCGAAGCCCTCAGCAGTGAAGCACCGAGATGTATTGATCTTAAGAAAAAGAAGGATCGTGAGTTAACTATGAAACTTGTTCATTATAGAAATTAAAAAGCAGATTGTAGTGTACGTTTTTTTACTGCGAGTTTTTAGCCTAAGATCATTAGAAGTTTGAATTTCCTGAAAAGTGTTCATTTGCACTAACTTGTTCCCTATTTATTCTTCTAGACGCTCTGTTTCAGTTTAGCAATTCTTGTAAATTATTTTATTGATGTGATCATTTTTTGTTTGTTTGTTTGTTTAAGGAATAAAAATGTCTGCATTAATAAAGGAAGGCATTACACAGTGGCGCGAAGATATGAACTCTATTATTAAGTGGTAAAAACAATGCCTATTTTGTCATTCTTTTTCTTCTGCCGTCTCTTGTCCAACAGTCTTTATGTTAATTATAATTGCGGAACTCTTTCAAAAGAAAGTTCTGCAGAGACGATCAACACACGGGAACATCGAGCGGCTAAACTTTCACAGACAAGCCTTTCAACAAAAGAAACTGGATCGAAACTGAGAAATCAACTTACAAAATTTGCTGATCACGACCTGTCAATGATCTCTTGAAGTTTCAGACTATTCCCGATTTCCTGCGTTTAAATTCCCCAGTTTAAAGTTTTAAGGCTGCTTTGTTTCTATCTCTCGCTCTTGGCCACCATTTTTTCTCGATGCAAAAGTTGAGCTTGCGACTTGCTTGCGTGATTTTCTTGGCGACGAAGCGTGCAAAATCAATTAATCTGTGCAATTAACTCTGATTAACTACTTTTGCACACCTGATTAACCATTTTTGCACACTTATACAATAATTTAAATGCAACACCCTGTTCTCAGCCAGTCAGAATTGAGTATTTTTTGCATCTATATTATTTCCTCTAAAATTAAGATATCATTATTCTTTGTCATTGAGCGCTTTTGGAATGACTGTTGAAAACCAAAACCAAAACAATCACAGAGACAATCAATAAGGCAGTCAATGCGAAAACGGCTGTATTTACCTAATTTGAGTAATATCAGTCTATAGCGGTATTGGTAGTCGCATGTACGCCAGAAGTGCAGGTCAACACCATCCTTTGCTAATCCATCCCTTGGATGGGCACAGTATCCTGTCTTTCTGTTTTGAAGCAACCTAATAGGTAATCTTTTGTTTGAGACACAAACAAATTATGTCATGTTCAGTTCTGTATAAACGTTCTAAGACTTGGGGAAGGATTGAGTGGAGTTTAATGGGAGTGTGTTAGAAGGGTAGGTTGGTATTTTTTACGTGTTCTTTTTGGAACCAACCATTTTCGGTTTGGTCTAGTTGAAAATTGTCCTGAGGACTTTAGCTGAGACTCTGAATTCCTTTCATTCCTTTGTTCGGCCTACTCACTCACTGACTAATAGTTAAAACAAACACCACCATTAATAATGATTAAGATTCCCTACTATCATCGTACCCATATAACCTAATGTCATTCTATCCTTCCCTTTCTATGAACTAACTACTAGAAATACGATAATCGCAGATACCCCCTCGCCCTGGCATTGATTGGACTATTACTTTGGTATTGCTAAACCAGAGCAGTCTTTGTTTAACCGAAGTTTTGACGCAATCATTTCTTCGAAGTCAAGTTCTACAAGTAAAGCAAAAAGAAAAACAATGGTACGTGCTATATTTTTTGCATTGAAAAAAAAAAATCGATTGCGTGACGCCGTACGTATTTTGCCTAGAATCAAATCAGAAGGACATATTTTGACAGAAAAACTGAAATAAAGTCACTTAATAATACAAGGTCTGACCGTGTTGAGCAAACAAACCCGGCCACTCATAAATTCTAATACTAGTAGTAGTCTTGTAGAACGAAGCAATGATAGGCAATAGACTGTAATATGAGTTAATATGGAAAGCAGTGGCCCCAAGGCCGGATATTTTCTACTTTAATAGCCTTCAGAAAGCAAAAGCACTTTATTCCGGTTGCATTTTATCCAAGCTTACAGTGTGCCAACAAACACGGCGAGAAACTTTTCAAGCATTTCCATGTGTCAAACTGTGATCAAAGTTATGCAAATCTTGCACTAAGACCCCGTCTATACTAGTCTGGGTAAATTTGAAAACGGATACTTATTATCCGTTTTGGCCTCCGCTCCAAGACGCGTTTTCGGTGGCCGAAAACGGATATTTTTGAAAATGCGTTTAGTATGGACAGCAAAACGACTCGAAAAAGGTGGTGGACGGAAAACTTTCGATGCGTTTTCATACGAAACCTCCGTTTTCAAAGTTATCCGAAATAGTGTGGACAGGACCTAAAACACTCTGAAATAGGTTTGAAAATTAGCAAAAAAAAGGTCACAATATAATCCTGTTTGGCCTTCATCACAGTTCCTGGGGAATCAAACCACAAAATATACGGCGATTGTTGAAAAACACGATTGATAACACGAGTCAACCGTAATTATTAAAAACTCACCAGTTAAAGGACTCCGTCGTTTTAGCTTTTTTCCAGCAAGCAAAACAAAACCCCCAACATTATTATCTACGTTATTCTTCAGTGATTTTGAAATTATAGAGCAGCCCTGACATACAGTTTGAAAATTCCAATCTCCATTGCATCGCCCGTGGCGGTCTTGTAAAAACTTGGATCATCCTGTAAACGGTCAAACGGCAAAATTTGCCACGGTGATTGTTTGATTTCCACCGACTGTATTTTGCTTGTCCTTTCTGAAGAAGTACCCGAGTTTTAACAAAATGTTGGCGTCTAAGACTGTGCTTAGGTCGGCTCCAGTCGATGCAATGGCAAAGTATCGGGGACGTTTATGGCCTTCCGTCAAATTGCTTGGCCTTGTGTTAATATCTTGTTGCATAAAATCAACGGAGGTCTATGTTTCTTAGTTCAGTAAACTGCTTAGTAACCTCGCCTGGAGTTCGTACGCCTGACTGACAACATTAAGTTTCGAGATGGCGACCCGTTTGGGGTCTTTAAAAAGCGCGATACTACAGCATTACCGTCGTAATTATTACCCTCGCACAGCTCGGAGAAAACACAAATATGTTAATATCATGCTTTCACGTTAAGAAGAATAAAAACAGACTTGCTTATCAGAACAGCCATCACACAGAAGGCACCGACCACTTCCTTGTTGTTTTAGATACTCTCCATGCTGGTTATATTTTTGTCTTCTCTAGGCATGACGCTACTGTGCCTTGCCCAATCACCGATCCCCCCCTCCCCCGCCCCCGCGGCCTCGCCCTCAAGCTCCCCGCGACCTACACAACTGGTGCTCCTGAAAGAGAGATTCATTTGGACTCTAGGTTATGCAAAATGACATTAAAATGGCAAATAGCCTTGTACCTGTTAAACTTGGCAATCTCTGGGTCACAGCCGTTCTTTCTGAGAACCAGGCTATCATACTTGGCTTTCTCTTCTCTTCTCTTCTTTTTTTTTTTTTTTTTTTTTTCAAAATAACAAAAGAAAGAAAAGTACTTTTATATGTGAGTATCAAACCTGCAACATTTGGTCCAGAAACAACTACACTGGATAATTTACTTGCTGCTTCACGTAACTCGGGGTGAATGTAAATGACAGCTAATTTGCATTTATTACGATTTATGAAAAGTTCGGCGTCGAAATTGGGCCTTAGCGAGGATGTAAATTTTATATTTGTATGCGTATCTACAAATAATGACAACAAGGAATATCAACCAGGATCAGGGTATGAAAAATACTCAAACCACTACAGAACAAAATTCCTAATTTGACAAAATAAAGGCCATGCGCAGCATCCTAATCTTAGGGATACGCGTAAGAAATAAACCTAGATTCCGAGGAAAAACACGTGGGGTTATCCTCACACTATAGGAATAAGATAAAGCGTGTTCACACACGTCTGTTAATATACTAGAAATACGATCAGATACCCCCTCGCTCTGTAGTGGGTTTTCGGAAAGCGGTGCTCTTGTTTATTTTCCACTTGGAGACTATTTTTAAAAGCTTAACAAATAAACCGACGTTCCGAGGAATAACACGTGGGATCATCCTCACACCTAAGGAAAAAGATAAAGCGTGTTCCTACAGGTCTGTTAATATATTTATGTTTCTTAACAATGATAAAGATAATGAGTCTGAGTCAAACAGAACAACTGCACTACCTTTAGGACAAACCATCATGCTGCTGCACTTGTGAACTATGATGCCGTCGAAACCAAATCGGAATTGCATTTCTTCGTCCGAGCAGTTCCTTTCGTTTCCTTGACCTCGAAAAACTTAGAAAACTCCCTCAAGCTTTGTTTGGTTACAGCTCTTCACTTTGGCTCTACACAAAGATAGTTGGCAGTTCTAATCGGAGAATCCCCACAAGCATCTAAGACAATAAGGAAAAGGTTAGAATGCGTATTCGCTCCTAGTAGGATAATATACGTTCTGGATGCATTTTGAACAATCCGCCAAAACCAATGCCCTTTATATCGTTTGAACGTAACATGCGCACATGCAACTCTATAATTTTTGTTGCCATATTTCTATTTTGACAGGTGTTTCTTTACTCAGCGCCTTTCGCGTATATCAATGGCAGAAATCACCACCAGATTCCTGACTTGCAAAGTTTTTGTTCTTATGATATACAAATCAAACGAAAAGCACGTGCTGCATATAGAGGATATTACACGGCGGCGCGGAGATGTGAATTTTATTTTTTACCACAACACACTAGTTTCTCGCTCTCTGATTGGTCGATTTACAGTGGTAAATAAGAGTCCAGACATAAGTCCATAAGACTCGGCGAAGCGCCTCGTGAGTCCACAACATTTTGACCATGTGATGACGTAAATCGTGATAAATAAGAGTCCACACCACGGCAAACCAGTGGAAATTTATTAATTTGATATACTGAATGTACGGTTGTGTATTCCATTCTTTTTTTTCTCTCGGTGCTTTGCTTAGTATGATTGGAAAGCTACATTTGCATGATCTATTTTAAATGAACTGCTTTGTAGCTTTTAAGCGACTCGTGTATAAATAAAGGATCGATTGATTGATTGATTACAAGAAGTGTCAAGGAAGACTTAATATCGACAAAATATCACTAATTTTTATGCAACATACACTTTTAGGAAGAAAGAAACTAATATTCTAATCTTAAACGAGTCGGATGGAAATTATGGTTGCTATTTCATCTTTCGGCCTTCGTCATCCCCTCCTTTGTCCTTTTCCAAATATATCCATAAGATCAGATCCTAAAAATACTAGGAACCCGTTAGGTCTATGTGTCTCCTGCTGTTTGAGATGCAAAAAAAAAAAAAAAAAAAATTCGGTACTCTCCTCTTACCAATTTAATTTCCTGTGAGCCTTGTTAATTCAATTTTAAAATGTTTCGTGAAGGAAAACTTTATAATTCAGACACAAGTACCAATTTTAGTCGGTCACACGCTGTCACACGGCTTTGTTGTCATGATATTCAAACGTCCATGGCTCCCGATATTTTATATTGACCCAAAGTTCTGCTCAAGTCTTAAAGCATAATAGTCTTGAACATATTAGTGTATTGGACAAATGTTTTCAAGTTTGACCAAACCCGCTCGCATGCCTTGCAGCTTGTTGTTAACAGATCATGATATACCGACAAAAGCGGATCCCCTCATCAACTGCCAATTTCCAAAGGAAATGGTCTAATTACCATTACAAAAACGAAAAAGGTCTTTCAGCAGGTGACAGAGCAGCAGGAGTCCAACAGCAACCGCCCTGCTGACAACACACGCAGCGACTTTGGCGATTACGGATTATAAAAAGTATACATCATCTTTGTAGAATTCACAACTTGCTCTCAGGGAAAATTCCACCTCTAAAGATCTACCATCACTCCCACTTCAACTTTATTGCTAAAAAAGGCGACCGGCCGCAGCACGACAACAAAACCACACAATTTTAGACTATTTGCCCTCCTTTCTCGAATGCTATTTTTGAGACAGTTTGGACAGTTTTGTTTCATACTTTGTGAACGCTGCTTTGAATGTGCCACTGGCCATCGCAACAACCTTCGCAAACATTTTGATTCTGTTAGCAATGCGTCACGTCCATTACGCCGATATGACGAGCCGCATGCCTTACGGCCTTTCGGTAGGGACAATTTGTCCCCACCGCCCGTGGAGTGCCGTCTGCTTGGTATGAATGACATGGTGTAAACTCCAAACCATTAGCGCAGTCGGTGTGCCGATAATCACTTTGTCCTGAATTAGAAATTGTAGTTTTAGCCTGCAACTGTGATCTGGAGTGCCTTTCTCACTCTATAACAGAAGTCGCGCTTATCCGTGGCGAAAATTATCAGTTGGCATCTAACGAAAGAGCTTGACGTCCAGTAAAAAAAATCTTATCAGTTTTCTACCAGTCACAAATGTCATTGATTTGACTTCACTTCCGTGCAGTATTTCCTCACAAAGGTTCGTGTCGAAACACGCACTTCATGAGAAAATAGCAATCAAAAAGCTACAATGTGTCCGTTCAATCAAAGCCTGTTAAAGTCAGCGAGCTCTTCCCTGTTATGTCACGTTATTGAGTTTTATGACTGAATCAGCCGCTAGCAGACAATGCCAAATCGAAAATCAATCTTTCTAAATCCGAATTTCAAATTAGATGCTGAAGCCGTTATCAAAATCTTACAAAAGACTGTTTCAAGGCTAGTTATCAGTGAAAAATGTCCCGCGGTATTATTCCAATAATAGTCGATTCAATCAGGCTCATCCACATCAGGCAACTCTCAGCTGTCATGAAATCAGCATGATAGCATCCAGTTCCTATTTTAGGAAAACAATTACATTCGCGGGGCATTACTATTTTACGCGGGAAGGACAAGAAGCAGGATTGAGAGGGCTAGCGAATCACTTGTGTAGTGGTATAATTGGTTGAGGGTAAGCTATCGCTATTTTAGTTAATCCGCGAGATTTATTCGGGCCGATTTCCTGTGTGTACGTTCTGGCCACATGTTTAGTTGTGGCCGGATCTTGCTCTGTAATTGTTTAGCTGCAAATTTCAGGATGAGTAGATATATTAGTTTAGACTTATGTTTCTTGAAGTATGGCTCATAGCTTTAAAAACTATATGTTGAAGTGATTGCGGCTCTTTTTGTGTGACGGCCAGATCCGTTCAATCGGTGGTTTCGAGCGAACCGTATTACTGCGAGATCACCTCGCGAACGAAGCCCAGGGTACTTGTCAAAGGTCTAGCCCTCAGCCCTCCTATAGAATTATCTGATCACAACATGGTTACTTGCAAACTTATAAAGGCCCAAAGGTTTATATAGTCATAGCGAAAGATTAAGTTTAATTTTCAAAACTGATCGATGTTTGGACATTGCAGGCAGCTTTATGGAATGTATTTTACTTTATGTATATTGGGGCAAATGGAATGGCTCAAAGCTAAACAGATCATGATATACCGACAAAAGCGGATCCCCTCATCAACTGCCAATTTCCAAAGGAAATGGTCTAATTAGCATTACAAAAACGAAAAAGGTCTTTTAACAGTCGAAAAAGTAGCAGAAGTCCAACACTTCCTTAAAGCAACGCAACATAGCAACAGCCCTGCTGACAACACACACAGCGACTTTGGCGATTACAGGTAATAAGAAGTATATACATCATCTTTGTAGAATTGCAACTTATCCATATTTCTTTATCTCAGGTTAATTATCAGAGAAAACCCCCACCGCTGAAGATCCACCATGGCGCCCATTTCGACTTCCTTGCTAAATATGACGATCGACCACAGCAACACGACAACAAAACCACACAATTTAGAGTTTTGCCCTCCTTTCCCAAATGCTACTTTTGAGACTTTGGACAATTCTGTTCCATACTTCATGAACGCTGCTTTGAATGTGTCACTGGCCATCGCAACAACCTTCGCAAACCTCTTGGTTTTGTTAGCAATGCGTCACGTCCCTTCCATTCGCTTACCATCCAAGCTTCTGCTCTCCTCTCTTGTGCTCACAGATCTTGGCGTCGGTTTAGTTTCCCAGCCTCAGTCCATTGCTTTTCTCTTTAGGAAAGCACTTCATCTTCACAGTGTTCACAGCTGTTCCTTGTTTCGTTCGTTTAATTCTGCCGCGTCGTTGTTCACCTATGCTTCGTTGCTCACTATGACAGCGATAAGTGTCGACCGATACACCGCACTGTTTATGCATCTCAGATATGAGCAGATTGTGACAACCGGGCGAGTTTGTGCAGTCCTTACCTTCATCTGGTCGCTTTCACTACTTTTTGCATTCTCAAATTTCTGGAACACTGTATTATGGCAAGTCTTTCTTTTAACAGGTATTCCCATTTGCTTGCTCGTCATTTCTGTGTCCTACATCAAGATATACCGCCGTTTACGAGGTCACCACGTCGAACAGGTTGAAGTTCAAGCCGACGTCCAAGCTCAACAACAGCCAGGAAGCACACTGAACATGGCGAAGTACAAAAGAACAGCATCTGCCATGATGTGGATCTACGTACTTTTCATCATCTGCTATTTGCCATATTTTTGCAGGTTCTTTATCCTCTCAGTCGTCGGACACAATGCTCTCACTTAGTGTATCTTGGAATTCGCCTACACGGTTCTTGTACTGAACTCGTGTTTAAACCCGTTTTTCTACTGCCTGAGACTGCCTGAAATTCGGACTGAAGTTATGAAACAACTTCGAAAGTTTTATTGCCGAAGCCCTCAGCAGTGAAGCACCGAGATGTACTGATCTTAAGAAAAAGAAGGATTGTGAGTTAACTATGAAACTTGTTCATTACAGAAATTAAAAGCAGATTGTAGTGTAGCAGGTTTTTTTACTGCGAGTTTTTAGCCTTAGATCATTAGAGGTTTGAGTTTCCTGAAGAGTGTTCATTTGCACTAACTTTTTGTTCCCTATTTATTCTCCTAGACGCTCTGTTTCAGTTTAGCAACTCTTGTAAATTATTTTATTGGTGTGATCTTTTTTTGTTTGTTTGTTTGTTTAAGGAATGAAAATGTCTGCATTAATAAAGGAAGGCATTACACGTGTTATATAGCAGAAAATTGGAATACCTCCCGTAGTTTTGGAAGCGAATGCGTTAGTGAATTGGAGTTCTTTTGTTGACAATTGGAAGAGTTAGAATAGATGTTTAATCAAAAGCTACGTTATTGTTTACTTTGATTAACACTGAGGCCTTCCTCAGGAAATCTAAGTGATCTTGTTATTAATCGAAGATCCTGTTTTAGGAAATGAGCAATAGCAAGTGCGCACACTGCCGTAGGCGTGCCAGCACCTTCTCTTCCTTCAGATCTTAACTACAGCTAATCATATCTATATTGGAATGTGTCAGTGTGATTTTAGAATAAGTGTACTAATCAAATAAGAGGAGCCACTCGAGTGTTAACAATATCCTAGCGGAAAAGTCCATTCGGAAATGTGAGTTCCAAATGTGACTTTGAACTTGGTCCTATAGCGAAAATCCATTTCCTATCCTTTGTGTTCTAATTCGGTCAGTGTGAAAACTATTAGGAAGTTACTGGGACGACTTAACACTTGTGGTGCATAAAAGCTGTCGGCTAAGAAACTAGTAAGATATAGTGAGACTTGTTCTTGAAAACGGAACATCGACGCTAAAGTGCATTAAAAGTGAGCTTCAACTCTAAAGTCTGTTATAGCCCCGTAACACACGGTGGCGCGAAGATATGAACTCTATTATTGAGTGGTAAAAGCAATGCCTATTTTGTCATTCTTTTTCTTCTGTCGTCTCTTGTCCAACAGTCTTTATGTTAATTATAATTGCGGAACTCTTTCAAAGGTATATGGAAATTTGTAAAACCAAGAGAGCATAAGGTACGTAATCATGTTGTCTTATGAAAATTCAGCTCCTCCAATATATTACTACAGGTAAATTGATAAAAAGAACAATTTGCATATCAGCTGTTATATCCACAAAAACAATCATTTCCTAGAAATTTGTTTCTTATTTAGGGATTCTAAGTTCGCGTATAGAAATATATTGTACATAGTGTAAGAATCAAGAGGGTTTCTATATTTCTAGCGGGCTTGGGCCGATGAAAAAATAACAAATCCTGATGGCGACGAGTATGAGATGAGATGCGTATGCGAGCGCGTTTGGTCGAATCCTGAAAACATTAAACAAGTGTTTTCAGGTTTAAAATTCAAGATGGCAGATCCACCGCAAAACATTATCCTGCACCAAGAGTTTAATTATTATGTAATATTAATATAATATTATTATGTATAGCTTTCAGCAAAGTAGATGAACAGCATACTTCGTAGATACAATGTACCTCTTCAGGTAACAAGCCTGGTGTTGGTCAGGGTACTTGGCCTTGGTGTCTGTGTATAAGTAATAGTGGTTTATCTATCTTGTCTTTGTATTTCCCCGTACTTAAGTTATGATTTGTAAAAATATGTCTGTCTGCACCCCTGCGAGGAGTTACAAACAACAAAGGTAACTCACAAGCTCACTGACAATTATTAAAAGTATAAAATTGCTTTCTGTCTATTCAGTTTTTGACATAGACTATGAACGATACACAAATGCAGGCATCGGCTGCAATTGGCATCAGCGTTCGTTTGGGACTTAAAACACATTTTTTCATAACATGGCGTTGCTTTTCTCGTGTTTTGTATTTAATTTTGATATTGCTGTGTTCGAGATGGTCGAAATAGAATTCAAAATAGAAAAAGAAAGACAGAAAAAATTAGGAAAAACAGATCCATCACCGTAATTTTCGGGAGTTCCTCCAATTGTCCTACAATGTTTATTACACTCTTTATTGTTACTATGTGTTGTTGTTGTTTTATTTTCTCGTGCATAGTGGTTTTTTGTTTTTTGTTGTTTTTTGTTCTTATACCAGATATGTACTTTTAATTTAAAATTTAAAGTGTCACGGCAAGCTAGATCAACTTATGCTGTCACATACCCAGTTTCTATTTAGTCAAAATAGTTATTAAATAGTAGACAATGACATGTATGCCTTGAAGCTTGTTACTGACAGCGCATGATATACCGACAAAGACGAATCCCCTCATTAACTGCTAATTTCCAATTTCCAAAGGAAATGGTATAATTAGCATGTTTACAATTAAAGCTGCAAGGCAGCTGTAGGCTCGCGAATTTGTAAAAGTACTTTTGTTTGTGGGAGTAGCTATTGCCTGATTGCCTGAATTAGTCCAGATGCCAATTTGGATTGTCCGGGCTGTATTTTGGCGAAGCAGCAGCAGCAGCAGCAGCAATTTTTTAATTTTTTTTTTTTGAGATTTGATGAGTTTGTATGCCGCCACCATGTTAGTCGAGCTGGGAACACGAAATGAAGCTGATCTGTGAATCAGCCTGATATTTAGTTACTTCACATCTTTCGCAGTGCCATTTTAAAAATGTTTCGTGAAGGAAAACTTTATAATTCAGACACAAGTACCAATTTTAGTCGGCCACGCGCTGTCACACGGCTTTGTTGTCACGATATTCAAACGTCCATGGCTCCGGATTTTTGTATTGACCCAAAGTTTTGCTCAAGTCTTAAAGCATATTACAGAATCTTGCTCTGTAATTGTTTAGCTGCAAATTTCAGGATGAGTAGATATATTAGTTTAGACTTATGTTTCTTAAAGTATGGCTCATAGCTTTAAATATTATATGTTGAAGTGATTGCAGCTCTTTTTGTGTGACGGCCAGATCCGTTCAATCGGTGGTTTCGAGCGAACCGTATTACTGCGAGATCACCTCGCGAACGAAGCCCAGGGTACTTGTCAAAGGTCTAGCCCTCAGCCCGCCTATAGAATTATCTGATCACAACATGGTTACTTGCAAACTTGTAAAGGCCCAAAGGTTTATATAGTCATAGCGAAAGATTAAGTTTAATTTTCAGAACTGATCGATGTTTGGACATTGCAGGCAGCTTTATGGAATGTATTTTACTTTATGTATATTGGGGCAAATGGAATGGTTCAAAGCTAAACAGATCATGATATACCGACAAAAGCGGATCCCCTCATCAACTGCCAATTTCCAAAGGAAATGGTCTGATTAGCATTACAAAAACGAAAAAGGTCTTTTAACAGGTGACAGGGCAGCAGAAGTCCAACACTTCCTTAAAGCAACGCAATAGCCACAGCCCTGCTGACAACACACACAGCGACTTTGGCGATTACAGGTAATAAGAAGTATATACATCATCTTTGTAGAATTACAACTTATCCATATTTCTTTATCTCAGGTTAATTATAAGAGAAAACCCCCACCGCTGAAGATCCACCATGGTGCCCATTTCGACTTCCTTGCTAAATATGACGACCGACCACAGCAACACGACAACAAAACCACACAATTTAGAGTTTTGCCCTCCTTTCCCAAATGCTACTTTTGAGACTTCGGACAATTCTGTTCCATACTTCATGAACGCTGCTTTGAATGTGCCACTGGCCATCGCAACAACCTTCGCAAACCTCTTGGTTTTGTTAGCAATACGTCACGTCTCTTCCATTCGCTTACCATCCAAGCTTCTGCTCTCCTCTCTTGTGCTCACAGATCTTGGCGCCGGTTTAGTTTCCCAGCCTCAGTCCATTGCTTTTCTCTTTAGGAAAGCACTTCATCTTCACAGTGTTCACAGCTGTTCCTTGTTTCGTTCGTTTAATTCTGCCGCGTCGTTGTTCACCTATGCTTCGTTGCTCACCATGACAGCGATAAGTGTCGACCGATACACCGCACTGTTTATACATCTCAGATATGAGCAGATTGTGACAACCAGGCGAGTTTGTGCAGTCCTTAACTTCATCTGGTCGCTTTCACTACTTTTTGCATTCTCAAATTTCTGGAACACTGTATTGTGGCAAGTCTTTCTTTTAACAGGTATTCCCATTTGCTTGCTCGTCATTTCTGTGTCCTACATCAAGATATACCGCCGTTTACGAGGTCACCACGTTGAACAGAGTTAAGTTCAAGCCGACGTCCAAGCTCAACAACAGCTAGGAAGCACACTGAACTTGGCGAAGTACAAAAGAACAGCATCTGCCATGATGTGGATCTACGTACTTTTCATCATCTGCTATTTGCCATATTTGTGCAGGTTCTTTATCCTCTCAGTCGTCGGACACAATGCTCTCACTCAGTGTATTTTGGAATTCGCCTACACGGTTCTTGTACTGAACTCGTGTTTAAACCCGTTTTTCTACTGCCTGAGACTGCCTGAAATTCGGACTGAAGTTATGAAACAACTTCAAAAGTTTTATTGCCGAAGCCCTCAGCAGTGAAGCACCGAGATGTACTGATCTTAAGAAAAAGAAGGATTGTGAGTTAACTATGAAACTTGTTCATTACAGAAATTAAAAGCAGATTGTAGTGTAGCAGGGTTTTTTTACTGCGAGTTTTTAGCCTTAGATCATTAGAGGTTTGAGTTTCCTGAAGAGTGTTCATTTGCACTAACTTTTTGTTCCCTACTTATTCTTCTAGACGCTCTGTTTCAGTTTAGCAACTCTTGTAAATTATTTTATTGGTGTGTTCCTTTTTTGTTTATTTGTTTGTTTAAGGAATGAAAATGTCTGCATTAATAAAGGAAGGCATTACACGTGTTATATAGCAGAAAATTGGAATACCTTCCCGTATTTTAGGAAGCGAATGCGTTAGTGAATTGGAGTTCTTTTGTTGACAATTGGAAGAGTTAGAATAGATGTTTAATCAAAAGCTACGTTATTGTTTACTGTGATTAACACTGAGAGGCCTTCCTCAGGAAATCTAAGTGATCTTGTTATTAATCGAAGATCCTGTTTTAGGAAATGAGCAATAGCAAGTGCGCACACTGCCGTAGGCGTGCCAGCACCTTCTCTTCCTTCAGATCTTAACTACAGCTAATCATATCTATATTGGAATGTGTTAGTGTGATTTTAGAATAAGTGTACTAATCAAATAAGAGGAGCCACTCGAGTGTTAACAACATCCTAGCGCAAAAGTCCATTCGGAAATGTGAGTTCCAAATGTGACTTTGAACTTGGTCCTATAGCGAAAATCCATTTCCTATCCTTTGTGTTCTAATTCGGTCAGTGTGAAAACTATTAGGAAATTACTGGGACGACTTAACACTTGTGGTGCATAAAAGCTGTCGGCTAAGAAACTAGTAAGATATAGTGAGACTTGTTCTTGAAAACGGAACATCGACGCTAAAGTGCATTAAAAGTGAGCTCCAACTCTAAAGTCTGTTATAGCCCCGTAACACACGGTGGCGCGAAGATATGAACTCTATTATTGAGTGGTAAAAGCAATGCCTATTTTGTCATTCTTTTTCTTCTGCCGTCTCTTGTCCAACAGTCTTTATGTTAATTATAATTGTGGAACTCTTTCAAAGGTATATGGAAATTTGTAAAACCAAGAGAGCATAAGGTACGTAATCATGTTGTCTTATGAAAATTCAGCTCCTCCAATATATTACTACAGGTAAATTGATAAAAAGAACAATTTGCATATCAGCTGTTATATCCACACAAACAATCATTTCCTAGTAATTTGTTTCTTATTTAGGGATTCTAAGTTCGCGTATAGAAATATATTGTACATAGTGTAGGAATCAAGAGGGTTTCTATATTTCGAGCGGGCTTGGGCCGATGAAAAAATAACAAATCCTGATGGCGACGAGTATGAGATGAGATGCGCATGCGAGCGCGTTTGGTCGAATCCTGAAAACATTAAACAAGTGTTTTCAGGTTTAAAATTCAAGATGGCAGATCCACCGCAAAACATTATCCTGCACCAAGAGTTTAATTATTATGTAATATTAATATAATATTATTATGTATAGCTTTCAGCAAAGTAGATGAACAGCATACTCCGTAGATACAATGTACCTCTTCAGGTAACAAGCCTGGTGTTGGTCAGGGTACTTGGCCTTGGTGTCTGTGTATAAGTAATAGTGGTTTATCTATCTTGTCTTTGTATTTCCCCGTACTTAAGTTATGATTTGTAAAAATATGTCTGTCTGCACCCCTGCGAGGAGTTACAAACAACAAAGGTAACTCACAAGCTCACTGGCAATTATTAAAAGTATAAAATTGCTTTCTGTCTATTCAGTTTTTGACATAGACTATGAACGATACACAAATGCAGGCATCGGCTGCAATTGGCATCAGCGTTCGTTTGGGACTTAAAACACATTTTTTCATAACATGGCGTTGCTTTTCTCGTGTTTTGTATTTAATTTTGATATTGCTGTGTTCGAGATGGTCGAAATAGAATTCAAAATAGAAAAAGAAAGACAGAAAAAATTAGGAAAAACAGATCCATCACCGTAATTTTCGGGAGTTCCTCCAATTGTCCTACAATATTTATTACTTTCTTTATTGTTACTACTTGTTGGTTGTTGTTTTATTTTCTCGTGCATAGTGGTTTTTTGTTTTTTGTTGTTTTTTGTTCTTATACCAGATATGTACTTTTAATTTAAAATTTAAAGTGTCACGGCAAGCTAGATCAACTATGCTGTCACATACCCAGTTTCTATTTAGTCAAAATAGTTATTAAAAGGTATACAATGACATGTATGTCTTGAAGCTTGTTACTGACAGCGGATAATATACCGACAAAGACGAATCCCCTCATTAACTGCTAATTTCCAATTTCCAAAGGAAATGGTATATTTAGCATGTTTACAATTAAAGCTGCAAGGCAGCTGTAGGCTCGCGAATTTGTAAAAGTACTTTTGTTTGTGGGAGTAGCTATTGCCTGATTGCCTGAATTAGTCCAGATGCCAATTTTGGATTGTCCGGGCTGTATTTTGGCGAAGCAGCAGCAGCAGCAGCAATTTTTTAATTTTTTTTTTTTTGAGATTTGATGAGTTTGTATGCCGCCACCATGTTAGTCGAGCTGGGAACACGAAATGAAGCTGATCTGTGAATCAGCCTGATATTTAGTTACTTCACATCTTTCGCAGTGCCATTTTTAAAATGTTTCGTGAAGGAAAACTTTATAATTCAGACACAAGTACCGATTTTATTCGGCCACGCGCTGTCACACGGCTTTGTTGTCACGATATTCAAACGTCCATGGCTCCCGATTTTTGTATTGAACCAAAGTTTTGCTCAAGTCTTAAAGCATAATAGTCTTGAAAATATCAGTGTATTGGACAAATGTTTTAAAGTTTGACCAAACCCGTTCGCATTCCTTGCAGCTTGTTGTTATAACAGATCATGATATACCGACAAAAGAGGATCCCCTTATCAACTGCCAATTTCCAAAGGAAATGGTCTGATTACCATTACAAAAACGAAAAAGGTCTTTTGGCAGGTGACAGAGCAGCAGGAGTCCAACACTTCCTTAAACAACGCAACATAACAACCGCCCTGCTGACAACACATGCAGCGACTTTGGCGATTACGGATTATATAAAGTATACTTCATCTTTGTAGAATTCACAACTTGTTCTCAGGAAAAATTCCACCTCTAAAGATCTACCAACACGCCCACTTCAACTTTATTGCTAAAAAAGGTGACCAGCCACAGCACGACAACAAAACCACACAATTTTAGAGATTTGCCCTCCTTTCTCGAATGCTATTTTTGAGACAGTTTGGACAGTTTTGTTTCATACTTTGTTAACGGGAGGCATTCGCCACGGCTGGCTATAAACTGCAAATTCAAACGCAAAAAGTAGACATCGAATTTGCTCCAGGGGACTGACCGAGGCTTCACAGGAGATGTTCAATCCTTTGACAATCAGGTACGGGGTAAACATTTTGCGTTGTACCCAAGGTTCTTGTATTAAATGCAGCTTAAAAAGTGACAGTAGCCGGTTTTGAGCGTATTCTGCTATCAATCCCTTCTTACGTCGGCTGAAATTTTAAATTCAAAAAAGTACACATCGAATTTTACCGGAGATAAATATTTTTTGTACTGTTGTGTTTAGGAAGCTTTCCTCTTCCGAATGCTGCCCAAACATTTTTACGAACGTGCTTCAGTTAAGGGAAAAGCGCAATTTATTATCAGATCCCATACATTTCTTTGTTATCGGGAGTGAGCGGCTCTCAGCGTGAAACCTGATGCCTTTTCCAAGATGGCGCAACCAGATGTCTGAAATTTCTGGCGATGTGCCAGTCACAAACAATGTCATTGATTTGACTTCACTTCAGTGCAGTATTTCCTCACAAAGGTTCGTGTCGAAACACGCACTTCATGAGAACATAACAATCAAAAAGCTATAATGTGTCCGTTCAATCAAAGCCTGTTAAAGTCAGCGAGCTCTTCCCTGTTATGTCACGTTATCAAGTTTTATGACTGAATCAGCTGCTAGGAGACAATGCCAAATCGAAAATCAATCTTTCTAATTTCCGAATTTCAAATTAGATGCTGAAGCCGTTATCAAAATCTTACAAAAGACTGTTTCAAGGCTAGTTATCAGTAAAAAATGTCCCGCGGTATTATTCCAATAATAGTCGATGATATACCGACAAAAGCGGATCCCCTCATCAACTGCCAATTTCCAAAGGAAATGGTCTGATTAGCATTACAAAAACGAAAAAGGTCTTTTAACAGGTGACAAAGTAGCAGAAGTCCAACACTTCCTTAAAACAACGCAACATAGCAACAGCCCTGCTGACAACACACACAGCGCCTTTGGCGATTTCAGGTAATAAGAAGTATATACCTCATCTTTGTAGAATTACAACTTATCCATATTTTCTTTATCTCATGTTAATTATCAGAGAAAACCCCCACCGCTGAAGATCCACCATGGTGCCCATTTCGACTTCCTTGCTAAATATGACGACCGACCACAGCAACACGACAACAAAACCACACAATTTAGAGTTTTGCCATCCTTTCCCAGATGCTACTTTTGAGACTTTGGACAATTCTGTTCCATACTTCGTGAACGCTGCTTTGAATGTGCCACTGGCCATCGCAACAACCTTCGCAAACCTCTTGGCTTTGCTAGCAATGCGTCACGTCCCTTCCATTCGCTTACCATCCAAGCTTCTGCTCTCCTCTCTTGTGCTCACAGATCTTGGCGTCGGTTTAGTTTCCCAACCTCAGTCCATTGCTTTCCTCTTTAGGAAAGCACTTCATCTTCACAGTGTTCACAGTTGTTCCTTGTTTCGTTCGTTTAATTCTGCCGCGTCGTTGTTCACCTATGCTTCGTTGCTCACCATGACAGCGATAAGTGTCGACCGATACACCGCACTGTTTATGCATCTCAGATATGAGCAGATTGTGACAACCAGGCGAGTTTGTGCAGTCCTTACCTTCATCTGGTCGCTTTCACTACTTTTTGCATTCTCAAATTTCTGGAACACTGTATTGTGGCAATTCTTTATTTTAACAGGTATTCCCATTTGCTTGCTCGTCATTTCTGTGTCCTATATCAAGATATACCGCCGTTTACGAGGTCACCACGGCGAACAGGTTGAAGTTCAAGCCGACGTCCAAGCTCAACAACAGCCAGGAAGCACACTGAACTTGGCGAAGTACAAAAGAACAGCATCTGCCATGATGTGGATCTACGTACTTTTCATCATCTGCTATTTGCCATATTTGTGCAGGTTCTTTATCCTCTCAGTCGTCGGACACAATGCTCTCACTCAGTGTATCTTGGAATTCGCCTACACGGTTCTTGTACTGAACTCGTGTTTAAACCCGTTTTTCTACTGCCTGAGACTGCCTGAAATTCGGACTGAAGTTATGAAACAACTTCAAAAGTTTTATTGCCGAAGCCCTCAGCAGTGAAGCACCGAGATGTACTGATCTTAAGAAAAAGAAGGATTGTGAGTTAACTATGAAACTTGTTCATTACAGAAATTAAAAGCAGATTGTAGTGTAGCCGGTTTTTTTAACCTTAGATCATTAGAGGTTTGAGTTTCCTGAAGAGTGTTTATTTGCACTAACTTGTTGTTCCCTATTTACTCTTCTAGACGCTCGGTTTCAGTTTAGCAATTCTTGTAAATTATTTTATTAGTGTGATCTTTTTTTGTTTGTTTGTTTGTTTAAGGAATGAAAATGTCTGCATTAATAAAGGAAGGCATTACACGTGTTATATAGCAGAAAATTGGAATACCTTTCCGTAGTTTTAGAAGCGAATGCGTTAGTGAATTGGAGTTCTTTTGTTGACAATTGGAAGAGTTAGAATAGATGTTTAATCAAAAGCTACGTTATTGTTTACTGTGATTAACACTGAGGCCTTCCTCAGGAAATCTAAGTGATCTTGTTATTAATCGAAGATCCTGTTTTAGGAAATGAGCAATAGCAAGTGCGCACACTGCCGTAGGCGTGCCAGCACCTTCTCTTCCTTCAGATCTTAACTACAGCTAATCATATCTATATTGGAATGTGTTAGTGTGATTTTAGAATAAGTGTACTAATCAAATAAGAGGAGCCACTCGAGTGTTAACAACATCCTAGCGGAAATGTCCATTCGGAAATGTGAGTTCCAAATGTGACTTTGAACTTGGTCCTATAGCGAAAATCCATTTCCTATCCTTTGTGTTCTAATTCGGTCAGTGTGAAAACTATTAGGAAATTACTGGGACGACTTAACACTTGTGGTGCATAAAAGCTGTCGGCTAAGAAACTAGTAAGATATAGTGAGACTTGTTCTTGAAAACGGAACATCGACGCTAAAGTGCATTAAAAGTGAGCTTCAACTCTAAAGTCTGTTATAGCCCCGTAACACACGGTGGCGCGAAGATATGAACTCTATTATTGAGTGGTAAAAGCAATGCCTATTTTGTCATTCTTTTTCTTCTGCCGTCTCTTGTCCAACAGTCTTTATGTTAATTATAATTGCGAAACTCTTTCAAAGGTATATGGAAATTTGTAAAACCAAGAGAGCATAAGGTACGTAATCATGTTGTCTTATGAAAATTCAGTTCCTCCAATATATTACTACAGGTAAATTGATAAAAAGAACAATTTGTATATCAGCTGTTATATCCACAAAAACAATCATTTCCTAGTAATTTATTTCTTATTTCGGGATTCTAAGTTCGCGTATAGAAATATATTGTACATAGTGTAGGAATCAAGAGGGTTTCTATATTTCTAGCGGGCTTGGGCCGATGAAAAAATAACAAATCCTGATGGCGACGAGTATGAGATGAGATGCACATGCGAGCGCGTTTGGTCGAATCCTGAAAACATTAAACAAGTGTTTTCAAGTTTAAAATCCAAGATGGCAGATCCACCGCAAAACATTTCCCTGCACCAAGAGTTTAATTATTATGTAATACTAATATAATATTATTATGTATAGCTTTCAGCAAAGATGAACAGCATACTTCGTAGATACAATGTACCTCTTCAGGTAACAAGCCTGGCGTTGGTCAGGGTACTTGGCCTTGGTGTCTGTATATAAGTAATAGTGGTTTATCTATCTTGTCTTTGTATTTCCCCGTACTTAAGTTATGATTTGTAAAAATATGTCTGTCTGCACCCCTGCGAGGAGTTACAAACAACAAAGGTAACACAATTCGGGTCAAGGGCGCTTGAGTAGGCTCTTCAGTGTTCATGGATTAATTGATTTAAAGATTTTGACCTCGAAAACAAAGTCTGACAGGCGCCTAGAATTACGTTTGATGCTCTAACCAACATTATGATCCATCAAATATTTGCTCCTGTGCGTGATTGGTGGAATCACGACACGTGATCAAATAACGTCCGCTCGTGAGCGGACTACCAGCGAATAACCCCCGCCTGGCAAACTAACGCTGTTTATTGACAATATCCGAATACAGTTCTATTCATTTAGTCACAAAAATCATTACAAGATGACTACTGAGAAGGACATCAATTTATTGCTCAAAAAAGCACTTCCAGGAAGCACTAAAAAGCTTCACAGTATTCGCGCCGTTATTTGCGCTGCGAGAGGAAATATTTGAAGGATAATAAAGACAATAAACTACTTTTGGCTTCGGAAATATGCACAGATAATTGTCCTTGGACATTATCTGTTCTTCGAAGCTCACAGTTGCCCTCGAGCTTCGCTCCCGGGCGACTGTTCGCTTCTCGCAACAGATAATATCCTCGGACAATTATCCGTGCATATTTCCTCGCCAAAAGTAGTTTATTGTTTATATAACATTGGTTGGTTCTCTTGAAAAGAATGCATCCTACTTTATTAAAGGATCACGTTTCTTCTAAGTGGATCTTGTGTTTTCAGGATTGGAATGCTTAAAATCCACGAATGTAGGTAACTGAATTGTACGTCCGTCTGTCTCACTTACAAAGTCACGCAACAGCGGCGGTAGACCCGCACTATATTCCGTTCGTTACACACGTTCATTAAGCTGTTTATAACGTTTGAAGTACACGCAACGTAGCTTTATGGTCGCGGTTGTTTGCCAAGGAAAGTCGACGGTCCTGACATTGATGCACGATGCTGCCAATGGAAGTCGACGGTTTTCACATCGATGTATATGAAGCTGCCACTGCAAACAGCGCAACTACATGTACTATGCTTATCTGTATGTTTGAACACTATTATTCACTCGCGGCTTTATGGTCTAATCGCAATTCAGCCTATGGCTGCAAGTATTTTAGTCAATAAAGCATCTATCTATCCATCTGTCTATCTGGTTGCGATTCCATTTCGAGAACTTTGAAATTCAGGTTTGCTGTTTGCTCTGAAACTTTTCTAAAATAAATTGTTACAGGGTGGGCTGCCTGCGATTTTTTTGTCATTGATTGTCCTGGCATGCCCATTACACATGCCATTTCCGAGGACAAAACCTTTGTCATCTCCGACAGCAAATTCAATTTGCTGTTTTGATAGTCTTTTGGGGCAAGCTATTATTTAAAAAGTTCGTTCT
This sequence comes from Plumapathes pennacea, assembly GCA_964036295.1. NCBI lineage: Eukaryota > Metazoa > Cnidaria > Anthozoa > Antipatharia > Myriopathidae > Plumapathes > Plumapathes pennacea. The sequence continues at coordinate 5,716,812 of OZ038469.1, read as the reverse complement.
TTTAATTTGTTTAATCATATTGTAACCAACACTGATCATTGTGGTGCGTTTAGTTAGTTAGTGATTACAACAGTACGTGTCTGAATCTATTGAGTTACAACTCAGATATCTTTGGAATATCCGTTTAGTACAATACTTGATTATTCCTGTGAACTAGCCTTTCTTTATTGTTTCACCTCTTTGTATAGCCTTTGTTCTACTGTATAACTGTACGTGAACATATGAAACTCACTCTTAACAAAAGGTCTTATGACGTATATACTGCCACGCCCATAACAATGGCTCACTCAGAATCATCGCGTTTTTTCGCACTTTTTCTTCTCGCGCTCGTTTCTTGTTTAAAAATCCGTCGATGCACCTCCGGATTTGAAAAATGTAATCTTCATGCTTTCCAAGTATATATTTTTTGGCCCTTATAACAACATTTTAGCTGCGGGTTTTTTAGGTTGTTTTCGATCAGTTGGGCGAAATTAACAAGGCATTTTGGCGTTTTGAGACAACTGGCCGCAAACATTGGGTTCTAGTTCTTCTGCGCAAGCGTGTACCACAGATGCACCAACGGATTGCGAAAGACGGTTAAATTCCCCGCATTTTGGTATATAAAACTTGCACATTCGGTAAAATTTAGGTGCGGGAATACGACATTCAAATCTCCAGATGTGCTCGATGTTGAGATAGCGGCCAGCGTCGTGTACGGTCAGCTGAAGAGGATTTATCAAGGTTCGGAAGGCCCCTTTGGAGCACAACTTTGGTCACTTGGCTACAAAATAAGCAAGTAAATGAATTTCGTATTCCTGTTTTGTGATTCGGAGAGTCTCGAACGATAACAGTAACTTTTTAATACAGTATTTATACGCCGAAAATGCTCTCGCCGGCATATTTCGCGGGGAACCATTATAGCTTTGATTTCTCATATGTATAGTTTTGTATTAAAAGCACATGAAATATGAAAATGGCTGGTTCATTAAAAATAGAAAACTCGTTCCTCTTTGTATTTTGTGTGAAAAGGGCTCTAAAAGAACACATATAAAGCTGTCTCGATGGGTATATTTTTAGAATGAGGCATATATCACAAATCAGAAGATTGAGTGTATTTGCATGGTTTGAACCAGAGTTTGAACAGCATGTAGATTGTGGTTGTCTGGGTAAGAGTAGTCTTCAGGAAAATTGTCACTCGGACAATCACAACCCACATTTTAGTGTATTTCTTGTCATATATTCCAGTCAAAAATTGATATAGCTCTGTATATCAACAACTGTGTACACTTCGAACTTAAGCTTAGAATGTACAGTATACTTCCAACTAGTGAATACACTAATACTAAAAGATTGAAGTGCAGGTGCAATGCTATACTAATAAATTGTACATACACAAAAATATATATATTAGTTAATATAGTATTAATTATGGTGCAGGTGATATAAAAAAACTTAAAGTTAAAATACTGATGTTTTAGCCAACAGTTAAAATCTCAGAGTGCAGATTTCAGGTAGCACTAGTTTAAAATGGAATGACTTTGTACACATCAATTTATTCTCAAAATACTGTTGGCTGAGATAAACAGTTTAGAAGCACACTTTAGACCTATTAAATCATAATGAAGTTAATTGTCTTCTAACAGCTTTTTGTAAACAGGAAATTTAGTTTCTTGAAGCAGCAGCTGACAAATGGGTAAACTGTATATCTGTCAATAGTTTCCACTTTTTTATGTGCAAAGCATTTAATCTCTGGCCACATTATAGAATAGGATGGCACATGGAAGCCATGTGCAATGTGAAACATTGGAGGATGTGATACATTTCTGTTTTCAAACAGCTTGCAATTTATTGTTATTCAAGTTAAAACATTGGAAGGAGGGGAAAATAGGTAGAATAAATCAGGTGTCTCACATTTTGTGTGGACAGTTTGCGAGCCAGCGTGAAAAGCATTCTTTAAATATAAACTCCTTGTAAAATTCAGAGAGGAAACATTATCAGGATAAATGCAGATAACAGCCATGCATGTCATGTTTGAATCTACATGGCGTCGTAGGCCACAGCTTTATTTTAGTTTCACGGGAAGTCTGACCAAAGAATCATATTGCTTGATCATTAAACGACTCACTGCTCAGGACAAACATTTTTGCACGCGCTGGAACGGGAAACACCGAAGAGCCTCCACATCGAACCGCCACCAATCATCGAATTTCGGAGTTCAGTCTTTATAGTGGAACTCCAACTGCTGGCGAACCTTGTCGACATAAATTACTTCAATCTCACAAGGTTTTCTGATATTTTTATCCGATTTTGTCTTCTAAACAAACCAATTCGGTTATTCAGTCCTCTTGAATCTATCCGCCATTTTGAAATCTATCGTAGCCGCTTTCGGCCGCGTGAGATTGGGACTAGAAAATAACAAATGTTCCCATTTGTATGGGAAGAGTTTGATATGGTTAGACTTGTGAAGGAGATTGCTGAGTTGCTCGTAGCGTTCAGACCGTTTGTAATGAAAGTGTTATGTTAGTGACTTGTGAGTTCGTTCTGCTCCGTGCCCTCGGCAAGCGTTACAAATGTGTGCCGTTTTGGGGAATTTGGTTTTTGCCTATGATAAGTCAATTGTATCCGAATATGTCAAGTTACAATTGCTAATTAAAGTACAATACATCATATTAAGGGTCGCAACTTGTGTTTTTCCCAGTTAACTGGAAATGTATTTCAACATTTAAGACCAAATAAATATTTGCCGTTGTATTTAGAAACAAACAACTTCAATGACATTCTGTACAGGGTAAAGTTTGAACGTGAGATATTGACGTTTGGAGTACCTGGTTCTCGTCCACCACTGAATAATTAGTGTATCCGGCTGTCAAGTTACAAAAGCCAATTGAAAAGGTAAAAGAGTACTATTAGAGGCACAACGTGGATAAACTATCATTCGATACAATATTAGTTGAAAAGTTCCCAGGTCGCTGAACTGAAATGTCTTCCGAGAGAGACCTCTCAGACGTTCGCCGTTAACCCTAACCCTGTCAGGTTTAATTTCTGCCACGCGTACTCTGTTATATCAAAATCCACCGTAAACCGAGAACGATTCCAACACAAAAAGCAGCGATAATTGTTTCCGCCGCACGCTAAGTTTGGCAAATGGAATGGGGATATTCTCCCGAAAGAAACTATTCTATTTTCTAGTCCCACGCGGATTGTGACGAATAGGGTAGGGCGGGGTACACGAATAAAACAAAGGGCATGAGTGGAATTCCTCACCCCCTCCCTCCCCCCCCCCCCCCCCTCCCCACGACCATCCCGTTTCTTTCCGTCCGTCCGTCCGCCCGTCCACCTCACCCCTCCGAAGCAGTTCATCAAAGACACCGCAGGTCACGCAGCACTTGACAGTATGAACTGATTGATTACATCCAGATGTCTGGCTATTTTTGCCTGGACGTAAAAGCCCGGGGAGGCATTTTTGCCTGGGTAATAATGCCCGGGGAGGCATTTTTGCCAGGGGGTAAAAAGGACTCCTACAGCGGCGTATAAACTTGGATACAAATTATCGGCAATATTTCTAAACAATGGACCAAGACCGCATATATAAGTTCAGGTTCAAATCATCAGATGCAAACATTTTTACAGTCACGACTAAAAGTATGCTTGAAAAATGTGGAATTTTTGGCAGGACAAATAGATATGACCCGGAATACGAAATATAATACACGCTGATAAATTAGACAAGATCAAGGGAGAGATTAAGGTCTCGATAAATTTTCGCGAGTTCCTCAAAAGTATTCTCGGAAAAATAATCATTGTAGTGTTGCTATTTAAGATATATACACATGCAGTATATCGTTTTAAAGGTCTGGGACTGAAAAATGCAGATCTAGTATTACATTTTTCATATACGACAAAGGTAGAGTGCGATTTAGATCAGATCGATGAAAGATATCGCGAAAAATCAGGTCTTTCCGGAAATAAAACTTTTGAGCATTTTGATCAATATTGCACAAGTTTTTGTGGGCTCAGTGGACAACGCATTCTTCTCCAATACTATGTCAGCGATTTTTATTTTTTTGTCTCGTTCATTTTTTATTAAATTTTTTATATAAAAAACAGGTCCTAAACCGCTCCTTTCACTCTATTTGAGAAGAAAATCCTTAAAACAAAACGGGTCAAAATTAGCTGACACAGCTTTTTAGTCAACTTCATTGATTATCAGAAAAAAAGTTGTTTTAGCTTTTTCGAATAAAACCGACAAATTTTGTTTCCCGTTTTCTAAACAATCAAGTTTCAAATTAACCTCAATCGTACTTCACCTTCAATATGCCTGAAAACAATAACACCAGATCTGTAATCCGCTGTCTAAGACTTTTGCAACGATGTATAACACGTGTATGTACGTGTGCAACGCTACAATGATTTTTCCCGAAAGGGGTGCGCGAACCTTTATCGAGACCTTAATTTGCACTTCGACACAAAATCAGAGAGATCCCAGCAATCATCAAGCACAAACAAGACTTTTCTAAATTACGTAAGGAAAGGAGACAGCTACTGAAAACTCTTATATTGTGCCGCATTTGCATTTCCATTATAATCTCGTTTTCGTCTAAAATGATATCGGAGCTCAAAGTTGAGTAGAAGTTTTCACCAATATTGCATTGAATTTTGCAATAACATGATATTTTAACAAATTGATATAATATATATATCTTATTAGACACTTAGGCGTGTAGTACGGCTGTATATTTTTACGAGTCGTGCAGTATTTTGGCGAGCCGCTTCGGCGAGCCAAAATACAAACGACGAGTAAAAATATACAGCCATACTACACGCCTAAGTGTCTAATAAGATATATTTATTATACAACTCCCTTAGTAAAAGATGTAAATTATTTTTAAATCGCGGTACGTTGTGTGACCAAAGTGACATGTTTTCCGCGCGTGATATGTCAATCAAGTTTAGTGCTGTGTGCAGTGTAAGCAAGCGCGGGTTTTGTACTTGCAGTACTTCTAGTCGTTGTTCTCTTAGCCGAGTAACATTGAAGCTGAAAGAGGTACTTTAAACAAAGTTTGCGGGGAGATCTGAGATACTACATCACATAATGTGGTCATAAACAGAACAAATTGGACGAACGAGATATGTCAACATTTTCATTTCGTCGAGTGCCATGAATCAACAAACAGCCAGTTCTCGCCTTCTCCTCGCTTATGAAGTATGAAAAGGACTTTATCTTGTGACCAGTGGTGCTACAGTTCGCATTGCCGTTTCTCGATAGAGGTAATTATTGCCTGTTATTGCAAGTCGATGCCTTAGATCTTGGACTGGAATTACACGCCGAGGCAAATCCAACGGCTGCCGTGTTGAATGCCGACAACAACTCGTTTCGAGATTGACAGGGATTCTTAAACTGCTCTCAGAAATATTGATCTGGCTGGAAACACTATGGCCTGATAACCGAACTGTGGTGTGTGGTCTGACATTTTGTGGAACGGAAGATTAGTTATGTTGCGGCAAATTCAGTTGATTTTCTGACGAAGAAGTCTCCGTGCTCGATTTTGCGTATCGGATAGTAAGCCAGGTCAGTTTAAATTCTGTGCTTCTTTCTTTGCTTAATAATCTCTAGAAGTGATGTAAATACCAGCTGTGCAAAGGGTGACTTTTATACGTAAAGCGAAAGAAAAGAATTAACGGCAGCGAATGAAGAAAAAGTTTTTTTTTTCCTTAGCAACGTTGAATACGGCTGTATCTTTTTTACGTGTCTATGGAGTTATTCGCACGTTACTATGCGGTATTTTCACGTTACTAAGGGAGTTGTATAATAAATTTTGATATTTGCGTATATCTTGGTGCTTTTCTACAAAGCAGCAGTTTATATTCTTGACACACAATATCGCATATGCTTGAAAAGTTTCGATTCACTTGACCGCACTTGACTTTGCAATTAATTAGACCAAACTGCCTCGCGCGCTTTGCAACCAAAATGCTTTGCGGCATTTTACTTCATAAATCACATGTCCTGCTGGACGGCGGCTTTTACGCGTGCGAGAAATCTGTGCTTTTTATCCTGTCCCTATTACTTCATAGTTTAGGTTTTGGGTCTGTTTCGTCGGCTTCATTTCTGTGTACACAATTTACAGGATTACAAGCTGTTAGTTTTATCAGGGAGTTCATACGATCGTTCAGTTTGGATTTACGGTTTAATTCCATCCTCGCACTGAGTTTCGGTCCCTACAATTTACAGGATTACAAGTTGTTAGTTTTATCAGGGAGTTCATGCGACCGCTCAGTTTGGATTTACGGTTTAATTCCATCCTCGCAATGAGTTTCGGTCCCTATAATTTACAGGATTACAAGCTGTTAGTTTTTTCAGGGAGTTCATACAATCGCTCAGTTTAGATTTACGATTTAATTCCGTCCTCGCACTAAGTTTCATCTATCCCAGTTAATTCTCCTTATCAATAACTTGTAAAAAAAGTTTACCTTATTTGTTGACGGCCTGTGCAAATGATATTAACACTGTCCATCGTCATCGCAATTTCCTCAGCTCAACATTCCTCTTTTTTCATCCACTTCAAGTACACACCACATTTTCAGTTTTACTTTAGTGGACGTCAAAAAACGTCTTCTCGTATGTTTAAGAACTCCAGATGACTGTTGATACTTTACAAGAAGACAAGACAGACAGTATAATAAGTTCAGCCAACAGTACAAAACCACATTAAACCATATCAAACTCTTCCCATACAAATGGGAACATTTGTTATTTTCTAGTCCCAATCTCACGCGGCCGAAAGCGGCTACGATAGATTTCAAAATGGCGGATAGATTCAAGAGGACTGAATAACCGAATTGGTTTGTTCAGAAGACAAAATCGGATAAAAATATCAGAAAACCTTGTGAGATTGAAGTAATTTATGTCGACAAGCTTCGCCAGCAGTTGGAGTTCCACTATAAAGACTGAACTCCGAAATTCGATGATTGGTGGCGGTTCGATGTGGAGGCTCTTCAGTGTTTCCCGTTCCAGCGCGTGCAAAAATGTTTGTCCTGAGCAGGGGGCCGTTTAATGATCAAGCAATATGATTCTTTGGTCAGACTTCCCGTGAAACTAAAATAAAGCTGTGGCCTACGACGCCATGTAGATTCAAACATGACATGCATGGCTGTTATCTGCATTTATACTGATCATGTTTCCTCTCTGAATTTTACAAGGAGTTTATATTTAAAGAATGCTTTTCACGCTGGCTCGCAAACTGTCCACACAAATGTGAGACACCTGATTTATTCTACCTATTTTCCCCTTCTTCCAATGTTTTAACTTGAATAACAATAAATTGCAAGCTGTTTGAAAACAGAAATGTAGCACATCCTCCAATGTTTCACATTGCACATGGCTTCCATGTGCCATCCTATTCTATAATGTGGCCAGAGATTAAATGCTTTGCACATAAAAAAGTGGAAACTATTGACAGATATACAGTTTACCCATTTGTCAGCTGCTGCTTCAAGAAACTAAATTTCCTGTTTACAAAAACCTGTTAGAAGACAATTAACTTCATTATGATTTATAGGTCTAAAGTGTGCTTCTAAACTATTTATCTCAGCCAACGGTATTTTGAGGATAAATTGATGTGCACAAAGTCATTCCATTTTAACTACTACCTGAAATCTGCACTGAAATCTGCACTCTGAGATTTTAACTGTTGGCTAAAACATCAGTATTTTAACTTTAAGTTTTTTAATATCACCTGCACCATAATTAATACTATATTAACTAAGATATAAATTTTTTAGTATGTACAATTTATTAGTATAGCACTGCACCTGCACTTCAATCTTTTAGTATTAGTGTATTCACTAGTTGGAAGTATATGTACATTCTAAGCTTAAGTTCAAAGTGTACACAGTTGTTGATATACAGAGCTATATCAATTTTTGACTGGAATATATGACAAGAAATACACTAAAATGTGGGTTGTGATTCAGATTGTCCGAGTGACAATTTTCCTGAAGACTACTCTTACCCAGACAACCACAATCTACATGCTGTTCAAACTCTGGTTCAAACCATGCAAATACACTCAATCTTCTGATTTGTGATATATGCCTCATTCTAAAAATATTCCCATCGAGACAGCTTTATATGTGTTCTTTTAGAGCCCTTTTCACACAAAATACAAAGAGGAACGAGTTTTCTATTTTTTTAATGAACCAGCCATTTTCATATTTCATGTGCTTTACAAAACTATACATCTGAGAAATCAAAGCTATAATGGTTCCCCGCGAAATATGCCGGCGAGAGCATTTTCGGCGTATAAATACCGTATTAGAAAGTTACTGTTATCGTTCGAGACTCTCCGAATCACAAAACAGGAATACGAAATTCATTTACTTGCTTATTTTGTAGCCAAGTGACCAAAGTTGTGCTCCAAAGGGGCCTTCCGAACCTTGATAAATCCTCTTCAGCTGCACCGTACACGACGCTGGCCGCTATCTCAACATCGAGCACATCTGGAGATTTGAATGTCGTTTTCCCGCACCTAAATTTTACCGAATGTGCAAGTTTTATAGACCAAAATGCGGGGAATTTAACCGTCTTTCGCAATCCGTTGGTGCATCTGAGATACACGCTTGCGCAGAAGAACTAGAACCCAATGTTTGCGGCCAGTCGTCTCAAAACGCCAAAATGCCTTGTTAATTTCGTCCAACTGATCGAAAACAACCTAAAAAACCCGCAGCTAAAATGTTGTTATAAGGGCCAAAAAATATATACTTGGAAAGCATGAAGATTACATTTTTCAAATCCGGAGGTGCATCGATGGATTTTTAAACGAGAAACGAGCGCGAGAAGAAAAAGTGCGAAAAACGCGATGATTCTGAGTGAGCCATTGTTATGGGCGTGGCAGTAGATACGTCATAAGACCTTTTGTTAAGAGTGAGTTTCATATGCGAGGGCGCACTATGAAAGGGCGCTCCCCAGGGAATCGCAGAACCACTTTTTAATCATTTTCAATCTTTGCTCTGATTAGTTTCATTGTCTACGAGAATTTTAATTCTTAAAAGCCGTCAAAAATAATTCGTACGATTATTTTCTGTGCAGACCGTTGAAATACAAAATTTTTCAGACTTGATTATTGATTTCCTTTGGATGCCGGTGTGACTCCATGTAGTACAAATTTCTTCCGGAAAATAAAGCTGTTCTCTTCTGAGTTAAACTCGACGGAGTTTTTTCTGTACGAGAGAGATTTTTACCATGATGGCTCAAAAGAAGTTTGTTTTGCGCTATTTTGTTTTTACCGTAAGAACTAAAATTCATATCTTCAAGCCGCCGTGTAATATTGTTTTTATTATTTAGACACGAGTGTTTTACTAGAAAATGAACAAATAAACTGCAAATACGGGAATTGATGCCATTGATATCTTCACTAGTGAGGATATTATGGAAAAGACTCCACTCGGGGCCCGGATGTACAATCCCGGACAAAAGTGTTGACACAGTCTCCCCTCCCCCCATTCAATGTTGATAAATTTATTATTTAGCAACGGTTTTCCGTCAGAATCTTACCGGAACTCTTCCAAATTCAAGCTACAACATTGATACGGGGAGGGGGTGATTAAAAGCAGTTTTCTTTGGAACTGGATGACTCACAGCATGGTAGTTTTGACAAAAGTACGACATTCAAAGCATGTGTCAACACATTTTGTCCGGGATTGTAGGTTTGTGTGGATTTTACGTACGGTATATTTTCCAGTAAAACACTTGTGTCTATATATTATATAACGCTTCATCAGCATACTAATATTCAAATATAAACACACAAAAATAGCTTTTCAAAATGGGTTTTATTTCCAAATGTCTTCCGTTTTATACGCCGATGACCCCAGGAAATCATTATTAACAGAAACTAAGCAGTTCCCCTTTACTCTTCACGGAAGTGCAAAGATGACCTGAGATGAAATATAAGGTAGTAAACATATAATTTTACCACAACACACTAGTTTCTCGCTCTCTGATTGGTCGATTTACCGTGGTAAATAGGACAGAGCTGAACAACGCATTGCGCATGTCGGTGGTGTCATCAAACATGGCGTCCCAAACAGTATTCCAGAAGTCCAAGAAAGGCACAACAGTGCGTTTTAGACAAGCATGGCGGAAATTTTCATAAAATGAATTTTAATACTACATCAACTCCTCTATTCGACACACTAAAACTAAATCTTACAAGTTTAAAAGTGAGCTCAACGACGGCCTTCATTTCACTCGAATGTCGCTTCAATCCGCTTCAGCCGTACATCCAGGTTTAATGCGAGACTCATTCTCGAGACTCTGCAAGACTCTTGAGAGGCGATCAGAATGAGAGAACATTGGGTTGGACCTCCTCGAGTGGTAAATACAAGCACAGGAGCCAGGCGATGCTTGTGCCCTTCGTAATTGTTCGTCTGACAGTCACAAAACCGGTCGGATCAAGTAACTTGTGCGCCACCCGGTGGCATTAAAGTTACCGCGCCGTGATTTTTTTAGGGTAACTTATACGCCACCCCCAAATAAAAACATTCACCAGAAAACCACAAATGAAAGATTGCTAACAATATCTGATCCGAACGGAAGGGAAAAAAATCCTGCAGCTAAAAATATAAAATATAAAATTCGTGCGCCACTGATGGTAAGGGAAAAAAATCACAAAACACAAACACATCCACTTTGAAAGATTGCCAACAATATCAGATCCGAAAGGAAGGGGAAAAAATCTTGAAATATGAGCTAAAAATATGAAATACGCGCGCCACTGATCGAAAAGAATTCCAGAACCCAAACACATCTGCAAACACTAGAATTAAATCTTGAAAGAAGTTTAATTAGAAACATGAGCACAAACGGGACGTTTAGTATGCTAATAAGCCAAAGGAGGCGTTGAGGTGTCAAATTTCGTAAACCTGGTTTATTTTGGTGTATTTTTATCCATGATAAACCTTCATTAAAATAAAAATTAAAAATTAAAAAAAGTGGGTGGCGTATAAGTTACCATGTAGTAACTTTAACGCCACCAAAACGTCTGGGGTGGCGCACAAGTTACTTGATCCAGCCGGTCCCCCTGGACGTTTCTTTAGTCGTTCCGTTCTCCCTGGCGTGCAGAAGATTCTTTTAGTATCGTGGTACCTCACCAGGCTCGTAGTATGCAAGAAAGCTCCAACAAGTGGCAGTCGAAAGTCGGTACGCCGAGATATCTTGTTTCAAAATCGTCCACTAATGCCAATTTGCTGTTTACGTTTTTAGTGCACGAGTCGAATTTCCTTAAACCCACCCGTTTGAAATTTTTACAAATCGAATTCTGATAGAAGATGAGCTCCTTCGTCTAATGACGTGAGAAAAAAACCTTAACACCTAAATACCGAGCTTAACCTCGGCGCTTCTTTTCACTTTTGTTGTCTCGGCCATTTTAAATAGCCCGCAATTTTGCCCGCGTTCCATACAGCTGACTTTGTGCGGCTGCGCAATGCGTTATTCAGCTCTGTCGGTAAATAGGAGTCCAGACAACGATGTGACGCCAGCCACGCCGGCGTGTCACGCTTTGCAACGAAACTTAATCCTGGAGATTCTGGAAGTTCTCGACAGATTTTCGCGAGTTTCTCAAAAATATTCTGGAAAAAAAAAATCATTTTAGTGTTGCTATTTAAGATATATGAAGGTACAGTATATCGTTTAAAGGTCTGGGACTGAAGAATGCAGATCGAGTATTACATTTTTCAAACATGTTAAAGGTAGAGTGCGATCTAGATCAGATCAATGAAAGATTTTCGCAAAAAATCATGTTTTCGTGAGCTGTTGACAACACATTCTTTTCCAATACCGTGTCAGCGATTTTTTATTTTTTGCTTCGTTCATTTTTTTTATTAAATACTTTGTATAAAAAACGGGTCCTGAAACTGCTCCCTTGGTATTTTAGAATTAGTCCGGGTTTTATTAATCGAGTCCAGGTTTTATTAATTAGTATGCAACCAGAGTGCGCGCAGCGCCAGTTTATAGGAAAAGCCCAAAAGACATGACAGAAGAGTACTAAATCACGTTAAACACGAGGGCGCACTATGAAAGGGCGCTTCCTAGGGGATCGCAGAACTACTTGTCAATCAACAGCGACGGAGACAACAGCTACAATGAGCAAAAAGCCAAAAGTTTCCAAATTTTGTTTTTCTTGTACCTGAATACCACGCAAAACGATATAGTATTGCCCCATCAATTTTCAATCACATAAACATTAAATTTGAGTGCAGTTTGAGTAAAATCCAAGGATAATTTTCAAAGCAAAATATTAAATTTGCTTGGCGCGCGACCATCTGTCGCATCGCACCGCGAAATTCGAAATGTATTCTAGCAGCCAAGAGCAAAATTTCGCTTCAAATCCTTCCGCCCAGAACTCGACATTGAAGTTGCCCGCATTTGTTTAACTTTAGGTATACTAGTCGCCAAGCTTCAGAGAAATTTTATCATGGGCAGCGCGACTTCTGAACGCTGTGGACGCACGTGCGATTCAACAAACATTATGCAAATTTGAAAGAGGCGGGCCCAACAGCCTTTTATAGTGCGCCATCGTGTTCAAGAGTATGAGCTACTGTTGCTAGGATAATTATTGGTATTTTCTCATGCGCAGCAGCGAAGAAGTTTAAAAGGGAACTGTATGCAAAAAACTGATCAGTATTTATAAACGAATCTTCGAAGTATGAATGATCGACTTCCCTGGTTAATTAGCTTTTGCCTGTTGCGCTTTTCATTTCTTTAATATCGCTTTCTGCTCGATTTGAGGTGCAAACACCGAGGCGCAGGATTCGCGTGTCAGCGGATGTTTTTGGAATTTATGACGTCAGAGTAACTGAGGTGGAATATAACAAGTAAGGGTTGAGAGCGACTTGGAAATTACTCAATTAATCACGTTCTTTCGTGCTGGGAACCAAATCTTGCCTTGGAATCCTTGGATGTAAACAAAGGCATCAAATTGGCTGAGAGGTTAACGTTAACGTTACCGATCGCCGCGCCCGCCGAAAAAAGACCTTGAGCGATAGTCGCGATTACGCGCTGTGAGAAGCTTTCCAGTGCACAATAGGACACGGTTGGATAGCTATTTCCATTTACGAAACTTGTTCGGTCACGATCGTCGGTTTAGAACTGTAGCGATCGCTAGCGTCACATAGTGCCTGTAACTGAACAGAACCATTTTATCAGCAATCACAGCGATTATATGGAATCCATGTAGGCTTTAGCCGGTATCAGTGTGAAAAACAACAGTTTGTAATCTTTGTACAATAATTTGAGTAGTTTGCTTATTTTTTCTTCAGTTTGCGCATCAGCTGGAAGATACTGGCGCGTCAAGTGGCGGCAGACATGACTTGAGGAGAAAAGGGGCGAGCGACAAGCAGCTCCATTGGGAACGACGTAAAGTGGAGCAGAGCAGAGACTGGAAGCGAAAGAGGCCCAGACTGAACCGAGCACGACAGAAGAAAAACGAGAAAGAAAAAAACAAAAACAAAAACAAAAACAAAAAACAAAAAACAAAAAAAAAAAAACGGTGATGCTGAGTGGATGAAAAGGACAAAAAATTATTGATCTAACGCTTACTTTGTTTAATAAATCCTTCACGGATTTGAATGCATGATGGGTAATCAGGGCAAGAACAAAGAAACATGGCGGCAACGCGTGCGAGAAATCTCGGTTTAATAGTGAAATTGCTCACAATCTAGAACCACTGAAAACTTTCAAATGACAAGTCGAAGTACCCTGAAGTTTCACCGATCAGAAAAGCGAATTAAAAAATACAGTATTTTTTGCCTTGATTACCCATCATGCATTCAAATCCGTGAAGGGGTTTATTTTCGCGTGTAGCAAGTTACGCCTGAACAATGGCTGGATCAGTTGAAAATGACCACGAATGTGCTGAATGAGCGTGCAAAAAAACAAACAAACAAAAACAAAAACAAAACTGACTGAGCAAGTTACTTTGTCAAGCGTGGAGACTTTCTTATAAAATGTAATGCGAGTGATGCCCTCCTCATGTATAAAAGCCGCGTCAGGTTATGTGATCAAATCAGCTCCTCGGGTACATCAGCGATCTGCAAAGGATGATGACAGAAAGTCAGCGGCCTTCTTTGATTAATGATACAATTCTACTTTCTAGAACAATAAACATAGTTGCAGACAATGCCTTAATCCTAACCCTAATCCAAATCCGAAACGTTGTTGGACTGCAGAATGTAGATCTGATGTTATCTCTTTCATTTCATGATATAGTGCAATTAGGGTACTTGGAAATTGACTGTTTCGGAATTGGGAAACATTCAAATTTCCTAAAATACCTGTTTTTCGAACTGAAATACTGTTTTTCCTGTTTCATTTTAAAGATTTCATTCCCTTGCAAAGTGGATCGAGCGTTTTGGAAACTGCTTTTGTACAAAATGAACGAGAAAGGAAACCACGAATACCTTTCTACACTTCTAACTAAGTTGGCTCTAACAAGTTCGTCGCATGCGATGAAAGCGGCCGTTCAAACTTACTGAAACGGAGATGTCCACTAAATCATTAATAGAAGCTTGGGACTTCCTAATCTCCTGTATGTTATACTCCAACGACGCCATGATGGTGAAATATTGTGAGATGAGCTCTCTCTCCCTAAAAATAAGTCCGGAAAAATCGCGTTACAAAACTGCAAGAAAAAGCCGTCATATATTTGTGCGACTGACTCTCTGACGTCACTGTAAGCGTTGATTATATTCAAACGACTTCTACTACAACGGAACTGAAAAAGATATTTCTTTTCTTTTTTATAAATTGACAACAGAAGTGGTGTTAGATTGCTTTCCGGATGACTGTCGAAAACCAAAGCAATCAATGAGGCGAGCAATAAACACACCTAACCAGTTAGAAGTACGAGCAAAACCAAGTGACTGATTGCAGTTGGTTTTACTAACCAATCAGTAGTACGAGAACACACCATCTTGCATTCTCGCGTGAGAATATTGCAACCTGGTTTTGCTTTTGCTCCCGATTGACCAAGGTGTTGCTAAACTTGTTTAGACCAATCGGAAAGCGTAGCAAACGCAAAACACCAAAGCGGAGCAGTAAGAAGATTACTTTCGACAGTCGTGCGAAAACGGCTCTATATCAATTTGTTTATTGTGACTATCTGCTCCCTGCCAAACCAAATGCGAATTTGATCGACTAGCTCAACCTTGAAAGAGTCCAATTCTTTGGAGCAATTTAGTGGTCATTGCAATAGCCGTTAATTTCAAGTGGATGTCAACAGGTTGTTTCTTTGAATAACTGTGTTTGCGTAGAAGAAATTACTATAAACCCCGCATTGGTGGACTTACTTGACTGAATATTTGTCCGTGTGGTAGTAGTCTTCCACTTGCTTGATCTTTCGTAAAGCCTCGCTGTCCAGTTCCTCATCTGTAACAAACACGATTTCTTTATGGATTCATTCACCTTTATCACGATTTCACTCTTATTCTGTGTTACTCAAAAACTGCCTAAAATGCCAATTATATAAGGCCCTTAGGGTCCGGTCGCACTAGGAAGTTTAGTCGATAATAACTCAGCATCGAGAGCAATACGACGGCTTCTTCAACGTTTGGTAGCAACTTGATGACATATATTTCTGGTGACAAACGCTGCTTGCACTTCAAATGATGCAAATGTTGATATAAGTGTCGTCAAAGTTACGAGTGCGACCGGAGCCTTGGTAACGTGCAAAAGTATATAGAGAATCTCTATATAATAATACGCTTAGCAACCGCTGACCGCGGCTCATGTGTGTGTGTGTGTGTGTGTGTGTGTGTGTGTGTGTGTGTGTGTGTGTAACAAATTGATATAATTTCGATTGGTGACGTAACAAATTAAACCGGTAATTAGATAATGCGTGGTTTGAATTTCTGACGCCACAGTAATGCTTGCCTACTCGTTAGTCATAATTACCATACCATCAATTCGAACTGAATCGCCGGGAAAAGCAAGCCAGAAATCTTCTCGACCGTAGCCTTTCCGAGGACGCGAATACTGAAGGTGAGAATCCCGTTTGATTGGTGACGTAACAAAATAATTAAACCGGTAATTAGATAATTCGTGATCTGAATTTCTGACGCAACAGTAATGCTCGCGTAGTCGTTAGTTAGAATTACCCTACCGTCAATTCGAACTGAATCGCCGGGAAAAGGAAGCCAGAAATCTTCTCGATCATAGCCTTTCAACCAAGCCCACGGGACGCGATTACTGAAGGTGAGACTTTCGTTTGAGTTTAGAAAGAGAATTTCAGAGTTTTAACTGACTGGATGTCAGGCTGATATCGATGCTGCCGCATGTTCGAAAAACGGGAATATTTTGATGTCGGACGATCGGTGGTTCGACCGGTCGAGTACGGTTGAATGGTACATGCACTACAGGGACGTTTGTACTTTGACGCGGCAAACTGCGTTTGAGATGCTCGAAATTGAATTCAAAAAAGAAAAAAAGAAAAGAATTTCGAAAAACGGGAATATTTTGATGTCGATCGATCGGCGATTCACCGAGTGGTACATGTTCTACAGAGAGATTTTGATGGCGCTCAATCGGTGGTTCGACGAGTCGAGTACGGTTGAGTGGTTAATGTACTACTGTAAACTGCGTTCGAGATGCTTGAAATGGAATTCAAAAAGGAAAAAAAGACAGAAATTATATTAAGGAAAAAGAAATCCGATCCCCGTATTTTACGGGGGTCCCGCTAGTCTCTATATAATAATACGCTAAGCAACCGCTGACCGCGGCTCATGTGTGTGTGTGTGTGTAACAAATTGATATAATTTGGATTGGTGACGCAACAAATTAAACCGGTAATTAGATAATGGCCGTTTTTATACTGCAGACGACTAATTCGTCCAGACGCATTAGTCGTCTGACTGTTAAGTTCGACTGGTATAAAAACGAGTCGGAGAACTCACTCCATGCACGCTGCTTTTTTGCCGAGAATATTCTTCCCTCGTGCCGCCATCTTGAAACTGTCAAATATCTCGATTTGATACTGAAACATACGCTTCTGGTCTCCAGTTAAGTTCGACTCGTTTTTATGCTAGACGCATTTTTCGTCTGAGACGAATTAGACGTCTGCTAAGTGCGTCTTTCAGTCGCACTTAACAGACGCATAAGAATTTAAGTGCGTCTGCCCTGTTTTCCGTTTTTATACTAGACGAATTAGTCGTCCGAGACGACTAATGCGTCTGAGACGAATTAGTCGTCTGTAGTATAAAAACGGCAAATGGGTGTTTGAATTTCTGACGCAACAAATGCTCGCGTACTCGTTAGTCATAATTACCATATCGTCAATTCGAATTGAATCGCCGGCACAAGCAAGCCAGAAATCTTCTCGACCGTTGCCTTTCAACCAAGCCCCACGGGACGCGATTACTGAAGGTGAGAGTTCCGTTTGAATTTAGAAAGAGAATTTCAGCTGTCAGGATGTCTGGATGTCTGACTGATGCTGCCGCATGTTCGAAAAACGGGAAGATTTTGATGTCGGACGATCGGTGGTTTGACGAGTCGAGTACGGTCGAGTGGTACATGCACTTCAGGGAAGTTTGTATTTTGACGCGGTAAACTGCGTTTGAGATGCTCGAAATTGAGTTCGAGATGCTCAAAATGGAATTCAAAAAGGAAAGAAAAAGACAAAAAAATAGTAGGAAAAAAGAAATTCGATAACCCGATCCCCGTATTTTACGGGGGTACTGCTAGTCTCTATATAATAATACGCTTAGCAACCGCTGACCGCGGCTCATGTGTGTGTGTGTGTGTGTGTGTGTGTGTGTGTGTGTGTGTGTGTGTGTGTGTGTGTGTGTGTAACAAATTGATAATTTCGATTGGTGACGTAACAAATTAAAACGGTAATTAGATAATGCGTGGTTTAAATTTTATGACGCAACAGTAATGCTTGCCTACTCGTTAGTCATAATTACCATATCGTCAATTCGAACTGAATCGCCGGGAAAAGCAAGCCAGAAATCTCTCATAACAAATTAAACCGGTAATTAGATAATGTCGTGGTTTGAATTTCTGACGCTCGCGTATGATTGTTAGTCATAATTACGATGTTGTCAATTCGAATTGAATCGCCGGCACAAGCAAGCCAGAAATTTTCTCGACCGTTGCCTTTCAACCAAGCCCACGGGACGCGATTACTGAAGGTGAGAGTTCCGTTTGAGTTAAGAAGAAAAAATTCAGGTGTCTGGATGGCGGGGTGATGCAGCCGCATGTTCGTAAAACGGGAAGATTTTGATGTTGGACGATCGGTGGTTCGACGAGTCGAGTATGGTCGAGTGGTACATGCAACTACAGGGACGTATGTACTTTGACGCGGGAGACTGTTTGAGATGCTCGAAATTTAATTCAAAAAGGAGAAGAGAAAGAAAAGAATTTCGAAAAACGGGAATATTTTGATGTCGATCGATCGGCAATTCACCGAGTGGTACATGTACTACAGAGAGATTTTGATGTCAATCAATCGGTGGTTCGACGAGTCGAGTACGGTTGAGTGGTAAAAGCACTACAGAAGTTTGTACTTGGACACTGCAAACTGCGTTCGAGATGCTCAAAATGGAATTCAAAACTGAAAAAAAAAGACAGAAAAAATATTAGGAAAAAAGAAATCCGATCCCCGTATTTTACGGGGGTCCCGCTAGTAATTACTATACCGTCAATTAACAAATAAACCAGCTTCAAGCGTGCTCCGTTCAGAAATAAAGCACGCAGCAAGTGACGAGAGCACGAAAGAAGTGTAGGGAGAAACGCGAGCCGAAGGCGAGCGTTTTTCCCCACTTCTTGAGTGCTCTCGGCACTTGCTAAGTGCTTTATTTCTGAACGGAGCACGCTTGAAGCTGGTTTATTTGTTTTATAACATAGAACTTCAAAAGTTTCACAATAAAACTGTCTTTATTCATCAAAAATGCTGGAATGCTAACAGCGATGAAAAAATAGATTCTCCTAAACGCCGGCTCGGCGGTCCGAATTGCCAAGTCAGTACATTTTCGCTTCAATTTTTCAACCAGGCCGTCTGTTCTATAAAATTAGACAACATCTCACAGTAAAGAACTATATTTCCTGTAGAACTTTGGACTACAAGTACATGAAATCATACAGTCGGCTAGTGCATAAAATGCAAATTTGAAGGGAATCAACAAATGCTCCAACGGCCGACTCGAAAATTGTGTGAATGAAAACTTACCGATTTCTTGACTCTACCTCGTAGTACAATCATTTGAAGTCCGTCCGAAAATTCTTCAATCATTTTTTGCAGTCACATCGTCGGAAATTCTTTCTCTTGCATCACTACAGACACGTCTGTTCGTCTGTCTTCGCCGTTCATGTTCAGTGATTGCTCACGGCTGATCTTCTTCAACTGAATGATTTGCTCTCTCCTTCCTTGTTGAAGCATTCAACTCCATTCAAACAAACCACTGATGTAATTTTGACTCCCAAATATGCTGTACTTAGGGACAGTGCTTAAACCGAGTCGCTTTCCACGACGCTGACAAGAAACTTGCCGTTCTTCGACATAGATTTTCCCTCTCCAAACTGTTGAAGTGTTTTTTGATGAGGTCACGTTCTTTACCGATTCACGGTGAATCGTACTAGCCGGTGCCTTCACTTAAAGCCAAATTTTATCTCGAAGTTGGGCATTGGTGACTCCATTCTCGCATTGTTTTCTCTTTTTTTTCCAGAGGATGACGTAAGCGTGGTTTATAACTTATAAACCACGGAAAAGTGTGGTTTATACTCTGGCAAACCACGGTTTTCGACCAATCAGCGCGCGGCTTGTATCGTGACTATGTTATAATTCGAATTGAATTAAGCAAGCAAACAAGCAAGCCAGAAATCTTCTCTACCGTAGCCTTTCCGAGGACGCGATTACTGAAGGTGAGAATTCTGTCTTAGTGTAGAAATAGAATTTCAGCTGTCAGGTGTCTGGATAAGGGGCTGATGCTGCCGCATGTTCGAAAAACTGGAAGATTTTGATGTCGGACGATCGGTGGTTCGACGTGTCGAGTATGGTCGAGTGGTATCTGCACTGCAGGGACGTTTGTACTTTGACGCGGTAAACTGCGTTTGAGATGCTCGAAATTGAATTCCAAAAGGAGAAAAGAAAGAAAAGAATTTCGAAAAACGGGGAGCTTTTGATGTCGATCAATCGGCAATTCACTGAGTGGTACAGTCGAGTGGTTATGGACTACAGAGAGATTTTGATGTTAGGGTTAGAAAAAAGAAATCCGATCCCCGTATTTTACGCGCCGGGACAAGCAAGCCAGAAATCTTCTCGATCGTACCCTTTCAACCAAGCCCACGGGACGCGATTACTGAAGGTGAGAATCCCGTTTGACTTTAGAAAAAGAAGTTCAGCTGTCAGGTGTCTGGATGGCCGCATGTTTGAAAAACGGGGAGATTTTGATGTCCACCGATCGGTGGTTCGACGAGTCGAGTACAGTCGAGTATACATGCACTACAGAAATGTGTACTTTGACGCGGTAAACTGCGTTCGAGATGCTTGAAATGGAATTCTAAAAGGAAAAAAAAGACAAAAAATATTAGGTAAAAAGAAATCCGATCCCCATATTTTACGGGGGTCCCGCTAGTCTCTATATAATAATACGCTTAGCAACCGCTGACCGCGGCTCATGTGTGTGTGTGTGTGTGTGTGTTTGTGTGTGTGTAACAAATTGATAATTTCGATTTGTGACGTTAACAAATTAAACCGATAATTAGATAATGCGTGGTTTAAATTTCTGACGCAACAGTAATGCTCGCGTAGTTGTTAATCATAATCACCATATCGTCAATTCGAACTGAATCGCCGGGAAAAGCAAGCCAGAAATCTTCTCGACCGTTGCTTTTCAGCCAAGTCCACGGGACGCGATTACTGAAGGTGAGAATCCCGTTTGAGTTTAGAAAGAGAATTTCAGGTGTCTGGATGGCGGGGTGATGCAGCCGCATGTTCGTAAAACGGGAAGATTTTGATGTTGGACGATCGGTGGTTCGACGAGTCGAGTATGGTCGAGTGGTACATGCAACTACAGGGACGTATGTACTTTGACGCGGTAGACTGTTTGAGATGCTCGAAATTGAATTCAAAAAGGAGAAGAGAAAGAAAAGAATTTCGAAAAACGGGAATACTTTGATGTCGATCGATCGGCGATTCACCGAGTGGTACATGTACTGCAGAGAGATTTTGATGTCGATCAATCGGTGGTTCAACGAGTCGACTACGGTTGAGTGGTAAAAGCACTACAGAAGTTTGTACTTGGACACTGCAAACGGAAAAAAAGACAGAAAAAATATTAGGAAAAAAGAAATCCGATCCCCGTATTTTACGGGGGTCCCGCTAGTCTCTATATAATAATACGCTAAGCAACCGCTGACCGCGGCTCATGTGTGTGTGTGTGTGTGTGTGTGTGTGTAACAAATTGATAATTTCGATTGGTGACGTAATAAATTAAACCGGTAATTAGATAATGTCGTGGTTTGAATTTCTGACTCAACATTAATGCTTGCGTAGTCGTTAATCATAATTACCATACCATCAATTCGAACTGAATCACCGGGAAAAGCAAGCCAGAAATCTTCTCCACTGTTGCCTTTCAACCAAGCCCACGGAACGCGATTACTGAAGGTGAGACTTCCGTTTGAGTTTAGAAAAAGAATTTCAGAGTGTCAAGTGTCTGGATGTCGGGGTAATGCTGCCGCATGTTCGAAAAACGGGAAGGTTTGGATGTCGGACGATCGGTGGTTCGACGAGTCGAGTACGGTTGAGTGGTAAAAGCACTACAGAAGTTTATACTTGGACACGGTAAATTGCGTTCGAGATGCTCAAAATGGAATTCAAAACGGAAAAAAAAAGACAAAAAATATTAGGAAAAAAGAAATCCGATCCCCGTATTTTACTGCGTCAGAAATTCAAACCATGACATTATCTAATTACCGGTTCAATTTGTTACGTCACCAATCGAAATTATCAATTTGTTACACACACACGGTTGCTAAGCGTATTATTATATAGAGACTAGCGGGACCCCCGTAAAATACGGGGATCGGATTTCTTTTTTCCTAATATTTTTTCTGTCTTTTTTTTCAGTTTTGAATTCCATTTTGAGCATCTCGAACGCAGTTTGCAGTGTCCAAGTACAAACTTCTGTAGTGCTTTTACCACTCAACCGTACTCGACTCGTCGAACCACCGATTGATCGACATCAAAATCTCTCTGTAGTACATGTACCACTCGGTGAATCGCCGATCGATCGACATCAAAATATTCCCGTTTTTCGAAATTCTTTTCTTTCTCTTCTCCTTTTTGAATTAAATTTCGAGCATCTCAAACAGTCTCCCGCGTCAAAGTACATACGTCCCTGTAGTTGCATGTACCACTCGACCATACTCGACTCGTCGAACCACCGATCGTCCAACATCAAAATCTTCCCGTTTTACGAACATGCGGCTGCATCACCCCGCCATCCAGGCACCTGACAGCTGAAATTTTTCTTCTTAACTCAAACGGAACTCTCACCTTCAGTAATCGCGTCCTCGGAAAGGCTGCGGTCGAGAAGATTTCTTGTTTGCTTGCGTGATTCAATTCGAATTGACGATACAGTAATTATGACTAACGAGTACGCGAGCATTATTGTTGCGTCAGAAATTTAAATCACGCATTATCTAATTACCGGTTTAATTTGTTGCGTCACAAATCGAAATTATACCAATTTGTTACACACACACATGAGCCGCGGTCAGCGGTTGCTGAGCGTATTATTATATAGAGATTGAATTCGAATTGAATCGCCGGAAAAGCAAGCCAGAAATATTCTCCACTGTTGCCTTTCAACCAAACCCACGGTACGCGATTACTGAAGGTGAGAATTCCGTTTGAGTTTAGAAAGAGAATTTCAGAGTGTCAAGTCACTGGATGTCGGGCTGATGCTGCGGCATGTTCGAAAAACGGGAAGACTATATAAGAATATGCTTAGCAACCGCTGACCGCGGTTCATGTGTGTGTGTGTGTAACAAATTGGTATAATTTCGATTTGTGACGCAACAAATTAAACCGGTAATTAGATAATGTCGTGGTTTGAATTTCTGACGCAACAAATGCTCGCGTACTCGTTAGTCATAATTATCGTACCGTCAATTCGAACTGAATCGCCGGGACAAGCAAGCCAGAAATTTTCTCGATCGTACCCTTTCAACTAAGTTGAGGAAGCGATTACTGAAGGTGAGAATCCCGTTTTGAGTTTAGAAAAAGAATTTCAGGTGTCTGGTGTCTGTCTGGATGTCGGGCTGATGCTGCCGCATGTTCGAAAAACGGGAAGGTTTGGATGTCGGTCGATCGGTGGTTCGACGAGTCGAGTACGGTCGAGTGGTACATGCACTACAGGGAAATTTGTATTTTGACGCGGTAAACTGCGTTTGAGATGCTCGAAATGGTATTCAAAAAGGAGAAAAGAAAGAAAGAGTTTCTAAAAACGGGGAGATTTCGAATATCGATCAATCGGCGATTCACCGAGTGCTACCGTCGAATGCTACAGAGAGAGTTTGATGTCGATCAGTCGGTGGTTTGACGAGTCGAATACGGTTGAATGGTAAATGCTCAAAGAGGTTTGTACTTGAACACAGTATAGTGCGTTCGAGATGCTCAAAATGGAATTCAAACAGGAAAAAAAAAGACAAAAAAAACATTACGAAAAAAGAAATTCGATCCCCGTATTTTACGGGGGTCCCGCTAGTAATACAATAATAGGCGCGCGGAGATATGGAATTTATCGTTGCTACGGCAAAGTAGGCAGTTTAAGAAATTGCTGTATATTGTAAATCCTCCAATATAGCGCCTCCCTAGAATAAACGCCCCTCTCAGACAAAAATTTGAAATCAGCTCCTCCCCTCGAATAACCGCCCCCCCCCCCCCCCCTCTCCTTTGTAAAATTGGTTGTTTTACACAAACGGTAAATTAACACCATCGGTGAGTTCGCTAATATTGTTTCTTTAAGCGATTGCACTGTATCCGATGGTTTAGGAGGAAGTAATCACGAGATTTGCAAGACTGCAAGACACTTTTTTTTTTTAACACTGACACCTGGAATGTTTGTAAGAAATTCTAAACGATCAGGGCCCGGTTGTTCAAAGAGTGTAGAGCGCTATTCGCCAGATAAATTGCTATCCAGTGGATAGAATTAACCATTAAGCTTAAAGTGCCTATAAGCCTTCAGACGTTACGGTTTTATATGAAAGTAGGAAGTGATCTAAGCAACTTATATTCAAAGAAACTCCGTTCCGAAGCGTTCTTATACTTTTTTCACGCGGTTGAACTCAGAATTCCGAAATCTTGACCGAGCGACATGGGAGACTGGGTCTGTGACGTCAGAGAAGGCACTGGCATCGCTTTGGCGTCTCTTTACCTCAGTTGTTTTTTTCCCTTGGTTACGTTTTTCTCGACAACAGGCATAATTCTCACCTCGCCAACTGCAAAATCTGTGTGAAAGTTTTGTTTGACAAGAAACGAATCCCTCCTCTGACGTCATAACCCAGGTTCTCGATCGAAAAACTTTGCGCGGTCAGATTCAAAATGGCGGTCAAAATCGCATGTTTGCCGGGCGGAAAAATATATAAAAACGCTTCGGAGCGGAGTTTCTTTGGCCATAAGTTGTTTAGATTACTTCCTACTTTCATATAAAAACGTAACGTCTGAAGGCTTATAGGCACTTTAATTCAGTCGAGAGGATAAGGATTTATCCTGTGGATAGCGCTATCCACTCTTTGAACAACCGAGCCCAGAAAGTTAAATAGGTAAGGAAACAAGTAAAATATAAAATATGTGCGCGGACCACCATAAAATAGAATTTGATGGGTTCTTGGTTATGAATATTGGTCAGTAAAATAAGGTCGTTTATACCTCACTGATATCACCGACAAGCTATCAAGGTGTTTGTGGCGGATTTTTGAAAAGAATAGAAATAAATAAATAAAGATAAAAACAGGAAAAAATAAAAATAAAAAAAAACAAAACAAAAAAAAAAAAAAACGGATTCATGAGAGCACTTTAGTCATTATTTTCCTGTCTCTTGTCCAACAGTCTATTACGTTGATCGACGGGAAAAAGACCACGGCCAACAGAGACAGCAGATAAGAGTAATTATGAAGTTCCTGGTGCTTGAGCTCTCTTTGACCCTCATGGCACCGCGCCAAAATGTCGCAATAACAACGCAAAACGCAGCAGAGTGAAACACAACTGATGTCAGAATCAATGGCCAAACAAACTTTGAGCGCATAACAACCTTCAAAATGAGAACTCATTCCAAACAAAAATATAGTCGCAACAACTATACGACAACATTTTGCTTTTAAAACTGCGTTGTTCGACACACCCTGTTACGCGACCTTCATCATGCCCAAATATGGAAAACCGCAGCTGCTTGATTCGGAAATCCATTTTTGACAACAGAGGGAACAGGGAAGACAAAGTGATTATAATACCTCGCAATCCCGAGCTAAAAACAGAAACGGTCTTTTAACAGGTGACAGAGCAGCAGGAGTCCAACACTTCCTTAAAGCAACGCAACATAGCAACCGCCCTGCTGACAACACACGCAGCGACTTTGGCGATTACGGATTATATAAATGTAAATAAAGTATACATCATCTTTGTAGAATTCACAACTTGTTCTCAGAGAAAATTCCACCCCTAAAGATCCACCATCACGCCCACTTCAACTTCATTGCTAAATAAGGCGACCGGCCACAGCACGACAACAAAACCACACAATTTAGAGATTTGCCCTCTTTTCTCAAATGCTATATTTTAGAGACTTTGGACATTTCTGTTTCATACTTTGTGAACGCTGCTTTTAATGTGCCAATGGCCATCGCAACAGCCTTCGCAAACATTTTGGTTCTGTTAGCAATGCGTCACGTCCATTATGCTGATGACTCCAGGAAATATTAACAGAAAACTTCACAGTTCACATCTACTTTTCACGAAAGTGCAAGGAAGCCTAAACTGACATTATCACAAGCATTAAAATATGACCTGGATAACTTATAAGGTAGTAAACAGAAAAATGTGCGCGCTGATGCACCGTTAAATAAAATTAGTTTAAAATGATGGGTTCTTGGTTTTTGGCCAACACTTAAGGTAAATATTGTTTAGTAAAATATGGCTGTTTATTTTGTCATTGTTCTTCTTCTGCCGTCTCCTGTTCAACAGTCTTAATTATGTTTGCGGAACTCTTTCAAAGAAAAATGGAAATACATAAAATCGAGAGAGCATAAGGTACCTGATTATGCTATTTTGTGAAAATTGATTTCTTCCAATTCATTACTTCAGGCAAATTGGTAAAAAGAACAATTTGCATATCAGCCGTTATATCCACAAAAACAATTATTTCCAAATTCACTAGTTTCTTATTTCGGGATTCTAAATTCACGTGGAAATACCTTGTACATAGTTTACAAATCAGGAGGGCTTCTATTTCTAGCGTGAGCATGAACCGATGAAAACAATAACGAAACCTGATGGTGACGAATATTTATTTTGCTTTGTTTGTGGAAACAATTAAAGGTGCAGTGTCATGAGATGCGCATGCATGCGAGCGCGTTTGGTCGAGTGTTGAAAAGATTCGACAAATGTTTTCAAGTTTGACCAAACCCGCCGCTCGCATGCCTTGCAGCTTGTTGTTAACATATCATGACATACCGGCAAAAGCAGATCTCCACCAACAGCCAATTTCCAAAGGAAATGGTCCGATTAGCATTACAAAAACGAAAAAGGTCTTTTGGCAGGTGACAGAGTAGCAGAAGTCCAACACTTCCTTAGAGCAACGAGACATAGCAACAGCCCTGCTGACAACACACACAGCGACTTTGGCGATTACAGGTAATAAGAAGTATACATCATCATTGTAGAACTTACAACTTATCCATCTTTTCTTTATCTCAGTTTAATTCTCAAAGGGAACTCCGCCGCTAAAGATCCACCATGGCGCCCACTTCGACTTCCTTGCTAAATATGACGACCGGCCACAGCAACACGACAACAAAACCACACAATTTAGAGTTTTGCCCTCCTTTCCCAGATGCTACTTTTGAGACTTTGGACAGTTCTGTTCCATACTTCGTGAACGCTGCTTTGAATGTGCCACTGGCCATCGTGACAACCTTCACAAACCTCTTGGTTCTGTTAGCAATGCGTCACGTCTCTTCCATTCGCTTACCATCCAAGCTTCTGCTCTGCTCTCTTGTGCTGACAGATCTTGGCTCCGGTTTAGTTTCCCACCCTCAGTCCATTGCTTTTCTATTTGGGAAAGCACTTCATCTTCACAGTGCTCACAGCTGTTCCCTGTTTCGTTCGTATTATTCTGCCGCGTCGTTGTTCTCCTGTGCTTCGTTGCTCACCATGACAGCGTTAAGTCTGGACCGATACATCGCCCTATTTTATCATCTCAGATATCAGCAGATTGTGACGACCAGGCGAGTTTTTGCAGCCCTTACCTTCATCTGGTCGTTTTCACTACTTTATGCCTTGTCAAATTTCTGGAACACTGTATTGCGGCTAGTCTTCTTTTCAACAGGTCTTCCTATTTGCTTGCTCGTCATTTCTGTGTCCTACATCAAGATATACCGGCGTTTGCGAGGTCACCAGGTCATACAGGTTGAACCTCAAGCCGACGTCCAAGCTCAACAACAGCCAGAATGCACACTGAACATGGCGAAGTACAAAAGAATAGCATGTACCATGATGTGGATCTACGTATTTTTTATCATCTGCTACTTGCCATACTTGTGCATTTATTTAATCTCCTCAGCAGTCGGAGAAAATGCTCTCAGTCGGTGCATTCTGGAATTCGCCTACACAGGCGTTCTACTGAACTCGTGTTTAAACCCGTTCTTCTACTGCTTACGACAGCCTGAAATTCAGACTGAAGTTATGAAACAACTTCGCGGACAATTTTGTTGCCGAAACCCTCAGCAGTGAAGAAACCGAGATGTGCTGATCTTAAGAAAAAGAAGAATTGTGAGTTAAGTATGAAACCTGTTTATTATAAAAAAGCAGACTGTCGTGTAACAGGTTTTTTATTACGAGTTTTTAGCCTTAGATTATTAGAGGTTTGAATTTCCTGAGGAGTGTTCATTTACAATAAACTGTTCAACAACTTGTTGTTCCCTATTAATTATTTTACGCGTTCTGTTTCAGTTTAGCAATTCTTGTAAATTATTTTACGGCTGCAATTCTGTCTAAAGTCAATTTATAGAAAGAGTTAACCTTCCTTGCTGTGATTAATTTATTCAATGTCAATATGTAAGGAATGAAGACCTTCGCAATAATAGATAACGCTTTATCGGTAAACTCATTCATAATATAAACATTTAAAACGGTTCTCAAAAAGGCTCTCTTTTTTGTCAAATATTTGCCGTTTTTTTACGCTGATGACTTCAGGAAATTTTAACAGAAAACTTCACAGTTCACCTCTACTTTTCACAAAAGTGCAAGGCAGCCTAAACCGACATTATCACAAGCATTAAAATATGACCTGGATAACTTATAAGGTAGTAAACAGAAAAATGTGCGCGCTGATGCACCGTTCGATAAAATTTGTTTAAAATGACGGGTTCTTGGTTTTTAGTAAATATGCTCAACACTGAACGTGAATAAATAAATGTTTACTAGTAAAATAAGGCTGTTTATTTTGTCATTGTTCTTCTCCTGCCGTCTCTTGTTCAACAGTCTTTATTATGTTTGCGGAACTTTTTCAAAGATTTATGGAACTGGTCTAAAACCAAGAGAGCATAACGTAGTTAATTGATATGCTGTCTTGTAAAAATTCATTTCTTCCAATTCATTACTTCAGGCAAATTGGTAAAAAGAACAATTTGCATATCAGCCGTTATATCCACAAAAACAATTATTTCCAAATTCACCAGTTTCTTATTTCGGGATTCTAAATTCACGTGGAACAAGAGAAATACCTTGTACATAATTTACTCGGATACCAATCATCGGAAGTATTTCTAAACAATGGACCAGGACCGTATATATATAAGATTAGGTTCAAATCATCAGATGCAAACAATTTACAGTCACGACTGACTTGAATGTTTGAAAAATGTGGGATTTTTAGCGGGACAAAGATGACCCGGACTACGAAATAAAATACGCTTCTGATAAATTAGACAAAATCAAGGGAGAGATTTATGCACTTCGACACAAACTCAGAGAGATCCAAGCAATCATAAAGCATAAACAAGACATTTCTAAATTACGCAATGAAATAAGACAGTTTCTAAGCCATCAAATATAACGAAGATGGACAAAGGCTTAACTCGAAACTAATAATCTTGTTGAGTCGCACAAATACCTATGAATCCAGAAGGACACAAAGAATTTATCGAGAAATGCAAGAAACATGACAAGAGTTTGAAAGTAAAGCGCGTGGAAGCGGAGTTATGAAATACGTAAACTGCACATTGACAAAAGAATAAAGGTACAGGAAAATGAAACAGAAAAGCTTTTAAAATCACCACCCGTCCCCCTAAAATATATATCTTACGCATCTCATTGCTCGTGGTAAGCCGACGAGCTTAGGATTGTAGCGTGTGTGTTTTTTGTCATTGTTTTTCTGGGTTACGAATCAGCACACGGTCATTGGTTCACATTGCCACGTGATATGCGATGACGTAAGGTGACTTCGCGAACAACGTGTAAAGCTAGCTTTATCACATCCAAACTCAACACCGTTTGGCTCTGCGGAACATTCACGGATAAACTGGATTTTTGGGAACGATTTTGGCTTGCGTTCATAAGTTCATCGTCATAACCGTAAACAAATGTTTGATGGATTCGATTGTATATTTAATGGATATCGCTACGGGATTGCAAATAACTCTGTCGCCGCTAATTATTTAGCCCCGACAAACTTTCTGTGCCGACACGAAGAACCTCTGGGAAGATACTAGGCCAAAAACGGACACCAAAGCCATGACGAACTTGAGCCGTAAACAATGATGATTTAATATGCTTTTATACTGTACATGACATCCGTTGCCTCGTACATACTGTAGCTGTTTTGTAAAGTTTTTTCGCCGAAAGTATAACCGTTTTCTCGTCGTTTAAGACTCAACGCTGCCGGCTCTGTGAATATATTACATGTTTTGCTGCGCGCGAGCGCGACAGTTGTCAAAATGCTTCGGCTTATCGTACAGTGCCTGTTGAAATATTTCTTCCATTCGATCATGTAGTATTTGTTTTGCAGTGATAATTGTATACTAGAAATGAAACATACACCGAAATAGTCCAAAGCATTGAGTTTGTTAGTCACAAATGACTGAACTCGCTGTGAAAAAAACCGCAATAATATTGTAAACAAACTCTTGTGTTTACATTCCTCACTTTAAATTTCATTTTTGTTACGGAGCGGGAATACTCGAAAGCCTCACAGAAGGAACGCATTCAGTAAAAAATGTACATAAGTATTGAAGCGAAGGCTAGATTATCGTGGCCTCTGATTTTAGAAAAAGTGTTCGAAGAATCGACTGTGCATAAAAAGATAAGTCACGCATTACTCTTTTTTGAGCTCACTGGCCAACCAGTCTTGTTATGTATAAATCTGCACACGTCACTCCTTCGTCGCTACATACGTCACTACCTACTCCCTACACTACTCATTTGTATAGAAATCGCCCAAATAGTACACAGTATACTACTGGTATAAAACAATTATTTGCTTCAGTCTCGTTGAATTGCGGCGGATATTTACTTCGCCAAAGCGGGGAATAGCCACCGCCATGTCCCTTTACTTCGGCAAATAATTGTTATAATATTTATTGAACTGCCTGCAAACTAGTGCTGTAATGCAATTGAGGAGTATTTACCGTGAAGTGACTGACATAACATTTACCTTCAAACTCGTCTTCAGATTCGTCTGAAAAGGAGTAAGAACTGGTGCTCTGTTTCACTGGTTCATCCTGCGGTGCGCAAGACAAAAGAACATAGTTGTGCGTTTCATTAGTTACTTCTGCTGTTGGGGAAACAGCTTGCAAATCTTCACTGAGAGATGAATCTCTTTATGTACAAACGGTCCAATATTTCAAACCCTATTTTGACTACAGTTGTTAAAGATGGTTACGAATCCGGATCAATGTCATTCAAGGAGTGACCCTCTCCATTATGTTTCGGCCCCACTTCTGCCTTCCCACAAGGCATAGCGGAAAGACGAGCATGACCCAAATCTCTGAAAGTTCTAGTTTCGGTTATAACTTGTACGCTTATGCGCCAAATTATTAAATTACTAGAAATACGATAATCGCAGATATCCCCTCGCTCTGCCATTGATGGGACTTTTACTTTGGTACTCCCAACTAGAGTAGCCTTTGTTTTACCGAAATGTTGACTCAATCTTTTCTTCGAACTCAAGTGCTACACGCAAAGGAGGGAGAAAAGGAATAGTGTGTGTTATACTTTTGCGTTGAAAAAAAAAAAGAGTCGATTGCGTGACGAAGTACGTATTTCCCACGGTCGGCACGTCAAATTAATTCATACAGTCTGCCAAGCAACGTTCTCAAAATTTAATACTCAAATTTTGAAGTTGGTCGGCCGTCGTAGTACGGGAAAAAAGGAACACTGATTTTCCAATTTTGAATTCATAGGCAGTACAATTAAATAGGCTTCCTGTGCGATTCAGGTATGCATATTTAATGAGCTCGAATTGTTTTGTATGTGAACCCGCTCAAAACAGCATGATTTCTCCCAGAATCAAAACAAAATTGAACGATTTACTTCAAATTATACACGGGCTTCAGACCTAGCCATACTTCTAGGGTCTTGTGAACGATTGTCGCTGCAATCACCGCATGTCAGATTACAGCAATTGTTACAGTTTTAGTCTTGAAAGAAAAAAAAAGACACTGACTAAATAATTCAAGACTCCAACTTCCGATTGCTCTGAGCAAATACGGCGACAGAAGCGTATTAAAACACTACTTCGAGGGAAAATGATCAGCATACAGATTCTAATCCATTCTTGAAGTGATCGATAGATACGGGTAGGATATATTTGTCACGGTGATTGTTCGATTTCCACTGACTAACTTTTGTTGCTTGTCCTTTCTGAATAAGTATCTGAGTTTAACACAAAACGGCGTCCAAAGCTCCCGATTTGCTTCCAAGCGCTGTTCCCTTTGCGGAGCCGTTTCTTCGGCACGCTTCCGTTCATGATGCTGTCGGTGGGTTATAACATGTTTGTTGTCTTTTCTCTAGACGTATTTGGCGGTGTTCGATCGTTTCACGATTTCGCCTTGCCCGTGCCTGTTCCCTTCTCTTTTGAAGACGAGCTTCGCGAGACCGTTCTGTTTCAAGTTTTCCAGTTTTCAAATTCATTTTCGTGAACACAGTTACGTACAATTATTGCTTCGTTCAATTTTTTTTTTCTTCCGAATGTCAGTAAAAACACTGGCGAAGACGCTAATTGATAATTATTACGTAATTGCCTTAGGCACCTGGCCTAAAAAGTCGTACCTGACACTGACACACACGAACATTCAATCTCGAGATGGCGACACGCTTGGAGTCTTCAAATAAGGCGATTTTGCTTCATTAGCGTAGTGATTACTACCCTCGTTTCGCTCGGGGATTAAAGACGCTTGTTTTTTGAAGAAACAAGTTGGTTGACTGACTATTACTCTTGCCTACCTGACCATACATTTGCCTCGTGATGTTTATTAGAACCGTTTTCGGATGGCTGTCAAAAGTAATCGTGTGATTGTTTTGGTTTTGCGTTTACTACGCTTTCCGATTGCTCATAACAATTTTAATAGCAACATTCTTGGCCAATCAAGAGCAAAAGCAAAACTTGGTTGCGATATTCTCACGCAAGAAAGCAAATGGCGATGGCGTGTTCTGGCACTGCTGATTGGTTTGTAAAACCAATCGCAATTACTTGGTTTTGGTTTTGGTTTTGGTTTTGCTCGTACTTCTAATTGGTCGGACCTGTTTTTGCTGGCCTCATTGATTGGCTCTGTGATTGCTTTGGTTTTGCTCGTACTTCTAATTGGTCGGACCTGTTTTCCTCGCTTCATTGATTGGCTCTGTGATTGCTTTGGTTTTGGTTTTCAACAGTCATCCGAAAAGCGCTCTATAAACTTTGCAAGTTGACAATTTTGCAAAGTAAAACTAAAAAATGCCGCTTTAAAATTTGGCCTTCTTGCCTATTTTGAATCATTATTGTACGCTATAATTGTATAATAATGTTTATTCGATAAACTTTTAGATAATTTATTGATCAATCCTCATTCATAATGCTAAAGGTTCCTCACCCCGTCGGTGAACACACTTCTCATGTGGATACCGCTGCCTTTCTTGTGAGGCACCTTGACTTCTATGGCTCGCAAAGTTCTCTGAAAGTTGTCCACCAATACAGCCACGAACAGACTGCAAGACAATCAACAAAAGCACGTCACACACATATGGCTTTACTACAGAATACCCTGCCTCGGACCACCCCTCCCCCTTCGTTTCTTATGCATTCAATTATTAACAACAACCAACAACAACAACAACAACAACATCTCTTTATTCTACAGTATGGATACCAGATTGGCTGAAGTAATGACAAAAAGGGAGGAGGCGATGGCATCTCTAGACAATCTCAAGCATTCGAATGGTTCCAAGAACTCCGATGTTCCGATCGTGACAAAGTGCTACACCGACTAAAAACAATTTATCCTAAAAGAGGTCAACATATGGACTTGACTGTTGTACTGTTTTGGTTTCATGGGGGCGGGGGCGGGGGTGTCTAGGAGGTTCATAATAGTTATCCTCTGTTGGGTCTGTTTACGTTACTTGTCAAGTATAACTACTTACTTCATGAAAATGAAGTTTTCCAGGATGATGTATATTATGAGATATAATATAATGTATCCATAGCCTGAAGAAACAAAAAAACAAAAACAATAAAAACAAAAACAAAAAAAAAAGAAAGAAAGGAAGGAAGGAAGGAAGGAAGGAAGGAAGGAAGGAAGGAAGGAAGGAAGGAAGGAAGGAAGGAAGGAAGGAAGGAAGGAAGGAAGGAAGGAAGGAAGGAAGGAAGGAAGGAAGGAAGGAAGGAAGGAAGGAAGGAAGGAAGGAAGGAAGGAAGGAAGGAAGGAAGGAAGGAAGGAAGGAAGGAAGGAAGGAAGGAAGGAAGGAAGGAAGGAAGGAAGGAAGGAAGGAAGGAAGGAAGGAAGGAAGGAAGGAAGGAAGGAAGGAAGGAAGGAAGGAAGGAAGGAAGGAAGGAAGGAAGGAAGGAAGGAAGGAAGGAAGGAAGGAAGGAAGGAAGGAAGGAAGGAAGGAAGGAAGGAAGGAAGGAAGGAAGGAAGGAAGGAAGGAAGGAAGGAAGGAAGGAAGGAAGGAAGGAAGGAAGGAAGGAAGGAAGGAAGGAAGGAAGGAAGGAAGGAAGGAAGGAAGGAAGGAAGGAAGGAAGGAAGGAAGGAAGGAAGGAAGGAAGGAAGGAAGGAAGGAAGGAAGGAAGGAAGGAAGGAAGGAAGGAAGGAAGGAAGGAAGGAAGGAAGGAAGGAAGGAAGGAAGGAAGGAAGGAAGGAAGGAAGGAAGGAAGGAAGGAAGGAAGGAAGGAAGGAAGGAAGGAAGGAAGGAAGGAAGGAAGGAAGGAAGGAAGGAAGGAAGGAAGGAAGGAAGGAAGGAAGGAAGGAAGGAAGGAAGGAAGGAAGGAAGGAAGGAAGGAAGGAAGGAAGGAAGGAAGGAAGGAAGGAAGGAAGGAAGGAAGGAAGGAAGGAAGGAAGGAAGGAAGGAAGGAAGGAAGGAAGGAAGGAAGGAAGGAAGGAAGGAAGGAAGGAAGGAAGGAAGGAAGGAAGGAAGGAAGGAAGGAAGGAAGGAAGGAAGGAAGGAAGGAAGGAAGGAAGGAAGGAAGGAAGGAAGGAAGGAAGGAAGGAAGGAAGGAAGGAAGGAAGGAAGGAAGGAAGGAAGGAAGGAAGGAAGGAAGGAAGGAAGGAAGGAAGGAAGGAAGGAAGGAAGGAAGGAAGGAAGGAAGGAAGGAAGGAAGGAAGGAAGGAAGGAAGGAAGGAAGGAAGGAAGGAAGGAAGGAAGGAAGGAAGGAAGGAAGGAAGGAAGGAAGGAAGGAAGGAAGGAAGGAAGGAAGGAAGGAAGGAAGGAAGGAAGGAAGGAAGGAAGGAAGGAAGGAAGGAAGGAAGGAAGGAAGGAAGGAAGGAAGGAAGGAAGGAAGGAAGGAAGGAAGGAAGGAAGGAAGGAAGGAAGGAAGGAAGGAAGGAAGGAAGGAAGGAAGGAAGGAAGGAAGGAAGGAAGGAAGGAAGGAAGGAAGGAAGGAAGGAAGGAAGGAAGGAAGGAAGGAAGGAAGGAAGGAAGGAAGGAAGGAAGGAAGGAAGGAAGGAAGGAAGGAAGGAAGGAAGGAAGGAAGGAAGGAAGGAAGGAAGGAAGGAAGGAAGGAAGGAAGGAAGGAAGGAAGGAAGGAAGGAAGGAAGGAAGGAAGGAAGGAAGGAAGGAAGGAAGGAAGGAAGGAAGGAAGGAAGGAAGGAAGGAAGGAAGGAAGGAAGGAAGGAAGGAAGGAAGGAAGGAAGGAAGGAAGGAAGGAAGGAAGGAAGGAAGGAAGGAAGGAAGGAAGGAAGCAAGGAAGGAAGGAAGCAAGGAAGGAAGGAAGCAAGGAAGGAAGGAAGCAAGGAAGGAAGCAAGGAAGGAAGGAAGCAAGGAAGGAAGGAAGCAAGGAAGGAAGGAAGCAAGGAAGCAAGGAAGACAAACCGACTGCTCAGCAATAGGAAAATTTCACACCTGGGGTATTTAGGAGTAATTCAATCGGGCGGTTAATTGTACGATTCCTTGCAATACGACGTGAAACAAAAAGGGACAGTAAGGCCTGTTTTATACGTCAAGCTTCACACGCGTCGAATACAGTGCAAATTAGCAAATCTAATTGTTTCTGCTAATTTACATTGTATTTGACAAGTGTGAAGTTCGACGTTTGAAACAGGCCTTGCACGTACATACAGAATAACTTTGGTGCACCACAACGCAACATTTATGACACTAAAGAGTGAGAGCCCGGCTAGTGACCTGGGTGCTTGGACACGACATCACTGTACATGTAAAACCAGTCGTCTAACGTGATGAGCTGGAAGAGAGTGAAGAAAGCTTTGCCCAGGCTGCCAAACCTCTGAGGGGCCACCTGGTAAAACAGACCGCGTCCAATCACAGCAAACATGTCTAGAAAAGAGGCAGTCATGGAAAAAAAGATTTGCTCATCACATCAAACACGGTTAGCTAAACAAATGCAGTGCGCGTGGAATTATTTTTCAACTTGTAGCATAAGTCTGACTCTAATGCTACAATAGTTGTGCACTCTCTACTGCTTTGCAGCTCGCTTTTAAAATGACTGTAAATCTCTGAAGGCAGGCTAAAACTTTGGTAAAGGATACACAAGAAGAGTCCCTGCAGCATAACGATGGTACTCAATGCTTTGAAAGACTTTAGTATAGTGGTCATGATCACTTGGAGGTTCTTTAAAAACCTACAAGAAGAAATTAAAGCAAAAAGTTTGCCCGAGAGAGAAGACTGGTGTATTCTGTTTCACAAAGGACTACTTAACTATGTATAATGAACAGAAAATAACACACATCAACAACCTACATCAACAACCTATAGCAACAAATAACAACAACCAACCGCACCCCAGCAGGAACAGCAACAACAACCAAACAGCAAGGCAACCAACAGCAGCAGGAACAGAAAAAACAACAACCAACAGCAGCAACAACAACATTACCAACAACAACAACAACAACAACAACAATAAAAACAACAACACCCAATGGCAAAATAAATAAAACAACAAATGTTGTGTCTCAAAAGACCAGAAATTCAATCAAAGTTCCGTGGTCCATAAAGTTAGTTACCGGCAGTCCTAGTTGCTTTCAGCACAAATGTTTTCTGGATAGGGACGGTATTGTTTCATAGTATCAGTAGCAACAACTGATTTTGCCATCTTACGAAAGTGTTTAGTCCTGAACTACAAAAAAAACTTAGTGATCAAAAATACTGCCAGTGAAGGATATCAAAACTAGCCGGCAAAAGTCAAAAATATTTTGGAAATCGACTGTGAAGAATCAGCTATGAATAAATCAACTTTTGTCAAGCTGTAGTGAATATGCTTTAACATCTCACCTAATAGTTCGTAGTACCCTGAGGGCCCTCAGAGCTCGAATGGCTCTGAACATACGCAGCAACCTAAAGATTGCAGCCACATCGAACGAACCCACATTTTGTACAATCAACGGCAAGAGGAAATCCACAGTAGTAAACAGAACGATCAAGAGGTCTGACAAAAAGAAGCATGTTATCTTAGTATAAGAACAAAACAATCAAGAGGTCTGACAAAAAGAAGCATGTTATCTTAGTATAAAAACAAAACAATCAAGAGGTCTGACAAAAAGAAGCATGTTATCTTAGTATAAAAACAAAACAATCAAGAGGTCTGATCATCAGTTAGTATAAATAGAATAAAATAAAGGCACTCGACTCAGCAGAATATCTTGCACCATAACTTCAAAAGAAAACTCAAGTGAGGCGTACATGAAGCTAATTTTATAAGCTAGTTCCATGTCAAAGACAATCTTACCCATTATGTTCCACCCAGACTTGAAGAAGTATGATCTCAGAGCGTAGAGCTTTAACATAATCTCCACAAAATATATTGCGAGGAAGACGTTATCCAACGCAGAGAAATACCAACCTGAATGAATAAGATAGATCTAAAAAATAAAAATTTGTTGAGAAACTTGCGACACAATCTATGATAAAGTCCGTTACCAAAGATCGTATAAACGAATCAGTCTGAAGATACCTAACAGAAAGGCACCATGAAATGCAGAACAAAGCCTCTACACACCTGCGCTTACAGCGGTACTTTCATCGGTCTGTGTTACGAGAATCACCGTGTTCAGGAGAATCACAAACAAGATGGATACCCCGAATATTTTGGACTGTGTCAATTCGTAGATGAACAGTCGAAACTCGGCGGCATTCTCGATTGTCTTGGGTGCATGATGGTGAGTTCGGGTCATTTTTAAGTTACTGACAGAACTTCAAGTGAAGCAGAAACACGCCGCCATTTTGTATTAGGATTGGGGAAGCCTGGGTACGATGGTGTGACTTGTGACGTCACGTCCCAAACGTCATTAATTATTCAGGATCTCCGGCCTTGAAACTTGCTGAGCTAAAGGTTGAAAGGGAGTTGGCATTTCTTCTTTACATACAGTTTAGTAGTTTGATTGGCCCTTTTGCACTTTGAAGATGCCTGAGTCAGCAGAGCATTGGCCAACACCAAAGTCATGACCCAACTTTTCCTCTTGATATCAAATTGATCTGTTGCTTTTATTTTTCTACAAGTAAAATTAAATATTTTTGGTATAATCTATATTTTAAAACAAATCAAGTAGTCGCATTGCAAAAAAAAAAAAAAAAAAAAAAAATGCCTTCAACTTACATGAACACACTTTTCCACACAGCTCAGATTAGGTTACTGTTCATGCATCAATGCTTTCTAAGAAAAGTATGCATCAAAGTGCATGATATATCAAATCTGGGAATGCAATAAGGTATTTCTTAATGCTCAATACTTTAAAGTCCAGTTGCTTTAAATGCACAAGCACATCAGTAAATGTACATGTATATTGTATTTTATAACCTTTTACTTTTTATGGTAAGTTACATTACATGTTACAATAAGTATCTGTAAGAATTACCCTATCTTGACATTTTTTGGAGTTCATTCTTTTTGGTATTAGTACCTACCAATAAGTTATTTTGAGTCAAAAGATGTGCATCAGCTCTGTTCAGTTTTTTTTTTCTCGTTCAGGTGCACCAATAATACTGGAAAACATTTGCAGACTGTTCAGAATATCATCAGACTTCCCTGTATCACTGCAATCAATTGGATTCACAGGTCACTGCTAACATCATAACCTGACTTAGCAGATAATCCACAGTCCACTCCAAGGATGTCAGCATACTCTTCAAGTATCTGTTGTCCATTGAGTTCGATTCATTCAAAGGTCTCTACTGACACAATACACAGCCTGACAGAGACCCACAATGGGCTCTTTGCATGGGAACTGGCACATAGCTTCAAAGCTAGGCTCTTCTGGCATATATAACTGAAAAGGTTACCTTGGGAATTTGAGCATGTATCTACCCTGAAATGAAGCATGTGCATCTCCTCTGTAGTGTAGATGCCTTGGTGCTTTAGAGCAATAGAAAACTTCATGGCGAACTTCATGCCAGGTTAGCCTCGCTTTGAATCCAAGATGGTGGAACCATGCAATGAGCGAATGAAGACTATCTCATGAAACATACATCGTCCATTGGTTTCATTCACAGATCATTGTTCCCAAGGTCTTGGGCCTCTCTTGTTTTCCCATGTGTCAATATTAACTTTGGAACTGACTTCCTGTTTAAAGACAGAATTAAAAACCTTGAGCCTTGATGAAATTGGCTCGAATATGCAAAACTAATAAATTATTGCCTCTCTATTAATCCATTCCGAGCCCACAGAAATCATGTAAACTGTAACTACTATGAATATCACCAACAATCTCAAAACAAATTGATCAATATTGCTAATGAATTCAGGGCTCTTCATTCTAATGTTTGCACTGTGACAACTACATGTATTGTTGGCTGCTGAGTCACATTCACATTAAGAACATCTGAGCTATAATTTACAATACAGTAAAAAAGTGTTAGAGTGGCTCACAAAAATAATACTGCTTAATACCTGATAAGCTTCTTCAAGGGTGATTGAATTTTCACGTGTTGGGAACATTTTGAGAGCTTCCTCTTTATTGATCTACAAACAAAAAAAGAACAGAGACATCTGAAGAAACAAAACAAGCAGACCAGCATCATATATTACTTACCTGTACTATAAAATATACTCTGGTTCTTATCAATTCCCAAGTGAACATACGTACATCATGTACAGTCATGTACACTCTTACAAATTAAAGAACAGAGGTCTGCAAAGGTCAAGAGATGTAACAGTTGTATGATGTCAACCTGATATGTGTGCTAATTAATCTGAGTTTGCACAGACAGTAATCACATGCACAGTGGGTGACCAATAACACATTTACCTGATAAACTGTAATGGAGAACTATAAAACATGTTATTGTTTTATGACAAACTAATAAAATACAGTGTACTGGTTATGTCCATAATCAAACAACTTACCATCTGATACTTGTTATCTCTTCGCTTGATCTTGATATCTGTAAATTCCTTCAGACCAAATGAACCACCAATGATCAAGACCTGCATGAGATCAGTAGATCAATGATGACAGGCAAATTATTGTCAGTAGCTACAGTACATGCCATCTGCCCTGGCTACAGTACCGCTTTCAGAAGCCCTGCACTGCACGGCCGCACCCCCAGCCCTTTGCTGCAGGTCCCCAGCCCTATGCAGCTGCGTAGCACGGAGTTTCTGAGAGTGAAATACTGTACAAGTTTTTACAATGTTTCAGTTTCTCGCTTTGTGATTGACTTAAATTTTCATTATCAATAAGAGTACAGACACATAAAGTTGAGTGCTGACGAGAGTGATTTGGACGAAGAAGGTGAATTCAGCTTCAATTTTACCTCAGTTCTTGTAAAAGCAACATTCGGCATTTGTAGTAGAGAACCAGAAGTGGTCAGAGGCAAATTTCCTTGAGCTTTGTCTTGAAATTGTCAAGAAAACTGCAGCAGAAAAGCGTCTAGTTTCATTTCTTTCCAACTTCTTTGACAAATTTTATTTTGCACACGCGAAATGCTCACGTCAAACTGTCACTTTTAGGCCAATGAAACGTCTTGAATTTTAACCTCGACCAATTAGAAAGCGGGAAAAGTTGTTGACAACATTTCGGTCAAATCGAACAAAATCCAGTTTTCTTGTGTGTTTTCCCCGCGTCGTTGCTTGAGTTTCGTTATTGTAAAAAACAAATTGACGTCAGTTTTTATGTGTCTGTCCTTTTATTGATAATGTCGGCGAAGCGCCTCGTGGATCCACAACTTTTTGACAATGTTGTGACGCGTTTCATGATCAATAAGAGGACAGACACAAAAAACTGACGTCAATTTGTTAAATTTTAAAATTAAACAAGTAAGGGTACATGAAACACAAATATTAGCTGACGGTAATATAAATAGATTTATAATTATTCCTTGAGTCCCTTGAGGTACTAATTATCGAGACTGCCATCCTGTTTTTGATTTTGTTAGTCTGTCTGTCTGTTGTCAGGCAATCTCTTTCATGTAAAAGACTGATGGATTAAGATGGAAGGTCTGTAATTGCGAAGCAAAGCTAAGCAAAACAACATCATTACGGTAAAAATTGATTCAGCAGTCCCAGAGTAATTTGAAGTCAATGTAAACAAAAGGTCGTGCGTTATAAAGTAAATCAAGAGGATATAGTCCATAGTGTATGAGCCAAATCTAACTGCGGTCATCGCTTCTTCTCTTGATAAAACTGAGCTGCTCCATACACCCTGAGTGTATTGCGGGCTTTTCTCGGTGGTACGGCAAAATGGATATCACGTAACATAGAAATCTCTGCATAAAGCAACCGCTGTCTAAAACCTACCATCATCGGCACACCAAATTTAAGGAACCTTTTATGTCGCACGTTAAGATTTAGTAGCATTTTGGATGCCATCTTGATTCCGCGGAGCCGCGCCTTCTTTGTGTAACCACGCCTGATGCCCAGGGCCCTTGGACGAGTCGCAAGATGGCCGCTTCGGCAGCGAGTGGGAGAATGTTTCATCGCATTCTGCTTGCTGCCCGCACTTTTGCGACCACTAGTGGACGACGCGTAAGTGGAATCCAGAATTTCAGTCAGTTTCCTGTTTTTAAACAAGGTGAGAAATTATCTGGCGTGCAGGAAATATGGTGCGCTGTACTGAAGTGTAGTGAAAAGTACCAGCGCTCGGTGTACAATAGTAGCACAAAACACCCTTAGCCCTAAGTTAGGGTTAGGATTAGCTAGGTTAAGGGCTGGGTCAGTTGGAAATTTGTTCTACTACACCGAGTCCTTGCCCGCTGAACCCAATGAGGTCCAATTTGAAATTAAATTCTGTATTGAAACGAGAAGTTTGCATCATTCATAAAATTGTGTTGATTAGTTGTTGAAATATTCAATCAAATATCGACATTTAACC
This sequence comes from Plumapathes pennacea, assembly GCA_964036295.1. Lineage (NCBI taxonomy): Eukaryota > Metazoa > Cnidaria > Anthozoa > Antipatharia > Myriopathidae > Plumapathes > Plumapathes pennacea. Next base: position 5,674,616 of record OZ038469.1, on the reverse strand, counting down.
CTATTACTCCCAAATACTACTCAAATTGAAGATTCTCCCAACCTTTTGAAAAGGAACTGTATGAGTGATTATTGTAGTGTAATGAGAATTGATATTTCAAAGCTTTCATCTGAGCAAGTTATCAAAAGCCAAGTTCTCTTTTCAGTTATATATTAGATATTTAGTGAGAAACTAAATAAAGAAATTGAAGCACATTATTGTATATAATAGACATCAATAGCATACGTTGACCTTAAGGGGGAGGGGGGGGGGGGGGGGGGGTGTTAAAAAGCAGGTATATGTAGGGAGTGTATATACTGTAACTAACAGTTGTACTACAGTGTTGACAACCCCTTGCTTACTGTATAAAACCCTTTCTTTTTCTGTGACAGGGTTATTAACAAAGGTAGTCATTCCAACACAAGTATTCTTTCACAGAGAGCTTGCTTCCCATGTATCAGGTACAGTATTATTCTACAGTACAGACTAGCCTGTTCTTTTTGAATTTTTGCACCTTCGCTGCAGAAGGTCATATGACATTTTTGAACATGTCACTGAACAATTTGGGTTTTCATTTTGTTGTGGCAAATTTGAAGAAGAGTTTGGGCGTTAGTACTGCATGCAATTAACTTTTCCCAATATCGATCTGAAGTCAATAAATTATACTTTCTGGTTATTAATTTTTTTTTTTTTTTTTTTTTTTTTTTTTGTATGTGCTGCTGGGTATCAAACATGCAGTTACTCATTTGTAATATTATTTTTGTTTGTCCACGGTTTTGTTTTTAATTTCCAGGTGACTATGAGAAACTATGGGCAGCAGCTACTGGTGGCAGAGGAACTGGACGTGGAAGAAAGAAGAAGAGAGTTAGGGGAGTTGAACCAGAACAACTGAAATATGGTGAGAAATAGGAGTGTAAGATTTGTGACTAATAAGTTGACTGTCTGAATAATATCGTAATGTACACAGATACCAAATGAATCCACAACCAGTCAAATACAGTTCAATAGCTCAAAGTACCCCTTCAATATTTTACCAGAGGTATTTTACCAAAAATGTGGTTTTACAGTATCTCCTTCTCAGATGATAGCTGATTGAGCTATCAATTCCCACTACATCACTTGTGCATTTTCTATTTGACTAGTTGAGAGAATCTGCATTTTGAGTTTGAGAGTGAAAAGGTTAATATCACAGGGTTCTGAACCTGAGCTTTATTTCTCTCTTGTCTCACATTATATAAGATCTGGAATTAAAAGGTCAAGGTAGTTTTTAGCTGGGGCATCCTAGCAGCTTTATGCTGAAAGTTCTCATAAGCGACTGGTCTCTATTGTTACAGCACATGGCTGCTTACGAAATTCCATTCTCATAAGTAATTAACTTGACACAGCAAAAATATGTTTTTCAGCCGTGTGGCACCTTGCTTTTGAATCAGCGGTTATTGAACAAAATTGTGGATCTAAGTACAGATTTCGTAGTTAAATGCAGCACTGATCGTAAAACCTCAAGACTTAGCCAAGAAACTCAATACTAGGACTCTATACTCAACTATAGGTTTAAGTTAGTTCAATGCATTTTCTAATATAGGTTGTGCACAAGAAAAACAAGGCTTTCCCACAATGTGAAATTTTAATTTGAATCAATTTAAAAGTTAGATAGGCATGATGACAAGCATTGACCAATGGAAGTGACGTCAAGAACATATTTCCGTGGTGTTGACCAGCTCTACAGGTAGTTACTGTACAGCCACTTTTTCAAATTCCTGAGATGGTCATTTACAAGAGCTTCAACTGTATGCACATCAATACAGTATTGATGTGAACTCTGTCCCTTTCTTCTCCAAAGGCAAGGCTGGTTTGAAATGGGAAGGATTTAACACTCCTGTACTCCTGGAGGATGGGAGCGAGGCAGGAGAGAGAAGGAAGAGAGAAGACGAAGATGGCCGCAAGGAAAGGTTTGGCAAGAAGTGGCATCAGCGGGGCTGGAGTGGCACATCATGGCCAGGAAGGAAAGTTGGCCATCCAGAGAGTCCTGACAAAGGTGAAGGAGTTTACCATTTCACACCTACAGTAGCCTGCATAGCAAGCATTTTCATTAGTTTCTGAATGCATACAAATATAAAAAGCAAAAGAAATTGGGGCAAGCACAAAAAACGTACTAGGCTATTTCACACCTTAATGTTAAATTTGGTTCCCAACCTGAAAGAATGTATTAATTAATCATTAGAAAAATAGGTGAGTAGCACTTTCAGATCAATTGAAATTCTTCCCTCAGATGATTCAGATGGAAATGGATTGTTGTTCATCTTTTGACTTTCAGGGGTCCTTAAAGTGGCAAATCAATGAATAGCAATCCATTTCCATCAGACTTTCTCAAGGAGAATATGTCAATGATCTGTCCTTGTACACTGTAGAGGTGACTGTCTTATACTGGTGTCCATCTTGAAAGAATTAACTGCATTGTACAATGTTGTGAATTTTGCTCATGTCTGTTTTGAGTTCAAAACCAGATGTACAGTTAATTTGTAGGTCTGCTGATCAACAGAGTTAACCTTAAAAGTGCATGAAATTTGGAGTTGGTAGTAGTTTATACATATTTGTGGATTTTCAAAGTGTGATGGATCCTCTCTCCTCCACAGAGGTTTCCTAAGGGAGGGGGAAGGGGAGGGGATAGAGTAAAAGTAGGCGAGCTTGGAACAACAGGAAGCCTGGATGACCCCTATTCACTGTGCTAACAAGGTCCCACAGTAAATGGCTCATTGCTGTTATGGATATCCTGCCATATGAAATGGTGAAGCTAAATACTGTGAATAAATACAATATATACATAAATAGACAAGTATAGTGCTAAAATGTAATGACATTTGTTAATTATTGTTTTCTAACAGAGGTCCTGGACAATTTTGACTCAGTTGTCATTGAGGTTTGTCTTTAATGCATTTTATAATATTTTATGGGTTACTCAGAAAATAGCATTACAATTAGTTCTATAATAGAGTAACAAAATAACAAAGCAAATTCAGTAAAATGGATATTAAAAAGTCAAAGAACCTCTTGTTTGAGCACATTTAAGGACAATATTATTCTGCTCCAAAGTCATGTTTTGTTTTCTTGCATCATAGTGTGTTAAATTTGGCAATTTTTGCATGCTATTTTTTTGCGACACTTAATTTTTGTGATTTATTCTCATTTGCGAAACTTTCAAAATTTAGTATTGACAAAAGCAGAATAATGTAACACATGTTGTGTTGTTTCCAGCTTCGTCGTGTGAGTAACATGACTTCAGGTGGCCGCAAAAGAACACAGCGTGCACTTGTGGTGGTGGGAAATAAAAACGGTGTGGCTGGTAAGGAGTGTTTCATTCATCCATCAGAAGATACATAAAGTACAGAGTAGTCCCAAACAATTTTGAGAAAAAAAAAAAGTGTCAGATTGAAGTATTTTTTACACTGTATATGTCCACTAAGCCATCATGACCTGGTTATTCCATGCACAATTGGGCTAAATTTTTTTTATCTTTTACCCTTTTACTCCCATGGAAAACTAGCACTAAAGGGAACTAGATTTTAAATGCGTCGGCGTGGAGAAAGAGCCAGCCCACTGGTTCGTTGGAGCAAGTTTTACTACCATGTTTGATCAACTTCAGTTTCTCACTAGAGCTATGTCATTCAGTTGAGAGAATATGGCATTTGATGTAGCTTGCCCAGATGAAAACTGATTGAACTGTTTATTCTCACTACATCACCCACACATTTTCTATTGATGGTTAGGAGATTCTGTAATTTATAAACTTGTGAGTGAAAGGGTTATAAGTTTTATAAGTTCAAAATTCTGCAGTCTGTTGGCCTAGAGGACGAAAGAAATAGTTTGGTTAATCCTGGATTAGCTAATGTTAATCGGCCTTTGAACCAGACCCAGGTGACAACATACCGAAGTAAAATGGGTTCATCAGTATGTGGTTTGATGAATAGTGTTTGAAATATCCCTTCTGTATGTTGTGTAAGCATTCTGCATTTTAGCAATTTTAATCTACAGTATTCAATATGAACTAAAACCTAATCTACCATGCTATTTCCTGACCAGTGATACAAATCTAACTTTATGTTTGATGTTTGTTTGATTGATTGATTGATTGATTGATTCATTTATTTATTTGTTTTTTTTTTTTGCTTATTATTTTTTCTACAGGTTTTGGTGTTGGCAAAGGTACTACAGCCATGAGTGCAATTAGAAAGGTAAATTTTCTATTTTATGCACACAATGTACATGAATGATGTATAGTGTACGTGTAATATTTTCAAAGCTCCTACAGTATGAGAAATAAACTAATGTTCTGTTTGTTCCAACTACTAACTTGTACATCATAATAAACCAAGTACTCATAAAGATCTTTGTTTGCATCAACAGGCCAGAAACAAAGCTGTAAACTACTTGTACTTTGTTGAACGTTGCGATGGTCACACAAGTGAGTTACTTTGTTTGTATATCATACTGACGCGGCCGATAGGTGGTGTCGCCATAACAACTTCCATAATAGGGTCGTTTGTACGAGAGAAAATAAGCCATTTTGTGCCATTTATACGAGGTGTTCACATCTTATGTAAGCCGCGACCTATTTTCTCTCATATAAGCAGCCCTAATATGGTATATACATTGCGCTGGTTCGCTTAGTAAGATATTTAATAAATTTCCACTGGTTTGCCATGGTGTGGACTCTTATTTATCACGATTTACGTCATCACATGGTCAAAATTAGTTGCGGACTCACTCGGCGAAGCGCCTCGTGAGTCCACAACATTTTGACCATGTGATGACGTAAATCGTGGTAAATAAGAGTCCACACCACGGCAAACCAGTGGAAATTTGTTTTTTACCACAACATTTAGAAATATACAGGAAACTTTCGTTGTATTTCGCTGCAAAACGTGACATGCTGGCGTCAGCATCGTTGTCTGGACTCTTATTTACCACGGTAAATCGACCAATCAGAGAGCGAGAAACTAGTGTGTTGTGGTAAAAAATAATTTTCCATTGAAATAAAAGAAAGGAAAGCGTTTTGACCTTTATCATAAGGAAGATATTGTATTTGTTACTTACTGTAGCCATATGGCAGGGAGTAGAAAGAAAGGAAGGGAAAAAAAAGAGAAATGTTTATCAGTTTATAGTTTCGCTGGTAAAACAAGTGATTAAAGATTAATAATACGAGGTACAGTTGCTGTGTGTGTTACCTTTTTTCATCTTGTTTCTGTCCTACAGTTTACCATAACTTTGAGACTTGTTTCAAGAAAACAAAGATATTTTTTGAAAGGAAACCACCAGGTAAAGTACTCTTTGATTCTTTGGGATGTTGTAACGTCCCCTTGAAGCTATAAAGTATGGCATTACTTTGATAGTGTATCCTTTATATAAGATGTCTCAGCCAGACGTTAATACCAGGTTATAAGCCGTTTCGGATGACTGTCTTAAACCAAAACCAGAGTACAACAGAGCCAATCCCAGAGGTCGTAAGAAACACATTCAACCAATCAGAGGCCAAAGTAATCCGCGTTTGGTTTTATTGTGAAGAAAGAACCAATCAGCAGTGCGGTAACAAGGCATCGCCACTTGCTTTCTTGCGTGAGACTATCGCAATCAGGTTTTGCTTTTGTTTCTGATTGGCCAAAAATGTTGTTAAACTTGTTTGAAGCAATCGAACCTTCCTCAGCTTACTTTTCGTCCTGTTCTTTTGCTTAACTTGTAAAAAATAAAATAAAATAAACAAATAAAAAATAAAATACTGAAATGAAATGAACTGTATGTGCACGCAATAAGAGTTCCGACTTATGGTTGGATTGCACTGTATTCTGGGTAAGTGTGGCTAAAAAAGGGGAGTACCAACTTTACAAAATCCACCATTTTGTATTTCAAGCTTGGAGCTTGGTAGATGTGTACGTTTTTATAACAGATAGAAGTTGACTAAGCTCAAAGCGTGAAGTGCAAAATGGCGGATATTGTAGAGTTGGTGCTCGCTTTTCCAAGCCAAACCTACCCAGAATACAGTGCGATCCAGCTCAAAGCGGGAACTCTTGATGCGTGACATAAATGACTTGATTGATTGATTGATTGATCGATCGATTGACTGATTGACTGATTGATTGATAGGACATTTCTGAGATGCCTGCTTGCTCTGTTTTAAAACGAGGCCTAATGCAAAACTGCATACAAATGAACATGTGACTGAAACTCTTGTTTGTTTGTTTGTTTGTTTGTTTGTTTGTTTGTTTGTCTGTCGTTGTTTTTTTACTCTTTTTAGGTTTTGGACTGCGTTGTCAGCGTGGCATCAAGGAAATTTCGGAGCTGCTAGGAATAAAAGACATGCGCTGTAAGGTCCTGGGACCCTCGACTCCACTCAGCCTCGTCCGGGCGGTTTTCCAGGGACTCACAAGTCAGGTGCAGTGCAGGATGAATGTTGTAATTACAACTGTAACTACAAATAAGGACTTAGCGACTACCTACTGTAAACACCTCACGAGTCAGGTGCAAAAGGCGCTCGCCCCAGTTTTCATGCGGTCAAGAATCGAAAACATCTTTTTACACGGAAACGCTTGCTTTACAGGCTACAAACAAGGCCGCTTGTTCAGCTCTTGAGAATTTGTCTCGCCCCAGTCAATTTTTGAAACCTGGTTTCATGCAAACGTTAGAAAGGCTTCCAGTATACGCTGACCTGGGTCCGGTCAATACGCCTTGAATGAGAGACAACCTGGTTCTGCATTTTTATTTATTTATTTATTTATTTATTTATTTATTTATTTATGTACTTATTTACTTATTTATTTATTTATTAATTAATTAATTAATTAATTAATTAATTAATTAATTAGTTAAATAAATTAAATTAAATTTTTATTTTTTTCAAAGGAAACGCATCAAGAGTTGGCAGAACGAACCGGGCTTAACGTCGTGGAGTTTCGACAAGAGCGCGGTATGTTGCCCGTTGTCGTGGCGAGCCCAAGCGAAGAGTCCAAAGGAAAAATGTACAAGACCCAAGCGAAGAGGAAAGACTACGACTTGAAACAGATATTTGACCCGTACAAAGGTCTGCACAGGCCCAAATCTCGAGCGCAGTTATTTTAGCGAGAGCTCCACGTCCCAAGTTCACCGCTGAAACCACAATTGACGGCTGTTAATGCCTGACATCCCCCGTTCAGAGTTGAGCATGAAGGAGCACAGGACTCATCCCCTAGACTCTTGATAATAAGCTTCTTTTTAGTCAAATTTTCCATTGAGCAGCGTCAAACTTGGTGTCCTCGCGAAATGTTTCGGGCCACGAGCTCGACGCTGGCTAATGTAGCTTGGACACGTCGATGTGTACAAAATGACGGTAAATTTTGAAGTGAAAAGAGAGCCCCATGTGAAGTTTAATTTCATATAGCTGAGGAGACTACTCGTAACCTTTCAAGTGGAGCGTGTATTGAAACTCGCTTTAATATAAAAACTTTGCCACGCTGTTGTGCCGAGAAGAGCAGTTTGGTCAGTTTTCATTGCTGCGGTTTTGGGCGCCATGTTGAATGGCGTCACGCGCGCGCATGGGTAGTTGCCACCTTTGCCCAGTTATCCGTGAGGAGGAAACAACCTTTATGCTTCCAACAGCTGTATGAAAAGCTCTCTGGAACTAACCAGAAGCCAAAGTATTTTGCAAAGGCCATATTCTCAAGGTTGCGCGCGCATCCAAGCTTGACGAACCAAGACAATCTCGTACCCAGACTCTTTCGCTGTCTTACGGCGCATGCTCGACGAAAACGAAAGACTCTGGAACAGGCCAGATTTTCAGTCCGTAAATAGCGGACTTCCGGTTAAACTGCGCATGCCCAAGGGCAAAATTTATTTTGCTTTTACGCAACTGTTATTGTTGTGAAAAGGGCTTGAAAGTGAATAAAAAGACCCCTACATTATTGAAGAGAAACGGCATCAAGTTTTAGAAGCCAGATCGTAAAATTAAGATGTTTCCGTTGCGCTGCGGCCAACGCAACGGATTATTGGTCGATTGATGGATATACTGATTTTAACAATACTGCATACAGATGTACATATAGCCTGGTCATGTTTAAATGTTCAATTTGTACCCGCGAAGAATGTTACACACAATTTGCACATATGACATAAATACAAAGCACAGAAAACAATTCAATACCACCTCAACCGGGACCATAACAGACAATTAACCGACCCGACAGCATGGCACATGTAGAAATATCTGAAGGCTTTGTCGCTCTCAGCTGGTTCTGTAGCTGACGGAAATGTGTTTCAAAGTTGCCTGAAAACATAATGTACCGACAGGAAGGAACCTTCCTTCGTTTAAAAATCCCAACAGCGATTACTGTCAAACAGCGCTCGATGGCGAATGTGACGTTTAACTACAACAAGGCCAGAATTTGGCTGCAAAGCCATCGCACTGGGTCAAGTTGCACTCTAGTTAACTGCTGTATCTGGTTATATTCGCTTCCTGATGCAGATGCAATCAGCTGGGTGCCTGCAAACTTCATCGTTCCCGGTGAAAACTCCGCCATGTTTGCCCGCTGGTAATTCCGGCTGATGTTCCGGCCGGTCGTATTTGCATTGTTTGAAATAACCAATCAGGATCGCCTAAAAATCGGTCTGTTCCAGAGTCTTTCGTTTTCGTCGAGCATGCGCCGTAAGACAGCGGAAGCGTCTGGGTACGAGACAATCTCGTACCCAGACTCTTTCGGTGTCTTACGGCGCATGCTCGACGAAAACGAAAGACTTTGGAACAGACCAGATTTTCAGTCCGTAAATAGCGGACTTCCGGTTAAACTGCGCATGCCTAAGGGCAAATTCATTTTGCTTTTACGCAACTGTTATTGTTGTGAAAAGGGCTTGAAAGTGAATAAAAAGACCCCTACATTATTGAAGAGAAACGGCATCAAGTTTTAGAAGTCAGATTGTAGAAGTAGGATGTTTCCGTTGCGCTGCGGCCAACGCGACGGATTATTGATCGATTGATGGATATACTGATTTTATCGATACTGCATGCAGATATATATACAGCCTGGTCATGTTTACATGTTCAATTTGTACCCGCGAAGAATGTTACACACAATTTGCACACATGGCATAAATACAAAGCACAGAAAACAATTCAGTACCACAACTACCGGGACCAAAACACAATTAACCGACCCGACAGCATGGCACATGTAGAAATATCTAAAGGCTTCGTCGCTCTCACTGGTTCTGTAACTGACAGAACTGTGCTTCAAAGTTACCTGAAGACATAATGTACCGACAGGAAGGATCCTTCCTTCGTTTAAAAATCAGAGAAGCGATTGCTGTCAAACAGTGCTCGATTGCGAATGTGACGTTTAAGGACAACAAGGCCAGAATTTGGTTGCAAAGCCATCACTGGGTCAAGTTGCACTCTAGTTAACTGCTGTATCTGGTTATATTCGCTTCCTGATGCAGATGCAATCAGCTGGGTGCCTGCAAACTTCATCGTTCCCGGTGAAAAACTCCGCCATGTTTGCCCGCTGGTATAGATATTCCGGTCGTGTTTGCATTGTTTGAAATAACCAATCAGGATCGCCTAAAAATTGGTCGAAAGTGTTTCGTGCGGTTTTGAGGATGTCAGAACATCTGCTTTTATAAATAAAATTCGCATGAATTTACTTGTGAGACGCTCCACTATAGTAATCGTTTCTTTTACGTTTATATGCCGCCGTCGATTAACGACCAATCGATTGAGGACCGCAAAATAATTTTTATCCAAACACCTTCACCATCAAATTATCTTTGCTCGTCGGTTTCACTTAGGTGGTTCATTTTAATGATTATTTAAATGTGGACTACAAATATCGCAAACTGTCAAAAAAATGCTTTAAAATACTTAATTATATATTTGACAAACGGCTTAAACACAAGTGTCTAATACTATAAACTATGCAAAATATACAGTATTTTAAATGGTGGGCAATAAAAGCGCAACAGAAGTTGCTAAAAGACCTAACGAAAATAAAGTAAGGACTTTCAATCTATCTGAAATGGAAAAATATCCGAGACTTTATTTTTCGTTTTAAGTTCAGCATAATCAAAATTTGTATATTAGGTTTCTACTGTACCAGGTGCAATTATCAGTCAATTTAGCAAATAATGCATACACAAGGCGGTTAGGCCAAAAACCATAATTAATTAGTCGGTCTTGTTAAGCGTGCTTGGAGTCAACGATGAAGCAATAGTTGGTAGTCAGTGCCAGTGTGATAATAATTAAAACCACATATTCTGCACGGAAGACCAGTAGAGGGAACTTTTAGCTTCAAAACAAAAGGAAGGTAAGAAAGATTCAGTCTTGTTTACCTGTTGAATATCAGAAAAAAAAAGTGCCGCTCGACTTGTTGATTAAAATAGCACAATCGCTCAAACTGCAGAACACAAAATGATAAACTGCTGCATCTCGCTAAGAATAAACAACAGGTCAAAAAATGAAATTGGTTTGTCAAGTCTGCTTGGGACATTCATGAATTATACTTGGATTCATCTTGATGAGACGTTGAGCAAGCTGTGTCAGTAACTATGCATTTATCATGTTTACTGCTGAACGGATCACCTTTTGCAGCAGCCAAAGGCTGCCCTTTCTTTTTATAACAATATAAATATCAGTATACCAAAGAAGTGCGACATTTTACACTGAAGCGACTATTGTACTTTCAACTGAGACTTGAAATTCAAGGAAGAGGACTGTTTTCGCCGCAAAGAAAGCAAAACACGACCAACAGAAGACTAAAACAATATATTCGCGCAGTTCCATGTTATCAACTAAAACGTTTCGCTACTTTGGTGCGGTTTTTTTTACCAGAAATTATTATTACGTAAAATCAATCGTCAGCGTGAAGAGAAATAAATGACAACGAAAAAGAGGGATCACGCGAGATTCTCCTCTGTAAAATTATTATTATCAATACCGCACCTCAATGATGCGCGCAACAGAAAATTCTGATATCGGCACTTCCTAACAGCCTACCTAGAAAAGGCGACTAAAACTCGAACTGTTGAGTAAAAACACTACACTGAAAAATAGAGTGAAAGCGATGAACCAGAAGTCTCTTCTCGCCTGACATGCACCTGCCGCGCAAATGTATTAGCTTCGAACTATCTTTCAAAATCCTAACTATTCCCTTAACGCACCGAAGAACGCAAGAAAAAAAAAAAAAAAAAGAAAAAAAGAAAAAAAAAAAGAAAACATAATTTCGCTGCACCTACATAGAAAAAACAAAAAGATAGAAATGTAATTGGTTCGTCGACGCTACTTTGGACATGGCGAAGTTATACCTGCATCAACTTCCTTATGATCACTTCTACAACCAGAGACATATATACCGCCATCTGACGAATACTTTTCACTTGACTCTGAAGATGACTTCCGCTCAGGTAGTCGAAACGTCAGTCACCAACAACAGTCTTTCTGGAGACTACTCTAACCCGGACGATCACAACCAACCAACTTCCTTATGATCTTAATAAACTGTGCACACTTTGCAAGTCTTAGGTATAATGTCGACATTTCTTTTGATGACTCGTTGCTCAATTTTTGTGCGAGTGTGTGTTTCTCTGAATTCCACACTTTAACACAGTTTGGCTTTCACTGTCAAACGTCGCTCCCTATAAATACAATATAAGAATAGAATGAGCCAAACCTAGTTTTCTCCCATGACTGAGTTTGTTTCGGTTTCAGCCTCAAAAGAGAAATGCTGCCCCTTTGGCAAGTGAGTCTCGGGTGGTTCTTAACTGTTGTAACAGTCACTGGTAACGGCCTAGTTGTCTATCTGATCACAACGAGACGAAAGCTCAGAACAACAACAAACTGGTTTGTCTTGTCACTTGCGGTGGCCGATTTTGGCGTCGGAACATTGTACTTTCCAATTTCTACTCTCTGCTGGACTTATCAAAGCTGCGACAGAGAACTAGTTGCTGTACATGTCGCAATTTATATCCGGTATTTCTTTTCTTACGCCTCAGTGACCAGCCTGTGCACACTAACACTGGACCGTTACCTCGCCGTCGTTAAACCACTGAGGTACGTCACCTTCATGACGAAGAAGCGCGTGGCTCTTCTCATATTTGCGGCGTGGGGCGTGGCTTCTTTAATTTGTGTTTCTCTTATTGCAAAATTTTTCGTTGTATCACAAAAAACACAAGAAAGTATGGATAAGAGTATCTGGCTGTGCGTTGCTGTCCTTTGCTTTGTCGTATGTGTTTTTCTGTTGTTTGCTGCAGCACGGATATTTCTCATCGTGCGAAGAATTGCGAAACAAAACAATGCACTGACTGCCCAGCTGAACTTTAACTACAGAATACAACACAAAGTGGCGTTCAAGGCGCGAGAAACTGCGTCAGCGAAAATGGTCGGTATCGTGGTGACAATCTTCATAATCTGCTATTTACTAGACATAGTCGATGGTATCATTTACATTTGGTTCTCACGGAATACAACTCTGCTCTTGATACTACGATTAATTAAACTTGTGAACTCTGCGGTAAATCCTGTGGCCTACGCTTTCCACAAAGCAGAAATCAAGAGAGAACTAAGGCGACTGTTCCGCTGTAACAGAGGAGAGGTTCACAACAACTTGTTTGTAATGAGAGGATAACAGAAAGAACAATACAAATTGCAGTTGCGTAAACATCGAGTGGAACAACAACCAGGATCATAGAACAACTGCCAGATACCGTAAATCCTCAAATAAGCGCCCGGGGCGATTGTTTCAATTTGGGATAAGGCGCGCACTTATTTATTTTTCCCTGGTCATTATTTTTGCAATGCGTAACATTTGCCTGTAAAGAACATAATGTTAGTATTATTGTACAACACCATTTGTATAGATCTAATGGCGACACACTTAAAATCATGTAACGTCGATTTTGATTTCGGTGATGGTGTCATTTTACCGTTTGCGCAAAAACAACACATTTTGCAGAGGGGAGAGGGGGGGAGTGGCGCTTATTTGAGGGGTGCCGCTTATTTCAAATTTTGGCTTAGAAGGGCGTCTCGGGGATTTACGGATGGCAAAATATCAGAAACAGGCATTTCACAAAATTACTAAAATGACGAATGGATTTCTTTTATTGGTTTCTCAAGCTGTATGAAAAGCATTCTGAACCAACCAGAAGCCAAAGTATTTTGCAGTTGGCTTAACTTTAAACAAGACCAATCAGCAGCGTGACGAAACGCCATCACCACTTGAATTGCTCATTGTACTTGCGCGAGAGGATCACGATTTAGTTTTCCTTGTTATTATTTGGCCAAGAATGCTGTCAAACTGTTTGAGCCAATCCAAAAGTGTAACAAAGTAAACGCGAAAGCAAATCGATTGATAGTCGCGCACGTAATAGACCCTTTCACGGATTTCGATGCACGATGCCTGTGTAATCAGGACAAATAAACTGCATACACATTCATTTTTCTTATTGGTGGAACTTCGGATCACTCCAAATTGGCATTTGCAAGCTTTCAGTGGTTCTAGATTGTGAGCGATTCACTATTAAACCGAGACTTCTTCGCACGCGTCGCCGCCGTATTTGTTTGTTCTTGCCCCGATTACCCATCAAGCACCGAAATCCGTGAAGGGGTCTATAACAGAATCTCTTACTGTCATTTGTACCGAAAGAGCGTCCAGTTGAGGCATTTCTGGAAAAGAATTGATAAATTCAGGGCTTGTATATATATTTTTCTTTTTTCCTTTGTTTAATCTATTTTAAATTATGGGAATAGTTGCACATCTTGATTGGGAAAACCTAGCAAGGGATTCGTGTTGTCAGTCAAAGCTACCCTCTTTTCAGGCTTTTAAATGAAGAAAAAAAAAGTTTAGACCTATCCAGCATTAGCCAATCACCGTATTTCACGGAAGTCCCGCTAGTTGTTCTATAATGTTTGTTACTTTGTTTATTGTTACTACTTGTTGCCGTTGCTGTTGTAGTTTATTTTCTCGTGCATAGAGGTTTTTTGTTAACTGTCTTATACGAGATATGTACTTTAATTCAAAATTTAATTTGTCACCAAGCTAGATCAACTTTTTAGTTGTTTCTAGGTTAACAAGTACTTCTGAAAGTAATGTATTTGTTTGTTACTAAAAGCAAGCTCCGTATTTTTATAGGGTCCCGCTATATAGTTACTGTTATTCTGTAAATGACTAAAAGTTGTTTTTGTTGTTGTTGTTGTTGTTGTTGCATCTATCATTTTCATAACTTGCATCTGTTGTTACGAGTCTTTATCCGCCTCTCATAATAATTAGCCGTGTGCTGTTTGGTGCTTATATTTGTACACAATAGTATAAAGCTCATTGGTAATCATGAAAAATACAATTGCTGTGAGTCTGTCTGTTCAGTTTTTGACACAGATTATGAACGGCAGAAGAATGCAGGCATCGGTTGCCTTTTATGTATCACAGCGTGTACATAGCGTGCAAAAGATCAGAGGGGGTCTTGGCACGAGTTGGCAATCTCGACGCAAACCTCTCTCCGACCTTTCACGCTCTCAAAGGAAAGGCATGCCGCGCATGCGCACTGACTCACCTACCAACCCAGGAAGATCCTGGATTAGTTTAACCTGGAGCAGTATGTCAACCAATTTGCACGTGAACTGGTTTTTTTCAGTCTGTAAACTCATCAAAAGAGCGCTCTGGCAAAAAATTACGCTATAAATGTCAGCCACAACACATTCTCTTTCAGCATATCCACGTAAAGGTCGATAACATTTGGCGTTTTACCTTACGAGTCTAAAATTAATTATTTACAGTGACGTCGTCTGTAGTCCGGGGTCTTCATGATCATCCACACAGGAAATGACGTCATTTTCTTGCCTTATTAGCTCTATGTACAGCATGTCTTCCTGCATTATCGTCTCCAGTCTCTCCCAAATTTTTGTAAAGCTCGGTCGCTCAGCTGGGTTCTCTCTCCAGCACTGTCTCATGATGTCATACCTACGTTTTAGCAGGATTTATTTAAAAACTTATAAACTTAAAAATAATAATAATAATAATTTAAAATATTAATCTAAATTTTAAAGACGGGTGGCCAAGCGATACGCAATTCGAAAGCTTGGGTCGACTTGGTAGTCGGTTTGTTTGTTTGTTTGTTTGTTTGTTTGTCCGTTTGTCCGTTTGTCTTATATCGCATGAAACTCACAACATTTCCTCGACTAAAAAGTATCTCGTCACTTACATTTAACTGGGTGGTACTAGCCTTGGCTTATGTTTGTTATATTTAGTTATACATTAATGCTGTTTGCTTATAAATTTATAATTTCCTTGAAATGTTACGGGAACTCCCACTACCACTCGGAATATTTAGTAAAAGAAGAGGGCTTGAAACATGGTCTTGAAACAAAAAATATTGCATAAAATTATGTCGCCAAGTAAGTAATGTAAATAATGTCAAACACTGTCTAGTTCAACTCCCGTGAGTAGTTTTGATCTCATTTCTTTCTTCTAGATTTTAGAAATGAAGTGTCCTATTCATTCTGTTTGAGTGTTAAGTTCAACAATTATCTGTCGAGAGCTTCTCAGTCTAAAATTTCAAGCTTTGTTAAATCAGGCACAAAACCTTGTTTTGAAGAACAAAATGTTTTTGTATTTCTATTTGGTGCAGTTGTGAGTTTATTACAATTTCATAACCCGGATAGATATGCGGCGCAATAAATTTTGAAACATTCCTATTGATTACTCACTCCACTTGTCATCTATTCAATCAATCACTGGCTCACCTTCGCCCTTCTTCTCCTCAACCACCCCAGCAGGTTTCCATTTGGTACATACTCGAGAATAAGCTGCATTGGCTCAGACAAAGTAACACAACCAATCATGCTGACGATGTTTCTGTGTTTTCCTGTACATTTCATCAGTTCGATCTCTTTCTCAAACAATATCTTGTCTGGCTTCCAAAGCGCTCTTATCTGCAAAATAATCTAAAAAAAAAAAAAGAAAAAAAAAAAAAAAAAAAAGAAAAGAAAATAGACAGTTGACTCTCAAAAGGAGATTCATCGCTCACCTCGCAATGTCTTGACAGCTACGTTAATCATCTCGCTCATTTTCTCCAGGGTACAATCAGTGACAAAAGTTCTTGGGACACTTTCAGAAATTGATGTATCTCAGACACAAGTCATTGACCAAGCGTACTGAAAGGCGCGAAACCATTTTTCTCCCCCCTCCCCTCTGTGCAATGTTGCGTGTGTTTGGGAAAACAAGTTTAGGCCACTTCAACATTGAGCGGGGGGGAGGGGGGCTGTCTTTCAACTGAAACAGTAGAGAAATTACTGAAATTGTTCGAGTGTCCCAAGACTTTTGTCACTGATTGTCTTGACTGGTTATTCAGGAATATAACAAAAAATATGCTTTACACACCTGTTATGACCTTGATTTCGGCTAATTTTCAGTAAAAGTTTACTTCTGCAAAAAACGTATTGACATCGCTCAACGTCTACCGAAATCATGGCATAATTGTTTCAATTGATGCTTTGACTAATACCAACAGATGAGAAGCAAGTGTGATAACATAATGTGCTCGTAAATATTGTTCCGATTTTAAAAGAAACTACTATGAATACATATACAGTGTCTTATAGACCCACCAGATGCCCTTAGTTTGTATGTGGTTGGATTTTATATGAAATATGTGATACCGCTGACCGCGCGCGGGCGCCCACAGACGCGTAATCAAATTATGTTTCTAGCCGGAGGGTCGGATGCAGGGTCTTTTTGGTCGCATTGTAAAAAATTACGATTGTTACTAGTGATTAGTGAAGGTGTAATTTTGTTTGAGCAGCGGAAAACTGAATAACGGAGCACTTTAAAATGTGCGCGAAAGTGAGCTTTTGACGGGTCAAACAAATCTGCTTACAGATGTGAGCTCAGCAGAGCGAGCCGGGTAAGGAAATTGCCGCTAATAGTGCAGCTTTAGCCGAAATAGCTGCGGTGTTTTTTTGAGTTCCATCAACGGGTCCTGGCTTTAGTCCAATTAAACTTAAAAGCCGGAAAGAATGTGACAGCGTGACACTGCTATGTTGAAAATAGATCTATGAACAGTTTTCTGTTCGTATTATTTATTTATCAAGATTCTCTAAAACAAACTGATCGTGAAAAGCCACCAAAATCAGACCAGAGGAAGACGAACTCCATTGATCAAAAACCGATTTTGGCACGATCAAAAACACAAGAGCACAGAAATCAATGATAAGATGATCTTTCTTCGTCTTTAATCCATGGACTTTATAAACTGTGTTTTAAAAATTATTTCCAGTCTCCAAACCGAGAGGGCCAGCTTTGACCCAGTTACTCGGGACAACTTTTTTCCATGTAAACGCTCGTAGTTAAACTTGACTCGGGTAGGAGGGTGACCCGGGTCCCCTAGCCGTGAAGGGGAAAGAACCTTTATGCTTCCAACAGCTGTATGAAAAGCTCTCTGAACCAACCAGAAGCCAAAGTATTTTGCAAAGGCCGTATTCTCAAGGTTGCGCGCGCATCCAAGCTTGACGGGCCAACACTTTCAAATTAAACTTTGGAGAAAGGTGCGGAGAAAAGGCACAATCGTCGAGGTTAATTTAACGACTTGTCCTTTTCATACTCCACACAAATGCAAAATTTAGAAACGAAACACACCCTGTAAAATTCCTCAAAATACTCGATCCGAAAACACAAAATTAACCAAAGAACGCCTCCTTACGATAAAAAAAAAAAAAAAAAAAAAAAAAAAGAAAAAGGTCGACAAAATGTTTCATCGTTTAATTTTAAAACACTCAGTGCACACTACTTCTGCCGAAAGTTCCGTGCGGTTTTGAGGCTGTCAGAACATCTGCTTTATAATTATAAAATAAGATTTGAATTATTGAATTTACTTTTGCGACGCTCCACTATAGTAATCGTTTATTTTATGTATATATGCCACCGTCGATTAACGACCAATAGATTGAAGACTGCAAAATAATTGTCATCCAAACACCTTGACCATCAAATCATCTTTGCTCGTCGATTTCTTAGGTGTTTTATTTTACTGTTTATTTAAATGTGGACTACAAATATAGCAAACTGTCAAAAAAATGCTTTAAAATACTTAATTATATATTTGACAAACGGCTTAAACACAAGCGCTTAATACTATAAACTATTCAAAATATAAAGTATTTAAATGGTAGGCAATAAAAGCGCTACAGAAGTTGCTAAAAGACCTAACGAAAATAAAGTAAGAACTTTTAACCCATCTAAAACGGAAAAATACCCGAGACTATATTTTTCGCTTTAAGTTCAGCACAATCAAAATTTGTATATCAGGTTTCTACTGTACCTGCAGGTGCAACGATCAGTTAATTTAACAATAATGCATACACAAGGCGGATGAACAAAAACCATAATTATTTGATCGGTCTTGCTAAGCGCACTTGGAGTCTACGATGAAGCAATAGTTGGTAGTCAGTGCCACTGTGTGATAATAAACCACATATTCTGCACGGAAGACCAGAGGGAACTTTTAGCTTTAAAACAAAAGGAAGGTAAGAAAGATTCAGTCTTGTTTACCTGTTTAACATTAGAAAAAAAAAGTGCCGCTCGACTTGTTGATTAAAATAGCACAATCGCTCAAACTGCAGAACACAAAATGATAAACTGCTGCATCTCGCTAAGAATAAACAAAGTGTCGAAGAATGAAATTGGTTTGTCGAGTCTGTTTGGGACATTCATGAATTATACTCTGATTCATCTTGATGAGACGTTGAGCAATCTATATCAGTAACCATGTATTCAGAATGTTTAAGCTGTACGGATCACCTTTTGCAGCAGCCAAAGGCTGCCCTTTCTCTTTATAACAATATACGTATACCAAAAAAGTGCGACATTCTAGACGGAACCGACCATTGTACTTTCAACTGAGACTTGAAATTCAAGGAAGAGGAATGTTTTTACCGCAAACAAAAGAAAACACGACCACAGAAGACTAAAACAATATACTCACGCAGTTTCCATTTTATATATCAAAAACGCTTCGCTACTGTGGCGTCGTTGTTCCCAGAAATTATAATTGCGTAAAATCAATCGTTAGTATTAAGAGAAATATATAAATAAATGACAGCGAAAAAGAGGGATCATACGAGAATCTCCCCAGTAAATTATCATTATTAACACCGCACCTCAAAGATGCACACAATGGAAAGTTCCGATATGCCTCCTTAGAAAGGGTGCCTAAACTCGATCTGCTGATAAAACACACTACGCTGAAGAATAAAGTGAAAGCAAAGAGCCAGGAAGAACATAATCTCGCTGCACCTTCGAAGAAAAAACAAAAGACCGAATAATGTAACTGGTTCGTCGACGCTACGGGACAATGGCGAAGTCATACTTGCATCACTGACTTCCTTATAATCTTAATAAACTGTGCATGCTTTTCGGAAGTCTAGCTATCACTAGTGAGGATATCGTTGGCATCATTTCCCGCTTTTGCACGGTTGTTTGTGTAATTTCTCGTAAATCACTAGTGTCTAATATAATAAAAAGAAAATTACGCGGCGGCTTGAAGATATGGATTTTATTTTCTCGTGGTAAAAACAATATTTTACCACTCGAAAATAAAATTCATATCTTCGTGCCGCCGTGTAATATCCTCCATATATTTGTCACAGGCTCTCTATCCCAAATGCAATATAAAGAGGTTATTACACGGGAAGGAATGCAATACGGCGAAGTATTTTTACGGGTCGGTTTTATTTTTTCGAGCCTGCTTCAGGCGAGAAAAAATAAAACTGACTCGTAAAAATACAGCCGTATTGCACGACTTTTCGTGTAATATATTGTTTATTATACGAAAAACGAAGCAGGACAAACATTCTCGCCGCGCGCAAAATGGAACAAAAAATGACGCGTTCGTAAACTTTGCTTGCGAAAACTGACCACGTAAGCTAATGAACCAGTTGATCTGGTTCCTGACGAGTGCAATACGCTCCCATATTTGCACTCGTTTTGGCCCGTATTTGCACTCGAAAATGTGAAGTCGTGTAACATTTTATGACCCATCAAATATTTCCTTCCGGCGCGTGATTGGTGGAATCGTGACACGTGACCGAATAACGTCCGCTCACGAGCGGACGTTATCAGCGAATAACCCCCGCCTGGCGAACAAACGCTGTTTATTGACAATATCCGAATACAATTTTATATACTAATCACAAAAACCCATTACGAGATGACTAGCGAGGAGGACATCAATTTATTGGTCGAAAAAGCAGTTCCAGAAAGCACCAAAAAGCTTCACAGTCCCCGCGCCATTATTTGCGTTGCGAGAGAAAATATTTGAAGGATAATAAAGACAATAAACTACTTTTGGCTTCGGAAATATGCACGGATAAATGTCCTTGGACATTATCTGTTCCTCGAAGCTCACAGCTGCCCTCGAGCTTCGCTCTCGGGCAACTGTTCGCTTCTCGGAACAGATAATATCCTCGGATAATTATCCGTGCATATTTCCTCGCCAAAAGTAGTTTATTGTTTATATAACATAGTCGCAATATAAGCCACGTCCTGATTGGTCGAAGAGCGTGCTCCATAACTTTATCGTGCACGCCCGTGCTCAATAATATGACGTGAGCATGCAAATGCCGCTTCCTTTCGACTTTTTCTAGCTTTCCTCGTTTATAAAGTAACAGAAGCTTTACAACTAAGAAGAAAATAGCTTTATTTTCCGAAGAAATTTGTACTACATGAAGTCAAACCGGCACCCAAAGGAAAACAGTAATCAAGTCTGAAAAATTCTGTATTTCAACGGTCGGCACAGGAAATTGTATGAATCAAAACTCACCTATTTCTCGACAGCTTAATTCTCATGGACTAGTGAAATCCATCACAGCAAAGATAAATATCCGTCAAGCCTTCAATGGCTTTGAAATGAAACGGCGTTCATTCATTCCGAAAGCCGCTATACTTGCAGTGTTTACAGTACAGTTTGCTGGCAGCTCGAATAACAAACAAGTCCGCTCGGCAAACATTTCCATCTCTTTCGCTTATGGTGATTGTTTACATTCTTCGGCGGATCACTTTGCTTCTCCAGACCCGCATTGTCTGCTATAGTTCAAGGTGAATCTCACGTTGTCTTGAAGCGGCGACTTGAAGCGTTCATCTTCAACAGTTGTACCGTTCAAAACATTTACATCGTCACGAATTCCAAAGTCACCGAAGGCTGCTGGCTTTCACCACGCCAGGTTAACAGTACTTTCAGTGTTTTCGTCGATTAAACGACATCTTTTTCATCGACACTCATCAACTTTTAGCTGGCAGAAATGTTAGTAAGTTGTGGCGTGTTTTCAATCATCCAATGAGAAAGTTTGTTTTGCCTTTTGCGCGTCGAAAGAGAATTTTGCATTCAATCAGAAATGAAAATTTGTTTTCGCTCGTAATTTCGTTGTCTATGTTATAAAAGAATTGGTTCATGCTTTTAGCTGTGCATCTATCGAGTTATGGATGCACTTGAGAAGTTGGGAGAGCACTCGTGAAGCTAGAGTTGCTCTCGGCTACGCCTCGAGCAACTCTTACGCTTCTCTCGTGCTCTCCCAACTTCCCGCGTGCATCCATAACTCGATAGACGCACGCTAAGCATGAACCAATTCTTAAATAGAATGATCCAAACCTAGTTTCCTATCATGAATGAGTTTGTTTCAATTTCAGCCTCAAAAGAGAAATGCTGCCCCTTTGGCTAGTGAGTCTCGGGTGGCTCTTAACTGTTGTAATAGTCATTGGTAACGGCCTAGTCGTCTATCTGATCACAACGAGACGAAACCTCAGAACAACACCAAACTGGTTTGTCTTGTCACTTGCGGTGGCCGATTTTGGCGTCGGAACATTGTACTTTCCACTTTCTACTCTCTGCTGGACTCATCAAAGCTGCGATAGAGAAAAAATTACTGTACATGTCGCAATTTATGTCGGGTATTTCTTTGCTTACGCCTCCGTGACAAATCTGTGCGCACTAACACTGGACCGTTACCTCGCCATCGTTAAACCACTGAGGTACGTCACCTTCATGACAAAGAAGCGCGTGGCTCTCCTTATACTTACGGCGTGGGGCGTGGCGTCTTTAATTTTTCTTTCTGTTATTGTAATGTTTTTCGCTGTGTCCCAAAAAACACGAGAAGTTATGGATAAGATCTTATGGCTGTGCGTTGCTGTTTTTTGCTTTGTCGTTTGTGTTTTTCTGTTGTTCGCCGTAGCACGGATACTTCTTATCGTGAGAAGAATTGCAAAACAAAACAATGCAATGATTGCCCAGCTGAACTTTAACCACAGAATACAACGCAAAATGGCGTTCAAGGCGCGAGAAACTGCGTCAGCGAAAATGGTCGGTATCGTGGTAACAATCTTCATAATCTGCTATTCACTAGACATCGTCGATAATATTTACTTTTACAGTGGGTTATCACAAAACAAAACTTGGATCTTGATACTGCTGCGATTAATTAAACTTGTGAACTCTGCGGTAAATCCTGTGGCCTACGCTTTCCACAAAACAGAAATCAAGAGAGAACTAAGGCGACTGTTCCGCTGTAACAGAGAACAGGTTCAAAACAACTTGTTTGTAATGAGAGGAGGACAGATGGAACAATACGGATTGCAGTTACACATAAATTGAGTGGAACAATAATCAGGACTGTAGAACAACTGGCAGATACCGTAAATCCTTGAATAAACTCATGGGGCGCTTATTTCAAATTTGGGATAAGGCGCGCTCTTATTTATTTTTTCTCCGGTCATTATCTGTGCAATGCATAAGATTTGCCCATAAAGAACATAATGTTAGTATTATTGTATAATGCCGTCTGTATAGATCTAATAGCGGCACACTTAAAGTCATGTAACGTCGATTTTTATTTTTGGCGATGGTGTCAATTTACCGTTTGCGCAAAAACAACACATTTTGAGAGGGGAGAGGGGAGAGGGAGGGGAGGGGGTATTTGAGTGGTGACGCTTATTTCAAATTTGGCTTAGAGGGGCGTCTATTCGGGGATTTACGGATGACAAAATATCAGAAACACAGGCATTCTACAAAATGACTAAATTGAAGAATGCATTCCTCTTTTGGGTTTCTCGCACTGTTTAAAAAAGCATTCTGAACCAACCAGAAGCCAAAGTATTTTGCAGTTAGCTTTATTTTAAACAAGACCAATCAGCAGCGCGACAAAACGCCATCAGCACTACGATTGCTTATTGTACTTGCGCGAGAGGACCACAATTCAGTTTTGCTTGTTATTATTTGGCCAAAAATGCTGTCAAACTGTTTGAGCCAATCCAAAAGTGTAACAAAGTAAACGCAAAAACAAAGCAATCACGCGATTGATGGTCGCGCACGTAATAGACCCTTTCACGGATTTCGATGCACGATGGGTAATCAGGACAAATAAATTGCATATACTTTCGTTTTTCTGATCGGTCAGGAACTTCGGACAAATTGGCATTTGCAAGCTTTCAGTGGTTCTAGATTGTGAACGATTCACTATTAAACCGAGACTTCTCGCACGCGTCGCCGCCGTATTTGTTTGTTCTTGCCCCGATTACCCCGAAGCACGAAATCCGTGAAGGGGTCTATAACAGAATCTCTTACTGTTATTTGTACCGAAAGAGCGTCCAGTTAAGGTAGTTATGGAAAAGAACTAATAAATTCAGGGCTTGTATATATTTCTTTTCTTTTTTCTTTTATTTAATCCATCTTAAATTACAGGAACAGTTGCACATCTTGATTGGGAGAACATACAATCCTGGCCAAAAGTATGTGGGACACTCTGAAAAAATGCTATGTTTTCACCACCACTCCTTGTTTAACAACGAAAGCGGCTCCTGTTTCCGAAACTTAGTCCTCCCCCCTCCCCCCACACAATGTTGCTTAAAGGGAGTGCACTTTGAGCACATTCATTCAACATTGTAAAGGGGGAGAGGGGCGGGAAGAGGGAAAGTGTCATAGTTTTTAAATAAAAGGCTAAGTGTCCCACGACTTTTGGCCAGGATTGTAGCTAGGGAGCCGTTTTGTAAGCCAAAGCTTCTCTTTTCAGGCTTGTAAATGAAAAAAAAAAAAAAAAAAAAAAAAAAAAAAAAAAAGTTTAGACCTATCCAGCATTAGACTAGTCTTGCTTTGAACAACTGGGCCCAGCTGTTTAGACAGAAATTGCGCATCAACCTAATCTTGCATATCGTACGGAGACGAGCTGTATTACTAGCGCTTGCTTCACTGTGTGCGCTAGCAATGCAGGGCAGAGATGCCTCCGTACGATGTAAAAGATGTGCATGGAGGAAAAGGAACATTGTAAAATACCATTGTGGGGCGGGTGAATTTTGTAATGCCACAGCTTAACGCGACGCAGGCGTGTAGATAAATAGGGAGTTTAAAGGGGGAACCAAGCTATAAAGGGCAAGCCCCGCATTATTTAGCCTGTGTGCAGCCGTACCCCTAGTTTTAGGGTTAGGTTATGAATAAAAAAACAAAAAAACAATATAGTTTATAGTTATTTTAGCGAGAGCTCCACGTCCCAAGTTCACCGCTGAAACCAAAATTGACGGCTGTTAATGCCTGTCATCCCCAGTTCAGAGTTGAGCATGAAGGAGCACAGGACTCATCCCCTAGACTCTTAATAAGAAGCTTCTTTTTAGTGAAATTTCCATTGAGCAGCGTCAAACTTGGTGTCCTCGCGAAATGTTTGGGGCCGCGAGCTCGACGCTGGCTAATGTAGCCCGGACACGTCGATTTGTGCAAAATGACCGTAAAATTTGAAGTGAAAAGAGAGCCCCAAGTGAAATTCAATTTCATATACCTGAGGAGACTACTCATATCCTTTCAAGTGGAGCGTGTATTGAAACTCGGTTTATTATAAATACTTTGCCACGCTGTTGTGCTGAGAAGAGCACTTTGGTCAGTTGTCATTGCTGCTGTTTTGGGCGTCATGTTGAATGACGTCACGCGCGCGCATGGGTAGTTGCCACCTTTACCCAGTTAGGCCTGTTTATATGAGAAACAGTTGGCCCGGGGACCCGAGTCACCCTCCTCTCCGAGTCACCCTGGGCGCGCCAACTATTCATACATTTCTTCATAAATCGAAGCGAGCGTTTACATGACAAATCACAACTTGCCTCGGGAGCCCAGGGTGACCCTGGGGGCAGGGACACTCGGTTGATGAGTTAGGGTGATCCTTGGTGCCGGACCAACTTTTCCCCATGTAAACACTGTGGCTTGGGAGGAAGGGCCAACTCGCGTTTACAAAACGCTGTTAAAAACAAAATTTTGGCACGACAAAAACACAAGAGCACAGAAATCAATGATAAGATGATCTTTCTTCGGTCTTTAACCCATGGGCTTTATAAACTGTGTTTTAAAAATTCTTTCCAGTCTCCAAACCGAGAGGGCCAGCTTTGACCCAGTTACCCGGGACAACTTTTTTCCATGTAAACGCTTGTAGTTGAAACTTGACTTGGGTAGGAGGGTGACCCGGGTCCCCTAGCCGTGAAGGGGAAAGAACCTTTATGCTTCCAACAGCTGTATGAAAAGCTCTCTGAACCAACCAGAAGCCAAAGTATTTTGCAAAGGCCGTATTCTCAAGGTTGCGCGCGCATCCAAGCTTGACGGGCCAACACTTTCAAATTAAACTTTGGAGAAAGGTGCGGAGAAAAGGCACAATTATTGTCGCGGTTAATTTAACGACTTGTCCTTTTCATACTCCACACAAATGCAAAATTTAGAAACTAAGCACACCCTGTAAAATTCCTCAAAATACTTGATCCGAAAACAACAAAATTAACCAAAGAACGCCTCCTTACGATTAAAAAGAAAAAAGAAGAAGTCAACAAAATGTTTCATCGTTTAATTTTAAAACACTCAGTGCACACTACTGCCGAAAGTTCCGTGCGGTTTTGAGGCTGTCAGAACATCTGCTTTATAATTATAAATAAGATTCGAATTATTGAATTTACTTTTGCGACGCTCCACTATAGTAATCGTTTATTTTATGTGCTTATGCCACCGTCGATTAACGACCAATAGATTGAAGACCGCAAAATAATTTTCATCCAAACATCTTGACCATCAAATCATCTTTGCTCGTCGATTTCTTAGGTGTTTTATTTTACTGTTTATTTAAATGTGGACTACAAATATAGCAAACTGTCAAAAAAATGCTTTAAAATACTTAATTATATATTTGACAAACGGCTTAAACACAAGCGCTTAATACTATAAACTATGCAAAATATATAGTATTTAAATGGTAGGCAATAAAAGCGCTACAGAAGTTGCTAAAAGACCTAACGAAAATAAAGTAAGAACTTTTAACCCATCTAAAACGGAAAAATACCCGAGACTATATTTTTCGCTTTAAGTTCAGCACAATCAAAATTTGTATATCAGGTTTCTACTGTACCTGCAGGTGCAACGATCAGTTAATTTAACAATAATGCATACACAAGGCGGATAAACAAAAACCATAATTATTTGATCGGTCTTGCTAAGCGCACTTGGAGTCTACGATGAAGCAATAGTTGGTAGTCAGTGCCACTGTGTGATAATAAACCAAATATTCTGCACGGAAGACCAGAGGGAACTTTTAGCTTTAAAACAAAAGGAAGGTAAGAAAGATTTAGTCTTGTTTACCTGTTTAACATTAGAAAAAAAAAGTGCCGCTCGACTTGTTGATTAAAATAGCACAATCGCTCATACTGCAGAACACAAAATGATAAACTGCTGCATCTCGCTAAGAATAAACAAAATGTCGAAGAATGAAATTGGTTTGTCGAGTCTGTTTGGGACATTCGTGAATTATACTCTGATTCATCTTGATGAGACGTTGAGCAATCTATATCAGTTACCATGCCTGCTTCAGGCGAGAAAAAATAAAACTGACTCGTAAAAATACAGCCATATTGTACGACTTTTCGTGTAATATATTGTTTATTATACGAAAAACGAAGCAGGGCAAACATTCTCGCCGCGCGCAAAATGGAACAAAAAATGACGCGTTCGTAAACTTTGCTTGCGAAAATTGACCACGTAAGCTAATGAACCAGTTGATCTGGTTCCTAACGAGTGCAATACGCTCCCATATTTGCACTCGTTTTGGCCCGTATTTGCACTCGAAAATGTGAAGTCGTGTAACGTTTTATGACCCATCAAATATTTCCTCCCGCGCGTGATTGGTGGAATCGTGACACGTGACCGAATGACGTCCGCTCACGAGCGGACGTTATCAGCGAATAACCCCCGCCTGGCGAACAAACGCTGTTTATTGGCAATATCCGAATACAATTGGTGGCTCTTAACTTTTGTAATTGTCACTGGTAACGGCCTAGTCGTCTATCTGATCACAACGAGACGAAACCTCAGAACAACACCAAACTGGTTTGTCTTGTCACTTGCGGTGGCCGATTTTGGCGTCGGAACATTGTACTTTCCAATTTCTACTCTCTGCTGGACTCATCAAAGCTGCGATAGAGAAAAAATTACTGTACATGTCGCAATTTATGTCGGGTATTTCTTTGCTTACGCCTCCGTGACAAATCTGTGCGCACTAACACTGGACCGTTACCTCGCCATCGTTAAACCACTGAGGTACGTCACCTTCATGACAAAGAAGCGCGTGGCTCTCCTTATACTTACGGCGTGGGGCGTGGCGTCTTTAATTTTTCTTTCTGTTATTGTAATGTTTTTCGCTGTGTCCCAAAAAACACGAGAAGTTATGGATAAGATCTTATGGCTGTGCGTTGCTGTTTTTTGCTTTGTCGTTTGTGTTTTTCTGTTGTTCGCCGTAGCACGGATACTTCTTATCGTGAGAAGAATTGCAAAACAAAACAATGCAATGATTGCCCAGCTGAACTTTAACCACAGAATACAACGCAAAATGGCGTTCAAGGCGCGAGAAACTGCGTCAGCGAAAATGGTCGGTATCGTGGTAACAATCTTCATAATCTGCTATTCACTAGACATCGTCGATAATATTTACTTTTACAGTGGGTTATCACAAAACAAAACTTGGATCTTGATACTGCTGCGATTAATTAAACTTGTGAACTCTGCGGTAAATCCTGTGGCCTACGCTTTCCAAAAAAAACAGAAATCAAGAGAGAACTAAGGCGACTGTTCCGCTGTAACAGAGGAGAGGTTCAAAACAACTTGTTTGTAATGAGAGGAGGACATATGGAACAATAAGGATTGCAGTTACACATAAATTGAGTGGAACAATAATCAGGGCTGTAGAACAACTGGCAGATACCGTAAATCCTTGAATAAACGCATGGGGCGCTTATTTCATTTGGGATAAGGCGCGCTCTTATTTATTTTTTCCCTGGTCATTATCTGTGCAATGCATAAGATTTGCCCATAAAGAACATAATGTTAGTATTATTGTATAATGCCGTCTGTATAGATCTAATAGCGGCACACTTAAAGTCATGAAACGTCGATTTTTATTTTCGGCGATGGTGTCAATTTACCGTTTGCGCAAAAACAACACATTTTGAGAGGGGAGAGGGAAGGGGGAGGGGGGTATTTGAGTGGTGACGCCTATTTCAAATTTGGCTTAGAGGGGCGTCTATTCGGGGATTTACGGATGACAAAATATCAGAAATACAGGCATTCTACAAAATGACTAAATTGAAGAATGGATTCCTTTTTTGGGTTTCTCGCACTGTATGAAAAGCATTCTGAACCAACCAGAAGCCAAAGTATTTTGCAATTGGCTTTACTTTGAACAAAACTCAGTTTTGCTTGTTATTATTTGGCCAAAAATGCTGTCAAACTGTTTGAGCCAATCCAAAAGTGTAACAAAGTAAACGCAAAAACAAAGCAATAAGGGATTGATGGTCGCGCACGTAATAGACCCTTTCACGGATTTCGATGCACGATGGGTAATCAGGACAAATAAATTGCATATACTTTCGTTTTCCTGATCGGTCAGGAACTTCGGTCAAATTGGCATTTGCAAGCTTTCAGTGGTTCTAGATTGTGAGCGATTCACTATTAAACCGAGACTTCTCGCACGCGTCGCCGCCGTATTTGTTTGTTCTTGCCCCGATTACCCCGAAGCACGAAATCCGTGAAGGGGTCTATAACAGAATCTCTTACTGTTATTTGTACCGAAAGAGCGTCCAGTTAAGGCAGTTATGGAAAAGAACTAATAAATTCAGGGCTTGTATATATTTCTTTTCTTTTTTCTTTTATTTAATCCATCTTAAATTACAGGAACAGTTGCACATCTTGATTGGGAGAACATACAATCCTGGCCAAAAGTATGTGGGACACTCTGAAAAAATGCTTTCATGTTTTCACCACCACTCCTTGTTGAACAACGAAAGCGGCTCCTGTTTCCGAAACTTAGGCCTCCCCCCTCCCCCCACACAATGTTGCTTAAAGGGAGTGCACTTTGAGCACATTCATTCAACATTGTAAAGGGGGAGAGGGGCGGGAAGAGGGAAAGTGTCATAGTTTTTAAATAAAAGGCTAAGTGTCCCACAACTTTTGGCCAGGATTGTAGCTAGGGAGCCGTTTTGTAAGCCAAAGCTTCTCTTTTCAGGCTTGTAAATGAAAAAAAAAAAAGAAAAAAAAAAAGAAAAGTTTAGACCTATCCAGCATTAGACTGGTCTTGCTTTTAACAACTAAGACCAGCTGTTTAGACAGAAATTGCGCATCAACCTAATCTTGCACATCGTACAGAGACGAGCTGCATTGCTAGCGATTGCTTCACCGTGTGCGCTAGCAATGCAGGGCAGAGATGCCTCCGTACGATGTACAAGATCTGCATGGAGGAAAAGGAACATTGTAAAATCACATTGCGGGGCGGGTGAATTTTGTAGAAATTGCCACAGCTTAACGCGACGCAGGCGTGTAGATAAATAGGGAGTTTAAAGAGGGAACCAAGCTATAAAGGGCAAGCCCCGTATTATTTAGCCTGTGTGCAGCCGTACCCCTAGTTTTAGGGTTAGGTTATGAATAAAAAAACAAAAAAACAATATAGTTTATAGTTATTTTAGCAAGAGCTCCACGTCCCAAGTTCACCGCTGAAACTAAAATTGACGGCTGTTAATGCTTGTCATCCCCAGTTCAGAGTTGAGCATGAAGGAGCACAGGACTCATCCCCTAGACTCTTAATAATAAGCTTCCTTTTAGTGAAATTTCCATTGAGCAGCGTCAAACTTGGTGTCCTTGCGAAATGTTTGGGGCCGCGAGCTCGACGCTGGCTAATGTAGCCCGGACACGTCGAATTGTGCAAAATGACGTTAAAATTGAAATGAGAGAGCCCCAAGTGAAGTTCAATTTCATATAGCTGAGGAGACTACTCTCGTAACCTTTCAAGTGGGGCGTGTATTGAAACTAGCTTTAATATAAAAACTTTTCCACGCTGTTGTGCCGAGACGAGCAGTTTGGTCAGTTGCATTGCTGCTGTTTTGAGCGCCATGTTGAATGACGTCACGCACGCACATGGGTAGTTGCCACCTTTACCCAGTTAGGCCTGTTTATATGAGAAACAGTTGGCCCGGGGACCCGAGTCACCCTCCTCTCCGAGTCACCCTGGGCGCGCCAACTATTCATACATTTCTTCATAAATCGAAGCGAGCGTTTACATGACAAATCACAACTTGCCTCGGGAGCCCAGGGTGACCCTGGGGGCAGGGACACTCGGTTGATGAGATAGGGTGACCCTTGGTGCCGGGCTAACTTTTCACCATGTAAACACTGTGGCTTGGGAGGAAGGGCCAACTTGAGTTTATAAAACGCTGTTAAAAACAAAATTTTGGCACGATCAAAAACACAAGAGCACAGAAATCAATGATGATCTTTCTTCGGTCTTTAATCCATGGGCTTTATAAACTGTGTTTTAAAAATTCTTTCCAGTCTCCAAACCGAGAGGGCCAGCTTTGACCCAGTTACCCGGGACAACTTTTTTCCATGTAAACGCTCGTTAAATTTGACTCGGGTAGGAGGGTGACCCGGGTCCCCTAGCCGTGAAGGGGAAAGAAACTTTATGCTTCCAACAGCTGTATGAAAAGCTCTCTGAACCAACCAGAAGCCAAAGTATTTTGCAAAGGCCGTATTCTCAAGGTTGCGCGCGCATCCAAGCTTGACGGGCCAACACTTTCAAATTAAACTTTGGAGAAAGGTGCGGAGAAAAGGCACAATTATTGTCGCGGTTAATTTAACGACTTGTCCTTTTCATACTCCACACAAATGCAAAATTTAGAAACGAAACACACTCTGTAAAATTCCTCAAAATACTCGATCCGAAAACACAAAATTAACCAAAGAACGCCTCCTTATGATTAAAAAAAGGAAAAGAAAAAGGTCGACAAAATGTTTCATCGTTTAATTTTAAAATACTCGGTGCACACTACTTCTGCCGAAAGTTCCGTGCGGTTTTGAGGCTGTCAGAACATCTGCTTTTATAAATAAGATTCGCATGAATTTACTTGTGAGACGCTCCACTAGTAATCGTTTCTTTTATGTATATATGCCACCGTCGATTAACGACCAATAGATTGAAGACCGCAAAATAATTTTCATTCAAACACCTTGACCATCAAATCATCTTTGCTCGTCGATTTCTTAGGTGTTTTATTTTACTGTTTATTTAAATGTGGACTACAAATATGACAAACTGTCAAAAAAATGCTTTAAAAGACTTAATTATATAATTATTTGACAAACGACTTAAACACAAGCGCTTAATACTATAAACTATGCAAAATATATAGTATTTAAATGGTAGGCAATAAAAGCGCAACAGAAATTGCTAAAAGACCTAACGAAAATAAAGTAAGAATTAACTTGAACCCATCCTAAAACGGAAAAATATCCGAGACTATATTTTCCGCTTTAAGTTCAGCACAATCAAAATTTGTATGTCAGGTTTCTACTGTACCAACCTCGTTCCCAGGCTCTTTCATCTCCCGGGCCCCGCCCCCGAAGAAAGACCCTGGTTCAGGCTGGTCACGTGTCGGCCAGAATCTGGCGGGTTGCAAAAAAGGAAACCAAGGGAGGGGCCGTTAAGTCGGAAATTTACTTTACTTTGTCTACTGGGGAAAGAAAAATTTGGATATAAAAATTTAACACCTTCCATGTAGTTTACGCTGCGTCTGAACAACAAGTCAAGTTGTTGCAGGCCTTATAGTTCTGTGGGAGACCACTGCAAAAACGTATGCGGAAAACTGAGCTAAGATGGCACTTCTCGAAACAGCGAAAGAGTTTTACAGCAGCTCGTTGTCACATAGCGAAGGTTTGCCGCATTTAATCTGCAGACCATGTGAAAGACGCCTCGACAACTTCAGAGCTTTCAAAAAGGTAATTTCGAGAATCAAGGCTCCTTCGGAAGGGTGAAAAGATGCATTTAAACACGAAGGTGCGCTATAAAAGGCCGTTGGCCGCCTCTTTTGACATCAAATTTGCATAATGTTTGTTAAATCGCACGTGCGTCCACAGCGTTCAGAAGTCGCTCTGTCCATGAAATTTCTCTGCAGCAACTAAAAGTATACCTAAAATTAAACACATACGGGCAACTTTAATGTGGAGTCCTGGACGGAAGGGTTTGAAACAAAATTTTTCTCTTGGCTGCCAAAATACATTTTGAATTTCGCGGTGCAGTGCGACGCATGGCTGCTCATCAAGCATATTCAATTTTTTACTTTGAAGATTATTCTTGAATTTTACTCAAATTGCACTCAAAATGAATGTTTATGTGATGGCAAAATTGGTGAGGCAACATTATCTTGTTTTGCGTGGTATTCAAGTACAAGGAAAAACAAAATTTGGACATTTTTGGCTTTTTACTAATTAGGAGCTGTTGTTCCGGTCGCTGTTGATTGACAAGTGGCTCTGCGCTTCCCTGGGAAGCGCCCTTTTATAGGAAAAAAAAAGCGTGGCTGATTTGTGTCGTTTGTGCCAGCCTCGTTTTGATTTGACAAACGCACAGCAAGACAAATTTCTTTGACAGGGGAACCCCTCCCAACGGATTATCTTTGTGAGCAAGGCACGTGACCAGCCTGAACCAGGGTCTTTCTTCGGGGGCGGGGGCCGGGAGATGAAAGAGCCTGGGAACGAGGTTCCTACTGTACCTGCAGGTGCAACGATCAGTTAATTTAACAATAATGCATACACAAGGCGGATGAACAAAAACCATAATTATTTGATCGGTCTTGATAATCGCGCTTGGAGTCTACGATGAAGCAATAGTTGGTAGTCAGTGCCAGTGTGATAATACCACATATTCTGCACGGAAGACCAGAGGGAACTTTTAGCTTTAAAACAAAAGGAAGGTAAGAAAGATGCAGTCTTGTTTACCTGTTTAATATTAGAAAAAAAGTGCCGCTCGACTTGTTTATTAAAATAGCACAATCGCTCAAACTGCAGAACACAAAATGATAAACTGCTGCAACTCGCTAAGAATAAACAAAATGTCGAAGAATGAAATTGGTTTGTCGAGTCTGTTTGGGACATTCGTGAATTATATTTTGATTCGTCTTGATGAGACGTTGAGCAATCTATGTCAGCAACCATGCATTCACAATGTTTAAGCTGTACGGATCACCTTTTGCAGCAGCCAAAGGCTGCCCTTTCTCTTTATAACAATATACGTATACCAAAAAAGTGCGACATTCTACACGGAACCGACCATTGTACTTTCAACTGAGACTTGAAATTCAAGGAAGAGGAATGTTTTCGCCGCAAACAAAACAAAACACGACCATTAGAATAGTAAAACAATATACTAACGCAGTTTCCATTTTATATATCAAAACGTTTCGTTATTGTGGCGTCGTTGTTCCAGAAATTATAATTGCGTAAAATCAATCGTCAGTATTAAGAGAAATAAATAAATAAATGACAGCGAAAAAGAGGGATCATGCGAGAATCTCCCCAGTAAATTATCATTAGTGACACCGCACCTCAAAGATGCACACAATAGAAAGTTCCGATATGCCTCCTTAGAAAGGGCGCCTAAACTCGATCTGCTGAGTAAACACACTACGCTGAAGAATAAAGTGAAAGCAAAGAGCCAGGAAGTCTCTTCCCGACTGACAAGCACCTGCCGCGCGAATTTATTACCTTCGAACAATCTTTCAAAACCCCAATTATTCCCGTAACGCAGCAAAAAACGCAAAGAGAAGAAAAGAAGAAGAAGAAGAAGAAGAAAAAGAACATAATCTCGCTGCACCTTCGAAGAAAAAACAAAAGACCGAATAAATGTAACTTGTTCGTCGACGCTAAGGGACAATGACGAAGTCATACTTGCATTCCTTATAATCTTAATAAACTGTGCATGCTTTTCGGAAGTCTAGCTATTTTAATACTAGAAATACAATAATCGCAGATACCCCCTCACTCTGCCATTAATGGGACTTTTACTTTTGGTAACTCCCAACAAGAGTGGCCTTTGTTTTACCGAAATGTTGACTCAATCTTTTCTCCGAACACAAGTGCTACACGCAAAGGAAGGAGAAAAATAATGGCGTGTGTTATACTTTTGCGTTGAAAAAAGAATCGAATGCGTGACGGTATTTCCCACGGTAGGCATGTCAAATTCAGCACGTTCTCAAAATTTAATACTCAAAGTTTGAAGTTGGTCGGCCGTCGTAGTACGGGAAAAAAGGAACACTGATTTTCCAATTTTGAATTCATAGGCAGTACAATTAAATAGGCTTCCTGTGCGATTTGTTTTTACTCTGGACTGCATGCACCAGATTCAGACATGCATATTTAATAGGCTCGAATTGTTTTGTATGTGAACCCACTCAAAACAACAAGATTTCTCCCAGAATCAAAGCAAAACTTGAACAGTTTACTTCAAATTATACACGGGCTTCAGACCCAGTAATACTTCTAAGGGCTTGTGAACGATTCTCGCTGCAATCACCGCGTGTCAGATTACAGAAAAATAAGACATCTGACTAAATTATTCAAGAAACCAAGTTCCGATTGCTCTGAGCGAATACGGTAGCCGAAACTGGCGACAGAAGCGTAGTAAAACAATACTTCGAGGGAAAATGATCAGCATACAGATTTTAATACATTCTTGAAGTGATCGAGTTATGCAAGCTATACGGGATAGAATATATTTGTCATGGTGATTGTTCGATTTCCACTGACTAACCTTTGTTGCTTGTCCTTTCTGAATAAGTATCTGAGTTTAACACAAAACGGCGTCTGAAGCTCCCGATTTGCTTTCAAGCGTTGTTCTCTTTGTGGAGTCTTTTCTTCGGCCCGCTTTTGCTTCTGAAGCTCCCGTTTTACTTTCAAGCGTTGTTCTCTTTGTGGAGTCTTTTCTTCGGCCCGCTTTTGCTTCTGAAGCTCCCGTTTTGCTTTCAAGCGTTGTTCTCTTTCTGGAGTCGTTTCTTCGGCCCGCTTTTGCTTCTGAAGCTCCCGTTTTGCTTTCAAGCGTTGTTCTCTTTCTGGAGTCTTTTCTTCGGCCCGCTTTTGCTTCTGAAGCTCCCGTTTTGCTTTCAAGCGCTGGTATCTTTGTGAAATCTTTTCATCGGCACGTGATTGTCGTCCTTTCTCTGGACGTATTTGGCGCTGTTCGATCGTTTCACGATTTTGCCTTGCCCGTGCCTGTTCCCTTCTCTTTTGAAGATGAGCTTCGCGAGACCGTTCTGTTTCAAGTTTTCTGGTTTTCAAATTTATTTTCGTGCACGCAGTTACGTACAATTGTTGCTTCGTTCAAATCTTTCTTAAAAACACTGGCGGAATCGACAATGCTTACGCAATTGCCTTATTAGGACATTGCCTTAGGCACCTGGCCTAAAAAGGTCGCATCGCACACAGACACACACGAAAATTAAATTTCGAGATGGCGACACGCTTGGAGTCTTCAAATTAATGTATTAGCGTCGTGATTATTTCCCTTACTTCATTCGGGGATAATTATTGTAGAATGAGAAGATACCTTGCTTTCTCAGGGCCTAATTGGTCACAAATATCTTATGAAATTAAACAATAAATATAGAGAATATAAATGCAATTATTTACATACAGAAAGCTCTGTAAGATTAAAGTATTCTTCATTTACTCCACTGCATTTTCGCTGTAAGATTTCAACTCGGAGCGGCCATCATCGCCAGATGTCATCCATCAGACGAACCTGCACAACGTTCGTCCAGCGACTCGAGGTATGTTTTCACATAATTTCAGTTTCCATCCGTCCCCCAGGGCTACATGAAGAACGAGAGTTATTAAATTTCGTGCGCAACCTTTGTTTCAAAACGTATATAGTTTTAATGCTCGCACTTATTATTGAGATTGTTATTACAATAAACTGATTACTCAGGACGCGACGATCGTATTTTGATTTCGTACCTTTTTCACGGAGAAAATACTCTAGAACCATTGAGTCAAAACTAACAATAAGCTACAGATGTTTAGTTTTTGCCCTGTATAATTTACTGATTATAAAAGTATGTTTTTCGTTTTGTTTAAAATACTATATCTCTTACTCGCTTATACTATATAGATATTGTTGAAATACCAGGATTTCTCCAGTTCTAGAACTGAAATCTTCATCGCGCGCGCGATGTCACCGGCCGGCATGTGAAAGATAAAAATGACTGACATAAAATAAAGGTTGTGATGTCTTTGTTCTGGATATTTCATCGATTTTTCATCGTAATTTATCCAACAAAACGTTTTATCGAGGTCGGCATTACCGCGATGGGCGCCGTCAGGGAAAAGCAACAATTGTTGTCAAAATTTAGCCGCATCTCGAACCTTCATGATCACGCGCGTAAAACTGAATCAATCGAAATCTTCGTCAGAGACGCCATTTTCGCATTTACCCTTATGATTTCCGACGGCTTGACAACGTAGCAGCCCAATAATGTTTACCGCTTTTAAAGACATTACAAGCACAGACGGGACAGTGCATCATAACTATCTACTTAGGCACTGAGTTCAGACGGCCGTGCATGTTTTCAAAAAGTGCTCCACAAGCGATTCTTTACTGACTTCCGAGCCAGATACTTGGAATGCTGGTATCGTTTGGCCGTTTTCAAAAGTTTGAGTTTTCGGTGAATTTGATCAGGGCATCGTGTATTCGTACGGACGGGAGATGAAAGTGGGCCTAATTCCATGTCCGAGAACGAGATGGTTGAGAGTCTTTGTGTAAATATTCAGTCACTGGGAGGGAAACAAAGATTATACTGAAATAATGTGACGCACATTGTTCTGGTTTTTACTAAAAGTACACACGGATGACACGCGGACACACAATCACAAAGATTAACGAGTTTGTCGTTTATTTCAAAGCAATGAATGTGATTGCATTTGCAGGGTAAACTCACCGAGGAGCAGATCGAAGGTGAGATAGTATAAATATAGGTTGTTAGAGCTCCCGTGCGGGGGGGGGGGGGGGGGGGGGGGAGGGGGGGGGGAGGGGGGGGGGAAGGGGTACTCCGATATATAAGCCTTAATTTTAAGGTATGTGCCGCGCTAAGAGGTAACGTTTTCAAGCATTTTAGTCTGGCATGGCCGTATAGATTTTTGTCGTTTTGGTCTGAAATGTGGTAAGGGGCTGGGAGAAGCGTGCGGCACACTCCCCGTGAAATTATTACGAGTGCCCCCTTGGTTACACTACACGGGGGGGGGAGGGGGGGTTGAGGGGTGATTGAAAGTGAGCTTGAAGCAGGCTGAAGTCATCATGGCCTCAGTCCGTGGCTCGATCAATTGGTTCACAAGCGTTTGACAAGTATATGAAGTGTAGTCACAGTGATCTTGTGTAAACCAACACAAACTGAGCAAGTACATGTAAACACGTTGAGCAGCTTGGGATGGTCTGTATGCCTGTTGGCCTGTCGATCACAGGGAGAGAGAAGAAGGGGCTGGACCAATAACACCTGATGTTTGTGTGAGGATGTTGTTACACTTGATCCAGAATACAGAGACGCGTTCAAGTTCTTT
Organism: Plumapathes pennacea; assembly: GCA_964036295.1. Taxonomy (NCBI): domain Eukaryota; kingdom Metazoa; phylum Cnidaria; class Anthozoa; order Antipatharia; family Myriopathidae; genus Plumapathes; species Plumapathes pennacea. Next base: position 5,636,720 of record OZ038469.1, on the reverse strand, counting down.
GACAAAGACGGGAACGGCTACATCACCACGCGAGAACTGGGCGCCATCATACGATCACTCGGACAAAACCCAACGGAAATAGAGCTTCAGAGTGTGGTTAATGAAGTTGACTACGATGGTAAGAGTTGATTTAATTATACATTTATTTGCCAACCATATAAACCCACTGAAGTCAATTCATACAAAAGCTGGCTCGAATGACCACGTAAGATGACGGTCTTGTCTCTAGATAACAGAACCAGGGGAACATAAAAGAACCACTGAGGACTCAACCAAATTTTGGGCATGACTACCCTCAGTGCTAAGCAATGGCCACACTTAAATTGGAGCCTCCCTCTGTCGTGTGTGCGTTACCACTTCGAGTGGTAGAAGCTAAGTAAATCGTACAAAAGAAACAAGTGAAGAGGGTGGGGTGGAAGGAGGGACACCCTCCCAGAAGCGTCAGCCTTCTCTATTGAAATCATCGCCAGAAATTCCGGACATTTTGCGTCCACGATTGTTTCCGGTCCTTCCCAGCGGCGTGCGGTATGAGCATGTGCCATTCATATTTTGCCTCAGTGGGGTGTGCGAGGGATGGGTTTCTCCGGTTCAAAAAGAGACTGCTACGTTTAGAAGATGCGCCGCTGACCGACCCAGTTGAAATTAGCTTTCGTTTGATGCAATTTTCATGCGATTTGGAGCTTCCTAGCCCAAACTATCAACATCCGAAGTCGGCGTATTTTACGGGATGCGCTGCATTGGAGACGAGGCATTCGCCACGGCTGGCTGTGAACTGCAAATTCAAACGCAAAAAGTACACATCGAATTTGCTCCAGGGGACTGACCGAGGCTTCACAGGAGATGTTCAATCCTTCGACAATCAGGTACGGGGTAAACATTTTGAGTTGTACCCAAGGTTCTTGTATTAAACGCAGCTTAAAAAGTGACAGTAGCCGGTTTTGAGCGTATTCTGCTATCAATCCCTTCTTACGTCTGCCGAAATTTTAAATTCAAAAAAGCACACATCGAATTTCACAGGAGATAATTATTTTTTGTACTGTTGTGTTTAGGAAGCTTTCCTCTTCCGAATGCTGTCCAAACATTTTTACGAATGTGCTTCAGTTAAGCGAAAAGCGCAATTTATTATCAGATCCCATACATTTCTCTGTTATTTCTTGAGCCGGGCTCTCAGCGTGAAACCTGATGCCTTTTCCAAGATGGCGCAACCGGATGTTTGAATTTTCTGGCGATGTTCCTTGTTCCGTTTCTGCATGATAGGTAGAGTCACCCTAGGTGGAGGGTTATCCTATCTCCTTGTAAGGGTAACCCTTGCTAGGGAAAACTTTTGGCCATGTAAACGCCCGAGGTATAGGGTTGCCCTTCCAGGGTGGCTAAGTTTAGCGGTTCCAGGCTACTATCTGAAATCTCTTGACCGCGCGATGCATTTCAGACTCTTGGCGAGATAGCCCTAGGGATAGCGATTGGCATGTAAAGGGGGGCTATCTTCTGACTCTACGAGAGTCACCCTCCTTCCATGTAAACAGGGCCTTAGATATATGTTATTTTTGAGCAAAAAAAGAATGAGTTCAAATTGTTGGTACATGACATGGTCGAACGACAAAATATAATTGGGAAATTAACATAAACCATTAAATGCTCGTACCTTTCTGTTTTTAAGGTAATGGCGTCGTGGATTTTCATGAGTTTGTTAACATGATGATAACCCAAAATAACAACACTCTAGATCAAGACGAGCTTTTGGAGGCATTCCGCACATTTGACGGAGATGACAAGGGATACGTGTTGTCAAACGAACTCCGTTACGTGTTGCAGCAACTGGGAGAAAACATACCAGAAGAAGAGATGGATGATATTTTACGCGATGAACAACAGGGCAATAAAAGAAAAATCACATTCGAAGGTAACTTTATTAAACATGTTTTCAAAGTACCAAAATACGCACAGTTTGTTCACATCAATAACTTCATAATGTAACAAAGGTAGAGAAAATGCCTATACAGTTACGTTTCACAAAATAGTTACGTAGTTAAATGCATCTCATCAAAGCAATGACCCTTTTAAATAGATTGTTGCAGGGAAAAATGTACCGATTTTACCTTTCTGAAGGAAGCGTTCAAGGAAAACAATATTATATCAGAAGAGATTGAATAAGCAACTATAGGTATTCATCCATACTTAGGAGTATTAAACTCCAAAACTATACCCCACAGTTTTCTCAGAGTTTTATCGTCACTTCATTTCATTGCATTGTTTACGCTTCTTCATGTCCTCTCCTGTCGCCGCATTATTCCAATATATTGTCGTTTATCGCTTTAAAATCTGCAGAATTTACGAAGATGGTCAAACCTAAGATGTGACTGCAATCCCATCGGCCCCTGACTGAACGGACGCAAAAGTATCCGTTCGAGTTTGCAGGCAACTCCAGTGAGTCTTTTCTTTGGACAGAATCATAAGAACTTAAAAGGTCGACCAGCAAAGAAAAGAGTAACATAACGTGTCTTATCTCATTTCATGCATAATTTATTTTTACAGTTTGACTTCGAACACTTGTTTCTAATCACAGGCTGCGACTAATCTAGCCTACGCTTCGTTGCTTATCTGTTTTTTCTTCTTCTAAAATGCATTTTTTCTATCAGGCTTTCTAAATTTCAAGTCGGCTTGCTGTATTTCAGAGCTATTCACACCGCGGTTTTAGTAAATTTACGGTTGTATGTTAGTATGCTAGTTGGAGCGACTTTAAGGTGATGTTACACTGGTCGATTTGCAACGATACGATGGTGCGCTAATAATCGTTCAGGTGTAACAACCCATTGCGAACGATTTTTCGCGATGTTTGCAGTGCTGCAACGCGTTGCAAGTTTTTGAAAGCGATTCAAAAACTTGCAACACCGTTGCATGTGTTACGAGGCACTTTCGTGTCGTACAGTTATGATGGGGACTCGCTGGCAAAGGAGGCTTGAAACGGCGTTTTCCTGGGGTGGGACTTTAATCTTTCTGTTCACAGTATATTTCGAGAATTACACTGCTTTTTCCTGGTAATCAACCTTCTTTTATGGCCTCACGGGTGGTTGTAAATAATCATTATTAATCGGCACACACAACTCAACCGTTACGTTTCAATGCAATGATCAAAGTTCCAAGACAGGTGGCATATTAGGATCGCGGAAAACTCCCTGATTTATAGTTTGTTAGAGTTCTTCTTTTTTGGAACTATGTCCGATGATATACCGTTCTACCACGACGTTAGCTTTTCTTTGTTAGTCTAGTACCACTTTTCATCATCCGATAAAGCTACCCAAAACAAAGCCATGAATAAAATAGTACGGTGCCCGTATTTTCCTTGTTCCGTGACCCTTCGGGTTCAGTGAACCGGCGTATCACCTGCCTTGCTTAGCGGACACGTTAATTGTCGAGGCAATAGTTACTATATGAATTGTTTGCATTTGCTATTGTCGGGTGGCCACTGTCTATTACAGGTAATTGTTACGGTTGTTCGCCAACAAAAGTTTCCAGTAATAGGATTTCGAGTCATGGTATTTCCGCTTGTGGCTGGATATAACTTTCCTATTTTTGACTCTCAGCACAATTTGAAGCAAATTGGTGTTGCAAATTGTCGTTGCAAATCGACCAGTGTAACACCAACTTTAACTTGTCGAAATGTTGGTATCGCTTGATTATGCTTGCTTTGCTTTGCTTAGTTTTAACAAGCGATAAAAAAGTGTACTCAACTGGAAGAAGAATAAAGCAAAAGTGAATACAATTAAACAAAAACCGTAACAGCGCAAGTACATCATCATACTGACAAACTTGAAGTTACATAAAAATATTGAAATAATCAACCACGTGTATTTACTGCTGCATATAGACTTCCAAGCGCGGACGATCCTTTTTTTGAAGATATTTTTAGGATTATTGCAACCCCTGATATTGAAGACAAGGAGTCTTAGTATGGGGAACTTGATTGCCATTAATTGACTGACAATGTGAAATATTTAAACTCTGTGAGATATATCAAGTTCAGCAGTTAAATAAATGAACTCCCCAACGCACATCACCGATTCTAACCAGTAGTTCGGGTACATTAGCGTCGATTTAAGTAAAGGCTACTCAATAACAAATTATTTGATGCAAAGCATAGGTGACTAGACCAGTTGGTATGATGGTATTTTTTATTTTATTTTTTTTTTCTGGTCTGCAATATGCAGTTTGAAAATGTCGCACACCATGTGACGCCGTATGATAAGTACGAACTCAAGAAAGAACATTCAAATCAGCTAAAACACGAAAAAAAGTCGTCAAAGATAACCGCCTAGCTTGTTTTGTTTTGCGAATTTTCCTCCTTTCAACGAGTGTGTTGTTTTTCTTTTTCTTCTGGTCTGCGGTGGTGATGTAGTCTGAAAATGTTGCACACCGCTAATTTGTTTGCTTCATGAACTCACGCATGAAATGGAGTTATCTGATTATGTATTGTAAATAGCGTGACAGACCTATTCTTTGTGTCTACTTCCAAATGACAGGAACGTGATTTAGCGTCGATGGCGAGTTAATTCATCCAAAACTGACTCTCTTGGACAAAAGAGCGAGACATAAATAATGGGGTCTAGCACTCCCCGTTCATTAAAAATTTAATTAATCCAAATAAAAGCATCAATTGAGGAAGACCAAGCCGTTTATTGGTTTTGAAACCACTTTATTTGCCGTTGAGATGTTCCTTTCATACATTAGTTGTCACATATGGGTGCAGGAAACGTGCGATTGTTTCTCCAACATTCACTTGTGGTCACCCGTCGAGCATTCGCACCTTTGCATTTTGTTCAGTTGAGAATTTGCAAAATATTTTTCATTCTTAATCCTTTCAGAACTCTGCCAGTTACCTAAGATGGAATCCATCACGTCTTACTGTTATCATTACGGAAATCATCCCAGTAGCTACAACCTCCAGCGCAGTAATACGTTTTAAAAAGATCAACGGATTCAGAAACAGTTTTGAAACATAATTCCTCAAGGACTATAAAGAAATAGGCCTCAATTAAAAGCTAAACTGACTTACTGATTCCCAAATAAATCCCCTGCCATTGTACCAATTGTCATAACTCCCATGTGCATTTTTGCCAACGTAAATCCTGGGGTTTCCGTCTTTGTTTCTTCTTGTGTACCATCCATTGTGTTGATACCAAGTGTTGATACCAGGTAATCCTGTCAGCCAAGGCAATCAATATCTTGTTCTTTACCTTCCTGAAATAACCCGACTGTGACGAAATGAAGAATTGGTTCTCAATGTATATGAAGTGTTCAGCATTCTGGATTGCATGGAGGTAGGCTTCATAGATGGAGGCTTCGTGCGGTTTCCCAGCTGACCATTTATCTACTGATCGAAGCACCTGCATTTTAACCTTCTGCCACTTGGATTTGGCAACGTGTGATCAGCATCAGATTTTACTACTTCTTCAATAAATGGTTCGATAGCATTGTATCTTTGAATGAAGTGCTGTGCCACATCAGATGCTGGAGGTCCCGTGAACATGCAAGCAACATCATGCCACGGCATCCGAGGAACGCTTCTTCTGTCAACATAATCCTCCATTGGTTTATCCAGGTTTGGCCTATTGCCACCCAGAAATGTGTTGCCATAGTCCTTGCCAACCCAGCGAGCATATCTTGCCGAAGCGTCCTCTCCTACACCTCTTTCACACTGTCCATTTTCTTGGACACAAGGATGAATGGGGTAATCATCCGTCAATTCATGGTTGTGCGTATCCCATCGTCCAAAGCAGAGGTCAATCCCTCCAACAAAAGCAATGCTCCGATCAACCACGACTACTTTTTCGTGATGACTCCATTATTATTATTATTATTATTATTATTATTATTATTATTATTATTATTATTATTATTATTATTATTATTATTATTATTATTATTATTATTATTATTATTATTATTATTATTATTATTATCATTATTATTATTATTATTATTATTATTATTATTGCTTGTGACGTCACAAGCTTTAAAATGCAGCGATTTTTTTTTTTTTTTATTTTTCTGGGTTAGAAATCTGCATGCGGTGATTGGTTCATATTATCATGTGATTTGTGATGACGTTGTGATCAAGTGACTTGGCGGGCGAGCAGTTTCGCCATTTTGAAGACAGCAAGTTGCTTGCCTTAGTTGGCTCTGTGGATTATTTTATGGACCGCTCATCTTACTTACAAACGCATACGCCGGCTGTGGTAGACCCATACTAAATTTCATTGAGCGGTTTTGGCTTGGGTCGGTCCGTTCAGCCTCAAAAGCCATATTGAAAGCGATGAAAGCAAATGCAATGAACTTATCAATGAACTGCATAACTATGCACAACTGTACAGAAATGTACGAAGAATCTGACATCCAGAACCTTGAGAACTTGAAGGAACAAGCTGAACGAAGCCGCTCGACATACAAAGACGAGAACCTGTGTAAAGACGGCGATTCTTGACAAGCGCTTGATAGCGGATTATATGGAACTGTTTAGTATGAGGGTGAACTTGAAGGTACTTTGTATTCTTTTACTTTGTATTATTCTTGCTGATACAAGTAAAGCGTCAGAAAATCTGACTTTTGTTTGGGATCAAAATTTCACTCTGCTGTGCATTTATGTTGTTGTTGCGACATTTTGGCTCGGTGCCATGAAGGTCAAACAATCAGTGGAACAGATGGCGTTGTTATTTGAAAATTGGGAAATGGCTGAGGAAAAAGTGACCGTTGGTAGATCTCGCTTCGCTCAGTTTTATTGTATTCCCACAAATGTTTATGTGAAAGAAAACCGAAGTCCTGCAAGACGAAGTCGTGAGCCGAGCCACGTACCCTTGAATAACCTTTCACGCATTTTGAACAAGAGTAGAAAAAGCAGGCGACTAATACAAGAATACATTTCAAAGAATGTCCCAAAGTCGTCAAAAGTCCATGGTTATACCCGAGCTTACGTACTTCACAATGCTAATGCGTTCCGAGAACGTGCATGTAAACAACATGTAAACAATAAAAAGCAACAGATGGAAATGGAAAGAGAAAATTAGGATCAATAAACCATCGCTGCGAGAAAGCTAGAAGCTCAAAAAGAAGATTGCCAAAAGTAACCGAGGTGCTTAAAGATACTTTTGTATTTTAAAATGTGTTAAAAAACAGGCATTGCAAGATCAGACGTACTCAGAGATCAAAATCACAGAACCAAGTACAATGGGTTTTCTCTGTCAAGGGATATAGAAAAAAATTCCGGTCCTTCAGTTGTTGATCCAAACAAAACGATCATCGGTTGGCTTTCTGGATGCACGGAAGCCATACTTTAAGAGCGATTTTGGCTTGCATTGTTTTTAAGCATTCTTCAGTTTCAGACCTTTACAACAATATATAGCACGTGTATATACCTTAAATAGAAATGCTACAATGATTTTTGTTTATTTATTTACTGTTTTTTTTTCTAAAGAATGTTTCAGTTGAGAAACGCGCGAGCCTTAATCGAGACCTTAATACTGCGATTCAGCTTTTTCTCCGGAGCATAATTCATTGCGCTAGCAATGCAGGGCAGAGATGCCTCCGTACGATGTACAAGATTTGCATGGAGGAAAAGGAACATTGCAAAAGCAGGTTGCGGGACGGGTGAATTTTGTAGAAAATGCCACAGCTTAACGCGACGCAGGCGTGTAGATAAATAGGGAGTTTAAAGAGGAAACCGAGCTATAAAGGGCAATTCCCGCCTTATTTAGCCTGTGTGCAGCCGTACCCCTAGTTTTAGGGTTAAGTTATGGGGAGGATCAGTTGTTTTAATGTCTAACCATAAACCTAACACTGCCGTGTGCACAAGCAATGAATGCCAGAGTGTAGATAAACTTAAGGTACTACCCCCCACCCCCACCAGTGTGCCATACAGGCGTTATTTGTTTTACCTGACAAAAAAAACAAACAACCAAGCAAACAAACAAAACAAAACAACAATAACAAAAAAAAAAAAAAAAAAAATGGCATACGATATATAAAAATGTTTGTTGCAAATAAGCACATTCATTCTTGGTGGTGGTTGCCATGGGTTTGAGCTTGGGGCAACCTATTGTGCAATCAGTGACGTCAAGTATTTTATATATTTTGGACTTAATCTCCCTCAATTTTTAACTTGTCGGAACGAACCAACGGCATATGAAAGAGCTAATAGGGGTCTACCAAAGGTTGTCTCACAATTTTGAAATTTTGCTTCAAACCCTTTTTAAGAACTTTTTAACTGTGAAAATTTCTCACATCGTTAAAGTTTAAAAAATTATAAAAAAGTTTTGAATCAAAATAAGAAAGACTGAGACGCAGTTTTTAGAACTCCATAAGCCCTTTAATATGCCATTAGTTTTGCTCCAATCGATTAAATACTGAGGGATATTAAGTCAAAAATATGAAAAAAGACTGTGACGTCAATGATTGGGCAATAACGTTTGCCATATTTGGTAATAATGACTGACATTAGAAGCAGCTAGACAATTTTAATAACAAACAGTTTGATACATAGCATGCCTATGTTTAGCCAATTGATTCCATTTAAATAAGATACTGCTGGAAAGTGGCCGTTTTGGGGTGGGGGGGGGGGGGGGGGGGGTGATACATTAACCTGCTCTTTAAGCTACTGGTAGGAATTATTTGACATGGCGCTCTTGAAAACTTGCGTGCACAAATCCACCCCAACTGATCCACGACGGGCCAACAACTGTACAGCAAAGTTTTACAGTCACAAGCAGCACTATTCAAGATCAATTTTTTAGTTGTTTCTGGCTTATGGCTCCCCCTATATATTTACTATTATTCGTAAATAAATAAAAGTTATTTTTTGTTGTTGTTGTTGCATCTATCATGTTCATAATTTGCATCTGGTGTTCCGAGTCTTTATCCGCCTCTCATAATAGTTAGCTGTGTGCTGCTTAATGCTGATATTTGTACACAATAGTATAAAGCTAACTGGCAATCATTAAACATATAATTGCTTTCTGTCTATTCAGTTTTTGACACAGACTATGAACGGTACACAAAATGCAGACATCGGTTGCTTTTTATGCATCACAGCGTGTACACAGCGCGTGAAAGGTCGGAGGGGGTCTTGGCACGAGTTGGCAATCTCAACCCAAGCCCATCTCCGACCTGGCGCACTGACTCACCTACCAACCCAGGACGATCCTGGATTTTAACCTGGAGCAGTATGTCAAACAATCTGCACGTGAACTAGATTTCTTTAGTCTGTAAACTCATCAAAAGAGCGCTCTGGCAAACAAATGACGCTATAAATGTCAGCCACAACACATTCTCTTTCAGCATATCCACATAAAGGTTCTATAACATTTCGCGTTTTACCTTAAGAGTCTAAAATTAATTATTTACAGTGACGCCGTCTGTGGTTCGGGGTCTTCATGATCATCCACACAAGAAATGACGTCATTTTCTTGCCTTTTCAGCTCTATGTACGGCATGTCCTTCTGCATTATTGCCTCCAGTCTCTCCCGAATTTGTGTAAAGCTCGGTCGCTCAGCTGGGTTCTCTCTCCAGCACTGTCTCATGATATCATACCTGCGTTTTAGCAGGATTTATTTAATAACTTACAAACTTTAAAAAATTAAGAACATTGATTAAAAAAAATAATCTCAATTTTTAAGACGGGTGACTAAAAGATACGCGATTCGAAAACTTAGGTCGACTTGGTAGTCGGTTTGTTTATTTGTTTGTTTGTTTGTTTGTCCGTTTGTCTTATATGAATGAAACTCACAACATTTCCCGGACTAAAAAGTGTCTCGTCACTTACATTTAACTGGGTAGTAATAACCTCGGCTTATTTTTGTTATCTATTAATGTTGTTTGCTTATAAATATAAACTTTCCTTGAAATGGTACGGGAAATCCCACTACCACTCGGAATATTTAGTAAAAGAAGAGGGCTTTCAATTTCAAAGAACATTTTGATTGAGTACTGCTTTGATAAAAAATGACCATTTTGTTCAAACTGATTTCCAAACGAATACTTAACCCTTTCATTCCCAAGCTCAAAATACAAATTTATCCAACCAAAAAATAAGAATATGTGTAAATGATAAAATGAGAATTAATGTTTTAATCAACTGTCATTTGACCAAAGTATCAAATGCCAAATTCTCCATACTGTATTATATATCTTGGGTGAGAGACTGAAAAGAGAAAATTGAAGTTGATCACTCTTGGAAGTGAAAGGATCATGTTATCGCGTCACGTGTGGTTTCACTCAAAATATTTAAATCAAATGTTTAAAGACAACTAGGAGCATATAAAAGTCAAAAGACAGTGTGTTTTCTTTGCTTATGCGTTTCCTACTCAAACATCCAAGCAATTATTTGGCTATTTCAGCATAGTCCCTACGAGAAAGCTTTACTTACATTTCATCGGAACACATCTCGGGCTTCTCCAAGCGATACCCGGATTTCAGAAGCTGGCTGATTTCCTTGTTGTCAACTCCAGCATAAGGAATAACACCTTCAAATAAAGTGAGTACAATTTATGATGATGAGCAGTTGAACACGTGGACATGCAGGGTATAGTCCTCCACTTACCGAACGTGGTTATCTCCCACAAGAATATTCCATAGGACCATCTGTAGGGAGATAAGAAAAATGTTTAAAAGTTATCCATAGCAAAATCCACCCACCACAAACTGGAGTATGGTTTTGATTTTGTGTTGAATTGACCGCGTTCCTTTAGTGTTTGCTCAAGCCTGGTTTACAATCTATGTTGTTATTGTTGTTGTTTACTTGCACGTTGCTCTTCGTTGCTGTTGTTGTTTACTTACACGTCGTTCTTTGTTGTTGTTGTTTACTTACACGTCAATCTTTGTTGTTGTTGTTGTTGTTTACTTACACGTCGCTCTTTGTTGTGAACACAAGCTCCTGCAGCGTCTCGGGAGGCATCCACTTTATTGGAATTTTCTTTTGGTGTTTGATCTCATAAATTTCTTCATCCAAATTGCGAGTCATTCCAAAGTCTGTAATCTTGACGATTCTGTTATTACCAACAAGAATATTTCTCGCTGCCAGATCACGGTGAACAAAGTCTCTCGCAGACATGTATTCCTATAAAGTGAGCCAAACGTCCGTATTGAGAAGCGTTTCTAATGTTTGTGACTTTATACAACTACTTTTTTTAAGGAGGCCTTTTTAACGAGGAGAAGAGAGGGGAATTAATAAAAAATTAATCAAACTAAAAACATGGAACTGGAGCTGTTTTGTGCACAAGCGTTTTGAGAGCACATGGACATAGCAATCACAACTATAAGCTATTAATATCATAAATACAGTTACACTGCTCCATGTCAATAAAATTGTGTATGTGCAAAAATCAGGGACTTAATACAAATGTGAAACATAAAATGACAATCGACAAGTGAAGATCTATAACTTCGCTTATTAAAGAGGGGAAAAGTGCATACCATGCCTTGGGCGACTTGCCAGGCAATGCTGAGCAAGTCAGTAAAACTAACAACGTCAGTTTCGTATGGATGTTTTATTGCTGAGGAGCAGACCGAGTCGTTTTCGCTCTCATTTTTCTTGATAATCCTTAAGCTGGAAGTCTTTTTCCTGATGTCTGCCAGCTCAATGGCATCTATGTTTACAACAGAAACCTCGGAGTTGTCCATCATGGCAAGATTTATGTGTCCAGAACAAGTTACTTCCTGGGTAGGGGAGGGGTGGTCCCTGGCGAAAGCAGCCTCATTACCGTCATCAGTTTGATCTGTAAGAGCGCTAAGGCCAATGGGTTTGCATGGGTCACTGCTGCGCCAGTCGTTTGTAACATCACCACTGCAACTATTATCTGTAGCAGCAACACATCGTTGACTATTTTGGTCAAGCTTTTCTGCAACACTTGCCACGGGATTGTCCTTGTGATTTCCGTCAAACAGACACTGAGGCTCGTCATCCTTATTTCGAACATTATCATAATTGACAATCTGTGAAACGAGGAAAAGTATAGTTCTTAAACATGGTCTTGAAACGAAAAATATTTCATAAAAATAGGTCGTCAAGTAAGTTATGTAAATAATGTTAAACGTTGACTATTTCAACTCCTGTGAGTAGTTTTAAACTTAACTTTTTTTCTAGCCTTCAGAAATGAAGTGTCCTATTTATTCCGTTCGAGTGTTCACTTCAACAGTTATCCACTGAGAGCTTCTTAAACTAAAATGTCCAGCTTTGTTAAATCAGACAAAAACGTTTTGAAAAACAAAATGTTTTTGTATTTCTGTTAGGTGCAGTCGTTAGTATATTATTGACTCATGTCCCCGGATAGATACGCGATGCAATAGATTTTAAGCTTTCCTATTGGCCACTCTCTCTACTCGTCATTTATTCAATTAATCATTAACTCACCTTGGTCCTTCTTCTCCTCAGCCACTCCAGCAGGTTTCCATGTGGTACATACTCGAGAATTAGCTGCATTGGTTCAGACAAAGTAACACAACCAATCATACTGACGATGTTTTTGTGATTTCCAATCCTCTTCATCAAATTGATCTCTTTCTCAAACAATATCTTGTTTTCCAAAGAACTCTCATCTGCAACATTGAGATGGAGTTGGGGTTAACATATAGATTTAGAAAATGAACAGTTGACTCTCAAAGGGAGACTTGCCACTCACTTCGCAATGTCTTGACAGCTACGGTAATCATCTCGCAAGTTACACCCCGAGAAAAGATCACTCTCTCCAGGGTGGCTTTGTGAACTTTACCAAAAGCACCCTCTCCGAGTTCTTCCAAAATAGTCATGTTTTCTGGAAGAATTTCCCACTTGTCAAGAACTTCAATCGTTGGCCTGGGTGTTCTTTCTCTAGACAAAAGAATTCAAAACAGATCATGGGGTATAAAATCAATGTCTTAAATAAATGTCTTAATTTATTCCCATTTGAAAGCATACAGTGTAATATGTTGTAGATATACAGTCATGTGTAGATAAGAGGACTATATAAACCCATCAGAACTTTGACGAGTAGTCCCCCTTTTATTATATAAAATTACTAGAATTATAGACTAGCTTAACTTCTAAGTGTCAAACTTTGACAAAACAACAGAGTGATTATAAACGTTGGCCACAACAGCCTGCACCTGACAGTAAATAAGAGAAAACGTGTTCTTTGTCTTTCAATTATTTCCATTTTGAGTGATTTCCTACCCTCCTTCTCGTCTTCTTCTCTTGACGAGGAAACAGACTGCAAAACAGCCGACAAAGAACAGAATACAGCCCACAGTAATCCCAACAATGCTAGCTATCCCTGCAGTAAAAAAATAATATTAGCAGCATTATTATTTGAAATATTCTTCTGGGAAGTTGAAATAAAAGTGTGATTATCCATTGTTCAGAGTGATACCCAGTTGTCATCTTAGTACTTTGCTGATTTGAGTCTGCTTTGTTATTAAGACTAATTCCGGTGGCTGTCGAAAGTGATTGGTTTTGGTTATGCGTTTGGTTTTTGACTGATCCATGTTAATAAAATTAGGCCAGTTGATACCTGCAAAGATGTAGAGGTAGCCCAAGTTCCAATCACTAAGAAGGATGCGGGTCCCCATTTAGCAGCATTCTTGGTCAATTAGGAGCAAAAGTAAATCCTAGTTTCGACTGCTCACACAAGACATTATGTGGAAATGCAAAACCAATCGCAGATTACTTTGAACTCTGGTTGGTTGAAAGTGTCTTCTTACGACAGTTCTGATTGGTGGTGCTGATCTTTTTCATCATTTATTACGATTGGCCATCTTCGGAATCAGTCTTTTATGCTTTGTTTTCCAACATTTTAAAATAGAAAACTTACCAAAATAACTGCTGTCCGTAGGATCCGATGGCAGATCTAAGAGCGAATCAAGAAAAGTGGTCTAACAGGGTTACTTGTTCTGGTTTCAACTCAAATAAAAAAACATCGCTAAGGTTCAAAACTCACTGTTTCATGTAAACAAAGACTGAACTGTTTTAATGAACAAAAATGGCGTCTACAGATGAAGCCCGTAATAGGATTTTATTTACTACGCCATTTTATGCCCAACATCCAGGAACTTAACTTCTGGACCCAGTGATTGACGGAATCACGACTGACGTCGTGTCAGTACCCAATGTTAAAAGATATCTAAGAAATTTACCAGATGCAACTTTTACCAAATATAATTTGTCTTATATGCTTTGTTATCCAATATTCTAAAATAGAAAACTTACCAAAATTACTGCTGTCCGTAGGATCCAATTGCAGATCTAAGAGAGAAACAAGAAAAGTAGTACAAAAGGGTTACTTTTTTCGGGTTTGAACTCAAACGAAAATTTACTGAATATCGCTATGATTTAAAACTCAAAAGGACTACGTCATTTTCGGAATTACATGAACAAAAATAAAGAAATGGAGATGTCTAATTGTCTCGGTAATTCTTTCAGAAAATCAGACGCGACAAGGGACACGACTATCTCTATCAATGGTCACACTTACCAAATCGCTATTTCACACAAAGCCTATAGCGCGCCTAAAGTATCATGGTCTTTATCTTGGTTACCCACAAGTCAACTGGATCTGAATTCCTGGTCACGTGATAAATATCTGTAACGACGCATGCGCTATGGGAATACTGTATTGGGTTTACTTTTTTAGAATCATACAGCTTAAACATGAATAGTTTCGAGAATCATATGATAAAATTTTACCAATGACTTGAGTTAAAATTCGACTATCTCCAACAATGTTCTTTATGGCGATACCCACTTCGTGGCGCATTCCGCATTGCAAAGTAAGGTTATACATTGTAGCTGTTGCATCGTCTATGTAATGTCGAGTCCATTTTTCTTGAACACCATTATCCTGCAGACATCTGTAGTGAACAACGTAGCCTGTGATAGGACAGGTCGTTTTTGGTGATGTCCACAGCAGTAGTACGGTGCATCCTTTAACGTCTGTGTACATGGATCGAACTCCATCAGGTAAGTCTAAAAAAGAGTGGAAACGAAAATGTTTTAGCACATTAGACGTCAGTTTCCGACACGAATCGAATGTTTTCGAAAAATATTGTAGAATATAAAGTGAAATGCCCGGGGGGGGGGGGGGTACTCAAAGGACTTTTGTACGGGGAGGCTCCGCCCGGACTGTCAACCCCTTACCCTTAAAAATACCATCCTGGGGGCAAAATAGGGACCCTTTTATATACCTCCAGTACAAATGCACCCCTTTTTTATACCTTTGATGCGTCCGGCAGACGATTCCACGGCGGGGTGCTTCTCTCTTTTAACAAGGCGGAGTTTCCGGTCTTCCGTCGTTTTTTTCCCCGGTTTTTCCTGGCGTTTTTCGTACTACCCTTTAAAATACCAAAACTATTTCCTCACTCCACCCTTTTTATTGACCCTTTAAAATACCTAAAAAACGCCATTTTCCTATACCCTTTTTTATACCTTGATAGTAAAAATACACCCCTTTCGAGCGGAGCCTCCCGCATAGCCAATCATAGGGAGTACCCCCCCCCCCCCCCCCGGGGTGAAATGTGTCCATAAGGAAAGTAGACTTAGTTTTAACTTTGGAAAATACCTGTTGGTTCCATCCTTATAACCTTTGGAGCTAATGATTCCCTTTCCTCGCATTCGTTCGTAGCAGAGACACGAACCGTGTAGTTTTCTCCCACCTGAAGGCCCGGTATACTTAATTCTTGAGAAAACACTGGTGTTGAGTAATTCTTAATCCACTTGCCCAAGAACACTTCTTTAATGGCGACATCCACCTCCGTGACCTTTGGACCTGACTGGATCAAGGGAGGCTCCCAGGAAATTTTGATAGTTTGGCAATCATGTGGTTTTATTTCCTTGATTGTCAGTCCGAATGCATCTTCTGTTTCTATATGGGAGATCAAGAAATATATATATATATATGTCACGTGACGACCTAAAACTATCGTGTTTTAAACTGGAAATACTCCAAATGTTCTTGGTTTTATCATTCTAGTGACTAGCAACCATAAAATTATATAAACATGCTGACTTAATGTATTTCTTTGCCGTTATACGGTGTTTTTCGGTGGTCACGTGATAGATATAATTGCCTAAATATATATTTCAACTGGACAACCTTTTCGGGATTGACTGTATATATATATATATATATATATATATATATATATATATATATATATATATATATATATATATATATATATATATATATATATATATATATATATATATATATATATATATATATATATATATATATATATATTTATTATATAGACACGAGTGTTTTACTGGAAAATATACCGTGCGTAAAATCCATACGAAACTACATCCGGGACCAGAGTGGCGTATTTCCATATCCTCACTAGTGAGGATATCGTTGGTATCATTTCCCGCTTTTGCAATTTCTCGTAAAACACTCGTGTCTAATATAATAAAAAGAAATTACACGGCGGCTTGAAGATATGGATTTTATTTCTCGTGGTAAAAACAATATTTTACCACTCGAAAATAAAATGCATATCTTCGCGCCGCCGTGTAAATATCCTCCATATAAATTTATATATATATATATACACACTAAAATACGAATCCAATAGCAAAAAAGTGCACAATATGCCTGTAGACACGTTTTTTCTGCGTGCCGTCTCCAAGGTAAACAAATGAACAAACAAACGGATTCATATTGTTAATTGTTTGCTACTTTGTACGTACAAACCAAGAGAAATAATATCCAGCAAACCTTCTGGTTGGTTTTGATATTACCGAAGTGAATCAGCCACATTTAAATTGATGTGCTTACTTTTCACTTGGCAGCACTTGAACATCTCAATACAAAAGATTTGGTCGCAGACGCTTTTGTAAATCCCCGCCATGTAGAACCCTTCCTTGCAAAAACTCCAGCCTTTTTTATTAAATGATGTCCAAACGTTCTGATCGTAACAATTCCCCCAGCTTTTAGGATGATCTACGGGTTTGCAACACCTCCCTCTTTCAATGTTGTGCAACCACTGATCGTTACTTTTGTAGAAACCTTGAAGGAAACGCCCAGAGGGACAGGTAGCCCATACGTTGAATCTGGAGAGTATAAAACAATTATTACAACAAGCAAAAGATAAGGCAAAAAAGTAACTTCCTTTAGAGCAAGACATAATTGAATGTTAACATTGAAATAATTGCTTGAGGGGATTTAACTGCGAGAAGTCTCGGTTTAATAGTAAAATTGCTAATACTCAGAACCACTGGAAGCTTACAATTGACAACTTGGAATATTTCGAAATATTACAATTGACAACTTGGAGTGCTCCGAAGTTCCATCGATCAGAAAAACGAATGTATATGCAGTTTATTTGCCTTCATTAGCCATCATGCATTCAATACCGTTAAGGGCCTATACAAAAGCAAGACGATAACTTTACCTGTAATGCGCGTGGATGGCGCTTGTTATGAGTACCTAAGACTTTCAACAAACCTAGCTAAAGGTGCATTATTATTTTTAACTACACCAATACCATTGTGTTAAAGACAGACTAGAGTTTCTAACTAAGATAATATATTATCACTAGTAAAACCATTTTTCAAATGAGGTTATTAAATAGATCAAAGCGTGCTGCATGAGTGGTTTATGCAGTATTAAGTACAAAAACAAGACGATAATTTTACCTGTTAAGTATCAAAGACCAGTCGACATCTACACAATCCGAGTCTTGGTCTGTATAAGGTTTCGGTGAACTAGAGCACCCTCCGTACTCGATGAGACGCAGCCGTTCAGCCGATTTGTGCCAATACTGGCTTCTCCACATGCCCTGTAGGTATTGCTTGTCGGAGTTGCATGTTGCCCATACATTATTTTTATCTAAAATGTGCCAGTCGGCGATTTCAAACTTAGGAGAAGCTGATTCTGTAATGGGAAATAATTAGACCCTATTAACCACGTGCGCAGTGCGTACCGCAAGTTAGGGACCGAGATTTAAAGACAAAGTTTCATAACGTACCGCACAGACCAAACAAACGAGTTATATTAGTAAGTTACTCACTGCTACAGCGACTAATCAGAGCATGAACACAATCTGTGTCATATAATAAAATACTTTATTTCCACGAATTATAGCTATTACTGTTGTCTCGTGTGCTCTTGTACAATTTGATGCACTACTTGGAAAACAGAACAAAATTTAAATTGCAGCAGGAATTTCAGAAATGGCCCATAAAATGCGGTTTGTAATCGTAGTGGTAATCACTGGTGTGCTCATTCAGCGGACACCCTTGGGGAGTTGTGAAGTGTCTGCTTAATACAGGTTGTCCGCTTAATACAGGTAAAGTTTGGAGTAGATCTTCGGGACGAAGTGTACGACCAAAACCAAAACCAAGTAATTACGACTGGTTTACTAACCAATTAGCAGGAAACATACCATCGCCACTTACTTTCTTACATTAAAATATTTTAACTAGGTTTTGCTTTTGCTCTTGATTGGCCTAGAATGTTGCTAAACTTGTTAGGACTATTCGAAAAGCGTAAAAAACGCAAAAACAAAGCAATCACACGATTACTTTCGACAGTCATGCAAAAAGTCAGGCTCTATTTACCTAATGTGAGTAATACCAGTCTAAGGCGGTATTCGTATTCGCATGTAGGCCAGAAGTGCAGGTCAACACCATCCTTTGCAAATGCACCTCTTGGATGGACACAGTGTCCCGTCTTTCTGTTTTGAAGCAACCTAGTCGGTAATCTTTTGTTTAAGACAAACAAATTATGTCAGGTTCAGTTCTCTATAAACGTTGTAACACTTGGGGACACAAATTATAGTAATGGTAAGAATTGAGTGGAGTTTGATTGGTGTTGTGGAGGCGGCTCGGTTTCGGTTTTTAAACCATATTTTTATTTTACATTCAACACTCCACACGCACTCCACATAACACTCTGACCTGAATCTTATTAGTTTTCTCTCAAACACACGACTCGCACGAGACCACTGGGTTGAATACAATAATGCATATATATATATATATATAGTCAATCCCGAAAAGGTTGTCCAGTTATAATATATATTTAGGCAATTATATCTATCACGTGACCACTGACAACGCCGTATAACGACAAAGAAATACATTAAGTCAGCATGTTTTTATAATTTTATGGTTGTTAGTCATTAAAATGGTAAAACCAAGAGCACTTGGAGAATTTCCAATTTAAAACACGATAGTTTTAGGTCGTCACGTGACAGATATATTTGTATATTTGTATATTTAGACTGGACAACCTTTTCAGGATTGACTATATATATATATATATATATATATATATATATATATATAGACTGGACAACCTTTTCAGGATTGACTGTATACGCGACCCACACAGCTGGTGCTGCTGATAAAGAGACACATTTGTACTCCAGGTAGTGCAAACTGATATTACAATGGCAAATAGCCTCGTACCTGTTAAACTTGGCAACCTCTGCATCACAACCGTTCTTTCTGAGAACCAGGCTATCATACGTGGCTTTCTCTTCTTTTTTTTTTTCAAAATAACGAAAGAAAGAAAAATACTTTTAGATGTGATTATCAGTCCAGAAACAACTACACTGGATAATTTACTTGCCGCTTCATGTAACTCGAGGTGAATGTAAATGTCAATTAATTTGCATTTACTATGATGCTATAACTTATGGCGTCGGAATTGGGCCTTTGCGAGGATGTAAACTTTATATTTGTATGCGTATCTACAAATAATGACAACCAGAAATATTAACCAGAATCAGGCTAGGTACGATAGTCAAGTCACTACAGAACACGATTCGAAACTTGAAAAAACAAAGGCACGTGCGACACCCCCTATTTGCAACTTGCAACGCAGCAAAAAATTGCTAGAAAAGTTGCAGGAAAAGTTGTAGAGTCTTCTATTTTTCGTCTGCTTGGCCTTGTTGCAACGTACGACCTGTACTTTGCAACTTGTCTCGCATAGTTTTTGTCAGCGTTGCGAGACAAGTTGCAGGTTGCCTCGTGTTACATGGCCTTAACTAATCTTAGGGATGCGCATAACAAATAAACCTACACTCCGAGGAATAACACATGGGGTTATTCTCACATCTAAGGAAAAAGATAAAGCGTGTTCCTACAGGTCTGTTGATATATTCTGCTTCGTAAAAATAATAAAGATAATGAGTCTGAGTCAAACAGAACACCTGCACAATACCTTTAGGACAAACCATCATGTTGCTGCACTTGTGAACTATGATGCCGTCAAAACCAAATCGGAATTGCATTTCTTCGTCCGCGCAGTTCCTTTTGTTTCCTTGACCTCTAAAAACTAAGAGCACTCCCTCAAGCTTGGTTTGGTTACAGCTCTTCACTTTGGGCTCTACACAAAGATAGTTGGCAGTTCTAATCGGAGAATCCCCACAAGTATCTACGAAAAAAGGAGAATGGTTAAAATGAGTATTCGCACCAAGTAGGCTACCTTATGGATGCATTTTGAACAATCCGCAAAACCAATGCTCTCTATCTCACTTGAACGCAACAAGCGCTCATGCAATTATATATATATATATATATTTTTTACCATATTTCTATTTGACAGGTGTTTCTTTACAGCGCCTTTCGCGTATATTAATGACGGAAATCACCACGAGATTCCTGACTTACAAAGTGTTTGTTCTTACGATATACAAACCCAAACGAAAAGCACGCGCTGCACATAGAGGATATTACACGCGGCACGAAGATGTGAATTTTGTTTTAGAATGGTAAAAACAATATTTTACGAACGAGCACTGCGCGAGTCAGTAAAAATATGGTTTTCACCACGAGAAAATAAAATCCATACCTTCAAGCCGCCGTGTAATTCTCTTCTTTTTATATAGATACGTATTTTTTACGAGGAAGTGCACAAACAATAGTGCAAAAGCGGGAAACGATGCCACTGATACCCTCACTGGTGAGGTGTGGAAAATACGCCACTCAGGTCTTGAATATAGTATTGTCTAATCTTTAACAACCGTCTGGTAAAAGATACGTTTAGGTCTCGATAAAGGTTCGCGCGTTCCTCAAAAATATTATCGGAAAAAAGTCATTATAGCGTTGCTGTGGCACATATACGTACAATATATCGTTGTAAAGGTCTGAGACTGAAGAATGCAGATCTAGTATTACGTTTTTCATACACGTTAAATTTAGAGTGCGAGCTATATCAGATTGATAAAAGATTTTCGCGAAAAATTAGGTATTTCGAGAAACAAAACTTTTAAACAATTTTGTCAGTATTGCTCAAATTTTCGTGAGCTGTAGACAGCACATTCCTCTCCAATATCTTGTGAGCGATTTTTGATTTTTTTGTTTCGTTCATTTTTTATTAAATAGTTTGTATAAAAAAAATTGGGTCCTAAAACGCTCCCTCCACTTTAAATGAGAATAAAATCCTTAAAAGAAAACGGATCAAAACTCGCAGACACGGCATTTTAGGCAACTTCATCGAGTATCAGAAAAAATAAGTTGTTTTAGCATTTTCGAAAGAAACCGACAGAAGTTTTGTTTCCCGTTTCCGAAACAATCAAGTTTCAAATTAATCTCAGTCAATTATGCTTCACCTTCAATGTGCATGAAAACAATAACACCAGATCTGTGATCTGCCGTCCAAAACAACGATATATAATACGTGTATGTACATCTATTGTAACGCTACAATGATTTCTTCCCGAAAGGGGCGCGCGAACCTTTATCGAGACCTTAAACTTGATACTTTCTAGCTGCTTCGAAGGGTAAAACGGTGAACTTCACTCTGTTGCAATTTTCGGCATTTGAAACCTATCTTCTTAGATTAGTGGGCGTCGTTTTTAATAGTATCGGTACTAAATACTAGTTCACACAAAAAGCGAAAGCGCTAGACAAAAGGGAAACTTTCCATCCTCCTGGGTGTGTTTCATATATACGCCTGTAACAAAATCATGATACTCACGGTAGACTTGTTCGCTTCTCACCAAAGAACACAGAGACAGTATTAACAGATTGCCACAGTAAAAAACGCTCATACTTTGTTTGAGCGTTTTCTCCTTCTTGAAGTTAATTCGAGTTAATATACGGTGCGTGGACAAAGAGGTCTGACTAGAAAAAATAAAGCTTTTCATCATCTTCACCAGGTGTTATATGCAAACGACTCAATTTTATGTAGTTTTCCTCATTACACTCTTAAGGCCCGAGGTCTGTCTTCATTAACTGAAAAGTGGAAAAGGTGTGGGGATTGGGTTGGGGGAGTTTGATCACTTGATCTTACAAAGCTAAGCTTGTGAACATTATATCTAGTATTGGAAGTATACTCTTGAATACTTCTATTCCCTGCTATCGTCGCGTATACTGCAATCCACATTTACAATTTTTTAAATTTGTTTCTCCAGTGGTTTTTTTCAATGGCTAATTAATGTTGCTTCTCGCAGCCTCGCCTTTTATTTAGGCAACGAAAGAGTACACGCATTTGTGGCATATAATTGGGGGAATGAGCCCAACAGATAGCGGCGAAGCCCTGCGTGACGACTCCCATTTGTGCAAAACTTAGCAGCAATAACAACATGACCTTTTAAAGCCTCACTCATCTCCCCAGCACTCCGCGTGCTGGATCGGACAAGAGTATTGGCAGGTCGAACGCAAAGACATATTAGCTGTGACATTAGGAGCATGCTAACCAGCCAAATACGCTTGGGAAAGTCCCTAAACAGATTAAACCGCCACCGATGCAGACAATCCACATTTACAAGTTTTTAAATTTGTTTCTCCAGTGGTGTTAATCAATTACTACTTGTCCAGTTGCCATAATAGTAGTTCAAGCAGGAGATTTATTTTTTGATATACTGAATGTACGGTTGTGTATTCCATTTTTTTTCTCTTGGTGCTTTGCTCAGTATGATTGGAAAAGTACATTTGTATTATCGTATTTTAAACGAGCTGCTTTTTTTAGCTTTTAAGCATCTCGTGTATAAATAAAGGATCGGTTGATTGATTTTACAAAAAGTGTCAGGGACGACTTAATATCGACAAAGCATCACTAATTTTTATTCATCATACATATTATCTATTGTTAAGAATACTGTCGCCGATACCAGGATAATGAATTTCAACAAACTTATTATGTTTGCGGTGTATTATATGCATGGGAAACACACGGTAATTGTCATCCATAACACGTACTGAATTACGTTTCGCTTTCAGAAAGAGTATGGAAATCTAAACAGGGTCCAGAACCACAGTTGACGAAAACATTAAACATGAATTGAATAAACATGCAGGTGGTCCAGTTTTGGATCGTGAAGTTGTCTTGTCATCCAATTAATGTCCAAATTATGAACCAACAATCTTTCTGTTGGTTCACCTGTTCACAAAAATGGCGCTCTAAAAACAAACAAAAAAACAAACAAACAAACAAAAACAAAAAGAAGACGTAATGATTTAAAAGAAAAACAGGTAAGTGGCACTTTTAGGAAGAAAGAAACTAGTATTCTAATCTTAAACGAATCGGATGGAAATGAATTGCTAATTCATCTTTCGACTTTCGTCATCCTCTCCTTTGCCCTTTCCCAAATATATCCGTAAGATCAGATCCTAAATAGACTAGGAACCCGGTAGGTTCATGTGTCTCCTGCTGCTTGAGATAGGAGAATCACCACAAGCGCCTAGAAAAAGAAAACGGAATTTATTGATAAAAGGTAGGAGAACGGAGCAAAGATCATTTTATTTACTTTTTATTTACTTCGGCCTCTACCACTCGAAGTGGTAAGGCACTTACAAGTGACCGTTGCTTAGCATGCACTTGACGGTGCCACTGCCAGAGATTTGGTTGCATCCCCCGTGGTTCTTTTATCTAGAGACGCGAGACCGCCATTTTACGTGGTCATCCGAGCCACGAGTTCAGAGCCAGGTTTTTACACCTTAAATTTCACTGGTTTGAGACCTTGGCATGAAAAGCGACCGTGCTAACCGCTAGGCCACCGCGGCTCTCTATCACTGGATTGTATTCGACAAATGAGTGAAGTTCGACGTTCGAAACAGGCCTACCGCTTGAATTGGCATGAAATGTTTGCGGGAGTTTAATTTCGCTGGTTGCCGAATTTGCATGTTTCATGGAAACAAATTTTCGCGATTTTGGATTTCAGAACTCAATGCTGGGAACAAATTTTTGCGGATCTCGGGCAAGGGAGTTTGGGTATTGGTCGAGGGTCGAGGGTAAATAGTCCAAGGTCGAGGGTAAATGGTTGAGGGTCGACAAAAATATGAAAAATAAATAAATAAAAATACTCGGTTGTAACTGAAATTGAGCTGAAGAAATTCGCAAAGAGCTGGCTTTGAGACCACAAGATACTCGAAGTGGAACTTCAGAAGACAAAATAGCCAAGGTTTCCACACTACTTGTGAAGTGACCAAATTTGGATAGACGGCGGCAATTAAGTAAACAATGTCGGTGCTGCCCATCCTTTCACAGGGGTGTTATTAAAACAGCGAAACAATGAAACAGCGAAACAACAGAATGCAACCCTGTTTGTTGTCTGTTTGCTCAGTGATTTTACTGCTTGTCAACCTCTTCAGCAAGGCAAGGCATAACGAGAAAAAAATGGTCCGAAACGGTCGAAACTGGCTCGACTGGAGACTATACCGTGGCTCCATCGGCTTTCTTCTCTTTGGACTTGAAGTGAAGTGAAGTGCTGAGCTGTTGCAGAGTTTTTGAGACGTTCTTCATCAAGTAAATTCTATATTCCATGGTAAGTTCTATTTGACAGCATTTTCATACAGGCCTTCAGGTCAATAGTTGTCTTAAAACTGGGTTTTCTAAAAAAAATCCAGATGACTGACCAACGAAACAGGGTGTTGCTGCAATGCCACCGACGAGGGTTTACCCTTAGGTAGGATCCATCTGGGGATAGAAACTGCTGTTTCTATCGGTGCTTAGCTGTTCTTTGACTAAAACAATTAGTGCGTTACAACACTCCGGAAATACAATGAAATGCAATTGACTGTCGTGGCCATTTTGCGTAGTCTGACATAGAATAGTAAAGCGGCCATATGCGAAGGCTAAACTTTGTGCGGTCATATAATCATTTGACTTCACTTCACGAAGCTTCACTGCTCTTAGTCTTCTTATATATTTCTGGTAAATGTTCTTTGAGGACCTAGTCACTGTTTTTCCATTTTGACATTTGAAAATGAATTTCTTTCTTCAGTTCTTTAAACTTTGCCCCACCTCTGATAAAATGCTAACATCCTTGAAGAATACCAGTGTTTTTGTGATGGTGTCTCTAGCAATTTCGTGCTGCTGCAACTTTTAATACTTTGCTCAAAATTACTTGGCAAGACATGTAATCATAATTATAATACCGTATTAGTGTACTTACGATAGTCTTCACTTCTCACTAGAAAACTCAAACAAAGGAAAAGTAGAACTTGACAGTGTAAATACTTCATCTGGCTCGGAGCAGTGTTCCTTTCTTCTCACTGATCTAGTCAACTCCACGTGCAGGGAATCATGAAAACAAATTTATCTATGTGATGACAAATGATTTATTCGTTATGATAATCTAAGCAGGTGTCGCTACTTTTTACGTAAGATATTCAATTGCGTGTCATGTTACAAATACAGTTTTAGGCGAAAAACACGGTACTAAAATTTGCAAACGCCACAGCAGTCACTGGCAAACAACCGTCTTCTTTGATAATCTGCATAGTGATCTTAGTTTACAAAAAAAAAACACAATAATTTGAGATCTAAAAATCACATGGCATAAAATAAAAGATAATCGCATGGCCCTGGGCACCGTAGATAACTGCAATTAGATTTTATAACTTTCAATTCTGTCCACTGTTTTGCATCTTTCAATTAGGGCGCGTTTGGTTGGAACTAAGTTGCTTTTTTCGTATTTAGTATTTAGTTTTGACATTGCTATTGTCTTATAATGTTTGTTACTTTGTTTATTGTCACTACTGGTTGTTGTTGTTCTTTCTTCTCGTGCATATTGGTTTTTTGTTAACTGTCTTCTACGAGATTGTACTTTTAATTTTAAACTTAATGTGTCACCGAACTACAATCAAATGCATAAGTAGTTGAGATACTGTGTATATTTTGAGCAATTTATCGGCCTTTGAGTTTTGTTTATTTCTACCACCCCCCTCCCTGTCTCAATGTTGTTCGGGCCTGAAATCTCGTTGTGCGATATTGGGTACTTAACGTTGAAACGGGGGAGAGGGGGAGATGCTGTCAAATGAAATCCAGATGAGAATGAGTAAACAGAAGAGAAGAATGGGTCTTTTTTAAGCGAGTGTCTCAACCATTTTGCATTTGATTGTAGATCAACTTTTTAGTCATTTCTAGGTTAACAAGTACTTCTGAAAGTAATGTATTCTTTTGTTGCTAAAGCAAACTTCCCCTTTTTATGAGGTGCGGCAACAGTTACTGTTATTCTGTAAATGAATAAAAGTTGTTTTTGTTGTTGTTGTTGTTGCATCTATCATGTTCATAATTTGCATCTGTTGTTACGAGTCTTTATCCGCCTCTCATAATAATTAGCCCTGTGCTGTTTAGTGCTTATATTTGTACACAATAGTATAAAGCTAACTGGCAATCATTAAACATATAACTGCTTTCTGTCTATTCAATTTTTGACATAGACTATGAACGGCACACAAATGCAGAAATCGGTTGCTTTTTATGTATCACAGCGTGTACATACCGCGTGAAAGGTCGGAGGGGGTCTTGGCAAGAGTTGGCAACCTCGACCCAAGCCCCACTCCGACCTGGCGCACTGACTCACACTCCTACCAACCCAGGACGATCCTGGATTAGTTTAACCTGGAGCAGTATGTCAATCAATTTGCACGTGAACTAGATTTCTTTAGTCTGTAAACTCATCAAAAGAGCGCTCTGACAAAGAAATGACGCTAGAAATGCCAGCCACAACACATTCTCTTTCAGCATATCCACATAAAGGTCGATGACATTTTGCGTTTTACCTTAAGAGTCTAAAATTAATTTTTTACGGTGACGCCATCTGTGGTTCGGGGTCTTCATGATCATCCACGCAGGAAATGACGTCATTTTCTTGGCATTTTAGCTCTATGTACGGCATGTCCTCCTGCATTATCGTCTCCAGTTTCTCCCGAATTTGTGTAAAGCTCGGTCGCTCAGCTGGGTTCTCTCTCCAGCACTGACTCATGATGTCATACCTGCGTTTTAGCTGGATTTATTTAAAAACTTACAAACTTTAAAAAATTTAAAAAATTGATTAAAAAAAAAAAAAATAATCTCAATTTTTAAGACGGGTGGCCAAACGATATGCAATTCGAAAACTTGGGTCGACTTGGTAGTCCGTTTGTTTGTTTGTTTGCTTGTTTCTCCGTTTGTCTTATATCGCATGAAACTTACAACATTTCCTCGACTAAAATATCTTGTCACTTACATTTAACTGAGTGGTAATAACCATGGCTTATGTTTGTTATATTTAGTTATATATTAATGTCGTTTGCTTAAATATATACTTTCCTGGAACTCCCACTACCACTCGGAACATTTAGTAAAAGAAGAGGGCTTTTACTTTCAAAGTACATTTTGATTGAGGACTGCTTTGATAAAAAAGTGACCATTTTGTTCAAACTGATTTCCAAACGAATACTTAACCATTTCACTCCCAAGCTCAAAATACAAATTCATCCAACCAAAAAATAAGAATATGTATGAATGATGAAATAAAAATTAATGGTTTAATCAACTGTCATTTGACCAAAGTATCAAATGCGAAATTCTCCATACTGTATGATATATCTCTTGTGAGAGACTGAAAAGAGAAAATTGAAGTTGATCACTCTTGGGAGTGAAAGGGTTAACATGTTATCGCGTCACGTGTGGTTTCACTCAAAAAATTTAAAAAGTTTAAAGACGACTATTGTAGGAACAGTACGAAAGTCTTCGTATCAATGTCAAAAGACAGTGTGTTTTCTTAGCTTATGCGTTTGCAACGCAATCGTCCAAGCAATTGTTTGGATATTTCAGAACAGTCCCTACGAGAAAGCTTTACTTACAATTCATCGGAACACATCTCGGGCTTCTCCAAGCGATACCCGGATTTCAGAAGCTGGCTGATTTCCTTGTTGTCAACTCCAGCATAAGGAATAACACCTTCAAATAAAGTGAGTACAATTTTTGATGATGAGCAGTTGAACACGTGGACATGCAGGGTATAGTCCTCCACTTACCGAACGTGGTTATCTCCCACAAGAATATTCCATAGGACCATCTGTAGGGAGATAAGAAAAATGTCTAAAAGTTATCCGTAGCAAAATCCACCCACCACAAACTGGAGTATGGTTTTGATTTTGTGTTGAATTGGCCGCGTTCCTTTAGTGTTTCCGCAAGTTTACTTTACCCTCTCTGTTGCTATTATTGTTGTTTACTTACATGTCGCTCTTTGTTGTTGTTAATGCAGTTTACTTGCACGTCACTCTTTGTTGTTGTTGTTTACTTACACGCCACTCTTTGTTGTTGTTGTTTACTTACACATCGCTCTTTGTTATTATTGTTGTTGTTTACTTACAGTTCGCTCTTTGTTATTATTGTTGTTGTTTACTTACTGTTCGCTCTTTGTTATTATTGTTGTTGTTTACTTACACATCGCTCTTTGTTATTATTGTTGTTGTTTACTTACACATCGCTCTTTGTTATTATTGTTGTTGTTTACTTACAGTTCGCTCTTTGTTATTATTGTTGTTGTTTACTTACACATCGCTCTTTGTTATTATTGTTGTTGTTTACTTACAGTTCGCTCTTTGTTATTATTGTTGTTGTTTACTTACAGTTCGCTCTTTGTTATTATTGTTGTTGTTTACTTACAGTTCGCTCTTTGTTATTATTGTTGTTGTTTACTTACAGTTCGCTCTTTGTTATTATTGTTGTTGTTTACTTACAGTTCGCTCTTTGTTATTATTGTTGTTGTTTACTTACACATCGCTCTTTGTTATTATTGTTGTTGTTTACTTACACATCGCTCTTTGTTATTATTGTTGTTGTTTACTTACACATCGCTCTTTGTTATTATTGTTGTTGTTTACTTACTGTTCGCTCTTTGTTATTATTGTTGTTGTTTACTTAAAGTTCGCTCTTTGTTATTATTGTTGTTGTTTACTTACTGTTCGCTCTTTGTTATTATTGTTGTTGTTTACTTACAGTTCACTCTTTGTTATTATTGTTGTTGTTTACTTACAGTTCGTTCTTTGTTATTATTGTTGTTGTTTACTTACAGTTCGCTCTTTGTTATTATTATTGTTGTTTACTTACAGTTCGCTCTTTGTTATTATTGTTGTTGTTTACTTACAGTTCGCTCTTTGTTATTATTGTTGTTGTTTACTTACAGTTCGCTCTTTGTTATTATTGTTGTTGTTTACTTACACGTCACTCTTTGTTATTATTGTTGTTGTTTACTTACAGTTCGCTCTTTGTTATTATTGTTGTTGTTTACTTACACGTCACTCTTTGTTATTATTGTTGTTGTTTACTTACAGTTCGCTCTTTGTTATTATTGTTGTTGTTTACTTACACGTCACTCTTTGTTATTATTGTTGTTGTTTACTTACAGTTCGTTCTTTGTTATTATTGTTGTTGTTTACTTACAGTTCGCTCTTTGTTATTATTGTTGTTGTTTACTTACAGTTCGCTCTTTGTTATTATTGTTGTTGTTTACTTACACATCGCTCTTTGTTATTATTGTTGTTGTTTACTTACACATCGCTCTTTGTTATTATTGTTGTTGTTTACTTACAGTTCGCTCTTTGTTATTATTGTTGTTGTTTACTTACTGTTCGCTCTTTGTTATTATTGTTGTTGTTTACTTACAGTTCGCTCTTTGTTATTATTGTTGTTGTTTACTTACAGTTCGCTCTTTGTTATTATTGTTGTTGTTTACTTACTGTTCGCTCTTTGTTATTATTGTTGTTGTTTACTTACACGTCACTCTTTGTTATTATTGTTGTTGTTTACTTACACGTCACTCTTTGTTATTATTGTTGTTGTTTACTTACAGTTCGCTCTTTGTTATTATTGTTGTTGTTTACTTACAGTTCGCTCTTTGTTATTATTGTTGTTGTTTACTTACTGTTCGCTCTTTGTTATTATTGTTGTTGTTTACTTACACATCGCTCTTTGTTATTATTGTTGTTGTTTACTTACAGTTCGCTCTTTGTTATTATTGTTGTTGTTTACTTACTGTTCGTTCTTTGTTATTATTGTTGTTGTTTACTTACAGTTCGCTCTTTGTTATTATTGTTGTTGTTTACTTACACATCGCTCTTTGTTATTATTGTTGTTGTTTACTTACACATCGCTCTTTGTTATTATTGTTGTTGTTTACTTACAGTTCGCTCTTTGTTATTATTGTTGTTGTTTACTTACAGTTCGCTCTTTGTTATTATTGTTGTTGTTTACTTACTGTTCGCTCTTTGTTATTATTGTTGTTGTTTACTTACACGTCACTCTTTGTTATTATTGTTGTTGTTTACTTACTGTTCGCTCTTTGTTATTATTGTTGTTGTTTACTTACACATCGCTCTTTGTTATTATTGTTGTTGTTTACTTACTGTTTGCTCTGTTATTATTGTTGTTGTTTACTTACACGTCACTCTTTGTTATTATTGTTGTTGTTTACTTACAGTTCGCTCTTTGTTATTATTGTTGTTGTTTACTTACACATCGCTCTTTGTTATTATTGTTGTTGTTTACTTACAGTTCGCTCTTTGTTATTATTGTTGTTGTTTACTTACACGTCACTATTTGTTATTATTGTTGTTGTTTACTTACACATCGCTCTTTGTTATTATTGTTGTTGTTTACTTACAGTTCGCTCTTTGTTATTATTGTTGTTGTTTACTTACAGTTCGTTCTTTGTTATTATTGTTGTTGTTTACTTACACGTCGCTCTTTGTTATTATTGTTGTTGTTTACTTGCAGTTCGCTCTTTGTTATTATTGTTGTTGTTTACTTACAGTTCGCTCTTTGTTATTATTGTTGTTGTTTACTTACTGTTCGCTCTTTGTTATTATTGTTGTTGTTTACTTACAGTTCGCTCTTTGTTATTATTGTTGTTGTTTACTTACACATCGCTCTTTGTTATTATTGTTGTTGTTTACTTACAGTTCGCTCTTTGTTATTATTGTTGTTGTTTACTTACAGTTCGCTCTTTGTTATTATTGTTGTTGTTTACTTACTGTTCGCTCTTTGTTATTATTGTTGTTGTTTACTTACAGTTCGCTCTTTGTTATTATTGTTGTTGTTTACTTACTGTTCGCTCTTTGTTATTATTGTTGTTGTTTACTTACACGTCACTCTTTGTTATTATTGTTGTTGTTTACTTACAGTTCGCTCTTTGTTATTATTGTTGTTGTTTACTTACACATCGCTCTTTGTTATTATTGTTGTTGTTTACTTACACATCGCTCTTTGTTATTATTGTTGTTGTTTACTTACAGTTCGCTCTTTGTTATTATTGTTGTTGTTTACTTACAGTTCGCTCTTTGTTATTATTGTTGTTGTTTACTTACAGTTCGCTCTTTGTTATTATTGTTGTTGTTTACTTACTGTTCGCTCTTTGTTATTATTGTTGTTGTTTACTTACACGTCACTCTTTGTTATTATTGTTGTTGTTTACTTACAGTTCGCTCTTTGTTATTATTGTTGTTGTTTACTTACAGTTCGCTCTTTGTTATTATTGTTGTTGTTTACTTACTGTTCGCTCTTTGTTATTATTGTTGTTGTTTACTTACACATCGCTCTTTGTTATTATTGTTGTTGTTTACTTACACATCGCTCTTTGTTATTATTGTTGTTGTTTACTTACAGTTCGCTCTTTGTTATTATTGTTGTTGTTTACTTACAGTTCGCTCTTTGTTATTATTGTTGTTGTTTACTTACAGTTCGCTCTTTGTTATTATTGTTGTTGTTTACTTACTGTTCGCTCTTTGTTATTATTGTTGTTGTTTACTTACAGTTCGCTCTTTGTTATTATTGTTGTTGTTTACTTACTGTTCGCTCTTTGTTATTATTGTTGTTGTTTACTTACAGTTCGCTCTTTGTTATTATTGTTGTTGTTTACTTACAGTTCGCTCTTTGTTATTATTGTTGTTGTTTACTTACAGTTCGCTCTTTGTTATTATTGTTGTTGTTTACTTACAGTTCGCTCTTTGTTATTATTGTTGTTGTTTACTTACAGTTCGCTCTTTGTTATTATTGTTGTTGTTTACTTACTGTTCGCTCTTTGTTATTATTGTTGTTGTTTACTTACAGTTCGCTCTTTGTTATTATTGTTGTTGTTTACTTACAGTTCGCTCTTTGTTATTATTGTTGTTGTTTACTTACAGTTCGCTCTTTGTTATTATTGTTGTTGTTTACTTACTGTTCGCTCTTTGTTATTATTGTTGTTGTTTACTTACACATCGCTCTTTGTTATTATTGTTGTTGTTTACTTACACATCGCTCTTTGTTATTATTGTTGTTGTTTACTTACAGTTCGCTCTTTGTTATTATTGTTGTTGTTTACTTACAGTTCGCTCTTTGTTATTATTGTTGTTGTTTACTTACAGTTCGCTCTTTGTTATTATTGTTGTTGTTTACTTACTGTTCGCTCTTTGTTATTATTGTTGTTGTTTACTTACAGTTCGCTCTTTGTTATTATTGTTGTTGTTTACTTACAGTTCGCTCTTTGTTATTATTGTTGTTGTTTACTTACTGTTCGCTCTTTGTTATTATTGTTGTTGTTTACTTACACGTCACTCTTTGTTATTATTGTTGTTGTTTACTTACAGTTCGTTCTTTGTTATTATTGTTGTTGTTTACTTACAGTTCGCTCTTTGTTATTATTGTTGTTGTTTACTTACAGTTCGTTCTTTGTTATTATTGTTGTTGTTTACTTACACATCGCTCTTTGTTATTATTGTTGTTGTTTACTTACAGTTCGTTCTTTGTTATTATTGTTGTTGTTTACTTACTGTTCGCTCTTTGTTATTATTGTTGTTGCTTACTTACACTTCGCTCTTTGTTATTATTGTTGTTGTTTACTTACAGTTCGCTCTTTGTTATTATTGTTGTTGTTTACTTACAGTTCGTTCTTTGTTATTATTGTTGTTGTTTACTTACACATCGCTCTTTGTTATTATTGTTGTTGTTTACTTACAGTTCGTTCTTTGTTATTATTGTTGTTGTTTACTTACAGTTCGCTCTTTGTTATTATTGTTGTTGTTTACTTACAGTTCGTTCTTTGTTATTATTGTTGTTGCTTACTTACACTTCGCTCTTTGTTATTATTGTTGTTGCTTACTTACACTTCGCTCTTTGTTATTATTGTTGTTGTTTACTTACAGTTCGCTCTTTGTTATTATTGTTGCTTTTTAATACACGTCACTCTTTGTTGTTGTTATTGTTGTTTACTTACACGTCGCTCTTTGTTGTGAACACAAGCTCCTGCAGCGTCTCGGGAGGCATCCACTTTATTGGAATCTTCTTCCTCTGTTTGATCTCATAAATCTCTTCATTCAAATTGCGAGTCATTCCAAAGTCTGTAATCTTGACGATTCTGTTATTACCAACAAGAATATTTCTTGCTGCCAGATCGCGGTGAACGAAGTCCTTCGCAGATATGTATTCCTAGAAAGCGAGCCAAGCGTCCGAATTGAGAAGCGTTTCTAATGTTTTTGACTTTATACAACATTTTATACTACCTTTTTAACGGGGCCTATTTAACGAAGGGGAGGGGGGGTGATAATAAAAAATAATCAAGCTAAAGACATGTAACTGAAACTGTTTCGTGCACAAGCGCTTTGAAAGCACATGGACATAACAATCACAAATATGAGCAATCAATAATATTATAATGAAATCACAAAAACTGCTCCATGTCAATAAAATTGTATATGTGCAAAAATCGAGGAACTAATATAAATGTGAAATATAAACCAACATTCTATGAGTGAAGATCTTTAACTTTGCTTCTTAAAGAGAGAGAAAGAGCGTACCATGCCTTGGGCGACTTGCCAGGCAATGCTGAGCAAGTCAGTAAATCTCACAACGTCAGTTTCGCCTGGGTGTTTCTTTGCTGAGGAGCAGACCGAGTCGTTTTCACTCTCATTTTCCTTGATAATTATTAAGCTGGAAGCCTTTGTCCTGATGTCTGTCAGTTCAATAGAATCTATGTTCCCAACAAAAACCTCGGAGTCGTCCTTCTTGGCAAGATTTATGTGTCCAGAACAAGTTACTGTCTGGGTAGGGGAAGGGTGGTCCCTGGCGTAAGCAGCCTCGTTGCCGTCATCAGTTTGATCTTTAAGAACGCTGAGACCATTGGGCTTGCATGGGTCACTGCTGCGCCAGTCATTAGTAACATCCCCAGCAACACATCGAAGAGTATTTTGGTCGAGCTTTTTTGCAATACTTGCCACGGGATTATCCTTGTGATTTCCGTCAAAATGACACTGGGGTTCGTCATCCCTATTTCGAACATTATCATAATTGACATTCTGTGAAACGAGAAAAAGTATAGCTATTAAACATGGTCTTGAAACAAAAAATATTAAAAAATTATGTCGTCAAGTAAGTATGTAAATAATGTCAAACACTGTCTAGTTCATTTCCTGTCAGTACTTTTAGTCTTAAATATTTTATTTCTAGATTTTAGAAATGAAGGGTCTTATTTATTCCGTTCGAGTGTTCAGTTCAACAGTTATCTGCCGAGCGCTTCTCAGACTAAAATTTCCAGCTTTTTTAAATCAGATACAAAACGTTTTGAAGAACAAAATGTTTTTGTATTTCTATTAGGTGCAGTCGTTAGTTTATTATTATTTCGTGTTCCCCGGATATATGCGGCGCAATAATTTTTGAAACATTCCTATTGGTTACTCTCTCCAGTTGTCATCTATTCAATCAGTCATTGGCTCACCTTCGCCCTTCTTCTCCTCAGCCACTCCAGCAGGTTTCCATGTGGTACATACTCGAGAATCAGCTGCATTGGTTCAGACAAAGTAACACAACCAATCATGCTGACGATGTTTCTGTGTTTTCCTATACTTTTCATCAGTTCGATCTCTTTCTCAAACAATATCTTGTCTTCCAAAGTGCTTTTATCTGCAAAATTGAGAAAGGATCAGAAAATAAACCAAAAGAATAGAAAATATACAGCTGACTCTCAAACGGAGATTTGTCGCTCACCTCGCAATGTCTTGACAGCTACGGTAATCATCTCGCAAGTTACACCCCGAGAAACGATCACTCTCTCCAGGGTGGCTTTGTGAACTTTACAAAAAGCACCCTCTCCGAGTTCTTCCAAAAGAGTCATGTTTTCTGGAAGAATTTCCCACTTGTCGAGAACTTCAATTGCTGGCCTGTGCTTTTCTTCCCTGGACAAAAATATTCAAAACAGATCAAGGGACATGAAATCAATGTCTTGAATGAATGTTTTAATTTATTCCCCTTTAAAAGCAAACAGGGTATAGTATGCTGTAGATATATTGTCATGTGTAGAGAGGAGGACTATATAAACCCATCAGGGCTTTTACGAGTAGTCCACCATTTTATCATATAAAATTACTATTAGACTAGCTAGAACAGCCTGCACCTAACAGTAACCAAGAGGAAACGTGTTCTTTGATTTTCAATCATTCCCATTTTAACTGATTACTTACCCTCGTTCTCGACTTCTTCTCTTGACGACGAAAAAAGCTGCAATACAGCTGACAAAGAACAGAAAACAGCCCACAGTAATTCCAACAATGGTAGCTGCACCTGCAATAAAAATAGGATTAGTAGTATATTTGAAATATTCTTCTTGGAAGTTGTAATATGCTTATCCAATGTACAGAGCCATCCCCAGTCCTCACCTTAGGGCAGTACTGGTACCGGTATGCTTCGTTATTAAGACTAAATCCGATGACTGTCGAAAGTGATTGTTTTTGGTTATGCGTTTGTTTTTTTGACTGATCCATGTTAATAAAATTAGGTCGGTTGATACCTGCAAGGATGTAGAAGTAGTCCAAGTTGCAACCATTAAAGGGATGCGGGGTCCCTATTCAACAGCACTCTTGGCCAATTAGGAACAAAATTAAAATATAATTTTGATTTGCTCACGCAAGAAATTAAGTGAAGATGCAAAACCAATCGCAAATTACTTTGACTTCTGGTTGGTAGAAAGTGTCTTCTTACAGCCTTTCTGATTGGCAACGTCTATGGTTTTTCTTGGTCCTTTGCACTGGTCTTTCTCATCATTTATTACGATTGGTCATCTTCGAAATCAGTGATTGACGGAATCACGAATGACGTCGTGTCAGTACCAGATGTAAACATTACCCAAGAAATTTACAAGATGCCACTTTTACCAAATGTAATCTATGTCTTATGTGCTTTGTTATCCAATATTCTGAAATTGAAAACTTACTAAAATAACTGATGTCCGTAGTATCCAATGGCAGATCTAAGAGAGAACCAATAAAAGTGGTTTAACATGGTTATTTTTTTCGGGTTTCAACTCGAAAAATGATCGCTATGATTCAAAACTCACTGTTTCATGCAAACAAGACTAAACTGTTTCTATGAACAAATTTCTATGGCGCCTATAGATAAAGTAAGTGATAGGATTCTATTTACTGCGCCATTCTATGCCCAACAACGAGGAACTTAAATTCGGAATCAGTGGTTGACGGAATCACGACTGACGTGTCAGTACCAGATGTAAAAACATTCAAGAAATTTACGAGATGCCACTTTTACCAAATATAATCAGTCTTATATGATTTGTTATCCAATATTCTAAAATAGAATACTTACCAAAATAGCTGCTGTCCGTAGGATCCGATCGTAGATCTAAGAGAGAACCAATGAAAGTGGTCTAACAGGATTACTTTTTTTGGGTTTCAATTCAAAGGAAAATGAACAGAATATCGCTATGATTCAAAACTCACTGTTTTTTGCAAATAAAACCTGAACTGTTTCTATGAAAAAAATATGGCGTCTATAGACAAACCACGTGATTGGATTTCATTTCCTTGCCTCGTTGGTCGGTCAAATTGGATTAGAAAGGACTTCGTTATTTTCGGAATCACGTGAGAAAAAAAAGAAATGGAAATGTCTTATCGTCTTGGTATTTGTTTCAGAAAGTCAGACGCGACAAAGGACACGACTATCTCTAGTATCGGTCACACTAACCGATCGTTATTCCACTCAAAGCCTACAGCGCGCGCAAAGGATTGTGGTCTTTATCTTGATTACTCACAAGTCAACTGGATCCAAATTCCCGATCACGTGATAATATCTATAATGACGCATGCGCTATGTACATATCTGTATTGGTTTGACTTTTTTTCTAATCACACAGCTTATTTATGGATAATTTCGAGAATCGTGATAAAAGTTTACCAATGACTTGAGTTAAAATCCGACTTTCTCCAACAATGTTCTTTATGGCGATACCCACTTCGTGGCGCATTCCGCATTGCAAAGTAAGGTTGTACATGGCAGCTGTTGCATCGTCTATGTAATGTCGAGTCCATTTTTCTTGAATACCATTATCCTGCAGCCCTCTGTAATGAGCAACGTAGCCTGTGATAGGACAGGTCATGTTTGGTGATGTCCACAGCAGTAGTACTGTGCATCCTTTAACATCTGTGTACATGGATCGAACTCCACCAGGTAAGTCTGAAAAAGAGTGGAAACAAAAATGTTTTAGCATATTAGACGTCAGTTTCCAACACGAATCGAATGTTTTTGAAAATATTGTAGAATATAAAGTGAACTGTGCCTATAAGGAAAGCGAACTTATTGTTAACGTTGGAAAATACCTGTTGGTTCCATCCTTATAACCTTTGGAGCTAATGATTCCCTTTCCTCGCATTGGTTCGTAGCAGAAATAAGGACCGTGTAGTTTTCTCCCACGTTAAGGCCCGATATATTTAATTCTTGAGAAAACACTCGTGCTGAGTAATTCTTAATCCACTTGCCCAAGATCTCTTCTTTAATAACGACATCCACCTCCGTGACCTTTGGACCTGACTGGATCAAGGGAGGCTCCCAGGAAATTTTGATAGTTTGGCAATCATGTGATTTTATTTCCTTGATTGTCACTCCGAACACATCTTCTGTTTCTACATGGGAAATAAAGAAATATTGATACAAATCCTTAGATGTACATCGAAATTCATATCCCGGTCACCGTGTAAGGGGTTTGGTAGATCTTCAGCTTTACCATATAGTACAATTATTGTAATTGCAATTGCGTCTTAATTTGTACAGAAGATAAGAGGAAAAGTTTATCTTATAAGCAAAAAGCATTAAAACATGGCAAAGCCATACATAAATTCCTTCCTTTTCCTTCATTTGTGAAATCAAAAAGAAAGATCTGGAAAAAAAGTCGATCGAGCAAGTCATTCTAGCTAGCACTGTTTATCCCGACGACTAGCAATGATTATTTTAAAAAGTGAGTATAAGAGGCACGTGTAAATAGCAAAAAAGTGCACAGTATGCCTGTAGACAGGTTTTTTCTGCGCGCCGTCTCCAAGGTAAACAAATGAACACACAAAGGGATTCACATTGTTAATTGTTTGTTACTTTGTACGTACAAACCACGAGAATAACTGAAATAATACCCAGCAAACCTTCTGGTTGGTTTTGATATTACCGAAGTGAATGAGCCCCATTTAAATTGATCTGCTTACTTTTCATTCGGCAGCACTTGAATTTCTCAATACAGTGGATATGGTTGCATTTGCTTTTGTATATCCCCGCCATGTGGAACCCTTCCTTGCAGAAACTCCAGCCCTTGTTATCAAATGATATCAAAACGTCCTGATCGTAACAATTCCCCCAGATTTCAGGATGATCTATGGGTTTGCAGCACCTCCCTCTTTCAATGTTGTGCAACCATTGATCGTTACTTTTGTAGAAACCTTGAAGGAAACGCCCAGAGGGACATGTGGCCCATACGTTGAATCTGGGGAGTTTAAAACAATTATTACAACAAGCAAAAAGATAAGGCAAAATATAGCATTTTTTAAAGGAAGACTTAAAAATAAAATTAAAAGTTAACATTGAAATCAATGCTTGCGGGTATGTAATTGTTTCCTTTTCATCGATCAAAAACGTTTGTTTCAGGTTTAAATGGATCAACATCAATTTTTTCATTCGATTATAATGAAATAAAAAGCAACATCAGGAATTTATCCAGAACATGTTAATGTAAAGCTAGCACAAATAACCGAAATCTAATGTGGCGTGAATGGCGCTTGTTACTAGTACCTAAGATTTTCCAACAAACCTAACCAGAAGTGCATTAAACTACACTAAAATCAGTGTGTTATGACAGACTAGGGTTTCCAACTAAGACAACATCATTATCACAAATCAAACCATTTTACAAATGAGGTTATTAAAAAAATCAAAACGTGTTACATGGTTTATATTTATGCAGCATTAAGTACACCCCCATCGGTACTAAATGCATGATGGGTAATCAGGGCAAGAACAAAGAAATGTCGACGACGCGTGCGAGAAGTCTCGGTTTAATAGTAAAATTGCTCACAATTTAGAGCCACTAAAAGATTAAAATTGACAACTTGGACTGTTTCGAAGTTCCAACAGTCAGAAAAACAAACGTATATGCAGTATATTTGCCTTCATTACCCATCATGCATTCAATACTGTGAAGGGTTCCATACAAAAACAAGACGATAAATTTACCCGTCAAGTAACAATAGCCAGTCGATATCTAAACAATCTGAGTCTTGGTCTGTATAAGGTTTCGGTGCATTAGAGCACC
Organism: Plumapathes pennacea; assembly: GCA_964036295.1. Taxonomy (NCBI): domain Eukaryota; kingdom Metazoa; phylum Cnidaria; class Anthozoa; order Antipatharia; family Myriopathidae; genus Plumapathes; species Plumapathes pennacea. The sequence continues at coordinate 5,596,928 of OZ038469.1, read as the reverse complement.
CTCCGTACTCAATCAGACGCAGTAGACCAGCCGATCCTGAAACTTTCATGTCTCTCCACATGCCCTGTAGGTATTGCTTGTCGGAGTTGCACGTTGCCCATACATTATTTTTATCTAAAATGTCCCAGTTGGCGATTTCAAACTTAGGAGAAGCTGATTCTGTAATGGGAAATCAAAAAAGCTCATTAACCGCGTGCGCATTGCGTACCGCAAGTTATGGACCGAGCTTTAAAGACAAAGTTTTATAACGTACCGCACAGACCAAACAAACGAAGTATATTAGTAAGTTATTCACTGCAAAGTCAACCAATCAGAGCATACGAGCAACCTGTGTCATATAATAAAATACGTTATTTCCATCGAATTATAGCTATTATTGTTGTCTCTTGTGTGCTCTTGTACGATTTGATGTACTACTTGGAAAACAGAACAAAAATTTTAATTGCATTAGGAATTTCAGAAATGGCACATAAAATGCGGTTTGTAATCGTAGTGGCAATCATTGGTGTGCTCATTCAATTAACGATTAATAGAGCGAGTAATGTTTAAAAATTCCAAAAATAAAAAATAACACGAGTCCGCAGGACGAGTGTTATTTGTGGAATTTTCAAACATTACGAGCACTATTATTCGTTAATTGAATGAGCACACAAATGATTACTAGTTAATAATATAGATGCAAAAATAAACAAGGTGAAGGAAGTCATTTCAAAGTAAAACCACAATTAATCAATGTCAAACGCGCGACTTTTCATTGGATGCTAAAAATTCACGCTGTGGAAATTTGCATAATGCAAAAATTCAATGATATGATGTATATATGATAAACTCATATATATGAATTCACAATGCAAAAACTCAAGTCAATCAGGATTATTGTCTTGAATTAGCCTTGAATGAAAGACAGTTTACCATGACCTTTGCTTTGAACACGTTATGGATGACAGTCACAAAACAGCAAAACCATAAACGGCATAACTGGCTGCCGACAATCACCAAGAGGAAGAGAAACCCTAGTTACGGCAAGTCTGTATAGTTAAATTTACTTTAATAGCAAGCGCTGCTGTTGAGTGAAAAAATTGCTATCGTGTCGTGAAGCCCTCAGTCATAAAGTTCTGCATAGACGATCGACACACTCGCGAACATCGAGCGGCTAAACTTTCACAGACAAGCCTTTCAACAAAAGAAAATGGATCGAAACTGAGAAATCAACTTACAAAAATTGCTGATCACGACCTGAAGTTTCAGACTATTCCCGATTTCCTGCGTTTAAATTCCCCAGTTTAAAGTTTTAAGGCTGCTTGTTTATATCTCTCGCTCATGGCCACCATTTTTTCTCGATGCAAAAGTTGAGCTTGCGACTTGCTTGCGTGATTTTCTTGGCAACGAAGCGTGCAAAATCAATTAATCTGTGCAATTAACTCTGATTAACTACTTTTGCACACCTGATTAACCATTGTTGCACACTTATACAATAATTTAAATGCAACACCCTGTTCTCAGCCAATCAGAATTGAGTATTTTTTGCATCTATATTATTTCCTCTAAAATTAAGATATCATTATTCTTTGTCATTGAGCGCTTTTCGAATGACTGTTGAAAACCAAAACCAAAACAATCACAGAGACAATCAATAAGGCAGTCATGCGAAAACGGCTGTATTTACCTAATTTGAGTAATATCAGTCTATAGCGGTATTGGTAGTCGCATGTACGCCAGAAGTGCAGGTCAACACCATCCTTTGCTAATCCATTCCTTGGATGGACACAGTATCCTGTCTTTCTGTTTTGAAGCAACCTACTAGGTAATCTTTTGTTTGAGACAAACAAATTATGTCATATTCAGGATTTTAGCTGAGACTCCTTTCATTCCTTTGCTCGGCCTACTCACTCACTGACTAATAGTTAAAACAAACACCACCATTAATAATGATTAAGATTCCATACTATTATCGTACCCATATAACCTTGTGTCATTCTATCCTTCCCTTTCTATAAGTGCGTGCTATATTTTTTGCATTGAAAAAAAAAATCGATTGCGTGACGCCGTACGTATTTTGCCTAGAATCAAATCAAAAGGACATATTTTGACAGAAAAACTGAAATAAAGTCACTTAATAATACAAGGTCCGATTGTGTTGAGCAAACAAACCCGGCCACTCATAAATTCTAATACTAGTAGTAGTCTTTGTAGAACGAAGCAATGATAGGCAATAGACTGTAATATGAGTTAATATGGAAAGCAGTGGCCCCAAGGCCGGATATTTTCTACTTTAATAGCCTTCAGAAAGCAAAAGCACTTTATTCCGGTTGCATTTTAGCCAAGCTTACAGTGTGCCAACAAACACGGCGAGAAACCTTCAAGCATTTCCATCTGTCAAACTGTGATCAAAGTTATGCAAATCGGATGACAACGGTTATTGGAAAGGTTTATATCTTGCAATAAGGCCCCGTCTATACTAGTCTGGATACATTTGAAAACGGATACTTATTATCCGTATTGGCCTCCGCACCAAGACGCGTTTTCGGTGGCCGAAAACGGATGTTTTTGAAAATGCGTTTTAGTATGGACAGCAAAACGACTCGAAAAAGGTGGTGTGGACGGAAAACTTTCGATGCGTTTTCATACGAAACCTCCGTTTTCAAAGTTATCCGAAATAGTGTGGACAGGACCTAAAACACTCTGAAATAGGTTTGAAAATTAGCAAAAAAGGTCACAATATAATCCTGTTTGGCCTTCATCACAGTTCCTGGGGAATCAAACCATGAAATATACGGCGATTGTTGAAAAACACAATTGATAACACAATCGTCAACTGTAATTATTAAAAACTCACCAGTTAATGGAGCCGTAGTTTTAGCTTTTTTCCAGCAAGCAAAACAAAACCCCTAACATTATCATCTACGTTATTCTTCAGTGATTTCGAAATTATAGGCCTTGTGTTAATATCTTGTTGCATAAAATCAACGGAGGTCTGTTTCTCAGTTCAGTAAACTGCTTAGTAACCTCGCCTGGAGGTCGTACGCCTGACTGACAACATTAAGTTTCGAGATGGCGACCCCCCCCCCCCCCCCCCCCCGCGGCCTCGCCCTCAAGCTCCCCGCGACCTACACAACTGGTGCTCCTAAAAGAGAGATTCACTTGGACTCTAGGTTATGCAGAATTACATTAAAATGGCAAATAGCCTTATACCTGTTAAACTTGGCAATCTCTGGGTCACAACCGTTCTTTCTGAGAACCAGGCTATCATACTTGGCTTTCTCTTCTTTTTTTTTTCCAAAATAACAAAAGAAAGAAAAATACTTTTAGATGTGATTATCAAACCTGCAACATTTGGTCCAGAAATAACTACACTGGATAATTTACTTGCTGCTTCACGTAACTCGAGGTGAATGTAAATGACAGCTAATTTGCATTTATTACGATTTATGAAAATTGGGCCTTAACGAGGATGTAAGTTTTATATTTGTATGCGTATCTAAAAATAATGACAACCAGAAATATCAACCAGGATCAGGATATGAACAATACTCATACCACTACAGAACAAGTTGCAGAAAAAGTTGCTTTCTTCTATTTTTCATGTGCGTGGCCTTGTCGCAACGTGTAATATGTATTTTGCAACTTGTCTTGCAATGTTGTCGTCGGCGTTGCGAGACAAGTTACAGGTTGCCTCGTGTTACATGGCATTAACTAATCTTAGGGATACGCATAAGAAATAAACCTAAATTCCGAGGAAAAACACTTGAGGTTTTCCTCACACCATAGGAATAAAATAGAGCGTGTTCATACACGCCTGTTAATATACTAGAAATACGATAATCGCAGATATCCCCTCGCCTTATAGTGGGTTTTCGGAAAGCGGTGCTCTTGTTTATTTTCCACTTGGAGACTATTTTTAAAAGCTTAACAAATAAACCGAAGTTCCGAGGAATAACACGTGGGGTTATCCTCACACCTAAGGAAAAAGATAAAGCGTGTTCCTACAGGTCTGTTAATATATTTCTATGTTTCTTAACAATGATAAAGATAACGAGTCTGAGTCAAACAGAACAACTGCACTACCTTTAGGACAAACCATCATGTTGCTGCACTTGTGAAATATGATGCCGTCGAAACCAAACCGGAATTGCATTTCTTCGTCTGCGCAGTTCCTTTCGTTTCCTTGACCTCGAAAAACTAAGAGCACTCCCTCAAGCTTGGTTTGGTTACAGCTCTTCACTTTGGGCTCTACACAAAGATAGTTGGCAGTTCTAATCGGAGAATCCCCACAAGCATCTAAGAAAAAAGGAAAAGGTTGGAATGAGTATTCGCTCCTAGTAGGTTACATTCTGGATGCATTTTGAACAATCCGCAAAACCAATGCCCTTCATATCGTTTGAACGTAACATGCGCACATGCAACTCTATAAATTTTTGTTGCCATATTCTTATTTTGACAGGTGTTTCTTTACTCAGCGCCTTTCGCGTATATTAATGACAGAAATCACCACCAGATTCCTGACTTGCAAAGTTTTTGGTCTTATGATATACAAATCCAAACGAAAAGCACGCGCTGCATATAGAGGATATTACACACGGCGGCGCGAAGATGTTAATTTTATTTTAGAGTGGTAAAAAATATATATATTACGAACAAGCGCTGCGCGAGTGAGTGAAAATATGGTTTTTACTAAATCCATATCTTCAAGCCGCCGTGTAATTTTCTTCTTATTATATAGATACGAGTGCAAATGTGGGAGCGTATTGCACTCGTCAGGAACCAGATCAACTTGTTTATTAGCTTACGTGATCAATTATCGCAAGCAAAGTTTACGAACGCGTCATCTTTTTGGGCGCGGCTACAGCGTTTGGCCCTGCTTCGTTTGTCGTATAAGAAACAATTTTAACTCGTCAGTATTATTTTTTCTCTCCTGAAGCAGGCTCAAAAAAAAAAAAAAAAAAAAAGGAACTGACCCGTAAAATACTTCGCCGTGTATTAGACTTTCTCGTACATCTTTTCTATCCACACAATCCATTTTCGTTTAAGAACGAATACTTTTTTTGTGCGTATTGCTTTCTGTCTACACTAAAACTATTACTTTAAATCGAAGGTTTTTCAGTAAATCTCTCAAAGTGGAGAGATTCGAAAATGGATGCGTTTTCAAATAAAACGAATTAGAGTGTGCGACTCGAAAACGGAGATCAGGCGAAAAGGAAGCTTTTTGAAATCAAAAGTTTGAAGCGGATTAGCCTTAGGTTTCTAGCGGTTTGTTTTTGTTTAACCGCTTTTCTTTTCAAACTAACAAAATGGTATAATATTATAGCATCTATTAATCCCAGGGCATCACGAAACAAACATCAGACGCTAAAATATGTTTTTCGTGACTAATTATGAAGTCTACTCACGTATTGGGCTCGAAACATCTCTAGCTTTGAATGCTGACAATTTGAGCTGTCACTTCAATCTTTTAACAACCATCTGGTAAAATATACGTTTAGGTCTCGATAAAGGTTCGCGCGTTCCTCAAAAATATTATCGGAAAAAATCATTGTAGCGTTGCTGTGACATATACACGTACAATATATCGTTGTAAAGGTCCGAGACTGAAGAATGCAGATCTAGTATTACGTTTTTTATACACGTTAAATTTAGAGTGCGATCTAGATCAGATCTATAAAAGATTTTCGCGAAAAATCAGGTCTTTTGGGAAACAAAACTTTAGAGCGTTTTTTGTCAATATTGCTCAAATTTTCGTGAGCTGTAGACAGCGCATTCCTCTCCAATATTTTGTCAGAGATTTTAGATTTTTTGTTTCGTTCATTTTTATTAAATAGTTTGTTTTAAAAAAAGGATCCTGAAACACTCCCTCCACTTTAAATGGGAATAAAATCCTCAAAACAAACGGCTCAAAATTCGCTGACACGGCATTTTAGGCAATTTGATCGAGCATCAGAAAAAAGTTGTTTTAGCATTTTCGAAAAAAACCGACAGAAGTTTTGTTTTCCGTTCCCGAAACAATCAAGTTTCAAACTAACCTCAATCATACTTTATCTTCAGTGTGCCTGAAAACGATAACACCAGATCTGTAGTCTGCCGTCCAAGACCTTTACAACGATATATAATACGTGTATGTACGTTAAATTGTAACGCTACAATGATAAATGAGTGAGCGTCGTTTTTAGTAGTATCGGTAAAAGCTAGTTCACACACACGCACACAAAAAACGAAAGCGCTTGACAAAGGGGAAAGTTTCCATCCTCCTGGGAGTGTTTCATATATACGCCAGTAACAAAATCATGATACTTACGGTAGACTTGTTCGCTTCTCACCAAAGAACACAAAGAAAGTATTAACAGACTGCCACAGTGAAAAACGGTCATATTTTGTTTGAGCGTTCTCTCCTTCTTGAAGTTAATTCGACTTTATATACGGTGCGTGGACAATGAGGTCTGACTAGTAAAAATAAAGCTTTTCATTATCTTCACCAGGTGCTATAATTTATGAAAATTACTCAATTTTATGTAGTTTTCCTCATTACACTCTTAAGGCCCGAGGTCTATCTTTATTAACTGAAGAGTGGGAAGGTTGTGGGAATGGGGTTGGGGAGTTTGATCACTTGATCTTACGAAGTTATGCTTATGAACTTCAGGGCTAAAGGGGAGGGGTGTATGGAAGTAAAGTTCACTATTCATCATATCTACTATTCCTTCATTCTTACTTGAATACTTCTATTCCGCGATATCGTCGTGTATATTGCAATCCACATTTACATTTTTTAAAATTTGTTTCTCCAGTGGTTTTTGTCAATGGCTTATTGTCCAGTTGCCATAATAGTAGTTCAAGCAGGGGATCTATTTTTTTGATATACTGAATGTACGGTTGTGTTTCCTTTTTTTTTTCTCTCGGTGCTTTGCTTGGTATGATTGGAAACGTACATTTGCATGTATAAATAAAGGATCGATTGATTGATTTTACAATAATTGTCAGGGAAGATTTATCGACGAAATATCACATTTTTATGCAACATACATATTATCTATTGTGAAGAATACTGTCGCCGAAACCAAGATAATGAATTTCAACATACTTATTATGTTTGTATATACATGGGAAATACGCGGTAATTGTCGTTCATTTAACACGTACTGAATTGCGTTTCGTTTTCAGAAAGAGTATGGAAATCTAAACAGGGGCTTTTACTTACCATATACTATGCCAGAACCACAGTTGACAAAAACATTAAACATGAATTGAATAAACATGCAGGTGGTCCAGTTTTGGATCGTGAAGTTGTCTTGTCATCCAACTAAAGTCCAAATTATGGACCGACGATCTTTCTTGTTGGTTCACCTGTTCACAAAAATGGCGCTCTAAACACAAAAAAACGTAATGATTTAAAAGAAAAACAGGTAAGTGGCACTTTTAGGAAGAAAGAAACTAATATTCTAATCTTAAACGAGTCGGATGGAAATGGTTGCTATTTCATCTTTCGACTTTCGTCATCCCCTACTTTGTCCTTTCCCAAATATATCCATAAGATCAGATCCTAAAAATACTGGGAACCCGGTAGGTTCATGTGTCTCCTGCTGTTTGAAATGCAAAAAAAAAAAAAGAAAATGCGGGTACTCTCCTCTCACCAATTTAATTTCCTGTGAGCCTCGTTAATTCTTCATAATAATTAGCCTTGTAATGTTTAGTGCTCATGTGTGTACACAATAGCATAAAGCTCACTGGCAATCATTAAAAATATAAAATTGCTTTCAGCTGTCTATCCAGTTTTTGACATAAACTATGAACGATACACGAATGCAGGCATCGGCTGCAATTGGCATCAGCGTTCGTTTGGGACTTAAAACACATTTGTTCATAACATGGCGTTGCATTTCTCGTGTTTTTTTATTTAATTTTGATATTGCTGCGTTCGATATGATTGAAATAGAATTCAAAATACCATGAAAGACACAAAAAAATTAGGAAAAACAGATCCGTCACCGTAATTTTCGGGAGTCCCACCAATTGTCCTATAATGTTTGTTACTTTTTTTATTGTTACTACTTGTTTATTGTTGGTTTATTTTCTCGTGCATAGTGGTTTTTTGTTAACTGTCTTATACCAGATATGTACTTTTAATTTAAATTTAATGTGTCGCCAAGCTAGATCAAATTTTTAGTTGTTTCTAGGTTAAAAAGCACTTTTGATAGTAATGTATTATTTTGTTACTAAAGCAAACTCTCCCCGTATTTTTATGGGGTACCGCTATAATAGTTACTATTATTCTGTAAGTGAATAAAAGTTGTTTTTGTTTTGTGTTTTTGTTGTTGTTGTTGTTGCATCTATCATGTTCATAATTTGCATCTGTTGTTCCGAGTCTTTATCCGTCTCTCATAATAAATAGCCTTGTGCTGTTTAGTGCTTATATTTGTACACAATAGTAAAAAGCTCACTGGTAATCACTGAAAATACTATTTGCTTTCTGTCTGTTCAGTTTTTGACAGACTATAAACGATACATGAATACAGGCATTGGTTGCTTTTTATGTATAACAGCGTGTACATAGCGCGTGAAAGGTCAAAGGGGGTCTTGGCACGAATTGGCAACCTCGACCCATGCTCTTGAAAAAAAAACCCAGGAAGATCTTGGATTAGTTTAACCTGAATCAGTATGTCAATCAATCTGCACGTGAACTGGATTTCTTTAGCCTGTAAACTCATCAAAAGAACGCTCTGGCAAAGAAATGACGCTAGAAATGTTAGCCGCAACACAATTTTTACATCTTTCAGCATATCCACATAATGGTAGATAACATTTCGCGTTTTACCTTAAAATTCTAAAATTAATTATTTACAATGACGTCGTTTGTGGTGCAAGGTCTTCATCATATTCCACACAGGAAATGAAGTCATTTTCATACTTTATTAGCTCTGTGTACGGCATGTCCTCCTGCATTATCGTCTCCAGTCTCTCCCGAATGTCTGAAGCTCGGTCGCTCAGCTGGGTTCTCTCTCCAGCACTGCCTCATGATTTCATACCCGCGTTTTAACAGAATTTATTTAAAAACTTACAAACTTAGAAAAAGATACTGATAATTCAAAAAAATTAATCTAAATTTTTAATGCGTTTGCTACGCAATCATCTAAGCATTTGTTTGGCTATTTCAGAATAGTTCTTTCGAGAGAGCTTTACTTACAATTCATCGGAACACATCTGTGGCTTCTCCAAGTGATACCCGGATTTCAGAACCTGGCTGATTTCCCTGTTGTCAACTCCAGCGTCTATATAATAATACGCTTCCGTCCGTTCGTCCGTAACGCTCTTTCCCAGGCATCTTCATCATAAAAAATCCAAGATGGCCGCAACATTGAATGAAATTAAGTATAAATATTGGCCTCGTATTCCGAACACAGTTCTTTTAGAAATCAAAAATGAGTTTAAAAAGAGAATTTGTGTTGTCAGGTGACTGGATGTCGGGCTTATGCTGCTGCATGTTCGAAAACGGGGAGGTTTTGATGTCGTTCGATCTGCGATTCGTCGAGTGGTACGGTTGAGTGGTACATGCACTACAGAGAAGTTTGTACTTTGACACTGTAAACTACACTCGAGATGCTCGAAATGAACTACAAAAAGGGAAAAAGAAAGAAAAAAAGAAGGAAAAAAATCCGATCACCGTATTTTACGGGGGTCCCGCTAGTCTGTATAATAATACGCTAAGCCATTTTCGTCCGTCCGTCCGTCTGTAACGCTCTTTCCCAGGCCTACTCATTATACAAAAAAATCCAAGATGACCGCCACATCGAGTAAAACTAAGTATAAATATTGGCCTCGTTTGTCGACCACAGTTCTTTTAGAAATCGGAAGTGAAATTTCCTCTAAGGTGACCGGATGTCGGGCTGATGCTGCCGCATGTTTGAAAAACGGGGAGATTTTGATGTCCATCGATCGATAGGAGATAAAAAAAAAATCCGATCAGCGTATTTTACGGGGCTCCCGCTAGTATGATATAATACCTACAAATAAAGTGAGCACAATTTGTGATGATGAGCAGTTGAACACGTGGACATGCAGGGTATAGTGACTTACCGAACGTGGTTATCTCCCACAAGAATATTCCATATGACCATCTGTAGGGAGATAAGAACAATGTTTAAAAGTTATCCGTAGCAAAATCCACCCACCACAAACTGGCGTATGGTTTTGATTTTGTGTTGAATTGGCCGCGTTCCTTTAGTGTTTGCGCAAGTTTACTTTATCCTCTTTGTTGCTATTGTTGTTGTTTACTTACACGTCGTTCTTTGTTGTTGTTGTTGTTTACTTACACGTCGCTTTTTGTTGTGTACACAAGCTCCTGTAGCGTCTCGGGAGGCATCCACTTTACTGGAATCTCCTTCCTGTATTTGATCTCATAAATTTCTTCATCCAAATTGCGAGTCATTCCAAAGTCTGCAATCTTGACGATTCTGTTGTTACCAACAAGAATGTTTCTTGCTGCCAGATCACGGTGACCGAAGCCCCTCGCAGACATGTATTCCTAGAAAATGAGCCAAGCGTCCGTATTGAGAAGCGTTTCTAAAGCTTGTGACTTTATACAACATTTTATACTACTTTTAGAAGGCCTCTTTAATGAGAGGGAAGGGAGGGGGATTAATAGTAGAATAATCTAACTAAAGACCTGGAACTGAAGCTGTTTCGTGCACAAGCGTTTAGAAAGCACATAGACTTAACATTCTCGGCGATTAGCTATCAATGTCATAATACGATTACAAAAGCTGCTCCATGTCAATAAAATTGTGTATGTGCAAAAATCGGAAACCTAATACAATTGTGAAACATAAGCTAACATCGAGGACCAAACATAAGTGTGAACCATAAACCGACATGCGAAGAGTAAAGATCTTTAACTTTGCTTCTTAAAGAGAAGGATAGAGCGTACCATGCCTTGGGCGACTTGCCAGGCAATGCTGAACAAGTCAGTAAATCTCACAACGTCAGTTTCGTCTGGGTGTTTCTTTGCTGAGGAGCAGACCGAGTCGTTTTCGCTCTCATTTTCCTTGATAATCCGTAAGCTGGAAGCTTTGTCCTGATGTCTGCCAGCTCAATGGCATCTATGTTCACAACAGAAACCTCGGAATCGTCCATCATGGCAAGATGTATGTGTCCAGAACAAGTTACTTCCTGGGTAGGGGAGGGGTGGTCTCTGGCAAAAGCAGCCTCATTGCCGTTTATCAGTTTGATCTTTAAGAGCGCTGAGACCATTGGGCTTGCATGGGTCACTGCTACGCCAGTCGTTTGTAACATATCCACTGCAACTATTATCTGTAGCAGCAACACATCGATGACTATTTTGGTCGAGCTTTTCTGCAACACTTGTCACGGGATTGTCCTTGTGATTTCCGTCAAAATGACACTGTTGCATCGTCTATGTAATGTCGAGTCCAAATTTTTGAACACCATTATCCTGCAGACCTCTGTAGTGAACAACGTAGCCTGTGATAGGGCAGGTCGTGTTTGGTGATGTCCACAGCAGTAGTACTGTGCATCCTTTAACATCTGTGTACATGGATCGAACTCCATCAGGTAAAGTTTGAAAGAGATGTGAAAATAAAAGTAATGTTTTAGCACATGAGGCGTCAGTTTCCAACACAAAAATATTGGAGAACAAAACATGTCATATCTCTATAAGTTAATTTTGGAACGAGCATTTGACAAAAAAAGTCTTTTGAATAATCCAAAATCAATGTTAGAGAAGTTGATACATTTTCAGTATTAATCAAATTACCTGCAATAATGTTGCTTCCATCCTTATGACTTCTGGAGCTGATGATTCCCTTTCCTTGCATTCGTTCGTAGCAGAAACAAGGACCGTGTAGTTTTCTCCCACGTTAAGGCCCGAGATATTTAATTCTTGAGAAAACACTGGTGTTGAGTAATTCTTAATCCACTTGCCCAAGACCTCTCCTTTAATAGCGACATTCACCTCCGTGACTTTTGGACCTGACTGGATCAGGGAAGGCTCTCAGGAAATGCTGATAGTTTGTCATTCATGTGCCGGCAGTTTTTGGATTAAGGACATATCATTTTCCGTTTCATGGCCTCTTTAGTCATTAGTGATAAAACGGGGAGCCAGGAGGCCAGAGAAGTGCGAGAACTGAACGAGCACTGTTCACCAGTCTATCAGTGTCCTGTTTCATTTGTTGGACAGCAACATAACTCAAGTGATTTTTTATTGATAACTTTATAGGAACCAATATCAGAAGAGAATGCATGGAATAATCGGAACTAATTTCAACGCACCATACCAAACGATCAAGCCGATAGACTGCCAAAGGGTTTGCGGGGACATGATTGTTCACATTGTAAGTTGTTGATATGTTGAATACGGCGACTTTTTGTTGTCATCTCATCCTTTTAAATAAGAACCCCCCTCCCCTCTCCTTTAAGCCTCTGGGGACTCAACATTTACAGAATCTGATAAATTTACTGTTCTCTTCAATCATGCATATCAATTACTTGGGTGTGGACCATCTGCAAATATCTTATTTCTAGTAATTTGATTGGCCTTGGGGTCAACGATGAATAAGTAATTAGCTGTGCAATGTTAATAATAACATTTTTACCACAGCACACTAGTTTCTCGCTCTCTGATTGGCCGATTTACCGTGGTAAATAAGAGTCCAGACAACGATGCTGACGCCAGCATGTCACGTTTTGCAGCGAAATACAACGAATGTTTCCTGTATATTTCTAAATGTTGTGGTAAAAAACAAATTTCCACTGGTTTGCCGTGGTGTGGACTCTTATTTACCACGATTTACGTCACCACATGGTCAAAATTAGTTGCGGACTCGCTCGGCGAAGCGCCTCGTGAGTCCACAACATTTTGACCATGTGATGACGTAAATCGTGGTAAATAAGAGTCCACACCACGGCAAACCAGTGGAAATTTATTAAATTCTTCCCGCAGGACCAAAGGGAACTTCAGACCAAGAAAACGGTAAGTGGTAAGATTTTAACCTCAACATCTGCGTTCTCCGATATTTTTTGTAAACGACAATAAACGGTTTAGAGCCGTTTTCGGATGATTGTCGAAAACCAAAACCAAAGTAATCACACAGGCCAATCACAGAGACTGAGAGAAAACAGTTCAGCCAATCAGAAGCCAAACTAATTCACGTTTGGTCTTGCGTTTGGTTTTACTTTCCAATCTGCAATGCGAGTACACGCCATCGCTTGCGTGAGAAGTGTTTGGTTTTGGCTTTGGTTTTGTTCCTGATTGGTTGAGAATGCTGCCAAACTTGTGTGGATCAATCCGAAAGCGTAGCAAACGCAAAACCAAAGCAATCACACGATTACTTTCGACAGTCATCCGAAAACCGCTCTAATGAAACTAATAATCTTTTTTATGAATACCCTAGCCCCATATGACTGCTGTACAAGCTTCAGGATTCAAACAAAATAATGCAATGATTACTGTAGCAATATGATTGTTGGTTTTCAAGCGCTCTGCTCAGTATCACTAATCAGATATTTTGTAAAACGGTGCAGATACCTTAATTGCTGGGAAGAATAAAAGGGCTGGGAACGAACATAGCAGTTAAAAAAGCCGTGAGAAACTGAGCTTTTAATTTTTCTTGTTTACTGCTCTAGTTGTCGGGGTTAGTTTGACGACTTGTCCCTCATCATACTCCACAAAAATACAAATTTGAGTAACGAAACGCACCCTGTGTAATTGCTCAAAATACTTCAGAAAACTCAAAGTTAACCTAAGAACGTCTCCTTACGATAAAAAAATTAAATAAAAAAAAGATAAGGCCGACAAAATGTTTCGTCGTTTCGTAATTTTAAAACAGTCAGTGCACACTGCTTTTGCCTGAAGTGTTTGGTGTTCTGAGGCTGTCAGAACATCTGTTCTTTTTATGCTGGGCCTAAGGGCCCAGCATATAATTGTTTTCACCCGAAAACCACAGTGTAGGTATCATGACAATTGGTAAAAGAAGTCCCCCCTCTAGGATTTTGACGTTTGATTGACGTGTAAGCAAAAAACCTATATTCTGATTGGATAATGTTCACGTGCAAGCGGCGTGAAGCCTTTCTTTTCTTGGATGAGTTTCAAAGTATGTAACGTGAGATTTTTGTTGACATGTACTTGCGCTCTTGTGGTTTTTGTTCATTGTATTCACTTTCGCATTTTTCTTCGTCCAGCTGGTTAAAACTAAGCGAAGGAAAGCAAACATAATCACAAACGATACCATTTCGACAAGCTGAAGTGGCTCTCGGCTGGGTTTTTCAGCTTTAACATATGCTCGTCAAACAACCGTGAATTCATCAAAACCGCGGTGATAATAGCTCTGAAATGAAACAGGTCGACTAGAAATTTAGAAAGCCTGGTAGAAGAAACGCAATTTGGAAGACGAAAAACAGGTAAGTATTGAAGCGCAGGCTAGATTAATCGTGGCCTGTGATTAGAAACAAAAGTTCGAAGTCAAACTGTCAAAACAATTATGCATGAAAATGAGATAAGTCACGCAATTACTCCCAAACTCAAAATGTAGATTCTCTCATCCTTTTGAAGCAAATGTACAAGTGTTGTGATTATAACTTATAGTTTACTCAGGTTCATTTGAGTAGATCAAAAGCCAAGTTCCCCATACTGTATAGCATTTTTTCCGGTGAGAAGTTGAAAGAGAAAATTGAAGTTGATCACTCTTGGGAGTCTCGCTCTAGTCCAGAGATTGCTTATTCAACAATTCTTATGGTGCGTGCGGACACTTGCCACACCAAACTTGAATCCCAGGATCTGTCGCGTTTTCTCGCGACAAAACTTGTTATAAATAAGATTTCCATGTTAGACGCTCCACTAGTGAGGCCGCGAGCCAAACGACGAACTTAATACAGAAGATCCTAATTCTAAAAAGTGGCTTCTGTTTATTTGCATTGAGACGATCACAATGCAAATGAGTAAAATCCATTGTTTATGCAGCTGAATGGATCACTTCATTTTAAAAGAAGCAGCCAAAGGCTGCCCCTTCTCTTTAAAACAAATGTACGTATCAATATACTAAAGAAGTGAGCGACATTTTACAGGGTAAGTGACGTCTTTTTAGTGACCACAGTACATTCAACTGAGATTTGAAATTCAAGAAAGCGAAATCTTTTCGCAAACAAAATAGAACAAGACCATTAAGACTAAAACAATATACTTGAGCGGTTTCCATCTTATCAGCCTAAAACGCTTCGCTACTTTAGCGCCGATTTTCCCAGAAATTTCTATTGCGTAAAATCAATCTTCAGCATTAAGGGGAAAACATGACAGCAAAAAAAGAGGGATCACGCGAGATTGTCCCCTATAAAATTATCATTTCCAACACCGAACCTCAATGATGCGTGAAACAGAAATCGACACTTCCTAATATCCTCCTTAGAAAAGACGACCAAAACTCGACCTGATGAGTAAAAACACTTCATTGAAGAATAACTCTTTCAAGACCGCGCGGCCTATACCCCTCACCCGTGACAGATGCGGTCGGGAGCATACAAAATATTTCCTTTGCATTAGTGAAAAGAGAGTAACCGCGAAATCTCTTCTCGCCTGACATGCACCTGCCGCGCAAATTTATTATCTTCAAACTATCTTTCGAAACCCTAATTATTCCCGAAGAACGAAAAAAAAAAAGACAAAAAAAAAGCTATGATATCGATATCTCTTTTGATGAGTCCTTGCTCTACTTTGTCACAGGCTCCCTATGATAAAAATAGTGTTCTCACGTGACGTCATCAAATATCTATCTCATAAGTTACACATCCTACGATCCTGATGCACTAACATTTTTAAAAATGTAATGTAATTGTTAACCATTAAGTTTTTATCGGCAACTATGGACGTTTAAATACCGTGACAGCAAAGCCGCGTGTCACGCTTGTGGCCGCCGAAAATCAATGCTTGTGGTCTGAATTATAAAGTTTTTCTTCCCAAAACATATTAAATTACACTTCTAAATATTTACAGTAAAACAGAATCAAACTGAGACACAAATCAGCTTCAGTTCGTGTTCTGAGTTATTGGCGGCCATGTTAGTGTACGACCTTTGGTACACCAACATTGCGGTTCCATACAAAGGTACAAAACTCTAGTAAATCTACCAAAAACAAATTGCGGCTACTTCGCCAAAATTAAACCTATACAATCAAAAATTGGCACCTAGACTAATTTGAATGTGCTCTTTTCATTTCTGGAGTCAAAAAAAGACAAAACAAAACAAAACAAAACAAAACAAACAAAACAAAACAAAAAACAAAAAACAAAAAAACAAAAACAAACAGTATCTGCTATATTAGAGGGGGTTCCGGTCGCGTGACCGCTTAACTAAAACACTCTTTGGTGCGTGGCCAACTACACATCCATCCTTCAACCAATCAGAACGTGGCTTATATCGTGACTATGTTATAATTCATTTTATAGTCGCGATATAAGCCACATTCTGATTGGTCGAAAAGCGTGCTCCATAACTTTATTGTGTACGCCCGTGCTCGATAATATGACGTGAGCAAATGTCGCTTCCTTTCGACTTTTTCTAGCTTTCCTCGTTTATAAATTAACAAAAAGCTTTACAACTAAGAAGAAAATAGCTTTCTTTTCCAAAGAAATTTGTACTACATGAAGTCAGACCGACACCCAAAGGAAATTAGTAATCAAGTCTGAAAAGTTCTGTATTTCAACGGTCGGTACAGAAAATTGTACGAATCGAAACTCACCTAATTCTCATGGACAGTGAAATCCATCACTGCAAAGATAAATTTCCGTCAAGCCTTCAATGGCTTTGAAACGAAACAAATTCTAAAGTCACCGCAGGCTGCTGGCTTTAACGACGCCAGGTTAACAGTTCTTTCAGTGTTTTCGTCGATTAAACGACATCTTTTTCATTGATTCTCATCAACTTTTAGATGACAGAAATGTTAGTAAGTTGTGGCGTGTTTTCAATCAGCCGATGAGAGAGTTTGTTTTTCCTTTTGCGCGTCGAAAGAGAATTTTGCATTCAATCAGAAGTGAATATTTGTTTTCGCTCATACATTCGTGTGCCTATGTCATAAAAGAATTCAGGTTCATGCTTAGCGTGCGTCTATCGAGTTAAGGTAAAGTAATACGGGCAACATTTTCAGTGCAACTTGTCGTGCAACAATGTTGCGTTGCAAGTTGCACCGTAATGTTGCGCGTATTACCACCGTGTTGCAGCAACATGTTGCACGAAGTAGAAGTGGGTTCTACTTCGTGCAACATGTTGCTGCAACTTGCAACACGGTGGTAATACGCGCAACATTACGGTGCAACTTGCAACGCAACATTGTTGCACGACAAGTTGCACTGAAAATGTTGCCCGTATTACCGCACCTTAAAGAGTTGCTCAAGGCGTAGCCTTAAGTATAGCTGTCATTATATCATTTGACAGAGACCAGGTACAAAATTTGACCCTACCCCGTTATTACGGTCAATTTTTTTTGCCCCAACGGTGGCCGTATTAACGGGGTTCCATTGTAACACTAGACTGAGCCAAACTTAGTTTTCTCCCATGACTGAGTTATCTTGTTTTCGATTTCAGCCTCAAAAGAGAAATGCTGCCCCTTTGGCAAGTGAGTCTCGGGTGGTTCTTAACTGTTGTAATTGTCACTGGTAACGGCCTAGTTGTCTATCTGATCACCACGAGACGAAACCTCAGAACAACAACAAACTGGTTTGTCTTGTCACTTGCTGTGGCCGATTTTGGCGTCGGAACATTGTACTTTCCACTTTCTACTCTCTGCTGGACTTACCAAAGCTGCGATTATGGAGAAGTAATTGCTGTACATGTCGCAATTTATATCGGGTATTTTTTAGTTTACGCCTCAGTGACAAATCTGTGCGCACTAACACTGGACCGTTACCTCGCCATCGTTAAACCACTGAGATACGTCACCTTCATGACGAAGAAGCGCGTGGCTCTCCTTATACTTACGGCGTGGGGTGTGGCGTCTTTAATTTTTATTTCTCTTATTGTAAGGTTTTTCGCTGTGTCACGAAAAACACAAGAAGTCATGGATGAAAGCATCTGGCTGTGCGTTACTGTCCTTTGCTTTGTCGTATGTGTTTTTCTGTTGTCTGCCGCAGCACGGATATTTCTCATTGTGCGAAGAATTGCGAAACAAAACAATGCACTGACTGCCCAGCTGAACTTTAACCACAGAATACAACGCAAAGTGGCGTTCAAGGCGCGAGAAACTGCGTCAGCGAAAATGGTCGGTATCGTGGTGACAATCTTCATAATCTGCTATTCACTAGACATCGTCGATAATGTTTACATTTACATTGGGTTCTCACGAAATAAAACTTTGATCTTGTTGCTGCGATTACTTAGACTGATGAATTCTGCAGCAAATCCTGTGGCTTACGCTTTCCACAAGACAGAAATCAATCGAGAACTAAGGCGACTGTTCCGGCGCAGTAACAGAGAACAGGTTCATAACAACTTCGTAATGAGAGGAAAACAGATGGAACAATACGAATTGCAGTTACATAAACATCGAGTGGATCAACAACCAGGATCATAGAACAACTGGCAGGTACCGTAAATATTCGACTAAGCGCCCGAGGCGCATATTTCAAATTTGGGATAAGGCGTTCGCTTGTTCGAGGGGGGTAAGCATAAGCACAATAGAGCGACAGTCACGTGGCGGCATAAGCATAAGGAACACGCGTTTAATCCTTATGCTTATGTCGCCACTGTCTTTCTTTTATTTTTATGCTTATGCTTGCTTATGCGCTAGTGAGGACCAGTATAGTGCACGTTAGATCTGTCAGGTGAAGACTTGCTTCTATACACACCAACGACCATCGAAGATATGAAAATGACCCGCTGATTTGTCACGTTCGGGTTTATTTCTTGGGTCGAAGAATGGTCAACTGAAAATGATTACATTATTGCTCAACACAATATAATCACGAAAATGCCAAATAAGAGGAAAAGAGGATCAGTGACTCGGAACAAATGGTAATGAACGATTTGGGAGATACGTACCAACGTTTCCGGGCAGTACGAGACTGATTTGAATAGGATCCTAGGTAATAGGTAATTTCGTTCAATGTAGTGGACACGACGCGATCACGAAAACAACAAACCTTTTTCTTAATTAGCGAAAACCTATTAACTGATTGAGAAATATCAACGGGAGGTATGAAGCGGAAATCGCTAACAGTTACAACCATGCTGTAGTATTAATGTACAACGCCGTTTGTATAGTTCTAATAACGGCACATTTAAACTCATGTAACGTCGATTTCAATTTTGGCGATGGTGTGAATTAGACATTTGTTTAAAAACAACAAATATTACACATGGGAGGGGGGGGGGGGGGGGCGGCGCTTATTTCCAATTTTGGCTTAGAGGTGGTGATGGTTCCGTTTATGGGTTTCTCGCGCATTGATTTCAGCCAGTTTAAATTCTACTAAATCTAATGTATTGTCTTCTATCAATTAATTAAAGAATAACACATGGGCGGAGATATAAAATTATTCTTCGAGTGTTCATTTCGATAACTGAGATATCGAGATGAGCACGAGAAGATATTATTTTTTATATCTCCAAGCGCGTCCATATTATTCTGGGAAGTGCGGGAACTGATCGAGCACTGTTCACCATTCAATCAATGTCCTCATTTATTTACTGAAGAGCAACATGACTCATTCCCAAGTGGTTTTTATTGTATGAGCTGTAACAAAAATATCAATTACTCGCAACTTAGCAAGTTACAATAATAGTAAATAGAAATATGTGACTCAAAATACTAGTTTATAAATAGTTTGCAGTATAACAACAAGCTTCAATAAGAAAAACAAAGTTGCAATAGGCGTTACTTTACAATAATTTCAATATTTAAGTTAGTCGAAGTACTTGAAGTAGTTTCTAAATAGTTTACAAATATCAACTCTTTGCAATTTCGCAAGTTACAACAAGCGTCACTGTATAGTAATATGTTACCGGTACTTAGAACACTATTTCATAAATATAGTTAACAATCTAAACCTTGAAAAGCGGTTAAAATGAAAGGAGACTCAATCCTGACCAAACAATTTCTTGATTGGTGTGACGAGGGTCCTGAGAATGCAACAAGTACAGGCATTCAGTAATTTATATATTGAAGCAAACCAGCACACGGGAACAATTCCGTACAGTAATTTGCACATGGTGTTGTGAACTTACTTGAAGGCTCGCACCAGGCCTGTGGAGGACACATCTGACACTAATTGAAAAGAGAGGCCACATAAAGGTTAACTGAACCCTATGGATTGCGCTGCTGTGGAGCAGGATAAGGGAGCGTTCGGTTTGGGACTATTCCGGAATAGATAGATTCTCGTATCCAAAACGAACGGTTGTTCTGACGAGCTTGCACATCCGGAATAAAAAGGCATCGTACGTGTTCCTTAAACTTTGCAATTAGCGTAGGAACAGAGCATCGTCTGCCTCAAGAAATTTCCTTCTTTTTCTCTAGCTCGACTAAAAATAAGTCTTCATTCGCGTCCGAAAACGCTGCCATCTTTGTTTTCATGAAGCTCTCATGTCATTATTCCGGATTGTTATGGCTATTCAGCCTCCTGAAGCAGAATAATAGGAGTAATATTCCAAATATTTCGAACAAGTAATTTATGTGTTTTATTCAGGCTGCTTTTATTTCGAAGCAGTCTCAAAACGCTACCATCCTCTGAGACCCAGGGACAGATCGTGGAGCTCGTTTACTTCCTTTCCCCTTTATCCCCCATGCTGCTTTTTGCCCGCCGCCCCACATCTGCCCCTGGCTTTCCGAGGATGTAAGGACTAAGCCTCCCCCCATCCCCCCACTCCCTCCCCTCAACTTTGGTAGCGCAAAGTAAAATGGAGCAGAGAAGTCAGTGTCAGGTTGGTTGCCCCATCATGGGTCACTCGCAGTTGTGGGTATACGGGGATTCCAAACGGGTGGGGCTAGATTTAGTGAACTACGGACTTGCAAAGCTTCTCAGGAATCTCCAATTATCCGCCCCCTCCCTTGAAAAAGTTTAATTTTTAACGCTTAATAATCCTGGATGCAAAAAAGTTTCAGTGCTGGTACGGAGGCTAAACAAGTCTATCAATAGTATTATGTAGACCGACAAGACAACTTTACGTATGCATGGCGTCAAACAAAATATACGACGCGACGTGAAGCGGCCTTACCTTGTGCAGACATGTGCTCGGGGCTCGCTAGTTGTTGGAAGCGCAAGAACTCTCTCAAATCCTGCTCCTCAATATCGTGTCTGTTTTTCTGACCATATTCCGACACTGCAATCGAGAAAGAAGATTTTCCGACCACCAAATTAACTACTTTTCCACTTGATAGATGGCAAGAAACACTGCATGTGCAACGTATGGTAAAGTATACGTGTTAGGCCCGTTTCAAACGTCGCGCCATTGCCGTGCCGTACTCAATGCAAAAGTGCAAATACCATTGTTTGAGCTAATTTGCATCGAGTTCGGCAGGGCAGTGGCGCGACATTTGAAACGGGCCTTAGTCTACACAAAGCCACACCGGACAACAAGTCGCAGGCAACGATAATCAAGAGACAAAAGTGGAACAAACCTGAATGCCTCCTCCGCTTTCTTCTGCCATCAGACTGCTGCATATACAAGTGAATTAGACACTGCACTGAACACAAAACAACGATCCGAAACTAATTGCTTGCCGATGTTAAATTCCAGCTTTGTCACAGATTTACAACTTACATACGACATAGTACAGCTAGTGTTATCATCTTAAAATCAAACCTTCAATCCGTGTTATTGAAATGCTATATAGGAGTAGATCGATATCAAAATGACCCAAATATTAAGCTACCTGA
Source organism: Plumapathes pennacea (assembly GCA_964036295.1). Classification (NCBI taxonomy): domain Eukaryota; kingdom Metazoa; phylum Cnidaria; class Anthozoa; order Antipatharia; family Myriopathidae; genus Plumapathes; species Plumapathes pennacea. The sequence goes on along the minus strand of OZ038469.1, from coordinate 5,575,075 downwards.
TGTCATTACATCACATTCCTGCGTGCTTTACTCTTTTTGCCTTTTTACATTAAAAGCATGAGTGCTGTTGGCACCGTTTCTTTTTGATTTACTCTTGTTTTGCATTGTTTCGTTTTTTCGTGTCGATGAACCGTTTTCGTTTTGTTATTGTTTTGCCTTTTTGTTATGTGAGTAGTGATTACTTTGACCAGGAGAACTACAGTGTTACAGTAAACCACACCTTTACCATTCTTCTTGTCGACTGCGGCTCAGATCGCGCTCTCTTGAACGATGCGCATGCGTGAGGTGACGTCAGAGCCTGTTCACTTTGCTGGCTCGCCTCAGTACCCTGGCCGGGTGTGTCAGCGTTCATCATATCTGGGCTTACTTCTTCTTTAGACGGCCGGAGTGAAGTTATGTCGCCAGAGCTCTGAGACTTCTCGTTGATTTGTTGTGTATGAGAAACGAGATCAATACTCTGTGTAATAAAAGAAAACGAGTGCCTTCAATACAGCAACACAGTACAAAGTACAAAGTACAACATAGTACAAAGGGTGGAAGTATCTGCTTCACATTGCTTTACTGGATTCGTGCTTGGGTAACGGACATCACAAACTATGACGACCTCTCTGGTAACTGACTGTGTTGAGGCGTCGAGTGTCAACGCGCTTGTCGAGAACCACACTGAAACTGTGTTTTCTGGTTTACCGCTTCATATATCCAGCGTAGCTCAAAAAGCGACGAAATACCAGAAGAAATACTAACAAATAACGCGAAATACGAAACCAAAACAAGAAGAATCGTCGACTGAATAGCAAAATACTTAATACACAAATCCGTGAGGATGGCAAAAATAGCAAAATAGACTAAGGCGACTATGGAAAAATAGATGAAAATCTGAGAGCCAAACTAATAAATTGTGCTTACGAAAATATTGCGAATTCTTTGCTGACGATCATAACAAAACAGGAACGGGCCTGGACACTAAACAGAATACGAGCAAAAGAAAACAAAAGCCGATAACAACGGCTGTAACACAAAGCATACAACTACAATCATGACTTTATCAATCCGTTTTTATAGCAACATTTAGTATCTTCACCACCACCTTTCATCATTGAAGAAACTGAAAACAGACGCATATAGATATATAGACATGCACTGAGAGATACAGGGGATAGATTAATATTACGAAGAATATATAGACAGATTACCTGATCTGTTTCGCACATTTCTCTTTCTTCATCTGGTCGAGACTTTCCATCTGCACAATAACGAGAAATAGGCAAAAAAAAAAAAAATGAAAAAAAAAAAAAAAAAAAAAAAAAGGTGTGAATTGGCAAACGGATCAACATAGCGCAGCTATGAAGCCATATTTCATTTTCTCAACTTTCGACCAAAAGTGTCAAATACACTTGTTCCTTGTTCAGCATAAGTAATGCGAATACATTTTTTTTCTACGAGATATATCGTAAAATTTGCTTTGAGAACATTTCAAAAACTTAGCTCGCTTATTGTTATTGTTTATTTCAAGTTAAAATGTATATCAGCCTGAACCTCATCTTATTATTTGACCGTCTGATTGTTGTCTAAAGTCAACCAGTGTTCACGACCGCGCATGCTCCTTGTTGTGGGTCCTTTCTCTTAATTTCTTGGCCAACGAAATAGCCAATAATAATTGTGGTGGTTGTGGTGGTGGTGGTGGTGATTTATCATGCCTTGAGCTATACCCGAACCAGAAGCGTACAAGCAACCTACCCTTGTCTGAACCTCTTTTTCCTTCCACAGGCTTCTGGTCAGTGCTTCTTTCTTCGACGAAAAATGTGTACGAATATTGGTTGGCCTTTAGTCTTTCTCCATCCTGATAAAAAGCTAGCTCGTCAGCAGTCGGCCATATTTTCCTGTCTATTATTCAATGACTCAAGTCAAGGATAAACCAACGTGAGTGTGCCTAGTTTGTAGATTAACTTGACTCTATATTTTCTATTATTGATGGAATGATAACAGCTGGGATTTATCAATGCATGACTTTGTGATATTTTAAGTACTCTTTTTTCTATGTTGCAGTATTATTGTTTTATCCAGTAAGTATTCAAATAGACTTATATCATGCTGATAAACCGTCATTGTGTATACAGCTAAACTTAACTTGGTGAACTGAGAAGTATCCATCTGTAGGCCAGCTAAAGATTCAATTTGGGTGTGGTTAAACATCTGCTTTTTTTTTTTTGTTTGGTTTTTGTTTTTTTTTTATTTAATTAGCCATACAATAACGTCCGACCTCTGGAGATGTAACAAAACGAACATTTTTACAATTCATATAAAAAATAATCAACTAATACCCTATTCACACCAACTAAACCTGTTTAATTAAACCAAGTTTACTAGACTGCGTTTTCTACAACCTGTCTTGATTTTGTGTTAATTACACAACATTTTTCACCATCTCGCACAGGTTGTTTAGTTGGACGGGTTTTAAACCAGTTTAGTTTTGCCGTGCGTGCATTGCGAACGGCCAAACTAAATAATTTTTATTAAACACTTTTTGAACAGGTTTAAGCAATGGTGTGAACGAAGTATAAGATATATGCATGCTTGTCGCTCTTGTCAAGTAAGAGCTTTCTCTCAGAAAATCATTTGCCTTGCCAACTGTTAACGGAAGCTCTTGCTAGTTGTGAAATATTTCCGGTTGCCTTGCCTCCGTGATGGACTTTTAAGCATTAAAATGCTTGGCTTTTATAAGCTTTGGCCCTATATCATATCACATAATCGCGTTACAAAACTTCGGCAATTTACCCCGGTATATCATCTATAGTATGTCCTCGAGCTCAACTTCCCACCGGTTAGGATTAAAGCTACTGTATTTGTGCGAGCAGGCCAGAATTTCAAATCCAGGGGAAATGCAATCTTATGTCGTGCGCTTTTCTTTCGAGTTGTCCGTTTAATACAGGTGAGCACAACCGCAAATTTACTACGAAGGGTGTCCGTAATTCTGCTTAAAGGCCTGGGCAAACAAACGCAACATGTCGGCACAACATCGCCCAAAAGTGTGACCCAAAAATTATTTGTGAAACCGTACGGTGTTGTTCGAGTCCGCAATTATGAGTCTGATGAAAATAGACGATGAAAAACGCGAAAATGCATCGCAATTGCTGTTCTTACCGTCGCATGAAGCATTCAGTGTTGGGCGATGTTGTGCCAACATGTTGCGTTCGTTTTCTCGGGCCTTAATAGGCGAGGTGTAGGATTTTTTGCGACTCTGCCAACTTTCCACTTAATACAGGTGTAAATATGGCACAAGTGAGTGAGTAATAGATCATTGATGGTGTTCCAGCCATGTTTGAACAGGACGTTTCTCAGTCTACACTATTTACTACACATGACTTACGCATGTGTGTAGTAAGCAAACTTTACTGTGAAAAGGATACAAGGGTACACCACAAAGCTGCTGGTTGCAATGGGTTGGAGCTCTTCTTGTGAGAGGAGAACAGCACTTATAACTCTCTGTAAATTAAGTACAAATAATGCACTTAAGTATAAACCAGCCCAATACCCAGGGCTAGCAGAATTTAACAGGGTACATTTCTTGGCATAGTGGGCTAGTAGACCATAACATGCATAGATAGCAGCCCTCTGTGGGAAGGGGAGGGGAGGGTGTCTGGTCTGAGCACTCCTTCTCCCCATTCCCCCTCCTCGCATTCATATTCATGCTCGGAATGGACCCCTTCTCATCCCCTTCCCCGGGAGAGTGGAGCCTACACCTTGCACTCTGCATTCTTTGTGCAGTAAGGGTAATGAAATTGCTTCTTCCTTGAAAATTATCAACTTTAAACGCACAAAAAATCAAATGAATGCATTAATATTCAGTTTCTGTTGCACCAGCTGATTTTCAACTTGACAGGTTGATTTCCAGACAATGTATGTGACCCCAAGGAGGAGGGGGGATGTGGGGGGGGGGGGGGGGGTACTCCCATGTATGAGCCATATAGAGATGTGCCGCCCCAAAGGGTATCATTTTCAGCATTTTAGTCTGAAATAGGGTATTGATTTTGAGCCTTTAGTCTGGAATAGGGTTGGAGATTTTGATATTTGGTCTAAAAGGGTCAAAAATCACAAGTTTTGGTCTAAAAATGGTCAACAATTGCAATATACAGTCTGAAATAGGGCCAAAAATCACAAATTTTGGTCTGAAATAGGGTTAGGGTTTTCAGTCCCGGGTGGCACACCCCACCCAAAATTTTGAAGAGTACCCCCCTCCCCCAGTATGTGACATACACAAAAATAATGAACTCCACAAATATCTGCAGTTGATTTAGAAAACAAACAAAGGAGCCTTGAAACTCTCAGGCAAACGGAAGCATCAGTTAGTTAATACAAGTAAAATATTTTAAGAACAGAAGAATAATAACTATTGCAATCATACAATGTGGTACCTCCAGATCTGCATGATTTTTCTTGTCTTTGTACATCAGACTTAAACTGGTCCTGCACAAATGAAAAAAAAGGGATAGATGAAGCCTTATTTTACAACAAGTATATTGAATTCTACAGAAAAATGACATACCGTATTATCTAATAGCACTATGCCCACAAGGATTTAAATATAGATTACATATCTACCTCACAACAGTTGAGTCACTTTAAGAGTCAGGGCCCGGTTTTTCAAAGCACGATTAGGCTAATCTTGGATTAGGTGTAAACTTTCTTGTCATTTATAAGCCTGAAAATGTGAAGGTTTTGTCCTGCAACAATTTCCTTGATACGTTTTCAGCTAAAACAAGCTTTTTAATCCATATTTGAACAAAACCCTGCATTTTATCGGCAGAGAGGTCGTCAGGAAGAATTTCGTTAATCCTGGATTAGCTTAATCGGCTTTTGAAAAACCGGGCCCAGAACCGAACTATTCAGATTTGCATCATGTTAGTACAACATTTGTTTCGAGACTGTGAAATGATATTGAACCCTTGCAATCTAATAAAGAGCCTACAAAGTAGTTTGTTTATAGCCTAATGTAGACAAGACATTTTCGTTGCTCAAAACCTGACTGAGGCCTGACTGGAACATGCATAATTAACAGGGACACTGTCAACTACCCCAGTTCAAGGACATGACAAATAAAGTGAGCAGCTTTAGATCACCTGTAAGTATTTAGCACTTCTGTACAATGATCGACTCACCACACTTTATCTTTCACATACACTTTGTTTAATTGCTGAATATTTGAATTGAACGTGACAATTTTGTGCCAAGTTGAATAATTAAAATTTAGTTTTACTATAATCGTATACAACATAATTTAATTCATAACATTTTGGATTGTATAGTTGTTCAACGTGAGTAAAATACAACCAAAAACTCTATATTAACTTCATAATGTCACAACGACCTACCCCGTGGTAAAATTATTAAATCCCGTTGAATTATCATAAAGGTTTTTCAGTGGAGCTAAGATGTCTTGTTCGTAAACTGTACATCTGTAAATAACGGGGGATCGAGATTCTACCAAGGGGAATTTCTACCAAGTTCATTTCCAAGGGAAATCGGATTCTGTTCGATATAGCGGGGAGTTCAAGATAGTGCTGGATTCTACTGTATGCCAAAAACTACATGATCCACTAGAACACTTTTAAAAACTCTGTTTCATGAGATCGATATGATGGTACAGAAGCTGTACTAATTACCTGTTCGCAGACTGTCTACAGCTCAGCTTTATCTTGAACACTGTATCTCCATAAACTACAAGGCGAATGTCTGCTTTTTGAGAAAACTCAAAAGCCTGTAAGGGCATTATGAAGGACGATGCTATACGAGTTCAGCTAAAAACCACCGCCATTTTGCGTATATTTTGCACTTAATCTCGCCCCAGACTCTTTCGTGTATTTTTTGCTCGAGTGACCCTGGAGCCGAGATTAAGGAAAACGACAAGATGGAGGATTTTCTTGCCGCTGTTCGTTCTCTTTGTGCCGACAAAAACTACAACCAGCTGGCTGAATATTTAAACAGATCGTCCGAGTTGATGCACAAGCATGCTGGGCAGTTGGATGCAGCTATTGCATCGCTCGATCCTGAACAGCATTCGATGGCTTTCATGGCACTAATGTAAGTGTATTTGTCACTCAGATAAGACTCGTTATTTTAGGAAAATGTCGATGATTGTAGTAATTTCAGTTTCACAAGACTTCCTTGCGAGCAACCTCACGTTCAATATTATGGTCGTACAGTAAAGAGCCCATTGTTTTATGAATGACAATTAGGACATGAAAGGAAATGATGGCTTATCAAATCTGCATGCAATCTCGACCCTTCCCTCCCCTCCCCTCGTGTACTCATTTATGGGGCTATTTTCTTTTAGGAATAGTTCATTTATACGATATTTCTGGGGCCAGTTATTCCAGAATGTTTTGAATACCTTAAAGACATTGCAAAGAGTGATGCAGTACGTACAGTAATGCAATTTCATAGCCTGCTGCAGTCTTAGTACATGTGAACTCGTGAAACAACATCGCGGCACCATTTTGTATTTCAACAGAGGAAAAACTGAGGATGAACAACAAAGAGTGTTTAGTAGGATATTCTTTTGGGCCAATTTGCAAAAAAAAAAAAAAAAAGAAAAATGTATTCTTAGTCATTGCTACAAGACAAATCATTCACAGAGAGATTATGTACATCAAGATTTTGGTGGATATGGATTATACAAAACACCAGAAAAAGCTTGAACATTGCAGTTCCGATGGCAACCAACACATTACAAGAACTGTCATTTGGAAACATTTTTGACACCTTGGATCAAAGGACTCTTGAAATTATTGAAGTATCATAGTGCAGGCTTTCACAGTATTTTTATCAACTGCATGTTAATGTGTATGATTGAATCTATAATCATTGTTATACTCTCACTGGCACTTGAAAGTATGTTTTACAGGGAGAAATTTGGTAATATTATTTACAATATATTAAATATGGTACAAATTGAAAATTATCAGCAATTACATAATTATTCAGTAAGTTACTGTATATTTTCTTGCTTTCTTATCAAAATGTTTTGTTGTTTCATTTTGCTGTTGCCTAGCAGTAATGCCTATATCTTACAGTTAGAGTCTCTAAATCATTACAAAAAGTGGCATTTGACTGCGATATACACTATAGTGGGCCTAATATAAAGTAATTATCATGACACTAGGAGATGTAGTTTTTGTGCCTAGTAAAATACCATGTAGTCCACTGTAAATTAAGCAACAAAAAAAGTACAAAGCAACCACCAGCCTGCTCCCCTTCCCCCCAGTTATTTTAATTTCTGGCAATATTCATTTTTACTGATGCTGAAAATACACTGTATGTTGAATTCAACAACATAGACTAACTGAATACATGTTTCTAAATGTGTAAATAATATTATTATAAATAATCACTAATAAAGACTGAAATTATTTATTTGTACTGTACCACAACTGTTTCAGTCATTATATTCAATTTCCTGTAAAATGGCAGTTTTTGTTTTGTTTGCAGACTAGTGAAGCTTACTCTACCTAACTATGGTGACTTTGAGCTGATTTTTAACCAAATCCAACAATTCATCACAATTTGTTCCAAGGATCAAATCCAATACTCTGTAGAGCAGTGTGAGTACATTTGTTACACATCATCTGTAAATTAAATATGTAATTCAATGTATTTTATGTTTATTATACTGTACAATTACATTTTAGACATTTCATTCAAGAATGATTTGTTGTACACATAGTTAATATACATGTGTGTAGCACTGTATAATGTACTGTACATTAAGATATTCTAATCTTTCTTGCATGTCCTTCCCTGCTGCACGTCTCTGTAAAAAAAGAAATACTGTTGTATTATATTTACTATTTTTAAAAAATGTTTGCATAATATTTTTTTTTGATTTGACTGGAAGAAACTATTGAACAGGTACAATAAATTATAGTTATATGTAACTGTGATATTTTTCCAGACAATATTGTTGGTACAATACAAAAAAAAACATGACATACCAGTGCTCGACATTAAGGTTTTAGGTTGGTGGCCCTTCAGACTGTAAGGGGACTTCAAGCAATAGAAAGTTTCATAATTTCTAGTTGCCCGGCCCAGAACTTACCTGCCCGACCAAAAGTTTTGGTTGCCCCGGGCAAGCGGGCAACCGTTAATGTCGAGCGTTGCATACTGAAGGGTCGACTACAAACTCTTGTTACAATTATCTAGGAGATCTCTAATTATAAAATAATTTTTGTAGGGTAGTATGTAAGCATTATAAAGTTTGCCAGATTAACTCATAAAATCTGTTTGTTGGCTGTTGCAGTTGCTCATTTGTGTCATTTCATTACTCAGTCATTGGTGGAGAAGAAGCAGGTAATGCAAGGCACTTTATCTTCTACTCAGGCTCTCCCCTCCACTCCTCTAGGCCTGTTGCGTAGTGTCTGAGATATGCCCGCACCTTTACAAAGCTCTCAGGGGTCAAAGTTTGAGTAAAACGACAGCCTAAACGTTTTTCAAACCACTTGGATTTTCAGGGCTCAGCTTTAATAATCTCATTATTTTGGTATAATAAAAATTGTTTTATAAGACAGCTGCACAGGGTGCAACATTCATGCATATTCAAGTTGGGCTGATATGAAATTGATGAGAGATTATCCCTTGTGGGGATATCCACCGCCGGGCTAAATGTTCCCTTTTTATTAACATATCCGGACCCAGTTATATTTTATTTAGTCACAAAAACATGTGATGACTGCTGAGGAAGACATCAATTTATTGGTCAAAAAAACATTTCCAGAAAGCTGTCTAAAAAGCTTCACAACCCCCCTCCCCCATGCCCCATTATTTGTGCTGCAAGAGGAAATATTGGAAGGATAATAAAACAATAAACTCTTTTTGGCTTCAGGGCCCGGTTTTTCGAAAGTTGATTAAGCTAATCCAGGATTAACGAAATTCTTTCTCTCAACCTCTCTGCCAATATACTGCAGGATTTTGTTCAAAGATGGAATAAAAGGCTTGTTCCAGCTTACAACGTTATCAAGAAAGTCGTTATGGACGAAACTTTCACGTTTTTAGGCTTATAAATGACAAGAAAGTTTAGACCTAATCCAGGATTAGCCTAATCGTGCTTTGAAAAACTGGGCCCAGAAGTATGCAGGGAAGTAATCCATTACTCGAAGCTCACAGTTGCCTTTGAAAAAAGCAAAGCTCCATGCATATTTCCTTGCCAAAAGTAGTTTAATGTAAAGTTAAATTATATAAATTATATAATATTTAATACATAATTCACATAAAGTAACCTCACAAAGTGGGATGCACCTTCTGTCTTGCTTAATACCAACAAGGGACTTATATATTTAAACTGTGAGCATTCATGTTGTTTCTGTTTTAATTTAAATATACAGATATATACAGTTCTTTTTAAAATACTATTTCCACCATGTAACTTTACTATTTTCAGCCCATGCGAGGAATTAGGATGTTGTGCACAGCAATAGAAAAAGCACAAGTCAATCCACATCAACTGACATCTATTCACACAGACCTGGCCCAGGTGAGAGAATTTAGGTATTCCTTGTTAATGTTTTGCTTCCTTCTTCCCCCTTCTTTCTTCCTCTCTCTCTCTCTCTCTCTCTCTGTTCTATTGCTGCAGACCTCCTATTATTTAGAAAAGTTTCACAGACTTTGAGCTACCACTGAGTATGCAATGAAGTCTTTCTACACTCTTTCGATGAAGTCAAAGATGAAACTTTGGCACTATCATTAAACAAACAGGTGGATAAATTTAAATTTACCCCAAAACTAGTGCTTCATTTTTTGGTATTGTACATATTTTTTCTTGCACAGTCGGGGTAAATCTCTAATATTGATAAATATATCTTAATGTGTTGTGTGTAACTACTATCTTTGTTTGTGTTCAGCTGTGTCTGCTTGCCAAGTGTTTCAAGCCAGCTCTGCCCTTCTTAGAAATGGGAATAACAGATATACACAAAGAGGTGAGGACAGCTCATTATGTTTCTCAGGAACATTTGCCTCTCAGGTGATCTAAACTTCAATCTAAACACCAGTGATTAAGAGTTATCTACGATTTTTTAGATACATAGTTGTTTTAAATATTATGTAATCATCAATGACCTATTAGTTATTGTCTTCACCTTCTAATTATTTTTAATTTATTGGAAACTAATGCCCCAGCAATCAACTTCTTGTTCAGCAGTAATTAGTTGGTGAAGTTTCAATATTATAAATTACAGTAAAAATCTTGAAAACTCAAACCTCAGGCAACTCAAACTTTTCATTAACTCTAAAAACTAAATTCTAAATCTCTTGAGGCCAACAGTAGTTCCCACTAAGTGCTAGGATTCAAGTTATTGGGATTGTACTGTATTGTTGGTTAACTGTGGGTGCTTTTTTTTAATAGATATAAATGCATGACACTCATATGCATCTTGAAATATTGATTGTTGTGTGTCATGTCTGTTGTTCCTACTTGAACTCAAAAATGAGCACATATGTTGCAGGGTAGCAAATATGATGCCAAAGCACTGCTCGGCTACTTTTATTATGGGGGAATGATCTACACAGCGCTGAAGAAATATGAAAGAGCCCTGTACTATTTTGAAGTGGTCAGTACCATTTTTTTTTTTTTTTTCATAAGAAAATTATGAAAACCTTCAAAGCAAGGTTTAAGCTTTACTGGCCAGGGTATACTTTTACCAGAATGTGCCCCTGTTCTAGAATCGATGTGTATTTCTATTGTTCTGATTACTCAGCACGGAATGTTTAGGTTTGCAATTTCTGGGTGACAATGTATGAACATCCTGGTAGCAGTTGGCAGGACACTGGTTCTCGCTGGTACTGATATCTGTGTTCCCAGTTTCAATCCCCTGCATAGCAATAATATATTGTTAGCCATTATTCAGTTCAGCTTATGTTAGCCATTATTCAACTTGGAAAAAAAATCTTAGTTCTTATTTCATATTTCCTTTCTGTTGTACACCTAAAAACTGACTGTGTGTACATTTTCTTTTTATTTCCTACATTTATATTTGCAACCCAGTGTAGATTCATACATATAGACTTACAAGAAACAAGATATTTGCAAACAAACAAAAAACAACAACAATAAAAACAACAGAACAACAAAAAAAGAACAAGTACCTGTATATTTTATTTCTTTTTTTGCCTAATTGAGCACCAAGAATTATTTACTGTAAAGTTCATGTCAGTCCAAGGCAGTGTGAGATTTGATAGATAGACCCCTTCACGGGGTTGAATGCATGATGGGTAATCAGGGAAAGGACAAACATGGCAACGATGCGTGCGAGAAGTCTCGGCTTATAGTAAAATTGCTCGCAATCAGAACACACTGAATGCTTGAAAATGACAATTTGGAGTATTTCGAAGTTCCATCGATCAGAAAAACGAATGTATATGCAGTTTATTTGCCATGATTACCCATTATGCATTCAATACCGTGAAGGGGTATATAAAAATGTACAGATATTTTAAATATGATGTCGTTTGCATCTGACGTATTTTCAGGCGGTGACCTGCCCTGCCATGGATGTGAGTCACATCATGCTTGAAGCATACAAAAAATTCATTTTAGTCTCACTCATCCTTCATGGCAAGGTACGTTCTCGATTGTATATCAGAACATTAAAACAATTGGCAATCTTTGCCTCATTTGGCCAAACATTACTAGCAGCCAATCTCTGATTGGTTGTTGTCAGGTAATTATTGTTCGATCAGACCGGCGTGAAAAAGCTGCGCTCTGATTTGTTAAAATCAAGAAAGAATTGTACTTTCAAGTATTACTTCGTTTTAGGAGCGCTTTTCGGATGACTGTCGAAAACCAAAGTCAAAGCAATCACAGGGCCAATCAATGGGGCGAGAAAAATCACGTTACGAAGTACGATCAGCAGTGTGAGAACACGACATTGCCACTGGCCAATCAATGAGGCGAACAAAATCACGTGCGAAGTACGAACACGACATCGCCACTGGCCAATCAATGATGCGAGCAAAATCACGTGCGAAATACGAACACGACATCGCCACTGGCCAATCAATGAGGCGAGCAAAATCACGTGCGAAGTACGAACACGACATCGCCACTGGCCAATCAATGAGGCGAGCAAAATCACGTGCGAAGTACGAACACGACATCGCCACTGGCTTTCTTGCATAAGAATACCGCAACCAGGTTTTGCGTTTGCTCTTGGTTGGCCAAGAATGTTGCTAAACTTGTTAGGATCAATCGGAAAGCGTAGCAAACGCAAAACCAAAGCAATCAAACGATTATAATTGACAGTCATGCAAAAGCGTCTCTATTAAGATTGACATGTGTTTAAATACAAATTGACTGTGGTTGTTATTCCCCAGATAATCAGCCTTCCAAAGTTTACCTCTCACGTTGTTATGAGATTTCTTAAGGTTGGTAAAAGGAATTTTTACACTTAAAAATTATCAGCAATAAATTGTGAATGAACGTGTTTTTAAAATTTAAAAATTTTGTCTTTGCCTTACGGCTCGTGCAATTTTGGTACAACTTTTTGGTGTTGTAAATCATGTTGCCTCTGTTTCAAAACGAAGACCTTCTTATAAAAAAAAAGTTTCATTTTCATGCAAATCAAACTCATACGAAAGGTCTCGCACTAGGCCTCGGCTTGAAACAGAGGTAACGGGCATCTCGAAAATGGCATATTGCACTCGCACTCATATGCTTACCATAATGTATATACGAGCAGGCACGCGTGTCGTTTAAAATGTGACTTGTTTGTTCCTTACTTGTTACACACTGTACATAATATTTGTACGTAGTACTTACGCTGTGTTTCTCATTTTAAGCCATTAAGCTCGCACTACCACGAACTGGCGAACAGTTATGGCACAAACAACCCCGGGGAGGTGCGCAATGTTGCTACGAAACACGAACAAACCTTCGGGACGGTGAGTATTAAGGCCTGTTTCAACTGCCGTGTCGAATCTAACATTTGTATTTAGTGCGACAAAAAAAATGACAGATTTGTTTTAAGTTTAACGGCGCCCTTATATGTGACTGGGCCAGTCGGATAAAATGACTGGGCCCGATTGTTTAAAGAGTTTATAGCACTATTCGCCGGATAAATCGTTATCAATTCAGTCAACTGAATAAGGATTTATCCTGTGGATAGCGCTATCCACTCTTTGAACAACCGGGCCCAGATGTTTAACATTCGCGCCGTTTTAAACGTCGCGCCACTACCGTGCCGAAGTCATTGCAAGTTAGCTCAAACAATGATTTTGCTCATTTGTATTGAGTTCGGCACGGCAGTGGCGCGACGTTTGAAGCGGGCCTAAATTCCACACCTGACATCCAAGTCATGGTTCCAGTTCACATGTTCTAAATTCAGTGAAAGCAACTCGATCATCTATCGATGTTCACAATGCAAACACTTCATGTAGAACTGATGTTGTATTAGGGGACCAATTCTTACAACACTGCAAAGCCAGTGCAAAGGAATGTAAAATCTCGGTGATAGGAAATCTCTTCCACTTTCGGAGCAAGTCAGAATAGGGCCGAGTAGCGCTCGAAACGTTAGCTGCTTTAATGCAGCGTTCAATTAGAGCCGTTTTCGGATGACTGTTGAAAGAAATCGCGTGATTGCTTTGGTTTTGCTAAACTTTTGGATTGGAATAAATAAGTTTAGTAGTATTCATGACCAATCAGGAGCAACAGCAAAACCTGATTGCGATATCCCCACGAAAAAAAAAAACAAAAAAAAAAAAAACAAAAAAAAAAAAAACGAAATAAAACAAAAACGCAAATGACGCCGGATGGCGTTTCCCTGAACTGCTGATTGGTTTCTTTTCCAAAGTAAAACCAAACGCTAATTATTTTTGCTTCTGATCGGATGAAATTGTTTCTTATAGCCTCTGTGATTGACGATGTACTTACTTTGGTTTTATAAAATAACTATGACACTACGCGCGTCCTGATTGGCTAAATAACCGTATTAGAGTATATTACACGCTGACGTGATTCGTGATACGTGATACATGTGATGTGTGGTTTCTCTACGCTAATCGCGTGTTCTCTTACTTTCCCGCGTGTTTAGGTGAGCCTATACTACACGGGAACGCGTTATAACCCTCGCCAAGTTTCCGATAACTTTGCGCTCTTTGCTTTTTGTTAAGAATTTCTTGGTAAATTGTATGCGTCAGTGCCTTCAGTGCATCTATGTGAGATGAACATCACTCTCTTGGATGAACACTATTTCATCACTTAAAGTGCCTTTGGCCATAAAAGGACAGGAACATACAGTAGCCCTAAACAAGCCATTTAATTTGGTATTTAGTTCTTTTTAACGGGCTAATGGTTTTGGAAGCGAACGCTGGTCTTTGTGTGTGTGTGTGTGTCGAGTCTTTAAATCGCGGGCTCATTCCTGGCAAGGCTGCAGGGTAATCAAGCCTGAATCGATTTATGCCTTGCCAAACCAACTCGGTCACCTTACTACACAGTTTATCCACTTTTACAACATTCTTCTTATTTTTACCAGGGGTTCTCCTTTCTGTATCTGATCCCTATACAGCCCTTTGCAAAAATTTTGAGCCCTCAATATATATCACTATATACAAATATCGAGTGCATTGTGGGAAGAGTTCAACTGGAAAATTTTCTTCCCCAGCCGAATAACGAGGAGGAGCACGCAGTAATCATTGTATTTTAAACTTAAATATCTTTCTGGTAATATATTGTTCTGATTTGTGCGGTTTGTGTGCAATTTTAGAACCATCACCTTCCCACAATGCACTTGATATTTGTATATAGTGATCTATTGAGGGCTCAAAATTTTTGCAAAGGGCTGTATATATATATATATATATATTTTTTTTTTTTTTTTTTTTTTTTGTATTTCAGGATAACAACATTGGCTTGGTTAAACAAGTTGTGAGCTCACTGTATAAAAAGAATATTCTAAGGTTGACTAAGGTTGGTCCTGGTTTTGATTTTAACCCTCTCACTCCCAAGAGTGATCAACTTCAATTTTCTCCTTCAGTTTCTGACCAGAGATATATCGTATAGTATGTAGAACTTGGCTTTTCATACCTTGCTCGAATGAAAATTGATCAAACTATCGATTCTCATTGCACTACTTACACAGTTTCTTCTTATAGAGTTGGGAGAATCTGTATTTTGAGCTTGGAGGGTCTTTTATTTCTGGTTAAATTTTCTTAATTTCTTTGGGTTTCCTCCTCGAACTGCCATAACAATAGTGGAGACCATGCCAACAGTTTCTTTATCCACTTACTAAGTACCGGCATTTTCTTGCTTCCCGTGACCAGATTGCAGTGATTACAATTGGTTTTGATTGTGTTCATGTGATTGGCCGGTAGTGTTGACAAACTTATATGGACCAATAAAAAAATCACTGTATTCGTTTGTCGAGGCTGTGTATGCATTGTGTATACTGATGCTCTTCCATAATTTTTTTTTTTTTGTTTTGTGCAGACTTTCCTGACGCTTTCGTTATCAGACATGGCTAACCGTGTACAATTGAGCAGCCCTCAAGAAGCAGAACAATACATCCTTCACATGGTCAGTCTCTACAACCATCTGTGAGAATACAAACCGTTTGCTTTCACTGGCTCTTAAAGGATAACTCCGACCAAAAATTAATGAACTGCTTTTGCACATATTGCTCTTCAGGATTTTTTTAAAAATCCTTGAATGTCACTATTTTTTCGAGTTTTGGCCTCAAACACCGCGGCGCAGAATTCGCGTGTCAGCGGTAATTTTTATCAATGTGTAACGTAGTGTATGGGGAGCTTGAAGATGGCGGCGGGTCGCAGAGTGCAATTGTTTATCGTCTCAGACGATAAAGCGAGGTTTGTTGGAGGTGGACGGTTCGAAAAGATCGTAGACACAGTGTCCGTATTCAGATTCATAATTGAATTTCCATCAAGAAGCTATGCTCTCATACAATTTACGCTCAAGGCAGTCTGAAGTGAACCGGCGGCTCGGAGCACACGACAGGATTCTTTGAAAGGATAGGATCTTCTCCAGAAATTTAGGCCAGCCGTATCTTGTGTCTGTTGGGATTCCTGTAAAGTCGATTGTAGTTGATACCCCTGGCTTTGCTAGAGTCAATTCGGCGATTGAACGCCATTACGACACACCATCTTGCCTTTGTAAAACTCTCAAGCTCCCCATACTATACGTCACACATTCACAAAATTGCCGCTGACATGCGTGTTTTGCGCCGCGGTATTTGAGGCCAAAGCTCGCTATTCATTGATTTTTTACAAAATCGAGAAGCGCAATACGTGCAAGAGATGTTCGAATATTGATTCTCCGTACCTTTAGGGTTTTTTTAAAAATGCATCAATTTCAGGTCGGAGTTATCCTTTAAGGCGTGTTCTTTTGGAACTATGGGTTCCTTGCACGGAAACTAGCACGAGCTTCAAAACGAGGCTGCCCTGGCCTAACTCCCCAAATGAAACATGTGTTTTTCCGCCTTGGTGCTTTAGAGCGACAGAAGACTTTCTTGCTTCATGTCTGGCGAATTTTGTGCCAAGTTGGCCTCGCTTTAAATCCAAGATGGCGGCACCTTGCAATGAGCGAATTCCGTCTATTCGCATTCTTATTCCGGAATAGACTGTAAATCGAGTTCTTTTGGGACCTATTCTGATTCCGGAATAAACGGAATAAAATTCCGTTGACTTTATTCTCCTCCCGATAGCAGAATAGACGGAAATAGCGTGCGGTTTGTTTGGAATAGATAGAACAGCCGGTAATGTTTTTTTTTTTTTTTTTTTTTTGGGGGGGGGGGGGGGGTTTGCCGTATTCTGTAACGTAAGCTATTATGTTTTCGGAACAACGCGAAGTATGTTCTTTTGGGAACTGGTAAACTGGTATTCCCTGCATTCTGTTATTCCTATTCCGGAATAGTCCCAAAAAAACGCGCCTTTATACACTGACTCTTTCTGACCATTACTTCTATCTACGATATAATCGTCATAACACACACGAGAGCATGGGTGATCAAGGTCAAGGAAAGCTGTGACATGGTACAAGAGTAAAAAGGAGCCATTGGTATTGTAACAAACATAGTGCACCAACTGCTCTGATGGCGGTATCGTTGGAAAATTGATTGCCAGATTATTGCAAAGTGAAGTACCGAGTTCTCATATTACACTATGTCACACGAGGCAATACTTTGCAACGCCGCCGTGAGAGAAGTTTGCAGAAGAAATTGCGCTTGAAACCCCCTCTTTACAACGTGTAACGCTATGAAAATTGCCAGACAAGTTGCAAGAAAAATTGCACCGTGTGATATGGCCTTAACTGTTTCTCTGTTCATCCGTTTGGCGATACGTTCACAGTTTACTTTACACAGGGAGTGTTTTAATGGATAATTTGCTTTCTCACTGAACAGATTGAAGATGGTGAAATATACGCGAGCATTAATCAACGAGATGGTATGGTATCGTTTGACAACAACCCGGAAAAGTACAACAATCCTAAGATGTTAAAGAAGCTGGACGATGAGGTTTGTTACTGCGCGGTACTGACGATTAAGAAGAAACGGTGTTTGTTTTTATAATCTGCAGGGCCCGGTTATTCAAGGCTCGATTAAGGTAACCGCGGAGGATTATGCAAATTGTTTCCCTCTTGCTTTTGGCCAACAAACTGCAGAGTTCTGATCAAAGAGTAGCTATAAAAATATTGCTTTGGCTCAAAGGAAACAAGTAAGTCGTTTTGTGAGCAGAAGTTTCTCATTGTCGTGCTTAAAAATGACAAAAAAAATTCGGCCTAATCCAGGATTAGCCTAATCGTGCTTTGAACATTCGGGCCCAGTAGTGTAATTTAATTTGAAGAAATTATCTGTCCTGTTATAAGCGCTTTTGCGGTCTCCGCTGTAGAACGTGCACAAACTAAGCCCCCATAACCCTGAATCCAGGATAGGCTTTTAGTTTTAAGACTAAGTAAAGCTCTGTTTCTTTCGTGCAATTGCCTTTTGCCAGGCAATGTAAGCCTTACCCTGACTTCCAGACCTCCTCTTACCTCGATCTCCACACGGAGTGCTAAGAGGGTCTGGAATCCATGATGAAAACCAGACGATGACGTAACCTTTTCGGTTGACTACCGCAGTTGCTTAAGAAAAAGAGACAGGAGAAAAGTTCCCCAAAAATGACTAGAACTGATTGGGGTATCAGGAGACTTGATTACCAAGGGAAACGCCATTGGTGTGTTTCACGCGCTTAACTATGCGGTGATTTAATTTCCGCCTGTGTTGCAGATAAGACTGTTCCAACAACTTGATGAAAAACTGCAACAAATGGACAGGGAGCTGTCGGTAAACCCACAATACGTGCAGAAGGTGCGTAATCCCCATCCTGCAACCCGAGTTTTCAAACACTTGCGCGGACTTGCGTTTCGTTTGCTCACCAACTTGTACGGACTTGCATCGACTTGCATCGAACTTGAACATTTTTTTTTTTTTTTTTTTTACCTAAAATAGCGAAGAGCACGTTAGCTTAGCAGGTCTAAACCAAAAAATCAAAAATCAAAAATCGAAAGTAAAAGCCTGATTATTAAGTTCCAGTTCAAGCGAGACATCTGAATCGGATTCTGACTCAAAACTATAAAAAAGAAAAAAAGTATCTACAAAACTTGCACGAGCTTGCATCGACTTGCGTCTCGTTTGGCCAGGGCTTAAGGCTCTGTCCACACGTATCCGGTTTTCTACGAAAACGCAAACTTTTTTTTGCGGATTGGCCTTCCTTCCACACGTATCCGGTGAATGCACTCACGAAAACAGAAACTTTTGAAAAGGCTCTCCAAAGTGGAAACTTTTGAATACGATGTTTATCCGTATACGTGTGGACGGGTGAAAGCGCAAACATGTGAAAGCGCCCGCCAGATTCGTTTTCGTGTGGACGGATAATTTCACTGAAAACGCAAACTTTTGAAAACGGTTGTTCATCTGAAAACGATGTGTGGAAACAATACTTTTATTCCGTTTTTAGTGAAACGAAAACGTAAACTTTTGAAAACGTATCCGTGTGGACGGGGCATAAAGCTCAATTTACACTAGAGAGCGAATTTATCTGGATTCAAAGCATTGTGTCATTTTTGGTGAATCCGGAGTGAAAACGTAGCACCCGTTCTTCTTTGATGCGCATTTTTTGTTTCTTATCTCAGACAATGGGAACCCAAACTGATGAAGATGTCGGCATCGGAAGAATGCGAAGTGAAGACCCTGTGGTGTGACCGGCGAGAAATGTACGCAAAACCTCAGCTCCTCGTTTAATGCCCTCAGCATAGAAAGCTTTCAGTCCGTCGTTATACCAAAACCTGTTTTGGAATACGATGATAGTGCTGTTGGAAATACTCCTTGTGTTGCTCTGACAAATCAAGCTGCTGACCGGGCAGAATGTTACTGACGACCGGTTTGACCACAGGCCGTAGACGAGTTTGCTTGCTTTCCATCATGTAAAACCCTATATATTGACCTACATGAAAGGTATTGCAGAACGATTACGTCGCGGGCGCGCAAAAGCATACTTACCTCAGTATCAATGTATACCTCTGCGCGTCCGTGATACAATCGTTCTGCGGTATCCTCCATGTAGGTCAATATATAGGGTTTTACATGATCGAAAGCAAGCGAACTCCTCTGTGCCCTGTGGTTTGACAGCACATTTGACCACTTATTCTCAGCTTGTTCACAATCTACGTGTTGGATATAGCGTCCTGCGTTTTCTTTATTTTTTTGTGCGTTATTATTCGTGCAGGTGTGTCAGCAAAACCTGGTGAAAACAAACAAAACCTCATTTTACAGAAAAAAAAATGTAAAGAAGCCGAAAAGAATTAAAAGTAGATCGTTTGTACCGAAAGCAGCGTATTTTGGCTCGGAATTTAATTTCCAACTAGACTGGCATTGCCAGTGAGCTCGCGGCGTGAGTTGTGTCGAGACCAGAATATACTAAAATGGAAAGTAGGGACAAGAGTGGAACTCCCAAGAGAGACTTCCAGTTTCTCACCAGAAAAATATCACACAGTTATAGAGAACTTGGCTGTTGACACCTTGCTCAAATGAAACCTGATTAAACTATAAATTATCATTACAACACTCATACACTTGCTTCTTAAAGGTTGAGCGACCCTGCATTTTGAGAATGCGTGACATATCTTTTTATGCACAATTGATTTTTGACAGTTTGACTTCGACTCTTATTTCTAACGAGAGGCCACGATTAATCCAGCCTTCGCTTCAATACTTTTGTGTTTTCTTTTATTAACTGCATACGTTTCTTCTATCAGGCTTTCGAGTTTTCGTGTTCTGTAACAAGCGAGGAATGTAACACGACACTTGTTTACGTCAATATTATTGCGGTTTTGTTCACAGTGTGTTCAGTCATTTGTGAACTGCAAACTCAATGCTCAGGACTATTTCGGTGTATTTTTCATATCTGGTATACAATGACCATTGCGAAACAAAGGCTACATGATCGAATGAAAGAAACATTTCAACAGGTAAAGTACGATAAGCAGAAGAATTTTATGAGGCAACAGATGTCATGTACAAAGTAAAGCATAAATCGCCATTGTTTTGCGGCTAAAGCTCATCGTAGCTTTGGTTTCCGTTTTCGGCCTGTTATCTTCCCAGAAGTATTTCGTGCCGCCACAGAAAGTTTCGTCGGGACTAAATATTTTGCGGCGACAGAGAAATTTGCAATCCGCGAGCGATATCCATCAAACATTTGTTTACGGCTATTCTCAGGGCTTCCGCGCAAGCCAAAATCGTTCCCTAAAATCCAGTTTATCCGTGCATGTTCCACAGAGCCCAATGGTGTTGAGTTTGGATGGGATGCAGTTAACTTTTACACACAAGTAACGAGCAATTCACTGGCCACATCTCGAGTTGTTGCGAAGTCAATTACATACATACATACATACATATTTTTATTGATGCTCCCCTCAAGGGGCTTTTCAGCAACAATTTGGCTTCGCCATATTACTGGGGAGTACAGGCACCGAGGGTGGTCACTGCCAGAGATTTGTTTACGTCCTCAGTGGTTATTTTACGCCCCCCCTGTCATCAAGAATAGAAGTATAGGGAGACGGGACCGCCATTTAACGTAGTCAGCCGAGCTGTTAGAAACAAAGGCAGCATCTTCTCTTCAGTTATTTTAAGACCCTGAGTGCTGGTCTGGCCGGGGTTCGAACCCGCGACCTCCCGCACGAAAGACCGGCACTCAACCAACTGAGCCAACCGGGCGGCGGTTTACGTCATCGCATATCACGTGATTATATGAACCAATCACCGTGTGCTGATTCTCGACCCAGAAGAAAAAAAAAACTCCATTTTTAAGCTCGCCGGGGCCACGCCCCGCGAGCAAATAGCAGAAAGACAGCCAGGCCACGTGGGATAAGCGAGAAAATGCAAATAGAACGAACCGACAGACAAACAAACGGACATATAAAGCGTGAGCTACTGAGCAGGTAGATTGAGATCTTATGTCATGGAACAGTCGTACAAAGCACAATTTTTAGTTCTCGATTCAAGGTAGCAGAATAACTCCTGCATTTCATGGCGTAATGGCATGTCACAAAAAAAAAATTTTACATCACTGCTTTGCTCTATCGCGCACAAATCGAACTTAGCTCTCTTGGTCACGGGACAGATGTGTTTACATTGTAGCAAGTACAACTTCTCAAGGGCTTTTTTGTTCTTGTACACTTCTTGTTTCGTTTTCGTTTCATTTTTCGGTATGGTGCCATCAGAGTGCGCGCGCTGCGTAAACGAACGTCTGCGCGCTGACAGAGCAAATTAACGCATTGTGCAGTCGCATGGAGTCAGCGGTATAAAACATGGGGGAATTTTTGGGGGTCTTTTTAAAATACAGTCGAACCCCGCTGTCCCATGGGACATGAAAAAATGTTCGAAATGGCGGAGTTTCGAAATAACCAAGCTAGTCAAGCTAATCCAAGGGAAGTTGACTTGACTTCGAAATAACGGGGACTTCAGTTTTGATTTTTTTCAATTAGAAGTTATTTTTGTTTCGGCCGCGCGCGGGCCGGTACCAGCAAGTAGTATTGGCTCTTGGAAATTGTTAGAGTTTTGCCTTCGGCAGTGTTTGAAGGGTCGGTGAAAAAAATGGACTGAGGGACAGTGTGTTTGTACTTCTTTTTTTTTTAATAATGACAGTGTTGACCTATTATACCGAAACAAACGAGGGTGTTTCGAGGTGATTCTAGTGTTGCATTCTACCTACCAATTTGCCTATTTTTTGCAATTATTGGAGCAAAACAGAACCGAGTTCTACTAAAAGTGGAGATAATTATTTGGCATTAATGTTCGGCTTCGTTTAGACAAAGGTGTCGCAGTCATCTTAATTGGTATTTGACCGACCGAAGGATAAGATTTCTCGTTTCTTGTGACACGGAGCCTTTCTTTGTCAACTCTCTTGAGCGCAGCAACTGAATGTTTGTGGTGAATTACCTCCACGCAAAATAGTTCTGTATTGAAATGCGAATTATTTTACGGTTCAGTCGGTCTGCAAATGACTCAGCTCCCGAGTAAAGAAGTTGGTTCGACAAGATTTGATTTATGATCATTGTCGTATTTTTTTGTTTGGGAAATCTGGGGAATCACGAAGACTGTTTGCATCATTGTTTAACAACCGGCACCATTTTGTTTAAAGGCCCTGTGTCCGATGATACGCGCAAATTTTCTTTCTTTCTTTCTTTTTTTTTTATTGTCTGATATTTGCACGTAATAGTCTTGTTTTTGTTGTTTGTTGTTTTCCTTTTTTCATTCCTTTCTATAACTCAATGTGTGTTAGTGCCGTACATCTGTCCTATAAAAAGTTCACTTCATATAACAGAAGTTCCCCAAATAAGCTTCGTGCTTTTGGAACAAATGTTAAGAATAAATATTGTTTAAATAAAAAAATAAAAACATTATCTTCGTAGCCTACCAAAATCAAACTTTTGGTGAGATTTTAGCAAGATTCATACTCCGATTTTTATAGTGTTTAAAAATTGCAAGAAAACTTTATTCGGACTTATTTAAGAGAGAATCAAAACAAAATGCGCGCAGTGCATCACGATGCTCAAAAAACAGAGGGTCTTTAGTTGAAGCTTTATCAAAATTCTTCTTTAGGAAGATCTCCGTGGGGACGATTACACAGGAATGAACCATTCCTAAATAACTGAAAACAAACAATTTGTTTTAGTCATCAGAAAAAAAATAAATAAAAAATCGTTCCGCGGGTTTTTGAAGACAATTGAAATTACGTGTCGCCAGATTCAATCGGTAAATTACAAAGTATTGAACGTATTTTCTTCCAGATCACAATAAGATAAACCAATGCTATCAGTATTTCTCAGTGTCTTCAAGTGGTCGGCACTCTTGTTTTCTTAAAAGTGATGTACTTTGCACTAAATACTCCCTCATCATAATCGTGCGCTTGGCGGCATTCTTTATCAAAGTATAAATAAGAAAGTGTGAAGTTATTTAGAATAGTAGAAATAGATAAATAAATAAATAAAAATAACCCTGAAATTATATATTTGGCTAATCAGTTTTCATACACATCGAGACGTGTCTTTAAATTTAAACTCAACTGTAAATATAAGGATGCCATGTTTTTGCTTTGCGTCTTTCACGAGGCTATCGCGCGCAGTATCTGCTCTATTTTGTTGCCGCAGTCAAAGCATTTAGGTCTGACAAAACAACGCATTTCTTACATACAGAGCCACGCCGTTCCTTGGGCAAAACCTTTCCAAAACTACACAGCAGTTCTACGAATGACAGGTTTACCATCCGCAACGCAACACTTGCTGAAAACTTTTTGTTTGATGTTGCAGAAAATAAAGAAACTGAAGATAATCATGAGCCGTACTTTGTCCTTAAATTCTTGTAGCAAAGGTCGCAAAACTTTTATTCATAAACTTTCGCCATTACACATGTTGACTTTGCGCCAAGGCAATACATGTCAATCTCGAAAACCGGAAATGATTTTGATTGACCTAAAATGTGGCAGCGCTTGAGAGAGAAGGGGCGGAATGCAGTTTTTAAAGCCTTTGTGTCAGGTTCTCCTTTCCCCTCTTCCTCCTCTACCCCTTTCCCCCTCCCCCTCCCCCTCCCCCTCCACTAATTTGACACTAAATCTATATTGGTCAAACCTCCGATGACGTCAGCAACCCTTGTAGTGTGTGCCAATCTACCGGAATTTGTGCAGATTATAAGTCCGGTAATTGCGGGACGAGTAAGGTGTCTAATATATGATTCTTTGGAGTTAAAATTATCGCACCGTGAGGCGCTAAAAAGTTTACTGTATGTGGGTTGGACGTGTTTGCTGTATTTTCAACATGTTATGGAAAATCCTTGAAATTTCAAATTCTAGTTTTTGTTCACTCTTTGTCCGTTTCTCGCCTTCGACTCAACTAGTCACTCTTTGTTCGCTCGAAAAACGAAACGAAAAACAAGTTTGCTGTATAGCGGTTTAAACTGCCGTTGCTCTTTATAGGGCGCTTTTCGCCGAATCCTATTGACAATCAAAACCAAAGCAATCACACTAGCCAATCAATGAGGCAATCAAAAACACGTCCGACCTATTAGAAGCTCGAACAAAGCCAAAACCAAAACCAAAACCAAAACCTTTCTTTTTATTGACTAATAAACGCCCTCCTCTCGGTCAACCGCCCATAGCGTTACAAGAACTGCGCGAGCTCCAGCTCCGAGAAATGCACGCGCGATCCCGACTACACCCTCTCCCCTGACTTCACCGCAGCCGCATGGAGGAAAGCAGTTGACCCTGGCTTAGTGGTGAGAGTGGCGTTTGTTTATTTAAAAAAGGCGTTTGATAGTGTATCTCACGTAATACTGGAAGATAAGCTCAAGAAAAGGTTTAGCTTCGATGGAAATATCATGGCCTGCATAAAATTAAAGCTATACATGAACGAAAGGAAGCAGTTTACTGTTGTAAATGGCTCTGCGTCTACCACATTGCCAGTAAGGTTCGGTATACCCCAGGGATCCGTGCTAGGCCCTACGTTGTTTGTCCTCTTCACTAACGACCTTCCCCACAGGGTAACGTCGGCACACTGTAAAATCAAAAGTGCTGATTTGGCCCCAAAAGCCAATTCGGCCCCACAGTCATTTGGGCCAGTATGGCCCACAGTGGGGCCGTTATGAGCAAGAAGGGCTCAAACAGTTCTACATGGTACTGATTTGACCCTTCCTGTTTCCAATTTAGCTCCCTTAAATTGTAATTTGGCCCTTGATTTCAATTCATCCATACCCACAAGTGCTAAATACAAATGGCTGATTTGGCCCCAAAATTAATTCCACAAAGTTCTGTTGCTCAGAAATTTATTGTTAAAACTTGCATTAGAAAAAATCACAGGAAGGTACACACTGAAGCAGACATGCATGATAGATATAAATTGCTGCTGCAACTGGCCATCAATGGCCGAAACTGGCTGAAATTGTGTCATACCATTCCCACTCTAACTCTTATGACATCACTCGCCCAGGCCTCACCGCTTGGGCTGGGAATCACCGCTTCAAGCTACAGATCAAAATTTTTGAGAACAACTTTTTGAATTCCGCAATCCACTACTGCATCAAATAGCAAAACTTGAATGACCCAGAGAAATCTGAAAAGGTAGGGCTTCGTTTCTCGTTTGAGAGTTTCCTCACGCTGAAGGCCCTGGGAACGAGTTTGCGACGACTGTCGGTGTGTGCGGTTTAGCGTAATGGGCATGCGTAGTAGCGCGGGCGCCATTCAGTTCAAACGGTTTTTTCTGTGGCGTGGTGCGGTATTGTGAAACGGTTGAACGTTCATTTTTTTAGAAAGAATAGGGATGCAGCTGTGTGGATATACGTCGAACTTGTTGATCGACGGCTGTTGGAGTTACGGTCAGGTCAGTCTGCCATCAATTACAACGTCAGCGTTCAGCAGCCCCGACTTCGGTGGATAAATGTGATCAGGAATTCTTATTTGTATATCTACAAAGGCCAACACTCCTTTGGCAGGACGAAGTTATCAGTGTATACAGTCATTTCCTTCAACTCAAAGTTAGAACTATTTGTGGAAGGCTGCGTACAGTACCTGTCCCTTTCCGTACATTTTGAATGTATGGTCGAAAGACTGAAGAATAATGGAAGAGTAGAGATGTAATCGGTGAGTACAGTATTATAAGTTCTGATGCTATTTTTCTTTCACATGCACTGTTCTGTATTTGAGATGAATGCATGATGGAATTTCACATCAGATTTGTAAGTTTTGCTTGTACACAGTTGAGGTATCACCACACACTGGATGTGACAAAATCGAATTACCTCTTTCTAGCACATGATAATCAGACCTAAATCTAAACCTAACTCTAACCATAATCCTATACGGGAGGACATACATGTACAATATAGTTCTGCTTGTGCATGCTCAATGAAAATTTGTAAATTCACACTTATAAAAAAATATGCGGACAGGTGAAATATCAGATCTTGTAGCATTTATACATCAAACTTGGTGGCATTGTTTAGGAATGTTAAGAAGATTTATAAGAACAGAGTTGCTGCCGCAACTTCCCATTTTACCAAATGTGATATATAAATGATATGGACCTGAAATTTCATCTGTCAGCATATTTTTTTTTGTGCTCTTTCCATTTCTGACACTCGTTCAGCCTGAGTTGATGTTTTCCCAGTCATGTATTTGGGGTCATGTGACCCCACATGCAAAGAGCCTATTGGTGTTCACCTGATACAGTTACTTGCACTATCACTAGTACAAGAATATTGCATAATGTGTACTCCAACCATCCGGGTAACTGACCACTTAAGGTGTGACCTACTACTGTAGGATTGAACTTATTTTTGTTCTAGGAGGTTCTAGACAAATTGCACATAATTTGACTGTAACTGAGATGCTGCTTTGTGCATTTTTTTTCTATGATTGTACTTACACTTTTGCCTTTTATTTTCAGAGGGACTGTGATGTAGATGCAAGTGTCAGTGAGTTTCTTCAGCCCCAAGTTGTGCTGGTGGAAGGTATTTTTGATGTGGATTTACTCTTCATTGTGATTGAGGGCAGTGTGCTGTGCGACACTCCCCAGCATAAAATGATGGATGCTGTTCTTGGGTTGCTTGCCTGCTTTTATGTAATCGATATTTCGTACACCAATTGCAAAGCAATTCTGACCTTTTTCGAACAAATTTTGCTAGAAATTGGTAGGAGACAGACACTTGTGTCTGTCACTTCCTTTGTCAATGCTTTGCCAGTGCAAAATATCTAGTCAAATTAGTCAATGCTCAAATGTATCCTCGTTTAGCCTAACTATTTGTGTATTTAATGATTTCACTAGGCTTACAGTGCTGTTTTTTTTTTGTTGCTGCTTCGGCAAGTGTTCCATGACATTACTAAGACCTATTGTGCTGGTTGGAAGTCTATGTCTTGTAAAATTAGGTGAAACAGTGTTAGAGTTTCCACTTATAATTTTGTGATCACATTGTGTGATCATCAGTCATACAGAGGGGGTTCAATTTAGGGCGAATTACCAAATGAGCTTGTAACAACTTGAATATAATAAAATATTACAGTTGAAATCTACTGTACTATACTTGAGTCAACCTTTGTTATATACTGAGCTAAAGAAAAAAACAGGAACAGTAAATTAGATCTACACGGTGCTGTAACGACCTGTGAAGGAGCTGAATCAGCCATTTTTCAAGGGGCCATTTCTGAGAGGGCTAAAATTTTGGGGGCCGATTGGGTACTTCTGAATTCCAAAATAGCCCCCCAGTATTACAATTCAGCCCACTCAAAGGTCAAATTTGGCCCCAGTACAGGGGTCAGATTAGCCCCAAAATCTGGTGCCAAAACGGCCCCATTATGATGGAGCTGAAACAGACCTAAAAAAGGTGCCATCCTGGACTCATCGTTTCGGCCCCATTTTTGGGGTCGAATCAGCACTTTTGATTTTACAGTGCAACAGTGTTCATTTACGCAGACGACATTACCCTATTTTGCATCGGAGGGACAGTAGACGAGGTAACAAAGTCACTAAACGTTGCTCTTGAGGAATTTTACAACTGGTGCATTACAAATAAGCTTACTCCACACCCAAAGAAGAGTGAGGCTATGATAATCTCAAGGTCACTGTTTGTGGGCCCCTCACCGCCGATTCGCCTGGGTAAATCAACCATCAGACGGGTCACCGAAACACGTCTCGTGGGCTCAATCGTTGATAACGAACTCACGTTGTCAGCGCATATGTTAGAAGTGAAGAAGAGTTCCGGTACAAAACTAAACCTTCTGAAACGATCCAGATTTCTTCCATCTGACTTGCTACTCACTTCTAATAAACGCTATTAAAAGACTTTTGCAAAGTCATCTTACCGTCGATTACATACGGCATCACAGTCTGGGGAGGATGTAGTTGCCAGGACATTTTCAACTCCTTAAAACGTCTACACTCCAGGGCAGCCAGGATAATTTTTAACCTACCCAAAGACAATCCATGCCCACTCACGAAGTGCTATTAAGATTCAAGTGGCCTTCTCTGGAGAACCAATGCAAAGTATATGTAGCAAAACTCATGTGTAAAATCTACCACGGCTTGACACCGGCCTGCATGTCATCGATAATCGACAATTAAACGAAAGATCAATTACCTACTTCGTGGAACAAACATCCTGAGCGTGCCTCGTTACAACACTCAATTTATAAAGCAGTCTTTCACCAACAGGGTGCCACATGGAACGCTATTGCACGCAACACCAAGAAATCACAAATACGGCCGAGTTGAGCTCGTTTGTTAGATAATTGCTGGAGACTGACACTTTTCACAATTTTAATTTTAACACGTCAGTACAAACAACTAACAAAAAACTTAAGGATTTCTTATACATTTAATAAGATGAAAATAACAAGACTTGTGACTAGACAATATATGATGACTCTTTAAGCTTCACTGCTTTTAATATTCTTATAAGAGTGTTACACCTGTAATGCCGTTTAAGGTATATTGGGATCTAAAGTTTAGGATTTTAGGAATATATAGTTGAATTGTTTGGTATGTAGCTATGGTAATGTTTAATTTAGGTACTATATTACGTTATACACGACCCCATAAGCTGCAAGCTTTAAACATTATCGTGTTTAAATAAAGGTATTGTATTTCATTGTATTTTGTAGTCGCCAGTAAGTGAATAGTACTTGCTATTCCGAGATTGAGCAACCAATCAGAGCGCGCGGAAAGCATTATTCACTTGTGCTGTATATACTAAAAGATACATAAAGATATGTAGTTATTACTATCAACTATTGAAAGTATCTAAAATACTAAACAAACGTCATACGGTACATTTCTTCGACACACGAACGCAATTGCCACTTATAAATACTTAATTTCCTCAGATGGGCAATACTTGTGTATATACAGTGTCATGGTTTACTAAAAAGAGTAACGTCTTCCCCAAGAAGTGCAAAAGGAGCCCAGTAACGAGCATGGCCAAACTTCTCGAGTTTTCTTGTGGCTTGCATGGCTTTGTTGAGTGCCTCGTTTGCACTGTCCCCACTTATCAGGTTCTCGTAGAAACGACACATCCAGCACAGAGTGGCGCCATCGTCAACCGCCCATAGCGTTACAAGAACTGCGCGAGCTCCAGCTCCGAGAAATGCACGCGCAATCCCGACTACACCTTCTCCCCTGACTTCACCGCAGCCACTATAACAGCAACTAAGAACGACCAGCTTTGCCTTTATGCGTTTACCTTCGAGATCGGATATGAGCAGCATAACATCTTCCGCGTCGTTGATTATGTTAGTTCCAGAAGAAGGAGCAAGCAAGATTTCTCCCCTTTGTGCGTCTCCATGAGCTGAAATGTGAATCAAACTGGCATTCTCGACGTTTTGTAGAAACTTTTGTTTGGTCGCTCTTTTCCCCAAAAGTGGCTTAACCTTGAGCATCGCTCCGATTGTTTCGACTTCTTTCTTTGCAAACTCTAGTCTTTCCACAGTAAATACTTTGTCACCTTTCCTAATTGTCCCTACCTTTGGGTCTCCTACTATTAAGGGTGTTGTTAGGATAGCCGGTTCAACTGGGCGCTCCAGGATGATCTTTGCTGTTGTCAGTGATGGAACTAGTCTCATTCTTAAAGAGTCGACCAAATGCTTCCCGTTTTCATCCACAAGAGCGGCAAAGGGAACCAGAGCAAGCCGACCATCAGGGACAATAATTACTTGCGACCCCACTATATATCGCCGCACAGGCTTCACAAGAATCTCGTAGAGATCTTGTAGCAGACATTCAAGCATTGAATCCTCTGGTCCTTGAGGGTTGGTAGAAACTCCAGCCTTGCCTTGAAGTGCTGATACGCTCGTCTTGTTTGCTTTCTGTTCTCGCACAGGTGTAGGACGAGAGATTCCGGCCTGGAATACTGCTGGTTTTGGAATAGTTGAGCTGCCAGCCATTACGGCACAAGGAAGTCCGAGTTCAAGTTCATTCTTAGTTGGTTGTGAATTTTCTGGGTACAGAAACAATAGTGAGCGGTCTTCACACCTGTCAGACCCACGTGGTTTCATCAACTCTACAGCCTTGTTAATCAGATCTTCAACAGACTGAAATAAATCCGTTTCAGTGTATGTCTTCCTGGACTGTTGAGACACTCCAGTACAGCGTTCGTGAAACAGTATATCTCCATTTGGCTGTATAACCCAAATGTAAACACTGTGAGCAAATAATGTAAAGAAGACGACTGTGCTATCCAGAGCCTTGGCCACTTTACAGATTCCATGGAGGTCTGATACCTTGTCTCCAGTGACCACTTCATGCGCACAAGAGTTGAAGGAAAACATTAGTTCAGCCAGTGCTATTGCGCGTCCTCTTTCTGCAATAATAAGGGCTTTACCTCTTTTTTCCAGCAACAAATATGTTAAAACCAATCTCTTATATATAGAAATATACCTATCGATAATAGAAACTTTATATTTATCGAAGTTTGGTGAATTGCCAAATAATTCTTCGAAACAAGCCAAACTTTTCTTTAAATTACTTTTAGCCTTGCCATACAAACCGAAAATAAAATAAATTTTTCCAATTCTATTATAAACTATTCCTTCCTTTTCTTTGTACCCAATCACTTTTACGATAGAAAGTGCCATTTCCAGATAACTGATAGCTTTGGCGTACTGACCGAGAGACTGATAACAATTTCCAAGGTTCCCATAAGCACCTCCTTCGCCTTGCCTGTCCCCAATGTCTTTTGCAATAGTAAGCAGCATTTCCAGATACTTGATAGCCTTGGTGTACTGACCGAGAGACTGATAACAATTTCCAAGGTTACCATAGTCACTTCCTTCGGCTTGCTTGTCCCCAATGTCCTTTGCAATAGTAAGTCCCATTTCATGATACTTGATAGCCGTGGTGTACCGACCGAGAGACTCGTAACAGTTTCCAAGGCTGCCATAAGCATATTTTTCGCCTTGCTTGTCCCCAATGTCTTTTGCAATAGTAAGTTGCATTTCCTGATATTTGATAGCATCGGTGTAGTGACCGAGAGACTGATAACAGTTTCCAAGGTTGCCGTAAGCTTTTCCTTCACCTTGCTTGTCCCCAATGTCTTTTGCAATAGCAATTAGCATCTCTTGATACTTTATAGCCTTGGTGTACTGACCGAGAGACTCATACATTATTCCAAGGTTGCCATAAGCACTTCCTTTGCCAATCTTGTCCCCACTATCTTTGGCAATAGCAATCGCCATCTCCTGATACTTGATAGCTTTGGCGTACTGACCGAGAATATAATAACAGTGTGCAAGGTTGCCATAAGCTCTACCTTCGCCTTGCTTGTTCCCAATGTCTTTTGCAATAGCAATGGACATCTCCTGATACTTGATAGCTTTGGTGTACTGACAGAGGTACCAATAGCAATTTCCAAGGTTGCCATAAGCACTTCCTTCGCCTTCCTTGTTCCCAATGTCTTTTGCAATAGTAAGTCCCATTTCATGGTACTTGATAGCCTTGGTGTAGTGACCGAGAGCTTGATAACAGCTTCCGAGGTTGTCATAAGCTGTACCTCCGGCTCGCTTGTCCCCAATGTTATTTGCAATAGTAAGTTGCATTTCATGATACTTGATAGCCTTGGTGTACTGACCGAGATACCAATAGCAATTTCCAAGGTTGCTATAAGCACTTCCTTCGCCTTGCTTGTCTCCAATGTCTTTCGCAATAACAATTAGCATCTCCTGATACATGATAGCTTTGTCGTACTGACCGAGAGACTCATAACAACTTCCAAGGTTGCCATAGGCACTTCCTTTGCTTTGCTTGTCCCCAATGTCTTTTGCGATAGCAATTTTCATTTCCTGATACTTGATAGCCTTGGCATACTGACCGAGAGACTGATAACAAACTCCAAGGTTGCCATAAGCATTTCCTTTGTATTGCTTGTCCCCGCTCTCTTTTGCGATAGTTAGTGCCATTTCCTGAAACATGATAGCCTTGATGTATTGACCGAGAGAAAAATAACATATTCCAAGATTGCCATAAGCACTTGCTTCGCCTTGCTTGTCCCCAATGTCTTTTACAATAGCAATTAGCATCTCCTGATACTTGATAGCCTTCGTGTACTGACCGAGAGAATGATAACATATTCCGAGATTGCTATAAGCACTTCCTTCGCCTTGCTTGTCCCCAATGTCTTTTACGATAGCAAGTCGCATTTCCTGATACTTGATAGCCTTGGCATACTGACCGAGAGAATGATAACATATTCCGAGATGTCCATAAGCACTTCCTTCGCTTTGCTTGTCCCCAATGTCCTTTGCAATAGTAAGATGCGCTTCAAAATGCTCTTTAGCTTTTTCGTACTTTCCGATGGAACAGTAGTAGGCACCAATGCTATTATGAAGTTTCCATTCAAGTTCCTTGTTCTTAGTTACTTCTGCGAAACGCAAATAATTATTGAGACCCTGCAGTTTCTCCATTGAGCACGAATGGCATTCTACTGAAGAAAAAAACACATTGGTTAGTTTAAATTAATTGGCATTACAGACAGTAGTTGAAACTAGGGGGCGGCATGGCCGAGTGGTTAGGGTGCCGGACTTGTAATCCGGAGGTCCCAGGTTCAAGTCCCACTCTGACCACTAACTAAATTTGCAACACGGTAGCCCCAGGTTCAAATCGTCGGCCACGTCATGTAAATAGCCAACTGGTTAGCCTCCGACCAGTTCGGTTTCTAAACAAATTTACGTTGAGTTTAAAACACGGCCCAGCTCTGCCGAATTACTTACCGTGAATAAATAAAGATGATTTACTTTACTTTTCTTAGTTTACTTTATTTAGCTGTAGTATCCGACAGTCACACGACAAGGACAGACGTGTTTTTTATCGGTGGGCTGACAACAGCTTCCGACAAAACCGTAAGTTTACCGCCTTTGTTCCAAAAATATCTTTGAGAATATAAAGTTAAAGATTTCTCATATGATCAAAGGCTTCTTGAGCCAACTCGTGAATGAGAAACACTATAGATCTATTCAATCTCTGTATATAGCTTTGGTGATAAAAGCATTGAAGCCATACAAGTACTGTAATTTTTGCCGACGTTTTGGTTCAAAGTGCTAAACTGAAAGCATTCGATCGTTCGAATTGTAAAATCCAGGTGCAGTTTGGTTTTGATTTTCGAGAACATGTACCTTGAGAATCAAAGTACTCCAAAGGTGAAAGATAAGTTCATCGCTTTTGTGATTCTCAACGTCTTTACCTCTGTTTCGGGGGTCGAGTTTTCTCAGTCGCAAAGGATGCCATTTTATTTACCACGTGGTTGCCTGCGGAACCCTTATTATCGGTCAACGGAATTAACAAAGACCAGAAGTTTACAATCCATTGTAACAATTAATTCTACATTTAAAACTACATTTGACATTGGCTGTGGCTCAAAGCTGGATCTTACTTAGGCCTCCCATCCCGTAAGCGACCACCTCCAGTGAGCGACCACTAACCCAAATAGCGAGAGAAAAAAGAATTCAAACGCCAAATGAACACTTTTAAGTGTGAACATTTAAGGTTACCGGGATTTGAATTTTTAACTCTAACAAATACGCTATGCTTATTGTGTATTGGTAAGCTTTTAGAAAGATTGAAAGTCAGACTTCCGGCCACTGTGCATTTTTGTTTTTGAAGTCGATATTGTTTCATTTTTTTCCTCTGGTAGGGACGTCTTTGGCTTATCCAGTGTGATTTGTACATTCTCCTGCGACAAATATGCATTTACTGGAAATACATTTATGCAGACCCCAGTGAGACCCCCAGAACGCACAGTGGAAGAACGTATAGAAAATAATAAAACAATAAAGTGTCGCAATTACTACGCAAAACTCAGATTAGTATTAAATGCATCGGCCAAGTTTTGTCTGAAATGTAAACTTTGCAGCGATTGGCTAATACTAAATATCTAACCGCGCTACGCGACGCATCTCTGCAACCTTCGTACGGAAGTTTGAGGAATAGCACTTTTAGTACCTCGTAACTTTTTGTTCACTTTGGCTCAGAGCTCATTACGGATACTTTGCATCTCATACCGCTCGGCCACTGAATCATTGCTTTTGTTCTCTGTATAGCTCACGACGTCATTAGAAGTTAACATCAGAGCGACTCACGCATTCCAATAACAGCTTCAAACTCATAAATGTAATGTTTTTTTATATTTTTTTTAATCAAAGATGTTTGGTACTTCATCACTTTTCTATTTTACATCGCCGAAGAGGCTTGATCCATAAACACGTAAAAAAGATAACGAGATAACGCTACTTCCGTACGGACCTCACGCTCGGTGAATCAGACGATTACTTTTTTGTATGACTTCGACGCTTTATACTGCGAAACATCAAAAGAAAGCTCCAAGAAGCACTTCATCAAACACTAATTTACGCACGTACGCACCGACGTTTATAAACAAAAATATTTCGTGGTCAGGTAGCTTTCTAATCTTATCAACTTGAAATACTTGAGTGAAAGAAGCTATAGTTTACTGATATGTTTTAAAGTACAGCGATGCAACTCACCCAATCGCAAACTGAAAACTGAAAGTCGAGCTTTCTTACGACTTTTTAAACTATCCTTGTTTGAACATAAATAGGCGCTTTGGTGCAAATTACCGAAATGCAAGGTGAAATAAAAGCAAATCAAATAGCTGCATGTCATTATAGACAAACGAAATGCGTTAAAGAGCCTCCCCCAACCATGATCCTTCATGCGCGTATATTACTGTTTACATGTGGCGTGTGATGTCAACACTCTTTGTACATATTCACTGCACTGGAAGCGGATGATTTGAAAAATAAATATTGAACCACTGGACCTGAATTTCAGCTAATTTTTCTGTGATGACTTTGACTGAGCTGAGCCGAAAAGATGTGCCTTTGTCTCTGAATGTCCAATTAGCGCATTTCCAACCGAAATTTTATATCAAAGATCGGACGACAAAAACGACTTTGGAAATCACATCCACAACCTCGGCTGATTTGGAAGATAAAGTTCCATTACTGAAACTTATTAGAGGCTCATCCGAAAGACTTTTCTGTGTTTCTGTGTCCTTTTGATAAATGACATAAATTTCTGCGTTGAAGCGGTTCTTCTGGCTACGGTGGCCCATAAGGGACACCACTATAAACAAGAAAAACACTAATTACAGAAAAATCACACTGCAAACAAAAACAAAAACACTGCAACCAAAGATACTAGAAATACGATAATCGCAGATACCCCCTTGCTCTGCCATTGATGGGACTTTTACTTTAGTACTCCCAACAAGAGTAGCCTTTTGTTTTACCGAAATGTTGACTCAATCTTTTCTTCGAACTCAAGTGCTACAAGCAAAGGAAGGAGAAAAAGATTGGTGTGTGTTATACTTTTGCGTTGAAAACAAAAGAGTCGATTGCGTGACGAAGTACGTATTTCCCACGGTCTGCACGTCAAATTAATTCATACAGTCTGCCAAGCACGTTCTCAAAATTTAATACTCAAATTTTGAAGTTGGTCGACCGCCGTAGTACGGGAAAAAAGGAACACTGACTTTCCAATATTGAATCCATAGGCAATACAATTAAATAGGCTTCCTGTGCAATTTGTTTTTACTCTGGATTGCATGCACAAGACTCAGGCATGCATGTTTAATGAGCTCGAATTGTTTTGTATGTGAACCCGCTCAAAAAACATGATTTCTCCCAGAATCAAAGCAAAACTTGAACGGTTTACTTCAAATTCAGACCTAGTCATACTTCTCAGGGCTTGTGAACGATTCTCGCTGCAATCACCGCATGTCAAATTACAGTATTTGTTACAGTTTTAGTCTTGAAAGAAAAACATCTGATTAAATCATTCAAGACTCCAAGTTCCGATTGCTCTGAGCGAATACGGTAGCCGAAACTGGCGACAGAAGCGTATTAAAGCAATACTTCGAGGGAAAATGATCAGCATACAGATTTTAATACATTCTTGAAGTGATCGAGTTACAAGCTATACGAGATAGAATATATTTGTCACGGTGATTGTTCGATTTCCACTGACTAACCTTTGTTGCTTGTCCTTTCTAAATAAGTATCAGTCTGAGTTTAACACTAAACGGTGCCTGGAGCTCCCGATTTGCTTTCAAGCGCTGTTCCCTTTGCGGAGTTGTTTCTTCGGCACGCTTCTGTTCATGATGCTGTCGGTTATAAAATGTTTGTCGTCTTTTCTCTAGAAGTATTTGACGCTGTTCGATCGTTTCACGATTTCGCCTTGCCCGTGCCTGCTCCTTTCTCTTTTGAAGACGAGCTTAGCGAGACTGTTGTGTTTCAAGTTTTCCAGTTTTCCATTTTCGTAAACACAGTTACAATATACTATATCTAATTTCTCTTATTGCAAGTAAAACTACAGGGCCACACGTGATCGATCCGGCCTTTGTTATTGGTTAAGCAGCGATAGGAACTGGGGACAAGGTCGTACGACAGACTGACAGACTGACAGACGAACATTAAAATTCGAGATGGCGACACGCTTGGAGTCTCCGAATGATGCGATCTACTGCATTAGCGTTGCGATTATTTCCCTCGCTTCGCTCGGGAATTATCACTACATTCAAACTGTCGCGCTGCAAACAAAATATACTGCAAACTGCAAACTAAGTCGAACGCACACTGCAAACTAAATCGAACGCGCACTACAAACAAAAGAAAAATGTGTGCGCACGCAAGTGTATGAGGGGGCCTGGAACTGCCTGCAACTTGACACGTGTGGTTGTCCGATCATGGGTTTTGCCAAATGCAGAAATGTGTAAACAATAAAAATGTGGAAAGCTACTACTGTCTGTTCTCCGAGTACAGCACCACCAAAACAGGCTTATCACAAAAACAAAGGGTAAAACAAATCCAAAAAGAGGAAAAATTCAAAGCAAAAAGTGCAAAGAGCGGAGAAAAATTGCGCTTGAAAAGCGCGAAGTCTTAACAAGGCGCACAAACGAGAAACATAAAAATATTTGTCAAACAAAAACCTTACTGAGGCACAAGTTAGCCTGCTCTCCAAGGGGTTAAAGTTTATCCCAACACCCGTGTCGAAAGAACAAAACATAAGGCGCCAGTTATTGCGAGACGATACATTTTCCACGAATCAAATAACGAGCCACTCATCCCTTTCACGTCAAATCTGTTTGGCAACCACCGGTTCAAACATCGGTTGCACTTGAGAGCTATCTTGAAGAGGTCAAGATACAATGTGCAGAAATTAAAATACAACAGCCAAAGCAAAATCTGTCACACAGCGAACGCAAGGCTCTCAAAGAGCTAAGAAGCGACGCAACAGTCAATCTCAAAAAGGCAGATAAAGGCACAACAACCGTCATCATGAGCAAACAAGGCAAAATACATGAGGGTCGTGGTCCAACTAGAAAGTGAAAAACACTACAAACCCCTCGAAAAGCCTATGGTATAAACCACGTCAAACAGGGTAAACCGTTTGATATCAGAACTGTATCAGGGCAAGTTCATTGATGAAATGATTAAAAAATGCCTCTCACAAACACCAAACCCGCCACGAATACCGCAATTTTATACCCTTACAAAAATCCACAAGCCAAATACGGTCGGAAGACCGATCATTTCCGGCTGCGATGGCCCTACAGAAAAAACTGTCGTCTTTTGTGGACAGACTACTTCAGCCAATAGCCAAAACACCGAAGTCGTATCCAAAAGATATTACAGACTTCATTAACTTCATAGAGAGGACAAACGTTCCAGAACAAACAACTATTGTATCAATGGACGTTACGAGCCTGTACACAAACATACCGCAGGAAGAGGGAAAAAACACAGTGTGCAATGCATACGAGGAATTTCACAGCAATAACCGCCTTATCCCGTCACATTTTGCTTAATTCTGAAGGGAAATTCATTCCAGTTCACTGAAAAAAATTACATAGAGACACATGCAACCGCTATGGGCACAAAAATGGCGGTAGCCTTCGCCAACATTTACATGGCTTCAATAGAAACACAAATTCTAAGCAAGAGTAGCATCAAACCACTCGAATGGAACCGCTTCATCGACGATATACTCTCTCTGTGGAATAACAACATGCAGGAAATCGAACAGTTCATTGAGGGTGCTAATCACTTCCACCCCACTGTCAAGATCACGGCTGAAATCTCAAACAAAACAAACCACATTTCTGGACACCACCGTTTACAAAAGTGAACGCTTTCTCAATCAATCTATCTTTGATGTTCGCACCCATTTTTAGCCGACTGAAACCTTTCAATACACGAATTCTTCTTCTTGGCAACCACCAGGCGTTACAAAAGGATTCATAATGGGGGAAACCCTAAGACTCCTAACAAACAAACTCGACATTTGAAGAGCATGTCGCAAATTTCAAAACACGCCTTAAATCAAGAGGTTATCCCAATCACCTAGTAGAGAGAACAATCTCTGATGTGTTTTTTACAGAAAGGCAGTCGGCACTTCAACTTAAGTCAAGAGCGAACAGCAGAATCTTGCTTCCTTCCTTCCTTTTGGTGTATGTTTTCGCCTCTTGGTGGTCTGCCTCTCTGCGGCTGTTTGGCCACCGGTTGATCGATGAACATTTTTTGTAGAAGAACTAAACGAATCACCAAAAAAGGATAGAAAGATTGTAGAACTATAGTTGAACGATTAGCTTGATACTTGATTAATCGATTGATTGAAGGAAGAGATTCACTCGGATTGTCGTCAAACACTCGAAAAACTGAATTACCGTGAAGTCGAAAATGGCGTTGGAGCGCGTGAAGGATCATGGTTTTGGGAGGCTCTTTAACGACAGACAGAAACTACTTACAGTGAAACCTCAATATAACAAAGGCAAAGGGACTGGGAAAGTGTGTTCGTTAACAGGTTTCCGTTGTAGCGAGTTTCCGTTTCCATACATTTTACTGTAACTGGAATGTAACGGGCTGAAGAATATAATTCGCTATATCGAGGTTTTCGTTGTACCGAGGTTCGTTATATCGAAGTTTCACTGTGTGAAAGGGGTACTGAGATTTAATACAGTCGAATCTTCAAAAGAAAAACCGGAAAAACGTCTGCCAAAATCGTGAAATTGAAGCATGTTTATCAAGTAGACAGGGCACACGACTGCTGTAATAGTAATATTGTATTCAGTTGTATTCACACAACTGAATATTTTGGTTTCATAAATAACCGTAATGATGCAGGTGTTACGCACACTAAACCATGCGTATACTTCTTCGTACGGCTTTGGCCATAATTCACGATTTTGTCGTATGTCGAAAGTCACGTTCGCTCAAAATTTATGCGGGTACCTTTTTTTATCCTATTGCGTTGTCAGTTGTATTGAGGAATTATACTATCTGTTCCTTTACCTCGTGTATGCTCCTGGCTTCGTTTTAACCAAAAAAGATTCACGCAATGATGTGAAAAATCTTGGTTCGCCAGATCAACTACATCCACTCCTCCCCCCCCCCCCCCCCCCCCCCCCCAGAAGAGTGCCAAAAGAAATTACATATATCAAACACTTCTTACGACGATCTCCGTTTTAAGGCTTACCTTCTAAACCACGAGAGAACCTAACTCCTAAATCTGTCAGTAAATGTCAGCGAAAGCCGTTTACATACATCATATACGTTGTTTTAAAAATGCCTTGTTGCACTTTCTGGTTCCAAACTGGGAAACTTTCTGGGAAAATCTCGCAGTTCGAAACCAACAAGAATGAAAGTGTATGATAGATATTAATTTCATAATTCAGAAACTTGTTGTCCACATTCCATACGAACCAATATACTCCCCTATATCAAGTTACATTTTTATTATGTGCAGCCTCAAAGCTAAGAGAGTATAGCTTTGAAACATTTTAGTCTGAATTAGGATGCAAAGTTTGGTATTCAGATCTGGCAAGGGAGAAATTTTAAGGATACAGGTTTGAAATAAGTTCGCCAGTGGTATATTTTGGGATAAAATAAAATAAGTCCGAATTTTCAGAACCGGATGGCACCCAAAATATGAGGAGTACACCCGTGCGTGCTCATTTCCATTCCAGGCTTCCGCTTTGAGTGTGTGATGCAATACCTATAATATTTCAGAAAACTAATAAACTACTACTAAAACTGTGGTTACCTGAATCGTTTTGGCAAAGGCTGTACGCATGGGCTTTTGGAGGCGCTGTGTGTTCATTAGCAAGTGAAGATTGATGTCTTTTGTAATTTGCCTACAATATAAACAATCTTTGATATTGACAGGTTTCGCACCCAGAATACGTCAAACAAACGATGTATCAGAGCTATACGATGGATTATTCACTCCGAACCTTGTCATCCTGATAAATTAAGCAGTGAACTAACACCTGAGGTCAATTCAATAAAGCATTTACAAGTGTATTTTACAAGTTGGACCAATTTCTCGACACGTTAAAACACACTTTAATCCAGTACAATGGCCAAATATTGTTGTGGTTGTACACTGGGGACCTGTATCTGTAATATTGTACAGACTTTGCTGAAGTAGAGCCCGTTTAGTGGTGTTTGAATAATGGTCCAACTTGTAAAATACACGTGTAATGTTTATTGAATTGGCCCCTGGTCAGCTCACCCTCTTATAAAATGCTGATACCCTGTAATGTTGACTCCATCCAAGCAGTAATTATTTTATAGCTTGGGGGTGTGTGTTAATACATGAGGCTACCAAAGCAGTGCGAACCGATGACATAACAACAGGTAATAATTATATA
Organism: Plumapathes pennacea; assembly: GCA_964036295.1. Taxonomy (NCBI): domain Eukaryota; kingdom Metazoa; phylum Cnidaria; class Anthozoa; order Antipatharia; family Myriopathidae; genus Plumapathes; species Plumapathes pennacea. The sequence goes on along the minus strand of OZ038469.1, from coordinate 5,533,847 downwards.
CTTGACAGACGTGCAGCATTTATTATCACATCCCTAAGAGTGCCGGTACATTTCCATTTTCAGCTGATTAAAACGATTCTCACTCCATGCCACTATTAACCCGGACAGTCTGCCTGGTGCCAGACTCCAACAAATAAAATATACTGTAGTTTATTATCATGTTGTTTTGCTTGGTAGTCTCGCCCGTCAAAAACTACCCCAGGGGGAGGATGAGTAAACTCAGGTCAGGCATTCCGTGCCGGAAGAGATTGGAATGGATATTTATTTGCTTGTTTGATGATTTTGCTCGCATTCACCTCGTCAATTTTTTAGTGCTTTATTCCAAACATAGTTGATGCAACTTATTTGAAGATCCGTTCCTCCTCCCTCTGGGGGTAGTTTGTGAGAGGCGCGGCTACCAAGAAAAATAAACTGACGCGTGGCCGAAAGATGATAGTAGACCATGCTCTTGCGATTGTGACTATAACACGAAAATGTAAATGTCAACATTTACAACCTGGGGCCATTTCAATAAAGGATTTACAAGTGTATTTTACAGGTCGGACCAATTTCTCCACACGTTAAAACACATTTTAATCCAATACAATGGCCAAATATTGTCGTGGTTGTGCACTGGGGACCTGTATTTGTAATATTGCAAAGACTTGGCTAGATTAGAGTCCGTTTAGTGGTGTTTGAATAATGGTCCAACTTGTAAAATACATGTGTAAATGTTTATTGAATTGACCCCTGCAATGCGGCGTTCTGTCGCTGATGAATACAATCATGTGCTTTATTCCAAACATAGTCGATGCAACTTATTTGAAGATCCGTTCCTCCTCCCTCTGGGGGTAGTTTGTGAGAGGCGCGGCTACCAAGAAAAATAAACTGACGCGTGGCCGAAAGATGATAGTAGACCATGCTCTTGCGATTGTGACTATAATACGAAAATGTAAATGTCAACATTTACAACCTGCATACGGCGTTCTGTCGCTGAGGAATACAATCATGTCAATGAGTTTCAGTATACCAAACTACGAACTTCAAGCGTTATTTTTAACTAAACTTTAAGTGCTGAACGGGCCCTTAGTTAGACCTGTCGTCCCCTTGCTGTTTCTAATCCCTCCCTCTGGCGTCACACATAGAAATCGTGGCAGCTTACTCAAGTGGTCGGCCGTCCTTTAAATAACAAAGCTTGATCTCAGAATCGGGCTAACGGCTCACATCGGGCGGACGTTGTGAATCTGCCGTCAAATGTAAAGCGTCTGCTTTCGCAGGATCCTTCCACGTCCCTCTAATTGCAACAAAGAGGGTATACAGGTAGGAGAGGTAATCCCCGTATAGGTTTCTTTCCAAGGTATAATCCCTCCCAAAGTTATTTTTACAAGGTACCCAGTCCCCTCGCGGATATTACCTCGCGCATAACAGCAAGAAACGCGAGAGCGCGTTTGGTCACTCGAAACACGTTGCGTGGATGTTTCGTAGAGAAAAAAATGTCTAGTGCAACTACTTTTGGCATCACATATATACTGAAATATTTGCCATTGGGCATTTTCTCTTCCTTGGTGCTCACAGGTGCTCAGTTCGCAGCCGTTTGCTTCTCGGAACAGATGATATCCTCGAACGGACAATTATCTGTGCATATTTCCCCGCCAAAAGTAGTTATTGTTTAAATATCGCATTTTCTAGGGGACTTTGTCAGACCTTTTTTTTTTTCAGTTCTCGGGTACTGAAACGAGTGACTAGAGAGTTTAAGCACCAGGACGGTAGAGGACGACGGCAAGGTCGGTTTAAAAAAAGCTCTTTGCGGAAGACAAAAGGAGCACGTGGATATGTGAAATTGACTTGATCTCGGGGTCGTCGTGCTCTCGCGTGCGACTCCGAAAGCTTTTTTTTAGGTTGTCCTCACGTGGACTACATTTTAAGAAAGTACGACTGCCATTCTTCTTAGTAAGGGACAATAAAAGCAATAAAGCTTTGGCAAAAAAGGAAAAAAATTGAGCAACTTAAAAATAAGCAGAGTTACAAAGACATAAGGAATACTGAGACCCCTATTTCTTTGTTCCTCCCGTTGCCGTCGCCGTCCTAATTTGTTCAAACTCTCTACTATTCGCGAGATACGCGGCCGCGTAGAAAAGTGGGGAAATAGGGTAAAATGTGCTTCACTTTCCTTCACATTGTGAACCTGTCAAAAATGATGACAGGCAGTGGCCAGGACGAGTGGGTATGCAGAGACTGCTTATATAATTCATATTTGAAACGGTCGGCCAAATTGCAAAAGTTTTCCCTGATACGGACTTACACCAGGTAACATAGTTTACTTTCGAACATTTCCGAATGAAAGGAAGATTTATTCTATTTTTTAAATTATGCCCCAGATTTCGAACTCTATAGCACTTTCGATAATTAACTTCCTTTAATGTTACACGGAACTAGAGTAACCAGAAATCTCCCTAATATGCATTTTACCAGGCACATTTAATTGATGTTTGTAACTGTTTTATTGCGTATACACTATAACTGGTCCCCTAATATCGGTAATTCTTAACTGTTAAAGCTATTTGAGAATTTAACTCCTATTTGGAAATAATGGAAATATACCATCTAAGACTTGATCGTGCTGGTTCATTTTCAAATTGATAAATTTTATTGGCGGTCTTATCTTTTGACGCGGAAAAGTAAGCAAAAAGTAATTATGTTAATATCATACTAAAAGATAAAACTAGTTTTCTGAATTTCTATGCGGTGGTCGTCACGTTAATTTAGAGCCAATTTAAATTTTGAATTGACTCATTACCTCATCGTCTCGTTAGTCAATCTGTTCTTGTTTTCTAGTGCGCAACTCTTGATTTAGATTTTTATTTAAAGTGATTAATCCCGAGGAAGTAGAATACGAAAAGTAGTTCGAAAGTAGAAATGTCGATAAAAAAGGGTTTAGGCAGGTCTGTCGGCAGACAGAGTCCATTTCTCGCAAAGGATAGAAGGTAAGCAACACAAAACAAGAAACCTTCCATGTGAATTTTGCCTAGTTAAGGTTACCCTGGACACATAGGTCATGCTTACTTAATAAGGCAAAATTTTATTGAAAGTAGCACTTTTCAAGGCATGAAATCACCGACGTTTTCGAATTAATTGTGTTAAAACCTCACAGGAGTATTGCCCTTTAATAAAGTTATACTAGAAATACGATAATCGCAGATACCCCCTCACTCTGCCATTGATGGGACTTTTACTTTGGTAACTCCCAACAAGAGTAACCTTTGTTTTACCGAAATGTTGACTCAATCTTTTCTTCGAACTCAAGTGCTACACGCAAAGGAAGGAGAAAAAGAATCATGGTGTGTGTTATACTTATGCGTTGAAAAAAGAATCGATTGCGTGACGAAGTACGTATTTCCCACAGTCGGCACGTCAAATTAATTCATACCGTCTGCCAAGCACGTTCTCAAAATTTAATACTCAAAGTTTGAAGTTGGTCGGCCGTCGTAGTACGGGAAAAAAAGGAACACTGATTTTCCAATTTTGAATTCATAGGCAGTACAATTAAATAGGATTCCTGTGCGATTTGTTTTTACTCTAGACTGCATGCACCAGGCTCAGGCATGCATATTTAATGAACTCAAATTGTTTTGTATGTGAACCCACTCAAAGCAGCATGATTTTTCCCAGAATCAAAGCAAAACTTGAACAGCTAACTACTTATTATACACGGGCTTCAGACCCAGTGATACTTCTAAGGGCTTGTGAACGATTCTCGCTGCAATCACCGCGTGTCAGATTACAGAAAAATAAGACATCTGACTAAATCATTCAAGACTCCAAGTTCCGATTGCTCTGAGCGAATACGGTAGCCGAAACTGGCGACAGAAGCGTAGTAAAACAATACTTCGAGGGAAAATGATCAGCATACAGATTTTAATACATTCTTGAAGTGATCGATTTAAGCCTGGTTTCCATATAATCGTCTCTGACCTAAGGATTGTCTCTGTCGCAGAATTTTTTGTCAAGCGATCGGGAAGATTATATGGAAACACTCTTGCGATTGTTTCAAACGATCCTTACGTCAGAAGCGACTCGATCGTCCCAATAGAACCGTGTTCTATCCTTGCGTCGATGCAAAATTCTGTCCCGATGATAATCTTCCCGACTTCCCGACGAGGTCGTACGACAGAATGACAGACTGACAGACGAACATTAAATTTCGAGACGGCGACACGCTTGGAGTCTCCGAATGATGCGATACTACTGCATTAGCATACGTACGTATTTCCCACGGTCAGCACGTCAAATTAATTCGTACAGTCTGCCAACCACGTTCTCAAAATTTAATACTTAAATTTTGAAGTTGGTCTGCCGCCGTAGTACGGGGAAAAAAGGAACACTGATTTTCCAGTTTTGAATTCATAGGCAGTACAATTAAATAGGCTTCCTGTGCATTTTTTTTTTTTTTGCTCTGGACTGCATGCACCAGACTCAGGCATGCATATTAAATGAGTAGGTTGGTTGTGATCGTCCGGGTTAGAGTAGTCTCCAGAAAGACTGTTGTTTGTGACTGACGTTTCGACTACCTGAGCGGAAGTCATCTTCAGAGTCAAGTGAAAAGTATTTGTCAGATGGCGGTATATATGTCTCTGGTTGTAGAAGTGATTGGTCCGTTATGTCGGTCTATGGTTGGTCGAGTCGGCTTGGTTGTGTTTCGTTATTGGTCAGTTGATGTTCTTTTGTCCTGTTGATTAGTCTATTGTTCGTTCGGTTGCGTTTGATGTCATCTATCAGTCGTTTGTAAGGTGCCGGTAGTTGTTGGCATCTGTTGAGTGGTTTCCGTTCTAAGTTTGTGTACCAGCTTTCCAGTGTAAGTCGTTGGTAGTAGTTGGTACTGTGGCTGATGCATTCAGCAGAGTCCCAGTTGATGTCGTGTTTAGTCTGTCGGTGGTGTTCAGAAATGTGATTTCTGATGTCGCCGTTTCTGGTAGCTCGTTGTGGCCAAGGTCAACGCGTTCTGGAACGCGTTTTCCAGAAGAACGACTATGACCCTAACTTTGTCAAACGCAACACTCACAAGAACACCGCACCCAACGAGACTACCGACAACGAAACCGCTAACGACACAACTCCATTGACCTTGGCCACACTACCGTATATCAGAGGCACCTCTGAGACGATAGCACGTATTCTACGACCCTACAACATCCGGGTAGCCCACAAACCCATCACGACTCTACGCGACTTACTGACCAACGTAAAGGACAAAGACGAACCCATCAACAGACAGGGAACAGTATACAGAATATCTTGTACTGACTGCAAAGCCACCTACATCGGTGAAACTGGCAGAAACCTGAACACGAGACTTACTGAACACAAACGAGCTACCAGAAACGGCGACATCAGAAATCACATTTCTGAACACCACCGACAGACTAAACACGACATCAACTGGGACTCTGCTGAATGCATCAGCCACAGTACCAACTACTACCAACGACTTACACTGGAAAGCTGGTACACAAACTTAGAACGGAAACCACTCAACAGATGCCAACAACTACCGGCACCTTACAAACGACTGATAGATGACATCAAACGCAACCGAACGAACAATAGACTAATCAACAGGACAAAAGAACATCAACTGACCAATAACGAAACACAACCAAGCCGACTCGACCAACCATAGACCGACATAACGGACCAATCACTTCTACAACCAGAGACATATATACCGCCATCTGACAAATACTTTTCACTTGACTCTGAAGATGACTTCCGCTCAGGTAGTCGAAACGTCAGTCACAAACAACAGTCTTTCTGGAGACTACTCTAACCCGGACGATCACAACCAACCTACTGTTCACACTCCTGGGTTCAAACCATTTGCCACATATTAAATGAACTCGAATTGTTTTGTATGTGAACCCGCTAAAAACAGGATGGTTTACTCCCAGCAAAACTTGAACGGTTTACTTCAAATTATACACGGGCTTCAGACCTAGTCATACTTCAAAGAGCTTATGAACCATGCTCGCTGCAATCACCGTGCGTCAGATGACAGCATTTGTTACAGTTTAGTCTTGAAAAAAAAAAAAAATAAATAAAAAAGACATCTGACTAAATCATTCAAGACTCCAAATCCCGATTGCTCTGAGCAAATACGGTAGCCGAAACTGGCGACAGAAGCGTATTAAAACAACAATTCGAGGGGAAAATGATCATCATACAAATTTTATTACAGTCTTGAAGTAATCGCGTTACAAGCTATACGGGGTAGAATATATTTGTTACGGTGATTGCTTGATTCCCACTGACTAACCTTTGTTACTTTTCCTTTCTAAATAAGTATCTGAGTTTAACACAAAACGGCGTCTGAAGCTCCCGATTTGCTTTCAAGCGCTGTCCCTTTGCGGAGCCGTTTCTTCGGCACGCTTCCGTTCATGGTGTTATCGGTTATAACATGTTTGTCGTCTCTTTTCTAGACGTAAGTGGCGCTGATCGATCGTTTCACGATTTCGCCTTGCCCGTGCCTGTTCCCTTATCTTTTAAAGACGTGCTTCGCGAGACTGTTGTGTTTCAAGTTTTCTAGTTTTCAAATTCATTTTCGTGAATGCAGCTACGTAATTGCTTCTTCGTTCAAATCGTTGTTTTTTTTTCTGAGTGTCAGTAAAACTACTGGCGGACACGCTTGATCGATTGCGTCAGTGCTTAGGCACCTGAGTAACCGCGCCCTGAAGTCGTACCTCACACACACACACTGACAAACATTAAATTTCGAGATGGCGAACCGCTTGGAGTCTCCAAATAAAGCGATACTACTGCATTAGCGTCGTGATTATTACCCTCGCTTCGCTCGGGGACAATAATGTTTGTGCGGAAAGTGCGTGAAATACCATGAAATTGACCAAGGTCCACACAATCTGGGTTAGTTGATTTCATCAATCCTTATGTTTTACCCTGATCATGGTTCTGTCATAAAACAAGATAAAACGCACCACGGTATAAATTATTACGGCTCGTTCAATTTGCTTGATATTTTCAGAAGAATAATTGAAAAAAATTGTCTTAATTTTTCAACTGTCATCCATGGCTACTGCCCAAAAATAATCATTTGAAATCGCATGCGTTTCTTTTTAAAATCGCACGCGTTTCTTCATCTATAAATTATAAATTAATTTAATTGTCTTTTCTATAATCTTTACAACCGACAGAAATGGCCATCGGCGATTCCATTTTTAAGTCCACGTCGGCGCTACTAGTCTTCATCAACGTTCTCGGCAATTCCCTTGTCATCCTTGTTATACTTAAGAGCCGCTCCATGAAGACTCCGATCAACTATTTGTTGCTTAACCTAGCTGTAGCTGATCTGATGGTCGGAATTTTCGTAGTTCCACGGTTTATCCTGGACAAAACGTTCACCCACCCACGAGGGCTAAGTGGAGATTATCTCTGCAAATTCATGACTGCAGGAAACCTGGCTTGGCTCAGTGCGTTCTCCTCGGTATTTTCCCTGGTTCTCATCGCCTTTGAGCGCTACTACGCCATTATGAAACCCATGAGCAGCCAACATAGAATCACGACCAGGAAGCTGAAAATGTTCATCCCTGTTTCTTGGATACTGGCTGTTATTTTGGTCATTCCTCATTTTTATTTCACTTATTTTAACGAAGTTGGCCAGATCTGCCGCGATGCCTGGCAAGCGTGGGTTTACAAACTTCACGATATATTGCGCATCCTTTTGGTGGGAATTCTTCCAACCCTCATCATGGCAGTCCTTTACAGCAGGGTGATTCATCGCTTATGGTTTAAAAACTCTAACACAGCACTTCAAGCCGTGAGACAATCAAGAAAGAAAGTCACTAAAACAATGCTGATATTGAGTGCAATTTATGTCCTTTGCTGGTTTCCTGACCCTGTCATGCATGTTTTGAAGACCTTTTTTCATGTTTCATATTCAGACCAATTGCATAATGTTTTTAACTCTTTTATAGTACTCAACTCGACAGTCAACCCAATTGTATACGCTTTTCGGTTTGAGGAGTTCAGAAAGGGACTGAGAGATATATTCTGCTGTAAAAAAAGACCCACTGTTACCCTCACGCGACGCAACCCAGGTCACAACATGGCGGAGACCAGACGGGTTACTATAGAGCTGGAAACTGAAGTCGAATAACAGTTCCAAGTCCAAAGTGCAGAGGACTGAACGCAAGTAGCATCCAACGGGATAAGAAAAAATCGTAGTTGTAAACATAAACATCGTCAGAAAGATATATTTAGTTAAGTTATTCATGATACAAAGCTGATACACTGATAATCTCTATAGTTCTGGATAGACATGAAGTTTTTATCAGGAAATAAGAGATGTATGAGTTAATCAACAATCATGTAATTATTCATATAACTAGACTGGCCTTGCCAGTGAGCTCGCGGCGTGAGTTGGGTCGAGACCAGAATATAAAATGGAAAGTAGGGGACAAGAGCGGAACTCCCAAGAGAGACTTCCAATTTCTTACCATAAAAATATCACACAGTATAGAGAACTTGGCTTTTGACACCTTGCTCTTTTGACACCTTGATTAAACTAAAAATTATTATTACAACACTCATACACTTGCTTCTTAAAGGTTGAGCGACCCTGCATCTTGAGAATGCGTGACATATCTTTTTATGCACAATCGATTTTGACAGTTTGACCTTGACTCATATTTCTAATCAGAGGCCACGATTAATCCAGCCTTCGCTTCACTACTTATGTGTTTTCTTTTCTTAACTCAATACGTTTCTTCTATCAGGCTTTCGAGTATTCGTGCTCTGTTACAAATATAAAATTGAAAGCGAGGAATGTCACACGAGAGATGTTTACAATATTATTGCGCTTTTGTTCACAGTGTGTTCAGTCCATTTTTGACTGCAAACTCAATCCTCAGAATTATTTCGGTGTATTTTTCATTTCTGGTATTTAATGAACATTGCGAAACAAAGACTACATGATCGAATGAAAGAAACACTTCAACAGGCAATGTACGATACGCAGAAGAATTTTATGAAGCAACAGATGTCATGTACAGAGTAAGGCATAAAGCGTCATTGTTTTACGGCTAAAGCTCACCGTAGCTTTGGTTTCTGTTTTCGCCCTGTTATCTTCCCAAAAGTATTTCGTGTCGCCACAGAAAGTTTCGTCGGGACTAAATACTTATCGGCGACAGAGATATTTGCAATACCCCAGAAGTACCATCAAACATTTGTTTACGGCTATTCTCAAATTAGCTTGTGCGGTGAACGCGAGCCAAAATCTTTTCCTAAAATCCAGTTTATCCATGCCTATTCCACAGAGCCAAATGGCGTTGAATTTGAATGGGATGCAGTTTACTTTTTCGCTTCACTACTTATATGTTTTCTTTTATTAACTCAATACGTTTCTTTCTATCAGGCTTTCGAGTATTCGTGCTCTGTAAGAAATATAAAATTGACAGCGAGGAATGTCACACGAGAGATGTTTACAATATTATTGCGCTTTTGTTCACAGTGTGTTCAGTCCATTTGTGACTGCAAACTCAATCCTCAGAATTATTTCGGTGTATTTTTCATTTCTGGTATTCACTGACCATTGCGAAACAAAGGCTACATGATCGAATGAAAGAAACACTTCAACAGGCAATGTACGATACGCAGAAGAATTTTATGAGGCAACAGATGTCATGTACAGAGTAAAGCATAAAGCGTCATTGTTTTACGGCTAAAGCTCACCGTAGCTTTGGTTTCTGCTTTCGCCCTGTTATCTTCCCAAAAGTATTTCGTGTCGCCACAGAAAGTTTCGTCGGGACTAAATATTTATCGGCGACAGCGGTACTATCAAATATTTGTTTACGGCTATTCTCAAAGCTTCCGCGGTGAACGCGAGCCAAAATCGTTCCCGAAAATCCAGTTTATCCGTGCCTATTCCACAGAGCCAAATGGTGTTGAGTTTGGATGGGATGCAGTTAACTTTTACACACAAGTAACGAGCAATTCACTGACCACATCTCGAGTTGTTTAGCGAAGTCAATTACGTCATCGCCCAGCACGTGATAATATGAACCAATCACCGTGTGCTGATCCTCGACCCACAAAAAGGAAAAAAAATAAATAAAAATCTCCATTTTTAAGCTCTCGTGGGCCCCAGGCCCCCGCGAGCAATTATTCAATAAACGTGCAATGTTTGGATCCCAACCATCGTCAGTGCCACTTTAAGTGCATGCACATCACATAAATATACTTGAACAGGTATTGATTTAAAGAACAGTCGGTTGTTTGTTAATCGTCAAATGCGCATCTTACAAGAAAATGGTAAAGGGCAGTTCGAGTGGTAACAATACCGCGAAGGAAAAGGCGCAAAGGAAAATTTGTCACGATGGAGTGCTGTACTAACCCTTTAATTCAATTTCCTCAATTCAATTTTTATTGTTGCTCCAATGAAGGTATTTTTGCAATATCATAGTGCTATTATCATAGTGCGATACAATCGCGGACAAAATGGGTTTGACTTTTGTCAAAACTACCATGCTGTGAGTCATTTAGTTCCAAAGAAAGCTACTTTTGATCACCCCTCTCCCCATATCAATGTTGTAGCTTGAATTTGGAAGAGTTCCGGTAAGACTTTGATGGAAAACCGTTGCTAAATAATTAATTTATTAACATTGAATGGGGGGAGGGGAGAATGTGTCAACAATTATGTCCGTGGTTGTAGACAGGAACAGGAGCTCTCAGAAAACCCTGTTGGGCTTTCCAAGAAGGCTCCTGAGGTACAGATACTCATCATACACACGACTTCATATTGTTACTGTAATAACACATTGGCTTTCTAGAGATGTTATCCATCTATTAGAGTAATTAACTATTGCTTGATTGAAGGTTCTTTCTGATGGATAAGGTACTTTTTGATACATGAATATGATTTGAGTTCGTTGAAAATTTCAGGAACATCGTTTCCCATTTGGTTTCCTGTGCTTCTTAATGAATATAAGTTACAGTTGGTGGGTATTACATTTTATAGAATTTATGACTGATTTCGGATGAGGATCTTGTATTATGTTTTTAATCCCTGAGTCCACTTAATAGTATAGCAATGTGATATATACAGTTGGAAAGCGCACAAACTTAAATTGCCAAATTCTTCTCAGCTTTACAGCTTGATCGGGGATCAAATAATTCTTCGCCATAAATCCCCACGAACGTAAACCACGAGCAAAGAAACACACAAGAAAGTTATGCTTAATCATGTTGCAAAAAATGGTTGACTTCTTGTTTGTTAGGCATGGATAGCCGCTGAATGAGACTATTTTTACAAAAGCTTCACAAGAGGAAAATATGAATCAACCGTTCTCTTCTAGAAACGCTCAAAACGAAAGGAAATTAAAGTTATTGTGTGGAACCAACAGCCAATCGTTTTGCGGTATGATGGAAAACAAGCGAACTCCTTTGCGCCTTGTGCTTGAGTGATGCATAACTCAACGGGTATAAATGTCGATAACCCCCTGTCAAGCAAGTTTAAGTGCCAAATATTATGCATCGAAGGTGCCTTAAGCTCCTGTCAAACGGTCAACATCAACATTTTTTCAACATTTGTTGAGTCATGTTGAGAGAAGTTGAAAACATGCTATGTCAAACGGTCTCAACAGCACCTCTAAACAAATGCTCAACAAGTGTGATGCGTCAAACCATTCACATAATCTCAACAAGCCGATGCGCTAAACTCAATGAGATGCGTCAAACATTTGTCATGTACGATGCATGATTTGTGTACTAGTGCAGTGCGCACGCGCGTGTTCAACAAAGTTTAGAGCTTGTCAAACGGCTTCAACATTTTGAGAACAAAAGAAATGTTGAGAAGTTGTTGAAACAAAGTTTAAATAAAATTAAACTCTTCTCGATATGTCTTAACACCTCTCAGCATCGTTTAAGGGAGCGTCAAACGGCCTCAATGTAGGCTCTCAACAAATGTTGATTCAAATGTACTAACTACTACTTGACTAGAAATACGATTCAAACAATTCAGGGAGAATTCAGAAAGTCATCTTCAATTCTGGTCGAGTGCGGTTCAGCCGAGGAAAAAAAATCCTACTAATTAAAAATCACCAGACGTAAAACAGTTTTCAGTTAATTAGTTATTGGCACATTATGATCCCTCGTTATTTTCGCTGGTTGTCTCTAGGAATCAAGTTAAATCAAGCAATATTTTTGCATATGTAATAAACGCGTCGAAAGACAAACCGAGAGAACTATAATTTTTCAATTCAGCTATAAGTCAACTTCAATACCTTTTAGAATGGATCATATTTTTCATAAGACGTTTATTCACGGATTATTACACATTTCTAAACAATCTTCACTTGCAAACGGCATGCGTCCAGGGGTTTGCGAGGATTTTTCAAAATTGTAGACCGTAGTTCCCCTCTCATAAAAGCCACATAGTAGCCTTTGTTTCGTAATGCTCATTGTATACCAGATATGTAAAATACACCAAAATAGTCCTGAGCATTGAGTTCACAAATGACTGAACACACTGTGAACAAAACCACAATAATATTGTAAACCCAACTGTCGTGTTACATTCCTCGCTTGTTACAGAACACAAATACTCCAAAGTCTGACAGAAGAAACGTATTAAGTTAATAAAAGAAAACACAAAAGTATTGAAGCGAAAGCTGGATTAATTGTGGCCTCTCGTTAGAAATAAGAGTCGAAGTCAAACTTTCAAAAATCGATTGTGCATAAAAAGATATGTCACGCATTCTCAAATTGCGGGGTCGCTCAACCTTTAAGAAGCAAGTGCATGAGTGTTGTAATGATAATTTATAGTTTAATCAAGTTTCATTTGAGCAAGGTGTCAAAAGCCAAGTTCTCTATACTGTGTGATATTTTTCTGGTGAGAAACTGGAAGTATCTCTTGGGAGTTCCACTCTTGTCCCTACTTTCCATTTTAGTATATTCTGGTCTCGACGCAAGTCACGCCGCGAGCTCACTGGCAACGCCAGTCTAGTTGCTCGCGGGCGTGGCCGTCGAGCTTAAAATCACACGGCGTGTCTTTTTCGTCATGTTAGTTTTCTGGGTTACGAATCTGCACACGGATATTGGTTCAGATTATCACGTGATATGCAATGACTTAATTGACTTCGTTGAACAACTCGAGTGTGGCCAGTGAATTGCTCGGTACTTGTGTGTAAAAGTTAACTGCATTTTATCCAAACTCAACACCGTTTGGCTTTGTGGAACACGCACTGATAAACTGGATGTCAGGGAACGATTTTGGCTTGCGTTCTTTAGTTCACCGCGGAAGCTTCGAGAATAGCAGATGTTTGATGGATACCGCTGGGGGATTTCAAATTTCTCTGTCGCCGCGAAATATTTAGTCCCGACGAAACTTTCTGTGGCGACACGAAATAATTCTGAGAAGAAAACAGGCCGAAAACGGAAAACAAAGCTACAATGAGCTGTAGCCGCAAAACAATGGCGATGCTTTACTCTGTACATGACATCTGTTGCCTCATAAAATTCAATTTGGTTGAATGCAGAGTCGCTCAACCTATAAGAAGCAAGTGTATGAGTGTTGTAATGATAAATTTATACTTTAATCAGGTTCATTTAAGCAAGGTGTCAAAAGCCAAGTTCTCTATACTGTGTGATATATTTCTGGTGAGAAACTGGAAGCCTCCCGGAAGTTCCGCTCTTGTCCTTGCTTTCCAATTTAGTTTATTCTGCTCTCGACCAAACTAACGCCGCGAGCTCACTGGCAACGCCAGTCTAGTTCATTGTATTTTGAACAACTATCTTAAGAGATCAATATGTAATTAAATTGCAATTTTGAATCAACTCTGCTGTGTCGTTGGTCATGTGAACACGTCGTATGTGAACTCCATTTGTTTACCAGCGATACATAACAGGGGCGGATCCAGCATTTTTAGTGGGTAGTTTCCGAAATTGAGCGCCGAAGGCGCAAGTATGCTAGGGGGTCCGGGGGCATGCTCCCCCGGGGAAATTTTAAAATCTAGGAGGCCAGAAACGCCATTTCCTGCAATTTTTGACGAAAGGGCGAGAAACAAAATTGAATGAAGGTGATTTCGTAAATGCTGCGGTCAAGTATCCCGCATTTTTGATCTTCCGAGACCACATGCTGGATAACCGAGCGCAATCTGTTTGCTAAACTTTTTGTGGCTATCTAGTCCACATTCAGCAAAGAGATTGGCCGCCAATTTTTCAGCAATTCCAAATTGTCCTTATTAAAAGTCGGAGAACCGCTCAGCGCTGTGTTACAGACAGCTCGCCTTTGTCATAGCTATAATTCAGCGTGTTGACAAGGTCAGGCCTTAGGTGACCCCAGAATCTTAAATAAAACTCAGCAGGCAAACCATCCGGCCCGAGAGATTTGCAAGACTCCATTGAGTTGAGAGCGTCATAACAGTCAGAAAATCATAGTCTTGAACAGCGGCGATAGGATTTTGCGATTCTTGTAAATTTGCTAGTGCTGCATCAAGTTGTCGAGCTGCTGATGGACTGGGACAGCCCGGCGTTTCATAACTTTCACGAAGTTATCCATGGCAAGGACTGCGTAATTGTGGTTCTCGTATTAATGACAGTGTTTCTTGAATTGGCCGGTGGCGCTTGTCCAAAACGTTAGCGGCGATTTCACCAATTTGCCCACATTGTTCGCATTTCGGCCAAATAGAACACAATTTAAACAAAATGCGCCATGCAGGTACTTAGAATAAGCCAGCCAAGGATATTGTTGCAGCCAGACTAGTTGGAACTTACGAGATTTTCCGCCACTCTCCATTGACGGAGGGAATTGAAAGAGGGGATCACCGCGTGGGCTCCAAACGCTCTCGATGTACTCTAACTTCTGGAGATCGGAAAAAGAACTAACACCGCTAAATACCACACCAGTATCAAAGCGAGAAAAATCCTCCTTTCAAAAAATAGGTTCTCTACGCGGCCTGTTGTCTTGATTCAATGCCATGTTCGGTAAACCGCACTGTATAATACTGTTCATGAGTTCAAAACCACTCAAACTGAACAGAGGACCTCAATGGGGTAGCCTGCCCCTTTTATACTTTGTCAGGTACTTTCTGGCCAATGAGAGGCAAGCTTGGGGTGTTTCCGGCCAATGAGAGGCGAGTTCGGGGTGTTTCCGAATATCGCTTCAGTGGTTTCCTTCAGCAAATTACAGCAAATCATGCACTAATTAATTCATCACACCTTTCGAGTTAAGCTGTCATATCTCGGCAATGGATGAAGATAGATAAAGCAAATGTATTGCAAAAACTCTTCTTATAGTCCAAGGAAGGTTTCCTGAAAGTTTCAAGAGTTTTCAATTTTTGGCCAAAATCGGCAAAAAACCCTGTGCTATAGCCTAGTATTTTGTCAAAATTCCAACATTTTTCGACCATCTCAAAATCGCATGAAACTTTCAGGAAACGTTCCTGGGACTATGCCGACAAAGTTTGCATAGTTTTTGTAAACTTTTAGCGCGCGCGTCGGGAGTTATTACAGCAAATTACAGCAAATCATGCACTAATTAATTCATCACACCTTTCGAGTAAAGCTGCCATATCTCGGCAACGGATGAAGATAGATATAGCAAATGTATCGCATAAACTCTTCTTATAGTCGAAGGAAGGTTTCCTGAAAGTTTCAAGAGTTTTAAATTTTTGGCCAAAATCGGCAAAAAACCCTGTGCTATAGACTTAGTATTTTGTGAAAATTCTCACATTTTTCGACCATCTCAGAATCGCATGAAACTTTTAGGAAACGTTCCTGGGACTAGGCGGACAAAGTTTGCATAGTTTTTGTAAAGTTTTAGGGCGCGCGTCGTGAGAAATTACAGCATATTACAGCAAATCATGCACTAATTAATTCATCACACCTTTCAAGTTAAGCTGCCATATCTCGGCAACGGATGAAGATAGATATAGCAAATGTATTGCAAAAAGTCTTCCTATAGTCCAAGGAAGGTTTCCTGAAAGTTTCAAGAGTTTTCAATTTTTGGCCAAAATCGGCAAAAAACCCTGTGCTATAGCCTTAGTATTTTGTCAAAATTCCAACATTTTTCGACCATCTCAGAATCGCATGAAACTTTCAGGAAACGTTCCTGGGACTACGCCGACAAAATTTGCATAGTTTTTGTAAACTTTTAGGGCGCGCGTTGTGACAAATTACAGCATATTACAGCAAATCATGCAGTAATTAATTTATCACACCTTTCGAGTTAAGCTCCTATACCTTGGCAACGGATGAAGAGAGATATAGCAAATGTATTGCAAAAATTCTTGCTATAGTCCAAGGAAAGTTTCCTGAAAGTTTCAAGAGTTTTCAGTTTTTGGCCAAAATCGGCAAAAAACCCTGTGCTATAGCCTTAGTATTTTGTGAAAATTCCATCATTTTTCGACCATCTCAGAATCGCATGAAACTTTCAGGAAACGTTCCTGGGACTATGCCGACAAAGTGTGAATAGTTTTTGTAAACTTTTAGGGCGGGCGTCGTGAGAAATTACAGCATATTACAGCAAATCATGCACTAATTAATTCATCACACCTTTCAAGTTAAGTTGCCTTATCTCGGCAACGGATGAAGATAGATATAGCAAATGTATTGCAAAAAGTCTTGCTATAGTCCAAGGAAGTTTTCCTGAAAGTTTCAAGAGTTTTTAATTTTTGGCCAAAATCGGCAAAAAACCTTGTGCTATAGCCTTAGTATTTTGTGAAAATTCCAACATTTTTCGACCATCTCAGAATCGCATAAAACCTTCAGGAAACGTTCCTGGGACTATGCCGACAAAGTTTGCATAGTTTTTGTAAACTTTTAGCGCGCGCGTCGGGAGTAATTACAGCAAATTACAGGAAATCATGCACTAATTAATACATCACACCTTTCGAGTAAAGCTGCCATATCTCGGCAACGGATGAAGATAGAGAAAGCAAATGTATTGGAAAAACTCTTCTTATAGTCCAAGGAAGGTTTCCTGAAAGTTTCAAGAGTTTTCAGTTTTTGGCCAAAATCGGCAAAAAACCCTGTGCTATAGCCTTAGTATTTTGTCAAAATTCCAACATTTTTCGACCATCTAAGAATCGCATGAAACTTTCAGGAAACGTTCCTGGGACTATGCCGACAAAGTTTGCATAGTTTTTGTAAACTTTTAGGGCGCGAGTCGGGAGTAATTACAGCAAATTACAGCAAATCATGCACTAATTAATTCATCACACCTTTCGAGTTAAGCTGCCATATCTCGGCAACGGATGAAGATAGATATAGCAAATGTATTGCATAAACTCTTCTTATAGTCCAAGGAAGGTTTCCTGAAAGTTTCAAGAGTTTTAAATTTTTGGCCAAAATCGGCAAAAAACCCTGTGCTATAGCCTTAGTATTTTGTGAAAATTCCAACATTTTTCGACCATCTCAAAATCGCATGAAACTTTCAGGAAACGATCCTGGGTCTATGCGGACAAAGTTTGCATAGTTTTTGTAAACTTTTAGGGCGCGCGTCGTGAGAAATTACAGCATATTACAGCAAATCATGCACTAATTAATTCATCACACCTTTCAAGTTAAACTGCCATATCTCGGCAACGGATGAAGATAGATATAGCAAATGTATTGCAAAAAGTCTTGCTATAGTCCACGGAAGGTTTCCTGAAAGTTTCAAGAGTTTTCAATTTTTGGCCAAAATCGGCAAAAAACCCTGTGCTATAGCCTTAGTATTTTGTGAAAATTCCAACATTTTTCGACCATCTCAGAATCGCATGAAACTTTCAGGAAACGTTCCTGGGACTACGCCGACAAAATTTGCATAGTTTTTTTAACTTTTAGGGCGCGCGTCGTGACAAATTACAGCATATTACAGCAAATCATGCAGTAATTAATTCATCACACCTTTCGAGTTAAGCTCCTATATCTTGGCAACGGATGAAGATAGATATAGCAAATGTATTGCAAAACTTCTTGCTATAGTCCAAGGAAGGTTTCCTGAAAGTTTCAAGAGTTTTCAATTTTTGGCCAAAATCGGCAAAAAACCCTGTGCTATAGCCTTAGTATTTTCTCAAAATTCCAACATTTTTCGACCATCTCAGAATTGCATGAAACTTTTAGGAAACGTTCCTGGGACTATGCCGACAAAGTTTGCATAGTTTTTGTAAACTTTTAGCGCGCGCGACGGGAGTAATTACAGCAAATTACAGGAAATCATGCACTAATTAATTCATCACACCTTTCGAGTAAAGCTGCCATATCTCGGCAACGGATGAAGATAGATAAAGCAAATGTATTGCAAAAACTCTTCTTATAGTCCAAGGAAGGTTTCCTGAAAGTTTCAAGAGTTTTCAGTTTTTGGCCAAAATCGGCAAAAAACCCTCTGCTATAGCCTTAGTATTTTGTCAAAATTGCAACATTTTTCGACCATCTCAGAATCGCATGAAACTTTCAGGAATCGTTCCTGGGACTATGCCGACAAAGTTTGCATAGTTTTTGTAAACTTTTAGGGCGCGCGTCGTGAGAAATTACAGCATATTACAGCAAATCATGCACAAATTAATTCATCACACCTTTCGAGTTAAGCTGCCATATCTCGACAACGGATGAAGATAAATATAGCAAATGTATCGCAAAAAGTCTTGCTATAGTCCAAGGAAAGTTTCATGAAAGTTTCAACAGTTTTCAATTTTTGGCCAAAATCGGCAAAAAACCCTGTGCTATAACCTTAGTATTTTGTCAAAATTCCAACATTTTTCGACCATCTCAGAATCGCATAAAACTTTCAGGAAACGTTCCTGGGACTATGCCGACAAAGTTTGCATAATTTCTGTAAACTTTGTGGGGCGCCCTCGTGAGATATTAAAGAAAATTCCAGCAAATCATGCACTAATTAATTCATCACACCTTTCGAGTTAAGCTGCATATCTTTGCAATGGATGAAGATAGATATAGCAAATGTATTGCAAAAAACTCTTCTTATAGTCCAAGGAACGTTTCCTGAAAGTTTCAAGAGTTTTCAGTTTTTGACCAAAATCGGCAAAAAACCCTGTGCTATAGCCTTAGTATTTTGTCAAAATTCCAACATTTTTCGACCATCTCAGAATCGCATGAAACTTTCGGGAAACGTTCCTAGGACTATACCGACAAAATTTGCATAGTTTTTGTAAACTTTTAGGGCGCGCGTCGTGACAAATTACAGCATATTACAGCAAATCATGCAGTAATTAATTCATCACACCTTTCGAGTTAAGCTCCTATATCTTGGCAACGGATGAAGAGAGATATAGCAAATGTATTGCAAAACTTGTTGCTATAATCCAAGGAAGGTTTCCTGAAAGTTTCAAGAGTTTTCAATTTTTGGCCAAAATCGGCAAAAAACCCTGTGCTATAGCCTTAGTATTTTGTCAAAATTCCAACATTTTTCGACCATCTCAGAATCGCATGAAACTTTCATGAAACGTTCCTAGGACTATACCGACAAAATTTGCATAGTTTTTGTAAACTTTTAGGGCGCGCGTCGTGAGAAATTACAGCATATCACAGCAAATCATGCACTAATTAATTCATCACACCTTTCGAGTTAAGCTGCTATATCTTGGCAACGGATGAAGATAGATATAGCAAATATATTGCATAAACTCTTCTTATAGTCCAAGGAAGGTTTCCTGAAAGTTTCAAGAGTTTTAAATTTTTGGCCAAAATCGGCAAAAAACCCTGTGCTATAGCCTTAGTATTTTGTGAAAATTCCAACATTTTTCGACCATCTCAAAATCGCATGAAACTTTCAGGAAACGTTCCTGGGTCTATGCGGACAAAGTTTGCATAGTTTTTGTAAACTTTTAGGGCGCGCGTCGTGAGAAATTACAGCATATTACAGCAAATCATGCACTAATTAATTCATCACACCTTTCAAGTTAAACTGCCATATCTCGGCAACGGATGAAGATAGATATAGCAAATGTATTGCAAAAAGTCTTGCTATAGTCCACGGAAGGTTTCCTGAAAGTTTCAAGAGTTTTCAATTTTTGGCCAAAATCGGCAAAAAACCCTGTGCTATAGCCTTAGTATTTTGTGAAAATTCCAACATTTTTCGACCATCTCAGAATCGCATGAAACTTTCAGGAAACGTTCCTGGGACTACGCCGACAAAATTTGCATAGTTTTTTTAACTTTTAGGGCGCGCGTCGTGACAAATTACAGCATATTACAGCAAATCATGCAGTAATTAATTCATCACACCTTTCGAGTTAAGCTCCTATATCTTGGCAACGGATGAAGATAGATATAGCAAATGTATTGCAAAACTTCTTGCTATAGTCCAAGGAAGGTTTCCTGAAAGTTTCAAGAGTTTTCAATTTTTGGCCAAAATCGGCAAAAAACCCTGTGCTATAGCCTTAGTATTTTGTCAAAATTCCAACATTTTTCGACCATCTCAGAATTGCATGAAACTTTTAGGAAACGTTCCTGGGACTATGCCGACAAAGTTTGCATAGTTTTTGTAAACTTTTAGCGCGCGCGCCGGGAGTAATTACAGCAAATTACAGGAAATCATGCACTAATTAATTCATCACACCTTTCGAGTAAAGCTGCCATATCTCGGCAACGGATGAAGATAGATAAAGCAAATGTATTGCAAAAACTCTTCTTATAGTCCAAGGAAGGTTTCCTGAAAGTTTCAAGAGTTTTCAGTTTTTGGCCAAAATCGGCAAAAAACCCTCTGCTATAGCCTTAGTATTTTGTCAAAATTGCAACATTTTTCGACCATCTCAGAATCGCATGAAACTTTCAGGAATCGTTCCTGGGACTATGCCGACAAAGTTTGCATAGTTTTTGTAAACTTTTAGGGCGCGCGTCGTGAGAAATTACAGCATATTACAGCAAATCATGCACTAATTAATTCATCACACCTTTCGAGTTAAGCTGCCATATCTCGACAACGGATGAAGATAGATATAGCAAATGTATCGCAAAAAGTCTTGCTATAGTCCAAGGAAAGTTTCATGAAAGTTTCAACAGTTTTCAATTTTTGGCCAAAATCGGCAAAAAACCCTGTGCTATAACCTTAGTATTTTGTCAAAATTCCAACATTTTTCGACCATCTCAGAATCGCATAAAACTTTCAGGAAACGTTCCTGGGACTATGCCGACAAAGTTTGCATAATTTCTGTAAACTTTGTGGGGCGCCCTCGTGAGATATTAAAGAAAATTCCAGCAAATCATGCACTAATTAATTCATCACACCTTTCGAGTTAAGCTGCATATCTCGGCAATGAATGAAGATAGATATAGCAAATGTATTGCAAAAACTCTTCTTATAGTCCAAGGAACGTTTCCTGAAAGTTTCAAGAGTTTTCAGTTTTTGACCAAAATCGGCAAAAAACCCTGTGCTATAGCCTTAGTATTTTGTCAAAATTCCAACATTTTTCGACCATCTCAGAATCGCATGAAACTTTCAGGAAACGTTCCTAGGACTATACCGACAAAATTTGCATAGTTTTTGTAAACTTTTAGGGCGCGCGTCGTGACAAATTACAGCATATTACAGCAAATCATGCAGTAATTAATTCATCACACCTTTCGAGTTAAGCTCCTATATCTTGGCAACGGATGAAGAGAGATATAGCAAATGTATTGCAAAACTTGTTGCTATAGTCCAAGGAAGGTTTCCTGAAAGTTTCAAGAGTTTTCAGTTTTTGGCCAAAATCGGCAAAAAACCCTGTGCTATAGCCTTAGTATTTTGTCAAAATTCCAACATTTTTCGACCATCTCAGAATCGCATGAAACTTTCAGGAAACGTTCCTAGGACTATACCGACAAAATTTGCATAGTTTTTGTAAACTTTTAGGGCGCGCGTCGTGAGAAATTACAGCATATCACAGCAAATCATGCACTAATTAATTCATCACACCTTTCGAGTTAAGCTGCTATATCTTGGCAACGGATGAAGATAGATATAGCAAATATATTGCATAAACTCTTCTTATAGTCCAAGGAAGGTTTCCTGAAAGTTTCAAGAGTTTTAAATTTTTGGCCAAAATCGGCAAAAAACCCTGTGCTATAGCTTTAGTATTTTGTGAAAATTCCAACATTTTTCGACCATCTCAGAAGCGCATGAAACTTTCAGGAAACCTTCCTGGGACTATGCGGACAAAGTTTGCATAGTTTTTGTAAACTTTTAGGGCGCGCGTCGTGAGAAATTACAGCATATTACAGCAAATCATGCACTAATTAATTCATCACACCTTTCAAGTTAAGCTGCCATATCTCGGCAACGGATGAAGATAGATATAGCAAATGTATTGCAAAAAGTCTTGCTATAGTCCAAGGAAGGTTTCCTGAAAGTTTCAAGAGTTTTCAGTTTTTGGCCAAAATCGGCAAAAAACCCTGTGCTATAGCCTTAGTATTTTGTGAAAATTCCAACATTTTTCGACCATCTCAGAATCGCATGAAACTTTCAGGAAACGTTCCTGGGACTACGCCGACAAAATTTGCATAGTTTTTGTAAACTTTTAGGGCGCTCGTCGTGACAAATTACAGCATATTACAGCAAATTATGCAGTAATTAATTCATCACACCTTTCGAGTTAAGCTCCTATATCTTGGCAACGGATGAAGAGAGATATAGCAAATGTATTGCAAAACTTGTTGCTATAGTCCAAGGAAGGTTTCCTGAAAGTTTCAAGAGTTTTCAGTTTTTGCCCAAAATCGGCAAAAAACCCTGTGCTATAGCCTTAGTATTTTGTGAAAATTCCAACATTTTTCGACCATCTCAGAATCGCATGAAACTTTCAGGAAACGTTCCCCGGACTATGCCGACAAAGTGTGAATAGTTTTTGTAAACTTTTAGGGCGCGCGTCGTGAGAAATTACAGCATATTACATCAAATCATGCACTAATTAATTCATCACACCTTTCGAGTTAAGCTGCCATATCTCGGCAACGGATGAAGATAGATATAGCAAATGTATTGCAAAACTTCTTGCTATAGTCCAAGGAAGTTTTCTTGAAAGTTTCAAGAGTTTTCAATTTTTGGCCAAAATCGGCAAAAAACCTTGTGCTATAGCCTTAGTATTTTGTCAAAATTCCAACATTTTTCGACCATCTCAAAATCGCATAAAACTTTCAGGAAACGTTCCTGGGACTATGCCGACAAAGTTTGCATAGTTTTTGTAAACTTTTAGGGCGCGCGTCGGGAGTAATTACAGCAAATTACAGGAAATCATGCACTAATTAATACATGACACCTTTCGAGTAAAGCTGCCATATCTCGGCAACGGATGAAGATAGAGAAAGCAAATGTATTGCAAAAACTCTTCTTATAGTCCAAGGAAGGTTTCCTGAAAGTTTCAAGAGTTTTCAGTTTTTGGCCAAAATCGGCAAAAAACCCTGTGCTATAGCCTTAGTATTTTGTCAAAATTGCAACATTTTTCGACCATCTCAGAATCGCATGAAACTTTCAGGAAACGTTCCTGGGACTATGCCGACAAAGTTTGCATAGTTTTTGTAAACTTTTAGCGCGCGCGTCGGGAGTAATTACAGCAAATTACAGCAAATCATGCACTAATTAATTCATCACACCTTTCGAGTAAAGCTGCCATATCTCGGCAACGGATGAAGATAGATATAGCAAATGTATTGCAAAAAGTCTTGCTATAGTCCAAGGAAGGTTTCCCCATCGCTAGAAATTTCAGACATCCGGTTGCGCCATCTCGGAAGAGGCATCAGGTTTCACGCTGACAGCCGCTCAAGAAATAACAAAGAAATGTATGGGATCTGATAATAAATTGTGCTTTTCGCTTAACTGAAGCACGTTCGTAAAAATGTCTGGGCAGCATTCGGAAGAGGAAAGCTTCCTAAACACAACAGTACAAAAAATATTTATCTCCGGTAAAATTCGATGTGTACTTTTTTGAATTTAAAATTTCGGCCGACGTAAGAAGGGATTGATAGCAGAATACGCTCAAAACCGGCTACTGTCACTTTTTAAGCTGCATTTAATACAAGAACCTTGGGTAAAACGCAAAATGTCTACCCCGTACCTGATTGTCGAAGGATTGAACATCTCCTGTGAAGCCTCAGTCAGTCCCCTGGAGCAAATTCGATATGTACTTTTTGTGTTTGAATTTGCAGTTCACAGCCAGCCATGGCGAATACCTCCCGTGAAATACGCTGACTTCGGATGTTGATATTTTGGGCTGGGAAGCTCCAAATCGCATGAAAATTGTACCAAGCGAAAGCTAATTTCAACTAGGTCGTTCAGCGGCACGTCTCCTAAACGTAGCAGTCTCTTTTTGAACCGGAGAAACCCATCCCTCCCCCACCCCACTGAGGCAAAGTACGTAACAAAGTTGAATGTGTGAATGGCGCATGCTCATACCGCACGCCGCTGGGAAAGACCGGAAGAAATCGTCGACGCAAAATGTCCGGAATTTCTGGCGATGCGAAAGTTTCAAGAGTTTTCAGTTTTTGACCAAAATTGGCAAAAAACCCTGTGCTATAGCCTTAGTATTTTGTGAAAATTCCAACATTTTTCGACCATCTCAGAATCGCATGAAACTTCAGGAAACGTTCCTGGGACTATGCCGACAAAGTTTGCATAGTTTTTGTAAACTTTTAGGGCGCGCATCGTGAGATATTAAACAAGTTACAGCAAATCATGCACTAATTAATTCATCACACCTTTCGAGTTAAGCTGCCATATCTCGGCAATGGATGAAGATAGATAAAGCAAATGTATTGCAAAAACTCTTCTTATAGTGCAAGGAAGGTTTCCTGAAAGTTTCAAGAGTTTTCAGTTTTTGACCAAAATCGGCAAAAAACCCTGTGCTATAGCCTTAGTATTTTGTGAAAATTCCAACATTTTTCGACCATCTCAGAATCGCATGAAACTTTCAGGAAACGTTCCTGGGACTAAGCCGACAAAATTTGCATAGTTTTTGTAAACTTTTAGGGCACGCGTAGTGAGAAATTACAGCATATTACAGCAAATCATGCACTAATTAAATCATGACACCTTTTGACTTAAGCTGCTATATCTTGGCAACGGATGAAGTTACATATAGCTAATGTATTGCAAAACTTGTTGCTATAGTCCAAGGAAGGTTTCCTGAAAGTTTCAAGAGTTTTCAGTTTTTGCCCAAAATCGGCAAAAAACCCTGTGCTATAGCCTTAGTATTTTGTGAAAATTCCAACATTTTTCAACCATCTCAGAATCGCATGAAACTTTCAGGAAACGTTCCTGGGACTATGCCGACAAAGTTTGCGTAGTTTTTGAAAACTTTTAGCGCGCGCGTCGGGAGTAATTACAGCAAATTACAGCAAATCATGCACTGATTAATTCGTCACACCTTTCGAGTAAAGCTGCCATATCTCGGTAACGGATGAAGATAGATAAAGCAAATGTATTGCAAAAACTCTTCTTATAGTCCAAGGAACGTTTCCTGAAAGTTTCAAGAGTTTTAAATTTTAGGCCAAAATCGGCAAAAAACCCTGTGCTATAGCCTTAGTATTTTGTCAAAATTCCAACATTTTTCGACCATCTCAGAATCGCATGAAACTTTCAGGGAACGTTCCTGGGACTATGCCGACAAAGTTTACATAGTTTTTGTAAACTTTTAGGGCGCGCGTCGTGAGAAATTACAGCATATTACAGCAAATCATGCACTAATTAATTCATCACACCTTTCGAGTTAAGCTGCCATATCTCGGCAACGGATGATGATAGATAAAGCAAATGTTTTCCAAAAACTCTTCTTATAGTCCAAGGAAAGTTTCCTGAAAGTTTCAAGAGTTTTCAGTTTTTGACCAAAATCGGCAAAAAACCCTGTGCTATAGCCTTAGTATTTTGTGAAAATTCCAACATTTTTCGAACATCTCAGAATCGCATGAAACTTTCAGGAAACGTTCCTGGGACTATGCCGACAAAGTTTGCATAGTTTTTGTAAACTTTTGGGGCGCACATCGTGAGATATTAAAGCAAATTACAGCAAATCATGCACTAATTAATTCATCACACCTTTCGCGTTAAGCTGCTATATCTTGGCAACGGATGAAGATAGATATAGCGAATGTATTGCAAAAGTTCTTGCTATAGTCCAAGGAAGGTTTCCTGAAAGTTTCAAGAGTTTTCAGTTTTTGGCCAAAATCGGCAAAAAACCCTGTGCTATAGCCTTAGTATTTTGTGAAAATTCCAACATTTTTCGACCATCTCAGAATCGCATGAAACTTTCAGGAAACGTTCCTGGGACTATGCCGACAAAGTTTGCATAGTTTTTGTAAAGTTTTAGGGCGCGCGTCGTGAGAAATTAAAGCATATTACAGCAAATCATGCACTAATTAATTCATCACACCTTTCGAGTTAAGCTGCCATATCTCGGCAACGGTGAAGATAGATATAGCAAATGTATTGCAAAAAGTCTTCCTATAGTCCAAGGATAGTTTCCTGAAAGTTTCAAGAGTTTTCAATTTTTGGCCAAAATCGGCAAAAAACCCTGTGATATAGCCTTAGTATTTTGTCAAAATTCCAACATTTTTCGACCATCTCAGAATCGCATGAAACTTTCAGGAAACGTTCCTGGTACTATGCCGACAAAGTGTGAATAGTTTTTGTAAACTTTTGGGGCGCGCATCGTGAGATATTAAAGCTAATTACAGCAAATCATGCACTAATTAATTCATCACACAATTCGAGTTAAGCTGCCATATCTCGGCAATGGATAAAGATAGATAAAGCAAATGTATTGCAAAAACTCTTCTTATAGTCCAAGGAAGGTTTCCTGAAAGTTTCAAGAGTTTTCAGTTTTTGACCAAAATCGGCAAAAAACCCTGTGCTATAGCCTTAGTATTTTCTCAAAATTCCAACATTTTTCGACCATCTCAGAATCGCATGAAACTTTCAGGAAACGTTCCTGGGACTATGCCGACAAAATTTGCATAGTTTTTGTAAACTTTTAGGGCGCGCGTCGTGAGAAATTACAGCATATTACAGCAAATCATGCACTAATTAATTCATCACACCTTTCGAGTTAAGCTGCTATATCTTGGCAACGGATGAAGATAGATACAGCAAATGTATTGCAAAACTTCTTGCTATAGTCCAAGGAAGGTTTCCTGAAAGTTTCAAGAGTTTTCAGTTTTTGCCCAAAATCGGCAAAAAACCCTGTGCTATAGCCTTAGTATTTTGTCAAAATTCCAACATTTTTCGACCATCTCAGAATCGCATAAAACTTTCAGGAAACGTTCCTGGGACTATGCCGACAAAGTATGCATAGTTTTTGTAAACTTTTAGCGCGCGCGTCGGGAGTAATTACAGCAAACTAAAGCAAATCATGCACTAATTAATTCATCACACCTTTCGAGTAAAGCTGCCATATCTCGGCAACGGATGAAGATAGATATAACAAATCTATTGCAAAAAGTCTTGCTATAGTCCAAGGAAGGTTTCCTGAAAGTTTCAATAGTTTTTAATTTTTGGCCAAAATCGGCAAAAAACCCTGTGCTATAGCCTTAGTATTTTGTCAAAATTCCAACATTTTTCGACCATCTCAGAATCGCATGAAACTTTCAGGAAAAGTTCCTGGGACTATGCCGACAAAGTTTGCATACTTTTTGTAAACTTTTAGGGCGCGCGTCGGGAGTAATTACAGCAAATTACAGCAAATCATGCACTAATTAATTCATCACACCTTTCGAGTAAAGCTACCATATCTCGGCAACGGATGAAGATAGCTATAGGAAATGTATTGCAAAAAGTCTTGATATGGGCCAAGGAAGGTTTCCTGAAAGTTTCAACAGTTTTCAATTTTTGGCCAAAATCGGCAAAAAACCTTCTGCTATAGCCTTAGTATTTTGTCAAAATTCCAACATTTTTCGACCATCTCAGAATCGCATGAAACTTTCAGGAAACGTTGGTGGGACAATGCTGACAAAGTTTGCATAGTTTTTGTAAACTTTTAGGGCGCGCGTCGGGAGTAATTACAGCAAATTACAGCAAATCATGCACTAATTAAATCATCACACCTTTCGAGTTAAGCTGCCATATCTCGGCAATGGAAGAAGATAAACCAAGCAAATGTATTGCAAAAATTCTTCTTATAGTCCAAGGAAGGTTTCTTGAAAGTTTCAAGAGTTTTCAGTTTTTGACCAAAATCGGCAAAAAAACCCTGTGCTATAGCCTTAGTATTTTGTCAAAATTCCAACATTTTTCGACCATCTCAGAATCGCATGAAACTTTCAGGAAACGTTCCTGGGACTATGCCGACAAAATTTGCATAGTTTTTGTAAACTTTTAGGGCGCGCGTCGTGAGAATTTACAGCATATTACAGCAAATTATGCACTAATTAACTCATCACACCTTTCGAGTTAAGCTGCCATATCTCGGCAACGGATGAAGATAGATAGAGCAAATGTATTGCAAAACTTCTTGCTATAGTCCAAGGAAGGTTTCCTGAAAGTTTCAAGAGTTTTCAATTTTTGGCCAAAATCGGCAAAAAACCCTGTGCTATAGCCTTAGTATTTTGTCAAAATTCCAACATTTTTCGACCATCTCAGAATTGCATGAAACTTTTAGAAAACGTTCCTGGGACTATGCCGACAAAGTTTGCATAGTTTTTGTAAACTTTTAGCGCGCGCGTCGGGAGTAATTACAGCAAATTACAGGAAATCATGCACTAATTAATTCATCACACCTTTCGAGTAAAGCTGCCATATCTCGGCAACGGATGAAGATAGATAAAGCAAATATATTGCAAAAACTCTTTTTATAGTCCAAGGAAGGTTTCCTGAAAGTTTCAAGAGTTTTCAGTTTTTGGCCAAAATCGGCAAAAAAACCTGTGCTATAGCCTTAGTATTTTGTCAAAATTGCAACATTTTTCGACCATCTCAGAATCGTATGAAACTTTCAGGAATCGTTCCTGGGACTATGCCGACAAAGTTTGCATAGTTTTTGTAAACTTTTAGGGCGCGCGTCGTGAGAAATTACAGCATATTACAGCAAATCATGCACTAATTAATTCATCACACCTTTCGGGTTAAGCTGCCATATCTCGGCAACGGATGAAGATAGATATAACAAATGTATTGCAAAAAGTCTTGCTATAGTCCAAGGAAAGTTTCCTGAAAGTTTCAACAGTTTTCAATTTTTGGCCAAAATCGGCAAAAAACCCTGTGCTATAACCTTAGTATTTTCTCAAAATTCCAACATTTTTCGACCATCTCAGAATCGCATGAAACTTTCAGGAAACGTTCCTGGGACTATGCCGACAAAGTTTGCATAGTTTTTGTAAACTTTTAGCGCGCGCGTCGGGAGTAATTACAGCAAATTACAGGAAATCATGCACTAATTAATTCATCACACCTTTCGAGTTAAGCTGCCATATCTCGGCAACGGATGAAGATAGATATAGCAAATGTATTGGAAAACTTCTTGCTATAGTCCAAGGAAGGTTTCCTGAAAGTTTCAAGAGTTTTCAATTTTTGGCCAAAATCGGCAAAAAACCCTGTGCTATTGCCTTAGTATTTTGTCAAAATTCCAACATTTTTCGACCATCTCAGAATTGCATGAAACTTTTAGAAAACGTTCCTGGGACTATGCCGACAAAGTTTGCATAGTTTTTGTAAACTTTTAGGGCGCGCGTCGGGAGTAATTACAGCAAATTACAGCAAATCATGCACTAATTAATTCATCACACCTTTCGAGTAAAGCTGCCATATCTCGGCAACGGATGAAGATAGATAAAGCAAATGTATTGCAAAAACTCTTCTTATAGTCCAAAGAAGGTTTCCTGAAAGTTTCAAGAGTTTTCAGTTTTTGGCCAAAATCGGGAAAAAACCCTGTGCTATAGCCTTAGTATTTTGTGAAAATTGCAACATTTTTCGACCATCTCAGAATCGCATGAAACTTTCAGGAATTGTTCCTGGGACTATGCCGACAAAGTTTGCATAGTTTTTGTAAACTTTTAGGGCGCGCGTCGTGAGAAATTACAGCATATTACAGCAAATCATGCACTAATTAATTCATCACACCTTTCGAGTTAAGCTGCCATATCTCGGCAACAGATGAAGATAGATATAACAAATGTATTGCAAAAAGTCTTGCTATAGTCCAAGGAAAGTTTCCTGAAAGTTTCAAGAGTTTTCAATTTTTGGCCAAAATCGGGAAAAAACCCTGTGCTATAACCTTAGTATTTTGTCAAAATTCCAACATTTTTCGACCATCTCAGAATCGCATAAAACTTTCAGGAAACGTTCCTGGGACTATGCCGACAAAGTTTGCATAGTTTCTGTAAACTTTTGGGGCGCGCATCGTGAGATATTAAAGCAAATTCCAGCAAATCATGCACTAATTAATTCATCACACCTTTCGAGTTAAGCTGCATATCTCGGCAATGGATGAAGATAGATATAGCAAATGTATTGCAAAAACTCTTCTTATAGTCCAAGGAACGTTTCCTGAAAGTTTCAAGAGTTTTCAGTTTTTGACCAAAATCGGCAAAAAACCCTGTGCTATAGCCTTAGTATTTTGTCAAAATTCCAACATTTTTCGACCATCTCAGAATCGCATGAAACTTTCAGGAAACGTTCCTAGGACTATGCCGACAAAATTTGCATAGTTTTTGTAAACTTTTAGGGCGCGCGTCGTGAGAAATTACAGCATATCACAGCAAATCATGCACTAATTAATTCATCACACCTTTCGAGTTAAGCTGCTATATCTTGGCAACGGATGAAGATAGATAGAGCAAATGTATTGCAAAACTTCTTGCTATAGTCCAAGGAAGGTTTCCTGAAAGTTTCAAAAGTTTTCAGTTTTTGGCCAAAATCGGCAAAAAAAACCCTGTGCTATAGCCTTAGTATTTTGTCAAAATTCCAACATTTTTCGACCATCTCAGAATCGCATGAAACTTTCAGGAAACGTTCCTGGGACTATGCCGACAAAGTTTGCATAGTTTTTGTAAACTTTTAGCGCGCATCGGGTGTTATTACAGCAAATTACAGCAAATCATGCAGTAATTAATTCATCACACCTTTCCAGTTAAGCTGCCATATCTCGGCAACGGATGAGGATAGATATAGCAAACGTATTGCATAAACTCTTCTTATAGTCCAAGGAAGGTTTCCTGAAAGTTTCAAGAGTTTTAAATTTTTGGCCAAAATCGGCAAAAAACCCTGTGCTATAGCCTTAGTATTTTGTGAAAATTCCAACATTTTTCGACCATCTCAGAATCGCATGAAACTTTCATGAAACGTTCCTGGGACTATGCCGACAAAGTTTGCATAGTTTTGTAAACTTTTAGGGCGCGCGTCCTGAGAAATTACAGCATATTACAGCAAATCATGCACTAATTAATTCATCACACCTTTCAAGTTAAGCTGCCATATCTCGGCAACGGATGAAGATAGATATAGCAAATGTATTGCAAAAAGTCTTGCTATAGTCCAAGGAAGGTTTCCTGAAAGTTTCAAAAGTTTTCAATTTTTGGCCAAAAATCGGCAAAAAACCCTGTGCTATAGCCTTAGTATTTTGTGAAAATTCCAACATTTTTCGACCATCTCAGAATCGCATGAAACTTTCAGGAAACGTTCCTGGGACTACGCCGACAAAATGTGCATAGTTTTTGTAAACTTTTAGGGCGCGCGTCGTGACAAATCACAGCATATTACAGCAAATCATGCAGTAATTAATTCATCACACCTTTCGAGTTAAGCTCCTATATCTTGGCAACGGATGAAGAGAGATGTAGCAAATGTATTGCAAAACTTCTTGCTATAGTCCAAGGAAGGTTTCCTGAAAGTTTCAAGAGTTTTCAGTTTTTGCCCAAAATCGGCAAAAAACCCTCTGCTATAGCCTTAGTATTTTGTCAAAATTCCAACATTTTTCGACCATCTCAGAATCGCATGAAACTTTCAGGAAACGTTCCTGGGACTATGCCGACAAAGTGTGAATAGTTTTTGTAAACTTTTAGGGCGCGCGTCGTGAGAAATTACAGCATATTACAGCAAATCATGCACTAATTAATTCATCACACCTTTCGAGTTAAGCTGCCATATCTCGGCAACGGATGAAGATAGATATAGCAAATGTATTGCAAAAAGTCTTGCTATAGTCCAAGGAAGTTTTCCTGAAAGTTTCAACAGTTTTCAATTTTTGGCCAAAATCGGCAAAAAACCCTGTGCTATAGCCTTAGTATTTTGTCAAAATTCCAACATTTTTCGACCATCTCAGAATCGCATGAAACTTTCAGGAAACGTTCCTGGGACTATGCCGACAAAGTTTGCATAGTTTCTGTAATTTTTTGGTGCGCGCATCGTGAGATATTAAAGCAAATTACAGCAAATCATGCACTAATTAATTCATCACACCTTTCGAGTTAAGCTTCCATATCTCGGCAATGGATGAAGATAGATAAAGCAAATGTATTGCAAAAACTCTTCTTATAGTCCAAGGAAGGTTTCTTGAAAGTTTCAAAAGTTTTCAGTTTTTGACCAAAATCGGCAAAAAATCCTGTGCTATATCCTTAGTATTTTGTGAAAATTCCAACATTTTTCGACCATCTCAGAATCGCATGAAACTTTCAGGAAACGTTCCTGGGACTATGCCGACAAAATTTGCATAGTTTTTGTAAACTTTTAGGGCGCGCGTCGTGAGAAATTACAGCATATTACAGTAAATCATGCAGTAATTAATTCATCACACCTTTCGAGTTAAGCTGCTATATCTTGGCAACGGATGAAGATAGATATAGCAAATGTATTGCAAAACTTCTTGCTATAGTCCAAGGAAGGTTTCCTGAAAGTTTCAAGAGTTTTGAGTTTTTGGCCAAAATCGGCAAAAAACCCTGTGCTATAGCCTTAGTATTTTGTGAAAATTGCAACATTTTTCGACCATCTCAGAATCGCATGAAACTTTCAGGAAACGTTCCTGGGACTATGCCGACAAAGTTTGCATAGTTTTTGTAAACTTTTAGCGCGCGCGTCGGGAGTAATTACAGCAAATTACAGCAAATCATGCACTAATTAATTCATCACACCTTTCGAGTAAAGCTGCCATATCTCGGCAACGGATGAGGATAGATATAGCAAATGTATTGCAAAAAGTCTTGCTATAGTCCAAGGAAGGTTTCCTGAAAGTTTCAAGAGTTTTCAATTTTTGGCCAAAATCGGCAAAAAACCCTGTGCTATAGCCTTAGTATTTTGTCAAAATTCCAACATTTTTCTACCATCTCAGAATCGCATGAAACTTTCAGGAAACGTTCCTGGGACTATGCTGACAAAGTTTGCATAGTTTTTGTAAACTTTTAGGGCGCGCGTCGTGAGAAATTACAGCATATTACAGCAAATCATGCACTAATTAATTCATCACACCTTTCGAGTTAAGCTGCCATATCTCGGCAACGGATGAAGATGGATATAGAAATTGTATTGCAAAAAGTCTTGCTATAGTCCAAGGAAGGTTTCCTGAAAGTTTCAAGAGTTTTCAGTTTTTGGCCAAAATCGGCAAAAAAACCCTGTGCTATAGCCTTAGTATTTTGTGAAAATTCCAACATTTTTCGACCATCTCAGAATCGCATGAAACTTTCAGGAAACGTTCCTGGGACTATGCCGACAAAATTTGCATAGTTTTTGTAAACTTTTAGGGCGCGCGTCGTGAGAAATTACAGCATATTACAGCAAATCATGCACTAATTAATTCATCACACCTTTCGAGTTAAGCTGCCATATCTCGGCAACGGATGAAGATAGATATAGCAAATGTATTGCAAAAAGTCTTGCTATAGTCCAAGGAAGTTTTCCTGAAAGTTTCAACAGTTTTCAATTTTTGGCCAAAATCGGCAAAAAACCCTGTGCTATAGCCTTAGTATTTTGTGAAAATTCCAACATTTTTCGACCATCTCAGAATCGCATGAAACTTTCAGGAAACGTTCCTGGGACTATGCCGACAAAGTTTGCATAGTTTCTGTAATTTTTTGGTGCGCGCATCGTGAGATATTAAAGCAAATTACAGCAAATCATGCACTAATTAATTCATCACACCTTTCGAGTTAAGCTGCCATATCTCGGCAATGGATGAAGATAGATAAAGCAAATGTATTGCAAAAACTCTTCTTATAGTCCAAGGAAGGTTTCTTGAAAGTTTCAAAAGTTTTCAGTTTTTGACCAAAATCGGCAAAAAATCCTGTGCTATAGCCTTAGTATTTTGTCAAAATTGCAACATTTTTCGACCATCTCAGAATCGCATGAAACTTTCAGGAAACGTTCCTGGGACTATGCCGACAAAATTTGCATAGTTTTTGTAAACTTTTAGGGCGCGCGTCGTGACAAATTACAGCATATTACAGTAAATCATGCAGTAATTAATTCATCACACCTTTCGAGTTAAGCTGCTATATCTTGGCAACGGATGAAGATAGATATAGCAAATGTATTGCAAAACTTCTTGCTATAGTCCAAGGAAGGTTTCCTGAAAGTTTCAAGAGTTTTCAGTTTTTGGCCAAAATCGGCAAAAAACCCTGTGCTATAGCCTTAGTATTTTGTGAAAATTGCAACATTTTTCGACCATCTCAGAATCGCATGAAACTTTCAGGAAACGTTCCTGGGACTATGCCGACAAAGTTTGCATAGTTTTTGTAAACTTTTAGCGCGCGCGTCGGGAGTAATTACAGCAAATTACAGCAAATCATGCACTAATTAATTCATCACACCTTTCGAGTAAAGCTGCCATATCTCGGCAACGGATGAGGATAGATATAGCAAATGTATTGCAAAAAGTCTTGCTATAGTCCAAGGAAGGTTTCCTGAAAGTTTCAACAGTTTTCAATTTTTGGCCAAAATCGGCAAAAAACCCTGTGCTATAGCCTTAGTATTTTGTCAAAATTCCAACATTTTTCTACCATCTCAGAATCGCATGAAACTTTCAGGAAACGTTCCTGGGACTATGCTGACAAAGTTTGCATAGTTTTTGTAAACTTTTAGGGCGCGCGTCGTGAGAAATTACAGCATATTACAGCAAATCATGCACTAATTAATTCATCACAACTTTCGAGTTAAGCTGCCATATCTCGGCAACGGATGAAGATGGATATAGCAATCGTATTGCAAAAAGTCTTGCTATAGTCCAAGGAAGGTTTCCTGAAAGTTTCAACAGTTTTCAATTTTTGGCCAAAATCGGCAAAAAACCCTGTGCTATAGCCTTAGTATTTTGTCAAAATTCCAACATTTTTCGACCATCTCAGAATCGCATGAAACTTTCAGGAAACGTTCCTGGGACTATGCCGACAAAGTTTGCATAGTTTTTGTAAACTTTTAGGGCGCGCGTCGGGAGTAATTACAGCAAATTACAGCAAATCATGCACTAATTAATTCATCACACCTTTCGAGTAAAGCTGCCATATCTCGGCAACGGATGAAGATAGATAAAGCAAATGTATTGGAAAAACTCTTCTTATAGTCCAAGGAAGGTTTCCTGAAAGTTTCAAGAGTTTTCAGTTTTTACCAAAATCGGCAAAGAACCCTGTGGGTCCCCTCCCCGCGGTTCTCCATGCATAGAAACCGAAGAGAAGCGCATTTTTGCCGTCCAATGACACGAATAAACGCGGAGCGCGGGACTCAAGGTACTGGAAATGGCTTCAATTGGATTCCGGTACTCAGTGGAAACAAGAAAAGACTCAGTTATTTGTCAATTCATTTTTTTATTTTTTTATATTTTCCCCAAAATTAAGGTAGTTTCCGGAAACTAAGGAAACTACCCTGGATCCGCCCGTGCATAAGTCAAATGAAAGGCGATAATCTCGTAGAAAAAATGAGTCCAATGACAGATGATAATCTCGCCAGAAACAAGCCATATGTCACGGTCAGTCAAATGTCTCCCTCGATTCTTGTTCAGTTATCGCTGATTTATTATTGCTCTTGTCAGCCTGATTATTGCTGAGCTCCGTCTTGCTCGTGTCTCGCTCAAATATCTGGCTTGTTTTTCGCCCGTGTCTCGGTCATAATTTTCGTACGGGTTAATACTTGTATGTAAAAAATTAGTGGCGTCGCATCCAAACTCAACACCGTTTGGCTCTGTGGAATATGTACGGATAAACTGTATTTTAGGGAACGATTTGGCTCTCGTTCTTAGTTCCCCGGCGGAAGCTTTGAGAATAGCTGTAAACAAATGTTTGGTGGATTCGATTATTTGGTGGATACCGCAACGGGATTGCAAATAACTCTGTCGCCGCTAGTTATTTAGTCCCGATGGAACTTTCTGTGGCAACACTAAATACTTTGAGAAGATACCAGGCCGAAAACGGACACCAAAGCTACGATGACTGTTTAGCCGTAAACATTTTACACTGTACATGACATATGTTGCCCCATACATACTGTAGCTATTTTGTACAGTTTTTTCGCCCAAAATAAATCCTTTTGTGTGATGAAATATCCATCCTCGTAACTCAAGACTCAACCAACGCGGCTTTTTGAGCATATTACATGTATCATAATGCGAGCCTGTGCCGTCAAAATGCTTCGGCTTATCGTAGAGTGCCTGTTGAAATCTTTCTTCAATTCGATCATGTAGCCTATGTTTTGCAATGGTAACTGTATGCTACAAATGAAAAACACACCAAAATAGACCTAAGCATTGAATTTGTTGGTCACAAATGGACTGAACACGCTGTGAAACAAAACCGCGAGAATATTGTAAACAACTCTCGTGTTACATTCCTCGCTTTCAATTTTATATTTGCCACAGAGCGCGAATACTCGAAAGCCTAATGAAAGAAACGCATCCAGTAAAAAGAAAACAAATATGCATTGGAGCGATGGCTGAATTAATCGTGGCCTCTGGTTAGAAATAAGTGTTCGAGGTCAAACTGTCAAAAATACAGTAAGTGTCGCCGAGTCACGCACAGTGTCATGCATTACTCTTTTCGTGCTGGCTGACCCCTAAGCTCAAAATGCAGAGTCTCTTAACCTTGAAGCAAATGTATGAGTGTTGTATGAACATTTTTAATTTAATCAGGTTTTATTTGAGCAAAGTCTCAAAAACCAAGTTCTCTATGCTGTATAATATTTTTCTGGTAAGACTGAAACCCGGTGGGATACTCTCCGAAATATGTGCCATATAGGTGTGTGCCGTGTACATTTTTGAAATTAGGTGTGAAATAGCGTATAGAAAGTCAGATATTTTTGTCTGAAATAGGCTAAGGGTTTTCAGGACCGGGCGGCACACCCACGCAAAATTATGATGAGTACCCCCCCCCCCCCCCCCCCCCCCCCCCTCCCCCATAGAGCTGAAAGTCTTTCTTGGGAGTCTTGCTCTTGTCCCTACTTGTAATTTTAGTTTATCTTGGTCTCGACCCAACTCACGCCACGAGCTCACTGGCAAATCCAGTATTGTTATATAGTAAGAAGGAAATTTCACTCTGGGTTTTGGGGGGTTTCAACTCCCATTCCAGAAGACTTGCTTGACTTTTGCCGTTTTACTTCGGTTTCTATGAGCTTTGTACTTATTCCCCTTGTGTGGAGTTACTTAAATGCCTGTAAATGTACGCCATAAATTGGAGTTGATTCAACTCCAGTTGTGAAATAAATGGAGCAATAATACTCTACTTATAGTAAAGCGAGCAAATCACACAGGAGTAAACTTGACTCCTTGAAAGAGTAGATTTGTATTTTACTCCTGTGAGGAGTTATTTCAACTCATGTTTTAGGGGTTAATATTACTTCCGAACTTTTACTGCCCCCAAAGGAGTATACTTTACTCGCCCTGTGGAGTAGAATCAACTCTCTGAAAATAACAGTGAATTATAGTCAAAACCGTTGTGATTTTTCTGACCACCTCATTGAAAATAAGAGAAACCAAAGTAGAAAGGAAGTTAACACTATGTCAATCAATCATGTATGTATGTTTTTAACATAGTCGCGATATAAGCCACGTTCTGATTGGTCGAAGAGCGTGCTCCATAACTTTATCGTGCACGCCCGTGCTCAATAATATGACGTGAGCAAATGCCGCTTCCTTTCACCTTTTTCTAGCTTTCCTCGTTTATAGATTAACAGAAGCTTTACAACTAAGAAGAAAATAGCTTTATTTTCCGAATAAATTTGTACTACATGAAGTCAAACCGGCACCCAAAGGAAATCAGTAATCAAGTATGAAAAATTCTGTATTTCAACGGTCGGCACAGAAAATTGTATAAATCAAAACTCACCTATTTCTCGACGGCTTAATTCTCATGGACAGTGAAATCCATCATAGTAAAGATAAATATCCGTTAAGCCTTCAATGGCCTTGAAATGAAACGGCGTTCATTCTTTCCGAAAGCCGCTATACTTGCAGTGTTTAAAGTACAGTTTGCTGGCAGCTCGAATAACAAACAAGTCCGCTCGGCAAACATTTCTATCTCTTTCGCTCGTGGTGACTGTTCACGTTCTTCGACGGATCATTTTGTTTTTCCAGGCCCGCATTGTCTGCCATAGTTCAAGGTAAATCTCACGTTGTTTGGAAGCGGCGACTTGAATTTCCTGGGTTCATCTTCAACAATGTACCGTTCAAAACACTCGTCACAAATTCTAAAGTCACCGCAGGCTGCTGGCTTTCACCACGCCAGGTTAACAGTACTTTCAGTGTTTATGTCGATATATGTATATATGTATGTGTGTATATATGTATGTATATATATATATATATATATATATATATATATATATATATATATATATATATATATATATATATATATATATATATATATATATATA
The DNA here is from genome assembly GCA_964036295.1 of Plumapathes pennacea. Classification (NCBI taxonomy): domain Eukaryota; kingdom Metazoa; phylum Cnidaria; class Anthozoa; order Antipatharia; family Myriopathidae; genus Plumapathes; species Plumapathes pennacea. The sequence goes on along the minus strand of OZ038469.1, from coordinate 5,495,134 downwards.
TATATATATATATATATATATATATATATATATATATATATATATATATATATATATATATATATATATATATATATATATATATATATATATATATATATATATATATATATATATATATATATATATATATATATATATATATATATATATATATATATATATATATATATATATATATATATATATATACATATATATATATATATATATATACATATATATATATATATATATATATATACAATCGTTTCAAAAAGGTTGACACTCAAAAGAGCAAATAGGCAAAAACCACGACCGAAAAGGATACTGGGGAAAGAGACAAAATGATAGCAATCTGACGATATTCACGTTTGAATAAGTCGTGTGCCTGGAGTGTCAACTTCGTTGGAGAATAATTTATTGGCCTGAAATTAACGGCTATTCAGTAAACAAGCTTAATTGCTCGCGGGGGCCTGGGCCCAAGCGAGCTTAAAAACGCAAACTTTTCTTTTTTCTTGTCGGTCGAGAATCAGCACACGGTGATTGGTTCACATTATCACGTGCTAAGTGATGACGTACTTGACTTCGCTAAACAACTCGAGATGTGGCCAGTGAATTGCTCGTTACTTGTGTGTAAAAGTTAACTGCATCCCATCCAAACTAAACGCCAGTTGGCTCTGTGGAATAGGCACGGATAAACTGGATTTTCGGGAACGACTTTGGCTCGCGTTCACCGCGGAAGCTTTCAGAATAGCCGTAAACAAATGTTTGATGGAACTGGGGGATTGCAAATATCTCTGTCGCCGATAAATATATAGTCCCGACGAAACTTTCTGTGGCGACACGAAATACTTTTGGGAAGATAACAGGGCGAAAACAGAAACCAAAGCTACGGTGAGCTTTAGCCGTATAAAACAATGACGTTTTATGCTTTACTCTTTACATGACATCTGTTGCCTCATAAAATTCTTCTGCGTATTGTACATTGCCTGTTCAAGTGTTTCTTTCATTCGATCATGTAGCCTTTGTTTTGCAATGGCCATTGAATACCAGAAATGAAAAATAAACCGAAATAATTCTGAGCATTGAGTTTGCAGTCACAAATGGACTGAACACACTGTGAACAAAACCGCAATAATATTGTAAACATCTCTCGTGTGACATTCCTCGCTTTCAATTTTATATTTGTTACAGAGCACGAATACTCAAAAGCCTGATAGAAAAAACGTATTGAGGAATAAAAGAAAACTCGTAAGTAGTGAAGCAAAAAAGTAAACTGCATCCCATTCAAACTAAACACCATTTGGCTCTGTGGAATATGCATGGATAAACTGGATTTTAGGAAAAGATTTTGGCTCGCGTTCATCGCGGAAGCTTTCAGAATAGCCGTAAGCAAATGTTTGATGGATACCGCTGGAGGATTGCAAATATCTCTGTCGCCGATAAATATTTATTCCCGACAAAACTTTCTGTGGCGACACGAAATACTTTTGGGAAGATAACAGGGCGAAAACAGAAACCAAAGCTACGGTGAGCTTTAGCCGTAAAACAATGACGCTTTATGCTTTACTCTGTACATGACATCTGTTGCCTCATAAAATTCTTCTGCGTATCGTACATTGCCTGTTCAAGTGTTTCTTCATTCGATCATGTAGCCTTTGTTTCGCAATGGTCCTTGTATACCAGAAATGAAAAATACACCGAAATAATTCTGAGCATTGAGTTTGCAGTCAAAAATGGACTGAACACACTGTGAACAAAACCGCAATAATATTGTAAACATCTCTCGTGTTACATTCCTCGCTTTCAATTTTATATTTGCTACAGAGCACGAATACTCGAAAGCCTGATAGAAAAAACGTATTGAGTTAATAAAAGAAAACACATAAGTAGTGAAGCGAAGGCTGGATTAATCGTGGCCTCTGATTAAAAAATAATGTCACGCATTCTCAATATGCAGGGTCGATCAACCTTTAAGAAGCAAGTGTATGAGTGTTGTAATCGTAATTTTTAGTTTAATCAAGATGTCGAAAGAGCAAGGTGTCAAAAGCCAAGTTCTCTATACTGTGTGATATTTTTATGGTGAAAAACTGGAAGTTTCTCTTGGGAGTTCTAAGAAGAGAAAAACCTAGAAGAGATTATAGGAGAGGAAGGAGAGATGTACCAAGAACAGGAGAGGACAAAGTACAATATAAAAGGACATGTGAAGGATAAGATGGGCCGTTGTACGTCCCTCTGCAGATTTCAAAGCAATGGACGAGATATTTGTATTCGAGTTGAGCAAAGAACATCAGGACCAAAGCTACCAGGACGAACACCGTTTCACCCTCTTTGACTTCGAGTCCCTTGAGTCTGGTACATGATTTGAACGTCCCCTGTAACACATTTGCTGATGTATCAGTTTTAGTGCCTGTGAGCATTATTGTTTGTCAACGAAACAAAGCCAACAATCAAGGCCAATAAAACAAGCTCACTCTCACCCCGCTTTTCCCTCTTCAGTGTCTCGACCTTTGGACACGCACTCGCTCGTCCTAAAACTATAAACGACTATTGCATAATATTTAGCCCAGTACTGTATCCTTTTTTTTAATACATAATGATTCCAAAATTCAGAGTGTATATATATGGCTAGGAACAATCGTGATGGCCGAGCAAATCACGAATAGCTACGAAAAATTACGATTATCGCTTCAATCGCTAGAGTTTCATGCCTTAAAGCGCATATCCAAATTAACGTCACTAACGTATTTGTAACTTCTACACTTTCTTAAATTTTATCAAACACAGACTATTCATAGTTTGATTTTTTGTTGTGTTCCGAGCGTTAACATTTTCTCTCTTCATCCGTTGTTTAAACTACTAGATAACAAACACGTACGCGTATAACTAAATTTCCTAAGATTTACCCGCTTTCTTCAGGGTTAGCGTTTACATCTAGCAATTATCGGACTAAAGTACTATCATCTTCTTTCAAACTGTTCTTCTGGATTAGTAGTCTTCAAGCAATGGAAGGGCTCCTTTTGTCGCCCAACACCTCAACGGCGGCATGCCACACGTTGATGGCGTGCTTGAGAAGAACTTCTTCAGGTAGTTTGTCAAGTCCTGGTATCTCGTCACAACCACTGTTTTCCAGTTGCCACACCATGTAATCGCAGAGGCTGAAAAAAAAAGAAAAAAAGGTTGCATCCCGCTGCTATAAAATAACAAAGTTCACCTTTCAAGTAGTTAGTAAAAGTTCACTGCTCTGGACGTAAAGTGTAGTGATTTAGGGGTACAACAAAACACAGGATAAATATGGTAACGATATCTACCAAAAATACTTGAAAAGGCCGAGCAGAAAGTTGATAACAAAAGGAAGACGAGTTCTTGAAACGCAACATCCTCACCAACAACATTCTGCTTGTCTTGCAAATCCTCTGCCTGGGTTCCAATTGTTAAAAGTAACTTATATGAATCTACGGCATGGTCAAAATACCTTTTTGCTATTGTTTCCCAGATTTTGGGTAGAATATTTTAGGCTAGTAAAACAAGTTTAAAAGCAAAAAATGTCCTTAACATGCTTGATAGTAGTTTATGTACGTTTCTTACCTCATCTTCTCTACGCCTGCAGTCTTCTCTCGTTTCAGTTTAAGCAGGATCAACTCCAGCAATTCTGACACAAACCGCTCCACGTCCATTTTCCTGAGTTGCTTACTACATTTATAAGTTTGTTCCCGGCTCATTTTTTCCTTACACCAGTCAGGGACTTCCTCGAAAGGGTCCTGGAGTTTGAGATAGATAAAAGATATTATTATGCAGGTCAGGGGGAATTTTTTGGAGAAGTCCATCGTAGCCTATTTCTTCTACGCCCCATCAAAGCTTGTCAACCGATAATCAATATTAATCAATACATGCAAAAATCTGGAATGAGATTCCCACTAGGCTGAACACCTGTACATTTTGAGAGCTCAGTAAAACGATGGTCTCCACAAGTCGGGTAACTATTATATCGACATTGACAACATATTCGTCGGCGACAACGTGCGTTTGCACTTAAAAAGGTGCCACAAGAATCTAATTTGGTCGTGCTTGGGACCGTGCTCATGGGGCAATCGGACTTCCGAAAATTAGAGGAATACAAATTAGAGAAAAACGGAACCAGTTTTCTTGCTTTGCACGCCTATTTGAGGTTGAATTTATAATGTTAGTTTTAATGTTAGTGGGCTACTGGCGTAAACAAACGAATGACTCACACACCTGACTTCTTTGGAGTAAAAGTTGAGCCCGCTCCTGTTTCAGCAGCTTCCACAGGGAGACCACGTGTCGCAGTTGACAACTTTGTCGCGCCTGAAAAATGAATTGCAACGATCATATCTGAACTAATCGCAACGGTATAAACTAAACAGCAGCATAGTGTACATGGCACAAACATCTTCCATCAAACTCAGTCAAGTCCACTATATTTCCTTCCTTATTTCTAGAATAGTGACGCCACCTTTGGACTTCGAAGGCCTGCGTCCCCAGGCATGCGTAATACACGGAGCAGATATTCACTGATGAGCATGTCCAGTTTACCGCCCGCTGACGACAAGAAATCAAATGCGATTTCAATAGATGACAACGCGTCACACACGTCACTGAGGTTGGAGCGGAATTCCAACAGTATCTGAGTACGGACTGCTGCACTGATTGGCATCTGTCAATCAAAACAAGGTAAATTACAAGTTAAAGTGACAAATACGATAAAATCAAATGATTCTTCTAGCTACTCTTATCCCATTCATGGAATAATGCGAGGTTTGTAAGCTCAACAAAATTAGGACACTGAAGTACCAGTGTGCTCTATTCACACGCATTAACACAAACAATCTTGACCAACGATCACAAAGTAATCATTAAAGGATGTACTTACGATCGATCGGAGACAAAAGTTCTTAGGATACATATGCAATAAAACATTACACATCACTAGACTGGCGTTGCCAGTGAGCTCGCGGCATAAGTTGGGTCGAGACCAGAATAAACTAAAATGGAAAGTAGGGACAAGAGCGGAACTCCCAAGAGAGACTTCCAGTTTCTTACCAGAAAAATATCACACAGTATAGAGAACTTGTCTTTTTGACACCTTGCTCTTTTGACACCTTGTTAAACTAAAAATTATTATTACAACACTCATATACCTGCTTCTTAAGGGTTGAGCGACTCTGCATTTTGAGCTTAGAAGCGAAAGGGCCAGCAAGAAAAGAGTAATGCGTGACTTATCTTTTGATGCACAATGTATTTTGACAGTTTGACTTCGAACACTTATTCCTAACCAGAGGCCACGATAAATCGAGCCTTCGCTTCAATACTTATCCGTTTCGTTTTTTAACTGAATGTGTTTCTTCTATCAGGCTTTCGAGTACTCGTGCTTTGTAACAAATATAAAATTGAAAGCGAGGAATGTAACACGATACTTGTTTACAATGTTATTGCGGTTTTGTTCACAGTGTGTTCAGTTCACTTATGACTGCAAACTCAATGCTCAGGACTATTTCGGTGTATTTTTCATTTCTAGTACACAATGACCATTGCGAAACAAAGGCTACATGATCGAACGGAAGAAAAATTTCAACAGGCAATGTACGATAAGCACAGGCAATGTACGATAAGCAGAAGCATGTCATGTACAGTGTAAAGCATAAATCGCTATTGTTTTACGGCTAAAGCTCAACGTAGCTTTGGTTTTCGTTTCCGGCCTAGTATCTTCCCAGAAGTATTTCGTGTCGCCACAGAAAGTTTCGTCGGGACTAAATAATTAGCGGCGACAGAGTTATTTGCAATCCCGTAGCGGTATCCATCAAATTGTCCGACGATTCAGAATCCATCAAATTCTCGCGGTGAACTTAGGCCCCGTCCACACTAATCCGGATAAATTTGAAAACGGATATTTATTTATCCGTTTTGGCCTCCCGTCCACACTAAGACGCGTTTTCAGTGACCGAAAACGGATATTTTCAAAAACGCTCTCCAGAGTAGATATTTTCGGAAACTCCGGTTTCATGTTGTAGTGTGGACGGTGAAAACGGAGCTTTTCGAAAACGCATGACGTTATGATGTCAGTGATCTCTGTGTGCATGCTCAATTCGGGCATTTAGCGTTTTTGGTCAGTCCAGCGTATTAGTGTGGACAGCGAAAACGATTCGAAAACGATAGTGTGGACGGAAAACTTTCGATGCGTTTTTCGTATAAAAACTCCGTTTTCAAATTTATCCGGATTAGTGTGGACGGGGCCTTAGGAACGCAAGCCCAAGTCGTTTCCTAAAATCCATTTTATCCGTGCATGTTCCACAGAGCCAAAATGTGTTGAGTTTGGATGGGATGCAGTTAACTTTTACACACAAGTAACGAACAATTCGATAGCCCACATCTCAAGTTGTTCACAAAGTCCTTTATGTCATCGCATGTCACGTGACAAATTTGCAATTTTAAGCTCGCCACAGCCGCGAGCAATTAAGTCATGCATCAACTTGGATGGTTAAAAGCGGTAGTGGATATCGATCAACGAAATTGAAAGGGCGTCCCAAAACTTTTGTCCACCGTTGTTATTACATCTTCGGCTACAATTTTTAAAACAGGGTCAAGGGACTGATTTCATTTCCATTTTTGAAAAGTCAAGCTGCACTGGATGTTAGCATACACAAACACTGTTCTGTTGGACTGGAGGGATCGTTACCTGGGGTAATCTCTCTCTCAATGAGGCCAGCACCGTGTCGTCACCCGTGTCCTTGCTAAACGCGAACCTCTCATCCTACAGAAGTGATCAAAGGAGTTAGCAAATAATAATGCATAATTAAGTAAAGGACAATTCACGATCAATGCAAAGTGTCAATAGGGATTCGAGTAACTTTACGGCAATAATGAGATAAAATCAGCCCCTGGGTATTTCAATAACGTAACCTAATTCACACTGAGCGCTTCGCGAACGCTCAGAGCGACGTCATAAAAATATAAATAGAACGCAAACTGGTGTATCAACTAGGTGTTGATGAGGGAAATGGAACGCCGTAAAAGAGACAATAGCTGACGTTTCGAGCGCTAGCCCTTCGTCAGAGCTGGGTGGACTTTCATGTGAACTTGGTTAAATTTGCATTGTCTGGCGCGTGTTGCTTGTGCGCGCGAAAGGTGAGCCGGTCAGCGGTGCTACGCCACAAGTAAACAACATGGCAGAAAAGCTGACAGCACGATAAGCGCTACAAAACACCGTAGACAGATCACTTCAAGAGAAACCACGTAAAGAAGACCCATAAAACGAAGACCCCGCAATTTTTGCCACTCGTCGTAAAGCTTGAACAAGCAGTATGAAATAGAGTGCCACTTAGTGAAGCTGTTGGCTATTACTGTTGGGGTCTTCATTTTCGGGGTCTTCGTTTTCGATACACCCACCACCGAAAATCGAAAACGAAGACCCATAAAACGAAGACCCCGCAAATTTATGTTAATTTATTTTGGGGTCTTCGTTTTCTGGGTCTTAGGTCTTCGTTTTCGGGGTCTTCGTTTTCGATACACCCCTAACCCCCGGCTGGTCACTCCATTTTCGAGTAGCTAACGGTTAAGAGCGAATAAATACTACCAAAAGTCCAGCTACTACCCGTAGCGTGGCCAAGATCGCCAACCATTTCAGAGTGTTTCTTTCAATGACGGTTGGCGATCTTGGCCACGCTACGGGTAGTGCGCCCACCGCGACAGAGAAATGGCCACAAATTTGCTCACAAATTAGGATTTTGGCATATTCAAGCTTGGGCTGCGTTTATTAGCGTCGTGTCAGGGGAAAGGAAATTTATCTGGCTATTGGTTTCCGGCGGTGTTTCGGAATCGCGGGGATTTTGGTAGTATTTATTCGCTCTTAACCGTTGGCTACTCGAAAATGGAGTGACGAGCCTTCTCATTTTATTGAGGGAAGAAACCTCGGCAGGATTTCGGTCACTAATAGTGGCCGTAGCGGTTTGAAATCAACACAAGGGACTCAAGAGACCACAAATAACAGTTACACCAGCTTTTATTTTAATTCATTCAGAATCTTACGATTTATCCACATCGTTGCTTTTCCCCATACATTTCCTTATAATTTTCTGTTACGCAATAACGGTCGTGTCACATATCACTGCGTGACAGACAGACAGACCCCGGGAGTCTGGGCCGCCTGTGTTGGCACGCGTTTTAAGTTGCAAAGCCATACAAAACAGAAAGCGTGTTTTCATTCCTCAGGGCGATTCCGATTCTGTTTACGAGAAAACAAAGTTGTGAATTGTAACGAAATTAAAAAAAAAGAAAAACGATTTTCGTGCATTTTTGGAATAAACAAGACTGGCTTTGCCAGTGAGCTCGTGGCGTGAGTTGGGTCGAGACCAGGATAAACTAAAATTAAAAGTATTTTGCGTGGGTGTGCCGCCCGGTCCTGAAAACCCTTAACCTATTTCAGACCAAAATATCTGATTTTCTATACACTATTTCAGACCTAACTTCAAAAATGTACACGGCACATACCTTACCCCACCGGGTTGCAGTCTCACCAGAAAAAATATTATACAGCATAGAAAACTTGGTTTTTGAGACTTTGCTCAAATAAAACCTGATTAAATTATAAATTTTCATACAACACTCATAAGAGTAATGCGTGACCTTGTGCGTGACTTGCGACATTTTCTGTATTTTTGACAGTTTGACTTCGAACACTTATTTCTAATCCAGCCATAGCTCCGATACTTATCTGTTTTCTTTTTACTGAATGCGTTTCTTTTATTAGGCTTTCGAGTATTCGCGCTTTGTTGCAAATATAAAACTGAAAGCGAGGAATGTAACACGAGAGTTGTTTACAATATTCTCGCGGTTTTGTTTCACAGCGTGTTCAGTCCATTTGTGACTAACAAATTCAATGCTTAGGGCTATTTCGGTGTGTTTTTCATTTCTAGTATACAGTTACCATTGCAAAACATAGGCTACATGATCGAATTGAAGAAACATTTCAACAGGCACTCTATACGATAAACCGAAGCATTTTGACGGCACAGGCTCGCAGTATGATATATGTAATATGCTCACATAGACGCTTTGATTGAGTTGAGTTACGAGGATGGATATTTCGTCACACAAGGATCTATTTTCGGCAAAAAAAAAAAAGAAACTGTACAACAGTGACTTGGTCATAACAGTATGTATGAGGCAACATATGTCATGTACAGTGTCAAATGTTTACGGCTAAACAGTCATCGTGTAGCTTTGGTGTCTGTTTTTGGCGAAAAACAAGCCAGAAATTTGAGCGAGACACGAGCAAGACGGAGCTCAGCAATGAGCAATAATTAATGGGCGATAACTGAACAAGAATCAAGCGAGACACTTGACTGACCGTGACATATGGATGGCTTGTTTCTAGCGAGTTTATCGCCCGTCATTGGACTCATTTTTTCTACGAGATTATCGACTGTGATTTGACTTATGTATCGCTGGTAAACAAATGGAGTTCACATGTGACGTGTTCACATAACCAACGACACAGCAGAGTTGATTCAAAATTGCAATTTAATTACATATTGATCTCTTAAGATAGTTGTTCAAAATACAATGAAAAGTATCAGTCGTCAAACAATATTGACTAACATACCATATCACATCGAAGATAAAATTCTCGCTTTCCCTCACTTTTGGCTGCTCGCCATTCGATCAGAAGTCTTGGCAGAAATATACGTCTTTCGCGGATAAATCGCTTTTCATTGGGTTTTACAAGAATCCTGGTCGGTACATACAGAAGGTTGGGACTCCTATTCACTTGCTCAGGTCTTGGGCAGTGTTGATGGCGAACGGTTTCAATCTTTTCAACAGTCCCACAGCCGTACCGAACATCTCGCCACACGCCTGTGCGTGTTACTCAAAATAGCAACTTCACACGAATTCGCTTTCGCTTGAAAACGTAAACAAAATGAACGTTGCCATCGTAGTTGCAACAAACGTTTTCACTCAATCGAAGCTAAAGCAACTGATGTCCCGTTGAAGTCGTTGATAAAACCACTACTTAGCGCCAGTGATATGATGTTTTTACAGCCCTGATGTAGCCAATCAGGAAGCTCACTCAGGGTGCACACGACGAAAAGTGTCATCCAAGAGAACACGAATCTTCGTTTCCTCACGCTATGGTTCCTCTAAACGTTTCGTAATAAATTGTAAAACTGTTCTAAAACAATATGCTGCGTTTACGTGTGGACTGATTGGGTTAATTTACGTGAACAGACATTGCGTGCAAACCTTACCGCACCGGAAGATGCGTACTCATGTTACAAGTTTGTCTCAGAAGCAGAAACGGTTGTGTACATTGCACATTTCAGTACTTTGAATGAAAAGGAAGATTACAGTACAAGAATATTGCTGTGCTAGTGACATCAGATAAGTCATGCTTAATTTCAAACACGCTTAGTGTTAGTCCAAACCAGCGTTTAGGATTGACCGATTTGTCTCGCTGCCGTTTCGTTCAGCCTTCAACCGATTAAATTTGATCCACCCCAAAAGCGAAATTTATCCCGCTATGTCTCGTTCATTCTCGCCGATAACCGAGCCTGACAAATAACACGCTCAAGCAGAAAAATATGTCTCTGTGTGTCTCGTTCAGTCTGGCCGTGTTTTCGCCGATAACGCAGCAAGACAAATGTCACGCTGGCACATTGTGGCGAGACAAAAACTCACTTTGTCTTGCTGAAATTTCACCGTAAAAATCGGATTATGGCCAGAGTCGGGCCCGTTTTTCGCTCAGTCGGGCTAGCAATTTTCGTCCGGGAAAATACAATTCAATCGCCCGCATCTCAAGCTGTTCGCGATCACCTTACGTCATCGCATATCACGTGACAATGTGAACCAATCAGCGTGTGCTGATTCGTAACCCAGAAAACTAACATGACGATTAAGACACACGGTGCAATCCTAAGCTCGTCGGCCACGAGCAATGAGCACTCGTACATTTTTCAAATACCACAAAGTGGTCAACTTTTTGGTCTCTCTATTCGTGCTCATGTATTACAAATTGCACTCGAAATCATGCAATTAACTATACTTATAGCGCCATTTCTTGCATGTATGCATCACTATCGTCACATTGTTATGGTGTTTAAATTTACTTACCAGGCATAATTATGAAGATACTCGAATTACGACCAGTTTTCCCTTGGCCCTGTATTTGGGATTTTGGTATAAGGGATTCTTGTCTACTTTCAGCTAGGTAATTTATATTAAATAATCGTTTTGTGGCGCGATGTCATCAATCGACAGCCAAGAAAGTGCTTGTCGCACGAGTCTGGTTTAGTTCAGACTACGCGCACAGCGATGCGTTTTTAAGTTTTCGTGGACAATCTAAAATTCAAAATTTATAACTGAGACAACTTTGTACACCCAACTATATAATACTTCGAGACTGTTTGCAAGCCAAGAAAAACGCCATTAGAATCGTGACTCACTTTGTTTTGCACAATCAGCGCAATTAATCTTCAAACCGAAATTGTTTGGAATTAGAAGCCGCGATTGTTCCAGCCAACGCTAAACCTTAACGAAATACGTCTGTGACTTTTTACTTTATAAAAGAAGTTTCCTCGAGTGTAACACACTTAAAAGTGAAAGCGATAGTTATTTGTTTACCCTTTTAAAGTCTCGAACATACGCCATCCTTGCCAAGGATTCAAATTCAAACTGCGCTTGACGAATTTTAAATATTCGAAAGAAAACAAAATAATGTCACTAAATAACACAAGGTCTGATTGTGCTGAGAGAGCAAACCTACAGTAGCCTATAATAAATTATAGCATCTCTCTTGGTACAACGAGACAATGTTTAACACTAGGTTGTATTAGTTTTTATGGAAAGCAGTGGCCGCTTGGCCGGGTATTTGCTATTTTAATAGCCTTTAGAAAGCGAGCACTTCAATCCGGTTACATGTCATCTTCGATTACAACATGCCAACAAATATGGTAAGAAAATATCAACCATTTATCTGGTGACCTACAGTCAGTTATGCAAACTTCATGTCTCACACAACACGGTTTCGGATGGCACAACACGCTGACGGAAATGATTATTTTGCACGAATGCACTCTGAAAGAGCTGCGAAAAGGTAACATTATAATCCTACATGTACTTGGCCTTCATCACAGTTCCCGGGGAATTAAACCAAACATATACGGCGACTGTTGAAATACACAAATTACAAAGTTTTGATTATCAAACTGTACGTCACCTGTAATTATTATCTGGGTCGTTTACAGCCGTCCGTCGGACTGATTGACCCTGTATCTGCACCTTGTTATAGGAAATCACTGCCGTTGTTGTGCTCTATCGCTTCTAACCGCAGTTAATCAAACTTGAACGTTTAGCTACTGCGTCAGGAGGTCGCTCGCCGACTGACTGACCAACTAGCAAACATTCAATTTTGAAATGGCGAACCCATTGGCGTCTCGAAAAAGCGCGATACTACACCATTAGCGTCGTGATTATTACCTTCATAGAGCTCGGGGAAAAAATAAGCCAGATAGATTGTGCGCATGCAGTGTGAATACGTTGATGCGTTCAATATGAATCTATATAATAATACGCTAACTCACTTCCGTCCGTCCGTCCGTCTGTCTGTAACGCTATTTCCCAGGCCTCCTCATCATAAAATAAAACCAAGACGGCCGCCACATCGACTGATACTAAGTATAAATATTGGCCTCGTATGCCGACCACAGTTCTTTTAGAAATCGGAAATGAGTTTAGAAGAGGATTTGTGCTGTCAGGTGACTGGGTGTCGGGCTGATGCTGCCGCAAGATCGGCAATTTGTCAAGTGGTACGGTCGAACGGGTACACGCACTACAGAGAGGTTTGTACTTTGACACTGTAAACTGCATTCCAGATGCTCGAAATGGACGTTAAAAGGGAAAAAAAGAAAGAAAGAAAAAAAGAAAAAAGAAAAAAAAAAACGATCACCGTATTTTACGGGAGTCCCGCTAGTATGCCTTTAATTTCCTTGCGTGTATCACGGTTACAATGCGTCCGATAGCATCGATTATGATATTTAAAATAGATGCACAGAAACGTAGAAGACAAAAATGGAGATAGGGTAACCCTCTTGCAAAAGTGACCCTATCTATCATGTAAACGAAACAGGAAACTCCAACAGAGAACGATGACTCTTCTAGGAGGGTTACCCTCCTTCCGTATAAACAGGGCCTTAGTTCACATACGATGCAGAATTAAACACGAAGTTGATCTCGGGACGCAGTGGTGCAGGCTCCCACGATGAACACTACCTCAACATGACGCTTCTTTCATTCAAAGACAACTTCAAAAGTGCGGTTCGAGGAACTAGGACGTGGTGTACCCACATTACAACCTGAACTCCATTATAATATCATTTTATATGCTACATGATGTAATCTCGAGCAGCGGTTCTATCTTACTGCTATCTTACTAAGGGACACTACTCATTAATAGAAATACGATAATCGCAGATACTCCCTCGCCCTGGATGTTTTACTGATGTTTTGATGCAAACACTTCTTGGAAGTCAAGTGCTGCACGCACAAAAATAATTTATGCTGTCTGCTTGACTGGCCGTAGTACGGAAAAAAATGAACACAAACGAAGAAATGTTTCTAGTTTTCCAGTTTTGAATTCATTCATATGCAGTACAAATAAATAGGCTTCCTGTGCGATGCATTTTAAACTCTGGAGTGCACTGAATCGTTAGTCTTAACATGAAGTGTTGTCTGCCCCGTTGACTGAATGAATGAATGACAAACGAACATTCACTCGATCAGATGCTGTCACGTTAAGGCCCCGTGCACACTAATCCAGATAAATTTGAAAACGGAGGTTTCGCATGAAAGCGCATTGAATGTTTACCGTCCATACTACCGTTTTCGAGTCGTTTTTGCTGTCCACACTAAAACTTGTTTTCAAAAATATCCGTTTTCGGTCACCGAAACGCGTCTTTGTGGGACGGGAGGCCAAAACGGATAAATAAACATCCGTTTTAAAATTTATCCGTATTAGTGTGGACCCGGTCTAAGAAATCCCTCGCTTTGCTCGGGGGATAAAGGTAGACTGCACTCTTCATGTAACTTATAAATGATACACAGCCACTAACTGAAAGTCAATTTACAAGTATTCGTGATTTATCCTTCATGCACAGTCAATGATGAGCTGTTCGGCAAGTGGACATGTTTATAATACAATCAGAGAAAGCACACTTTCCGAACTAAGTACCTTGACAGTTTAATTTTTACTTTATGGATGTCGCTTGTAAATAATTATTCTTTTATAAAGCTTTGGAGTGTTCGCGTTGTTACATTTAAAATAGACGCGATGAATTTGAGTAACACCAGACGCTCGCTCACAATGCTCGCGGTATAACACCTTGTTCAATTGTATTCAGGAAATAGTTAGAAGTCGATAATAAGATGTGTTCAAATAGGAACTCAAACAAGTGACTTACCTTAAAGTCCACCAAGGGTCTTTTATTGACGAATCTGTCAACCAAATGCCTCTCCAGAGCAAGCCAGTTGTACTGGACAAAAGTGCCCTTGCCCACCTCCAGCGAGTAGTTACAATGCGCGAGTATCAAAGGCACCAGGTCCCTCTCGGGGTGGAAGGCGACCAGATGAGCCGCGGTAACGTCACTTAGTGGTATGTGTGCTAAATCACTGTGTTCATAACCAATGAAAACATCCTGAATTTATTATTACAACCATAAGGTTCGACGTTTGATATTAAGATACTAACCAAAACAGACTGTTCCCATTTTTAACTCGTGAATGCGAAAGCAATGAACGGCTTAGAGCAGTTGGGGGAGGGGGGGGGGGGGGGGGGGGGGGTGGTTATTACAATGGATTGTAATAGCTGTTATTACAGATGTCAGCGGTTTGACATACAAACGAGGAGAATGGGTCATTTCAGCATTGTACTGACCCGAAAGACTCGTTTGCATGCTTCGAAAAACAAAAGAATATTGGACCGCAGGGTCAACTGCAATAACAGCTATTTTCCGGTGTTTTTTTTTTTTAATTCTGTTGACCGGTGCATAAGTGCTCCGCAGGCGACCACATGGTATATAGAAATGATATGTACAGAGGGAACTAATAATCAAAGGAAAAATATAAATAACGAAACAGAACCTTGCTTTCGTCAGAAATCGAACCATGACCTCACGATCCTAAAATCGAACCACTGCCTAAATCCGCCAGCGGCTTATAACGGGTAGCAAGAAAATGTTTTTGAATCCACATAGATCTTAGCATTTCTCAATCACGAGTTGGCTCACAGAAGCACTTGTTCATCATTGGTTGCTACCTTCATTTATGGTGTGATTAGAAATAACAACTGATTTTGTTCTTTGAAAAAATAAAAATAAAATAAATACTAACACGCCAAAACACAACGTTCTCAGATGACGAAATCCTTCGGCTAAAACCTATTCTTTGTCATTCACGTCAATCTGACATTTTCCAAGTAAAAAATGCAGAACAACGGCCAGAGATTAGGCAAGTAATATTAACCAGAAATACGATAATCCTAGATACCCCCTCGCTCTGGCATGGATGTTTTACTGAAGTTTTGACGCAAAAAATTCTTAGAAGACAACTCTGCAGGCAAAAAAATAAAAACAATAATATATTCTCGCGTTTAAAAAATATCCGTGTGACGTCGTACGCATTTCTCACTGTGTGATTGTACTCGAAATACGTCGACGTGCCAAAATAATTTATGCAGTCTGCCTAATCGGCCGTAGTACGAAAAATTAATGAACAGAAACGTACACAATGTTCCCGGAAAATGCTACTTCGCGAGGTTTTGTTCAAGTTTTCTCTTTTTCAATTAATTTTCACAAATGCAGTAGCGTGTGTTTCTAGCTTTTTAGTTGAATTCATTTCATGTACAGTATAAATATATAATGTTCCTGTGCGATTTGTTTCTTTTTACTCTGGAATGCACTTAACCGTGGCATTGTTCTAGGTGATTATATTTAATTATTGAGACTACGTAGTTTTGCATGTGCTTGCAAATGTCTAAATTTCTCCCAAAATCAAAGCAAAACCTGAAGTTACTACATATTGTACACAGGCTTCGAATCTAGTCATCCTTTAAAGGAGTTGTCAACAATTCTCGTTAAAAGAAAAAAAGAAGTAATCTGACAATTGCACTGTTGTCTTTTCTGAGTTGTTGTTTGCTACGCCCGCTTTAACTTCTGAAATGGTCCGATTCGCTTTCATGCTCTGTTGACTTTGTGGAGTTGATCTCTGCAATAGCATCATTTCATGATTGTTGTCCCTTATCCCCGAGCGAAGCGAGGGTAATAATCACATAATAATGCAGTAGTATCACATTATTTGGAGACTCCAAGCGGGTCGCCATCCCGAAATTTAATGTTCGTCAGTTTGTCTGTTTGTTTGGCGTACGACCTTTTAGGCCAGGTGCCTAAAGAATGACGTGCCTAGGAATGACTTACCTAAGCAATGACGTAATAATAATTATCGATTAGCGTCTCCGCGGTTAATTTTACTGACAACAATTGTACGTAACTACGTTCACGAAAATGAATTTGAAAACTGGAAAACCTGAAACAGCAGTCTCGCGAAGCTCGTCTTCAAAAGAGAAGGGAACAGGCACGGGCAAGGCGAAATCGTGAAATAGTCGAACAGCGCCAAATACGTCTAGAGAAAAGACGACAATCATGTTATGACGGACAGCATCATGAACAGAAGCGTGCCGAAGAAACGACTCCGAAAAGAGAACAGCGCTTGAAAGCAAGTCGGGAGCTTCAGAAGCAAACGCGGGCCGAAGAAAATACTCCGCAGAGAGAACAGCGTTTGAAAGCAAGTCGGGAGCTTCAGAAGCAAACGCGGGCCGAAGAAATACTCCGCAAAGAGAACAGCGCTTGAAAGCAAGTCGGGAGCGTCAGAAGCAAACGCCGGCCGAAGAAAATACTCCGCAAAGAGAACAGCGCTTGAAAGCAAGTCGGGAGCGTCAGAAGCAAATGCGGGCCGAAGAAAATACTCCACAAAGAGAACAGCGCTTGAAAGCAGATCGGGAGCTTCACAAGCAAACGCGGGCCAAAGAAAATACTCCGCAAAGAGAGCAGCGCTTGAAAGCAAGTCGTGAGCGTCAGAAGCAAACGCGGAACGAAGAAAATACTCCGCAAAGAGAACAGCGCTTGAAAGCAAATCGGGAGCTTCAGACGCCGCTTTGTGTTAAATTCAGATAGTTATTCAGAAAGGACAAGCAACAAAGGTCAGTCAGTGGAAATCGAACAATCACCGTGACAAATATATTCTATCCCTCTTCAAGAATGTATTAAAATCTGCATGCTGATCATTTATCAAGTATTGTTTTAATACTCTTCTGTTGCCAGTTTCGGCTACCGTATTCGCTCAGAGCAATCGGATCTTAGAGTCTTGAATGATTTAGTTAGATGTCTTATTTTTTTTCTTTCAAGACTAAAATGCTGTAATCTGACACGCGGTGATTGCAGCGAGAATCGTCCACAAGCCCTTTGAAGTATGACTAGGTCTGAAGCCCGTGTATAATTTGAAGTAAACAGTTCATGTTTTGCTTTGATTCTGTTTTGTTCACATACAAAACAATTCGAGGTCATTAAATATGCATGCATGAGTCTAGTGCATGCAGTCCAGAGTAAAAAAAATCGCACAGGAAGCCTATTTAATTGTACTGCCTATGAATTCAAAATTGGAAAATCAGTGTTCCTTTTCCCCCGTACTACGGCGGTCGACTATTAAACTTCAAATTTAAGTATTAAATTTTGAGAACGTGCTTGGCAGACTGTATGAATTAATTTGACGTGCCGACCGTGGGAAATACGTACGGCGTCACGCAATCGACACTTTTTTCAACGCAAAAGTATAACACACCATTCTCTCCTTCCTTTGCGTGTAGCACTTGACTTCGAAGAAAATACTGCGTCAACATTTCGGTAAAACAAAGGCTGCCCTTTTTGAGCAGTACGAAAGTAAAAGTCCAATCAATGGCAGAGCGAGGGGGTATCTGCGATTATCATATTTCTAGTATAAGGAATAAATTCCCTGACAAGGAGTAAAATAGTTTCCTGTTGCTCTTTACATGAGGTGTTTTCTGCCCCATGATAGACGAACATTCACCTGATGGCATAGCGTCGTGTTTAGTAACCTCTCGTAAAGCCCAGGGGATAAAAATTTTAACGTGTACATACTTCATAAAAAATGATAAATGCTATAATACATTCAAAGCATCTGAAATAACCCAAACTTAACAAAAATAGTGGCTCTGAAGCACACAGTGCATTACATACTTAACTTTGCCACCCGACTGGTTTTGGTAAAATTCTGTGAACCAGTTGTGAAGTGACGTTAGGAAGAACACCAGGGCGGTGGAACAAATGCCCAGTCCCACTGGAGTCGGCAGTAACACGGCCAGGGGAACGTTGTTATCAAATGGCATGCCACACAAATCGCTTGGAACACGAAGGCGCCCTGGATAAGAAAAGGATCCGATCACAGAGACAACAAAAACAGAACAGCGAAGAAAGTTCCTAAGGATAAAACTGCAAATTCTTGTAGGTTGTTTTGCCCCCGCTTCAAACCGAAGACATCAAATGGAAATACCCACCTCAGACTGTCTACTGAACTCGTTGACTTTTAGGTGGTTTATTCGTGCCTCAATCGAGGATTTAAACATACAGTTTGTACGGTTCCCTCTATATCAACACATTTTATCAATAAAATAGTCGTTTTAATATAAAATCAATTGTTAAAATAATACATTTCTAATCCAACATTGTTTACTTTTTTTTAGATAAAAGTTCACATTACACAAAGAAATTCAGTTTCTATTTTGGTTGTGCGTTTATTTGCTATGAAAACTGTATGATACAAAAGCTTGCTTCATTAGGTTTTTTCGTTAAGGAATATTTTTTTATCATTTTTTTTTTCTATTCCAGAAATGGGAAATCTTTTCCCTTGACAACGCCCGAGCTCAAATCCATGTAGTTCTACCAAATAACACCCATCCTTAGACATATTCTTGTTTCCCTGGATGTCTAGCTAGCACCACTCACCCTGATTTTCAAGGTCCACTCGTACTAAATTCCAGGCTGACTTAAAACTGGCTATGAAAGGTGCAAACTCTTTTCTAAGAGGACCTGCATAAAAGAAAAAAAAAAACCTTTGTCGTCTGTTTCTTTTTAATACAACGTAAACCTCCTCTGCCATCTTTTATCTTATTGTCGTATTATTTATACGTAATATCATACTTACATACGTAATATCATATTATACCTTGTAGTAGTTAGCGGTTTTAATTAGAAGATTAAATTCATCATTTATTACTTTTCATGATCCATGCAATGTTTTATTTGCAGGTTGTTTTGTGCTGTATAGTGCCCCCAACTAGCAACGGTGCTAAAAGATTCCTGTCACCTTAATAACGTTATTCATTCATTCATTCATTCATTCATTCATTATTTTGAAAATGCAAATATTTTCTTGCGGTCAGTTCATCTAACGTCCTCACGAAAAAGATGAAAACGACTTTGTTGCTGGGTTCTAAGACTTGCAGGCCAGAAGATGCTTTTTTAGCAGATTTTTCTTGTATTCGTGTGACGCAACACTTTCATTCCGTTTTCAATGAAACGAAAACATAAAGGTGTGTGTGTGTGGACGGGGCCTGAGTATAAAAAAGGCTTAATTTGCCTTGACATCTGAATTTAAGCTCGACCATGCTTACCGCTCATACGCTTCAGAAAATCGGTTACAGTTAACTGTCTAGCTTCTTTCCGGTCAATTCGTCTGTGAAACCTTTCCTTTATCAGTCGCTGTAGATGCACGATGTCAGGAAGAAAGCGAAGAGCTTGCAGGTGATGCTCCTGTAACCAAATTACAAATTAGAACCTGACAAAAATGACGTTGGATGATACTTACTAAAAAAAAAAGGATAAACCCTAACAGGCAGACTAATCTAAAACAACAGCAAAACAAGTCATCACTTCTCTTTACTGTGTCATATGAGCTGATATTAAAAAGTCATCCATTCGACTCAGCAGCACCTACTACTGTTTCTTACCTGCGAGAGAAACATTGCTAACAGCGGGAAACTGGTAGTGTCAACTGAGGCTACTTCTTCCTGGAATGTATTCTTGAGGTGCTCTATGGTGACTTGCACACGATATCTCCACAGTAAGGGCTCAGTGGGACGGAAATGCCTGGGAATGATCTCCGGGGCACCTTCTAGTTCATAGAGTTGGCGCATCAGAGGATCATTTCCTTCAAGGATAAAATTGTACGTGAGGTTAGCTTCACAGCAAAATAATATCGATGCGTTAACAGCACACACACACAAGTATGAACTTCTTTCAAGTGTCAGTTTTAGGCAACAACAGATATTTTTTTTCTGGGTAACAGGCAAAAAAGAAACAGACTCGACGGTTACTCAAACAGCTGAACATCCAGTCACACAAGATTGAAGTAACAGCCACTTGTTTTTCAGATACATAGTACTTACGTGTCTCAGAAAGACTCACCAAGGCGATTATCGGAAATCAGCAATTTGACACACTGTTGTACTCTTGTTTCTAAGCCCTGGCATAACAAAATACAAAGGACAGATAAACAATACTCTTACTCTCTCTCTCTCTCTCTCTCTCTCTCTCTCTCTCTCTCTCTAGAATATATTGATAACGAAATCGAGAGAAGATATTACACAAAATTCAGAATTAGCAATCATATATTAATGATAGAAACTGGACGATACATCAATACAAGCAAAGAAAATAGAAAATGTCCAGTCTGCGATCTGGACGAAATCGAAAACGAATATCATTTAATCTCATCATGCAAATTTTATGAAGTATCTCGAGCTATCCTCCTCAAGAATCTTAGAAATTTAGCAAACATTGAACCCTCCTCAAATCTCAATAATGACTTTATACTAGAAATCATGAAGTCCAAAGACCCAATTATTATCAGATTAATAGCAAAGTTTTTATCTTCGTGTTTCTATTTACGTGATTACAAACTTCAACATAATTAGTCAGCTATGAATATATATATTATATCTTATACCTTGTTATTGTTATAGAAATAGGCTTTAGCAATACCCGATTGTAAAAGCATGAAGGTCATGCCAATAAAGCTCTTGTCACTCACTCTCTCTCTCTCTCTCTCTGTTAGTCTTGTTTTAATCACTCTGGTTTTCATGGAAGTCTAAGAAACTCCGTGCACAAGTACAGTCGCTATACTTTTGTCTATATATAAACGTCTACGGTGCCTACATTTTGAACTTGTGCCTTTCTGATTACATACTTTCATGATTAACGCGGTTTTGTTTGAATTTAAAACCAAAATCCTTCACAGAATGCACTTAACATGTGTATACACATATACCTATTAAAAGCTCAAAATTTCAGCAAACGGCATGTATGTATATACAGGTTATGTAGGTTGTGTGTATATGTGTGTGTGTGGGTGTGTGTGGGTGTGCGTGTGTGTGTGTGTATGTTTAGTAAAAATCAACTAGCGGTCTAATGCTAATCCTGCAATCTGATTGGCTACGCTACTCGCTGTCTATCAGCCGATAGACGTCGAGTTGCGAAAAACCGGTTTTACAGCCACTTCACGTTTTTGCGAAGTTTCTGATAAGGATTCACAGACGAATGCAATCCCGGAGAATATGCTACGAAAGATAAAGCGAAGACTTATCAACGGTAAGAAGATAAGAAACGGATTTGAAAATTGAATTTCCATGCACAACTTACCGGCGCGAATTCAAAACAGCAAACAGAATTTTCTCACAAGTTTTGGTTTCCACACTTTTTTGACTGATACAGTGTATCAGTCCAAGGGCAAACTAAACAGCTTTCTGAAGGTTATATAAGCTTCATAGCGGCAAAATGGCAATAGTTGTAGAGGTTTCCGTTGAAAGCAATTCGTGTAGGAGGTTGTGCGATTTCATTTGTTCATGGTTCTAAATGATTTGCCGGGGATTTGACTTCGCCAAAACAAATAGAAGTTATATATATATATATATATATATATATATATATATATATATATATATATATATATACAGTCAATCCCAAAAAGGTTGTCCAGTCCAAATATACAAATATATCTAACACGTGACCACATAAAACTATCGTGTTTTGAATTGGAAATACTCCAAATTCTCTTGGTTTTACCATTTAAATGATTGGCAACCATAAAATGTATGTCCATAGAATGTATTTCTTCGTCGTTATACGATGTTTCTCAGTGGTCACGTGATAGATATTTTTGCCTAAATATATATTTCAACTGGACAACCTTTTCGGGATTGACCGTATATATATTACGAGTTGCGGTATTTTACGAGTTGCTCGTATTTTTTCCGAGCCCCGCCGCGGGGCGAGGAAAAGTGCGAGTAACAAGTAAAATGCCGGCCCGTATTACGCGCTAAACCATCGAATGAGGGATTTATTATATGACTGTGACGTAGTTTTACCTTTATATAAAATATATTTCAGCAAACATAAGACAGAGACTTCGAGCAAAACTGTTTTCATTCAATTCCAGGCAAAATGTACGCACACTCATTTACAATAGGATTCACTTACAGCTTCCAATCCGGTCATCGATTTAAAAATCTTGACAGAGAAAATTAAAGTTATGCCACCAAATGATCGAAGTTCAATTCAGATTAAATGTGCTGAGATAAATGCACTGGAGACAAAAATGCTTGCTTCGACAGAATAAATATCCAGCGAACAAGCGTGCTTCGAGCGGTTGAAATCGATCGCTTCGCTTAAACTTTTAACCATTTTTGTTCTTCAATAGCAAGCAGCTTTGTACTGAAAACAGGGTTTTTATTTTCTCGGAGTAGTTAAGGAATAAACACAAGAACAGAGCCAGCGAATGTGTACGTTGAAGGGTCTGAAACTTTCATAACACAACTAGGATTTTTACCGCCGACACGTTGTCAAGTTATAGATTATTAACTCACCGATTTCCTGCCTGGTTGTAGAAAGTTTATAAGACCCCTTCCAGCAAAGGAACCACTCAAAACAGTGTTCGTACACGGCGAAAATCATTTTGCAGTGTTTACAGTGACGGCATCGTGCGGAAAACTTTACGGAGTCAGAACTGCCGTTTGTCCATGGCGATTATTCGCTTTCCACCAATTGAACTGTTCTTTCCCTTCCTTCAAAAAATTATCCAGTAACAGTTTCTTTCGATGGAAGAGTCTTGTATCTGAAAAGTCATAGACTTTTGTTGCACCGTTTTACCTTGCACTCAGAAAAAACTTTGATTCATTTGTGATACACGCGCGTCTAAACCGGTCAAACCGGTTTTCTACAGTGTAATACGGATTTGAAGTGTGTAATACGCTCCCGTACCGGCACTCTGTTGCGACCTTATATGGTAAAACTACGTCACAGTCATACAAAATATATATATAATTAATAAATTATATAATATATATTTATTATATATATGTGGACTGTGACGTAGTTTTACCATATAAGGTCGCAACAGAGTGCCGGTACAGGAGCGTATTACACACTTTAGATCCGTATCACACTGTAGAAAACCGGTTTGACCGGTTTAGACGCGCGCGCATCACAAATAAAATCAAAGATTTTTCTGAGTGCAAGGTAAAACAGTGCAACGAAAGTCTATGACTTTTCAGATACAAGACTCTTCCATCGAAAGAAACTGTTACTGGATAATTTTTTGAAGGAAGGGAAAGAACAGTTCAATTGGTGGAAAGCGAATAATCGCCATGGACAAACGGCAGTTCTGACTCCGTAAAGTTTTCCGCACGATGCCGTCACTGTAAACACTGCAAAATGATTTTCGCCGTGTACGAACACTGTTTTGAGTGGTTCCTTTGCTGGAAGGGGTCTTAAACTTTCTACAACCAGGCAGGAAATCGGTGAGTTGTTAATAATCTATAACTTGACAACGTGTCGGCGGTAAAAATCCTAGTTGTGTTATGAAAGTTTCAGACCCTTCAACGTACACATTCGCTGGCTCTGTTCTTGTGTTTATTCCTTAACATCCCCGAGAAAATAAGAACCCTGTTTTGAGTACAAAGCTGCTTGCTATTGAAGAACAAAAGTGGTTAAAAGTTTAAGCGAAGTGATCGATTTTAACTGCTCAAAGTACGTTTGTTCGCTGAATATTTATTCTGTCGAAGCAAGCATTTTTGTCTCCAGTGCATTTATCTCAGCATATTTAATCTGAATTGAACTTCGATCATTTGGTGGCATAACTTCTTTAATTTTCTCTGTCAAGATTTTTAAATCGATGACCGGATTGGAAACTGTAAGTGAATCTTTGTGTAAACGAGTGTGCGCACATTTTGCCTGGGATTGAAATGAAAACAGTTTTTCTTGAAGTCTCTGTCTTATGTTTGCTGAAATATATTTTATATAAAGGTGAAACAGTCATATAATAAATCCCTCATTCGATGGTTTAGCGCGTAATACGGGCCGGTATTTTACGAGTTGCTCGTATTTTTCCGAGCCCCGCGGCGTTTGCTGTTAAATATATATGTTAGTCTGTAAATCTGTACCGAAATCACTGGGGACACAAAAGCAGCTGCGAATGAAGTCTCCCACTGCTTCCTGTTTTCCTTTCGTCCCAAATCTGAGTTTGTAGAAGCTGGCTCTGAAAAACATACAAGCACTAGCCTTACTAAATGAGAGAATTTCCAACAAATACCGTAAATTTAAAAGAAAGATAGGAGTTTCCAAGAATGCAATAAATGTGAATAAATTTTAAGAAAACGGATAACTTCCAAGAACATTGAAAATCTCCTTGATCTCTAACAATTTCCAAGAATGGTGAGAACCCCAGAATATTCACGAATGCCACAAGAGACCAAACTTTCAAGTGAGAGTTTGAACAATTACCAGTTATAGACAAAAAGACAACTCAGGGCCTGTTAACAAGGTGATAAAGTTACTCTAGCGCTAAGGTAACCCGGGTACCAAGGTCAAAGTTAGCCTGGGTTTACAAGCAAAATGAAACAGCTAGGGTAAACCCGGGTACCCGGGTCAACTTTTATTTACATCACTTTCAGATTTAACACTTCTATTCGTCTTTGTCTGTCTTGGCCGAATTTGGTTCTCGATTTCACCAAGGTTTGGCTAGTACAAATCTTAAGATACTAAAAGTAATCAATTTATCGGCTGAACTCGGTAAAAACTTTGTATAAAATTATTGCAAATCCACCTGGAAATAAACAACCTTCAACTTGCATTTAGCTTTGCTTTCGCATAAAAACTTCGAAAACTCTTCTATCAGGTTATTCCACCTTTTACGCACCAATTCATGCACCTTCTGTAGCGGCGAGAATATTTCCATATTTCCACGATTAGGCTGATTGTAAATTCAAGCGAAGGATTAAAACATAACAGGTCCTGTGACGGCGAAATATTTTGTTTTTCATTGACAAGGACAGAAGATTATATATTTGGAAGTATTTTACACGTTGTAAACATGCCACCATTTTAATCGTTTGTTATCGATGGGTCGAGCGATCTGATTGCCAGCCTGCACAACAGGCGCGCGATTATAGGGAGGCGAGCTGAGAAATACAAAACAAAGCGCCTGTTATCATCACACTTTGCGTTCGGTCCAGCCCACTTATTCGTCAAAAACTCAAATCGAAATGCACCAATCGGAAACGCACGGGAAATGACGTTATTAGCTGTCAACACGTCAAATCAACGTGTACACGCATGAGTTGTCAAAATGAAAATGTTGTTGTCAAGTGTCCACCGGGAAAACTCCTACAAAAAATATCCGCGGGAAAGTAGAAAACCAAAAACTACTGTTGACTACCCCTTGCAGAACTTGTATTCTTCTAATTATTAATTTTTTCTCTGTTCGCTTCACCATTTGTGCGCGCTCCCCGTTTGTTTGAACGTTGTCGTCACCAGGCTACCTTAGAGGCAGGGTAACCCTATATCCTTTAAACAGGCCCTTAGAGTACAGCTACTATCAAGCAACTTACGCCTGGCGGCATACGCAATTCCTGAAATAACCATGTGAACAATGAGCGATGATTCATCAACACTTCGACCAAGGGACCTGGCTAAATTCTCTGCGTCACATTGAAGATGTTCCCATAAGAACGGTAACAGGTTTCCAGGAGGCACTGCAGGCTGGATCAATTGGGCAATTTCCTGCAAAATACAATCGATTATAATCAGATGACGACAATCTTGCATACAAGCACGCAATATTACTATCGTCAAGGGTTTCCGCTCAAAGGACGTGAATGTGAAACATTTATTTACCCAAACGCATCACTTTAATGTTCTATTTAAGTAGAAATCGCCGGAAACTAAATAATTGCTATTGTGAATAAAAATTGCTACTGACGTGCTAGTCCCTTCGTTTACTTTAATATGCACAAAGCTCGCACTTATACGTGCATTTAAACGAGTTGGAAATGTGTGGGTACGTGAAGAAATGCTTCCCATGTCTTGGCAACAAACCTGTGGGTATTTAATAGCTCCCATGACCATGGCCGAGTGCATGAGCAGGCGTAAAATGCTGACCGCAACCGAAGACAAGTCCCGTTCGGGGGCGCATGCTTTTGGTCGGGACTGCGGGTTTCCCAATACGTGACCAGTACTGGTACGGTCAATTCTACATTACAGGAAGAAAAAAAAAATTACAGGATATAACTTTTGTGGCTTTTTTAGTGTGTGGTATGCTTTATACAATTCACAAAACAGTGGAAGCACAAATAGAAATGTTGCATCTAAGCGTACCGAAAATATACCTGTATCGGTTGCAGAAATAGTTATCACTGTCGTAAAAGAAGTATGTGCGTGTATTACTGGTGTTCTACTTCTAAGGCCCCATCAAGCAATGTATGCACTCGTACGACACTAGGGTCAAAAAAAAAAAAAAAAAAAAACTTTGATTGCCACACCTTAAGCTGGAAGTTGCCAGGAGGCTTTTTTATTATCTAGAAGCAGAGCCTACAACAACGCGGAAACTTAAAGGGATTAAGAACTAAATACACTTTTGTCCTTTTGACAACCTTAGACTAGTTTTAGTCACTTTAAGTCTTTTTATAAGTCATTGTCATTTTACCGTTACAATCTGTATATAATAATACGCTAAGAGTCCGTCCTGTGCTCGTAACGCTTTTTCCCAGGCCTCCTCATCATAACAAAATCCATACCGGCCGCCACATCGACCTAAATTAAGGGTGCGTTCGATTGACCGTAATGCGGAATAGGAATTGTTAAATGATCCAAAGTTTTGCTTGTTCTGGGGAATTCGTTTTCATGATTGTTTTTAAAACCTTCACGCTGACATTTCGAACAGCTCCCATTACATCTCAACATAATTCAGCTCCAAAGCAAAATATTTTGTCAATCAGTATCGCTATTCTTATTCCGGAATAGACTAAACCGAACGCTCGTATAACTATTGGCCTTGTATTTCCGATTTTTAAACAAACTGTGGTCGGTATGAGTTTGAAAAGATAATTTGTGCGGTCAGGTGACTGGATGTCGGGCTGATCTGCCGCATGTTTGAAAAACGGGGAGATTTTATGTCGATCGATAGGTGATTCGTCGAGTGGTACACGCACTACAAATGAGTTTGTACTTTGACAAACGAATAAAATTCGTATCTCCGCGCGGCCATGTAATATCCTCGCGCGGTGTGAAAAGCTGATGTCAGTAAAGGTGATGCTAAAAGCAAGCTGGTTGACGAGCTGGTCGGCCGAGTCGCCACATAAATACAGAGGTTTAACACAATAATGAGTCATGTGACGTCAGTGTTGCGCGAAAAATCGACTGCGAGGGTGTTACACGAAGCAACTCCAACAAAATTCGAGCAACATTGTTGCATGCGTTTGAAGGCCGTTCAAAAACTTTTAACAATGTTGCGCGAAAAATCGTCATAGTGTAACATGGCGCGCCGGACGATTTTTAGCGCAATCTTCGTTGCGGCAACATGTTAAAAGTTTTTGAACGGCCTTCAAACGCATGCAACAATGTTGCTCGAATTTTGTTGGAGTTGCTTCGTGTAACACCCTCGCAGTCGATTTTTCGCGCAACACTGACGTCACATGACTCATTATTGTGTTAAACCTCTGTACTTATGTGGCGACTCGGCCGACCAGCTCGTCGACCAGATTGCTTTTTGCCATCAGGAAATATCGAGCGAGAGTTCATCTTTTACGTTTAATTCTCTGGCTAACTGGTGATAAACCCCCTTTTCTTCTCTCCTCTTCATCCATTCCCTCGTCCAAACGATTCTTTTTCGTGTTCGCGTCTCGTAATCTTCAAAACTATCAATTAATTACAACATTCGCACAAAGTTCTGCTTTTGGTAAAGGCTGTCATGTTTTTGGAGAAGGAGCCTGGGCGCTAGCTGGATGTTACGCGAAAAATTGTGTCGTGTAGCATGCCGTTGCCGCAACAATATTGCGCTAAAAGTTGTCTTGTGTAACATGCATTAAAAATCGTCGCTAAAAATCGTCTCGTGTAGCATCACCTTTACCTCTCTCCGAACGTAACCGGTAAAAATTTCAAGGCGAAATTCTGACATCTCTTCTTATGCACAATCGACTTCGACTCTTATTTCTAGTCAGAGGCCACGATCAATCCAGCTTTCGCTTCAATACTTGTGTGTTTTCTTGTATTAACTGAATACGTTTCTTCTATCAGGCTTTCGAGTATTCGTGCTTTGTAACAAATATAAAATTGAAAGCGAGGAATGTAACACGAGACATGTTTAAAATATTATTGCGGTTTTGTTCACAGTGTGTTCAGTCCATTTGTGACTGCAAACTTAATACTCAGGATTATTTCGGTGTATATTTCATTTCTGGTATACAATGACCATTGCGAAACAAAGGCTACATGATCGAATGAAAGAAACATTTCAACAGGCAATGTAGATAAGCAGAAGAATTTTATGAGGCAACAGATGTCATGTACAGAGTGAAGCATAAATCGCCAATTTTTTGCGGCTAAAGCTCATCGTAGCTTTGGTTTCCGTTTTCGGCCTGTTTTATTCCCAGAAGTATTTCGTGTCGCCACAGAAAGTTTCGTCGGGACTAAATATTTAGCGGCGAGGGAGATATTTGCAATCCCCCAGCGGTATCCATCAAACATCTGTTTACGGCTATTCTCAAAGCTTTCGCGGTGAACTAAAGAACGCAAGCCAAAATCGTTCCCTAACATCCAGTTTATCAGTGCGTGTTCGGCACAAACCCAAACGGTGTTGAGTTTGGATTAAATGCAGTTAACTTTTACACACAAGTACCGAGCAATTCATAGCCACATTCGAGTTGTTTAACGAAGTCAATTACGTCATTGCATATCACGTGATAATCTGAACCAATCACCGTGTGCTGATTCTCGACCGACAAAAAAAGTAAAAAAATAAAAAATCAATTGCAGTCCTAAGCTCGCGCTGGGCCCCAGGCCCCTGCGAGCAATAAAAAAAGAGATTTCATGAAAAGTAGCGCAATGCGGCTGTATTTTACAAGTCGGTTATATTTTTCTCGCCTGTAGCAACTTCGATAAAATAATAGCGACTTGCAAAAAATACTCCGCCGTATTGCACTGAATCCTTCCTGTGTAAAAGCTTCTTTCTATAAACACCTTTCTAAGCGTTGGTGTGAACGTGTAAATGGACTATAGGACAGTGCACCAAACACTTTAGTGAAGTTTTACAAATATTTGAGTAGGTGTTTGTATATATATATACAGTCAATCCCGAAAAGGTTGTCCAGTCTGAATATATAAATATACAAATATATGTCACGTGACGACCTAAAACTATCGTGTTTTAAACTGGAAATGCTCCAAATGCTCTTAGTTTTATCATTCTAATGACTAGCAATCATAAAATTATATAAACATGCTTACTTCATGTATTTCTTTGTCGTTATACCGTGTTTTTCAGTGGTCACGTGATAGATATATTTGCCTAAATATATATTTCAACTGGACAACCTTTTTGGGATTGACTGTATATATATATATATATATATATATATATATATATATATATATATATATATATATATATATATATATATATATATGTAATTCTAGTCGTTGTTTTCTGAGCCGAGAAACATTGAAGCTGGAAGAGGTATTTTAAATATAGTTTGCGGGGAGATCTTAGATACTGCATTACATAATGTCGTCTTGAAAAGAACAAATTGGACAAACGAGATGTGTCAACAGTTTCATTTTCGTCGAGTCATTTTCGTCGAATCGACAAAGAGCCAGTTCTCGCCTTCACCTCGCTTATGAATTATGGATAGGACTTCTTATTGTGACCAGTGGTGGTACAGTTCGCATACAAGTTGCGTTTCCCGATAGAGGTAATCATTGCCTGTTGTTGCAAGTCGATACCGTAGACCTTGGACCCGAATTACACGGCGAGGCTGGCGAGAAAATACATCAACGGCTTCCGTGTTGAAAGCCGACAAGATCTCGTTTTACTTTTGAGATTGACAGGGGTTATTGAACTGCTCTCAGAAATATTGATCTGGCTGGAAACACTATGGCCTGATAATCGAACTGTGATGTGTGGTCTGACATTTTGTGAAACGGAAAACTGTGTTGTGTTGCGGCAATTTCAGTTGTTTTTCTGAAAAAAAAAAAAAAAGCTCGTCCCCGTGCTCGATTTTAAATATAGGAAAGTAAGCCAGGTTACTTTAAATTATTTTTATTTCTTTGCTTATTAATCTCTGGAAGTGATGTAAATACCAGCTGTGTACAGGGTGATTTTTATACTAAAAGCGAAAAAAAAAAAAAAAAAAAATGAAAAAAAAAATGAAAAGAAAAGAAAAGAATTAACGGCAGCGAATCGAGAAAACATGTTTTTTCTTTAGCAACGTCCAATACGGTCTTTTGTATGTTACTAAAGGGTTATTTGAACGTTACTATGCTGTATCTGTACGGTACTAAGGGAGTTGCATAATAAAAGCCCAAAGTAGGCTGCCTTACCTCTGGGCTCGCTGATTTTCTTTAGCCAAATCGTACTTTGCACCACCTATTGGCAAGTTGCACTCGTGGCAAATTCCTGTTACCACAGGCCGGCCACACTTTTTATTGCATCAAAAAAACAAGACGATTAGAATTAAAAGGTTAGGATGTCTACTTTCCGCAAACATTCAATTTAAAAACATTCCCAGAAAAAAAAGAAGGAAAACACAGAAACACCAATTTGCAGAAGGATAAATCAATATCGGTTAGTACTTACATCTCCAATGTAGTATGGATGTCCCTTTGGACATTCTACAAACAAAAAGCAAGTTAGAATGTTGGGACTTCACTGTGTCAGTACTGACTGTATTCTGTTTAAGACACAGTTGTACTCTGCAGCAAAAAAATTGGCCGTAAGTTTGGAAGTGTAATTTTCTGCGATCGGTCGGCCGTTGCAGACAGTGTACAGTGAAGCAACTCGCTATCGCTCACTGTTCCACTTGCAAATTTGAACATTTTATGACGTCATGTTTGTGATCAATAAGAGTACAGACAACGGCAAACTTTCCGCAATTTGTTAAATCGACGGTGTTATCATGAGGTGTTGGAAGATAAAAGCAAACAGACCGGGACAGGTTGAAATATGATAAAATACCCACCATACCACTCCCCCCTCTCTGACATTCCCGCCATTGCTTCTTCAAGGTTGTCATCAGGCATAGCTGGGAAGTACATACCCTGTGCATTCATAAAGTAAATGAAGAGAGTATGAAAAAGACTCAAAATATAAAGACTGCACAAAAATAAAACCCGTGTTCAAAACTGCCCGGTATTTATTCGATACTCTACCATATTTAAAAGTTTATTTTCAACATGACGCATCTAAAAAAAAAAGAACTATATTGCCGTACAAAGTATATTGTTCAGAAATTACTAAAAATGGGTCTGAAGTGAATCACGGCGTGTGACTACAAGCTTTCCAAAGGCTCAATCTTGGACTATGAATTTTCTCTTACTCTCGATCTTCTTATATCATTCTACACGGGATAAAGCACATGATTCTCTATCTATGTTGTATGTGGAACGAGACAAAACCTGTGCTCCGGACTGGTGTGCAACGAGATGTTTTTATTTAAAAGAAACAAGCAAGCATTGCCACAAAGTATTTTGGATAGCCGATATATAGCAGCAAATAATGTGCAGCAATATAACTCCGTGCGCAATTAAAGCAAGCTCGCGAGGAAAATTCTAGGGCTGTTGCTCATCGAATATTGTTGCACTTTTGTGGGCACATTTCTGAAATTCTAACAACCTGATTTCGTTGCTTTTGATTAGTTCCTAATGTTGCATTGCTTACTCTATTACATCACACAAACAATAGCGTACAGTAGTGCCTACGCTTTTTTAAAGCAGTAGACAAAACCTGAACTGATGACAATGACTTCCCAAGTGCATCCATAACTCGATAGACGCACAGCTAAAAGCATGAACCAATTCTTTTATAATACAGGCACACGAATTTACGAGCGAAAAACAAATTTTCATTTCTGATTGAATGCAAAATTCTCTTTCGACGCGCAAAAAGAAAAACAAACTCTCATTGGCTGATTGAAAACACGCCACAACTTATTAACATTTCTGTCATCTAAAAGTTGATGAGAGTCGATGAAAAAGATGTCGTTTAATCGACGAAAACACTGAAAGTACCATTAACCTGGCGTGGTGAAAGCCAGCAGCCTGCGGTGACTTTAGAATTTGTGACGATGTAAATGTTTTGAATGGTACAATTGTTGAAGATGAACCCAGGAAATTCAAGTCGCCGCTTCAAAACAACGTGAGATTCACCTTGAACTATGGCAGACAATGCGGGTCTGCAAAAACAAAGTGATCCGTCGAAGAATGTGAACAATCACCATGACACGAATAAGACAGAAATGTTTGCCGAGCGGACTTGTTTGTCATGGCCAGAAATAGCGGACATTCTGAGCCTGCAACATTGTCAGCGGGCCCCGTTCCACCAAAAACAACTCTGGCGGCTAATGCGAAAGTCGATTATCTCCAGTTGCACAGCCTTTCGTCCCCGGTACTTTATGAAACTAAACCGAAAAGAAGTATTCAGAATCCGGACATAGCGGGCTCCCTACAAAGTATTTCTCACTTCGCGCAGTTCGTCAAACACTCGTCTGATAACAATTTCCTCAGCCGTACCGTATCAGTTTAATTAGGCAGTGGTCGGAATCTGGCAAGAGAAAAAAACTGTGGCGGGAGAGATCAGTAGAAGATTTTAGAAGATCGATCACTGGTGGCAAGAGCGACTTATGAGCTACATAACTGAGGCGTCTTGCTATAAAACAAAAGACAGATCTTCTTAGAGAGTGTCGAGGTTTCCCCGGGAGAGAGTTTGGCCATGAAGTCCAAGGTGCGACCTTTGAGAAGGTAAATTGCGTTGTCCTTAACAAGTCTCTTCTTCCCACTGCAATAATGTTGGGCTCTTTCACGCAAGTTTTTTCTTTCAGTTGTCGGCACCAGTTATGTGCTTGAACATCGGTGTTCAACGACAAAGATTTTGTCTCCAGATTTCTTGGTGATTTGTTATGAATTATCCCCGAACGAAGTGAGGGAAATACTCACGACGCTAATGCAGTAGTATTATCGCCTTATCAGAGACTCCAAGCCTGCCGCCATCTCGAAATCTAATGTTCGTCTGTCAGTCTGTCAGTCTGTCAGTCTGTCAGTCTTGCGTGCGACCTCGTTCCCAGTTCCTATCGCGTCGCTGTAGAACCAATAACAAAGGCCGGATCGATCACGTGTGGCCCTGTAGTTTTACTCGCAATGAGAGAAATTAGATTGAACGAAGCAACTACAGTATATCGTAGCTGTGTTCACGAAAATGGAAAACTTGAAAACCGGAAACTTGAAACACAACAGTCTCGCGAAGCTCGTCTTCAAAAGAGAAGGGAACAGGCACGAGCAAGGCGGAATCGTGAAACGATCGAACAGCGCCAGTTCGTCTCGACAAAAGACGGAACTATGACCGAAAAGAAAACAGCGCATGAATGCCGATCGAAAGCGACATGAAGAGAAGCGGGTAACACAGACAACTCCGCAAAGAGAACAGCGCTTGAAAGCGAATCGAGACCTTCAGGAGAAAAAGCGGGCCGAAGAGAAGACTCCGCAAAGACAACAGCGCATGAATGCCGACCAAAAGCGACATGAACAGAAGCGGGTAACACAGACAACTCCGCAAAGGGAACAGCGCTTGAAAGCAAATCGGGAGCTTCAGACGCCGTTTTGTGTTAAACTCAGATACTTATTTAGAAAGGACAAGCAACAAAGGTTAGTCAGTGGAAATCGAACAATCACCGTGACAAATATATTCTATCCCGTATAGCTTGTAACTCGATCACTTCAAGAATGTATTAAAATCTGTATGCTGATCATTTTCCCTCGAAGTATTGTTTCACTACGCTTCTGTCGCCAGTTTCGGCTACCGTATTCGCTCAGAGCAATCGGAACTTGGAGTCTTGAATGATTTAGTCAGATGTCTTATTTTTCTGTAATCTGACACGCGGTGATTGCAGCGAGAATCGTTCACAAGCCCTTAGAATTAATTGTACTGCCTATGAATTCAAAATTGGAAAATAAGTGTTCCTTTTTTCCCGTACTACGACGGCCGACCAACTTCAAACTTTGAGTATTAAATTTTGAGAACGTGCTTAGCAGACTGTATGAATTAATTTGACGTGCCGACCGTGGGAAATACGTACTTCGTCACGCAATCGATTCTTTTTTCAACGCAAAAATATAACACACACCATTCTTTTTCTCCTTCCTTTGCGTGTAGCACTTGAGTTCGAAGAAAAGATTGAGTCAACATTTCGGTAAAACAAAGGCTACTCTTGTTGGGAGTTACCAAAGTAAAAGTCCCATCAATGGCAGAGTGAGGGGGTATCTGCGATTATCGTATTTCTAGTAAGTGGAATAGGTTTTGTTGAAGAGAACTTTTCTTGCCTAGAAAGGGCATTTATAACACAGATTGGTCATACCACAAGGTTCAAATAAAACTGACTGTGATCTTGAATATCAACTTGATTCCTAATTCGCTGGTTCTTGACAGTTGACTTTGCAATGGCTTTCTCGCGCGCTGAAGCGTGAAAACATAATTTCATTGTTTTTCTTTGACTTATGCGATTCAAGAAAAATTCACTGCCTGACGAGTGAATTCCACGTTAAATTTCACTCGAAAAACCGACGTCGAACTCATCGCTTCGCGATTGCTGAAAAGCTGTTCCGAGATCGTAGTGATTATTGGAAACAGCATGCCTCAAATGAAAAGGCTAAAATGTTTTAAACATGGCGACTGGTGACACGCACGGTCAGTTTTGTAAAACTTGGTGCTGTAGTTTAATTGCAAATTCTATGCTGAAGTTGGAAGAAAGGATGAACAAGTCTTACAATTTAGCGGTATTAAAACAGCTCCTGCTTTGTTGGACAGAGTTTCCTTGTCCGTTCTTGAACAACCGTATTTATGCGCCACAATTCGCGACGTCTCTTTCAAAGCTCCATTAAATTCCCAAAACAAATCCTGAACTCACTTTGAAGGATGGTTTACTCACAAGGCTACACAGTTTGTTTTGAACAACTTGGTCGATCGCCGGGGCCTATCAGAGGGAGCTAGAACCGATCGTGAGTAGCATCGAACCTTGCTTCACTAAGCGTGCGTATCGAGTGATTGTGCGGCTAAATTCACCAAAACACATCTTTACTAGAAATACGATAATCGCAGATGTCCCCTCGCTCAGTAGTGGGTTTTCGGAAAGCGGGATTCTTGTTTATTTTCCGTTCGGAGATTATTTAAATTATTTTTTGCAAACCACGGCTGTGTAGCGACGTCACCAGTCGGCCGCTAAAAATAATCTTTGTCACACGGCAGTCTGGTTTAGTTCAGACAACGTGCACAGTCTGCAATTTTCGTAGACACCAGCTGAACTTCAAAATTCGCTGAGAAAACATTTACACGCAACTACAGAATACTCCCGAGGCTTGAAAGCCAAGCAAAGTCGATCTTGGACACCGAAATTTTTATGAATTTCAAGAAAAGCCGCGATTTCTCCAGCCTATGCTTTATCCTAACCACATACGTGTATGTTTTTTTTTTTGTGTGTGTGTGTGTGTGCCAAATTTAGAACCGTCAAAGCGATTCGCTTGTTTACACGCTTTCGAAGTCTCGGAATCGTGTGAATTTTGGCAGGGATTCAATTTTGAACACAACAACTTTTCAAACTGCGTTTGACGATTTTAAAATCTTTGACAGAAAAAAAAAACCCAAGTCACTAAATAATACAAGGTCCGATTTTATTGAGCGAGCAAACCCGATCACTAAATAATACAAAGTCCGATTGTGTTGAGCGAGTATCTTACGGGGGTCCCGCTAGTAGACATATTGTTTAATTTGGAAAGCAATGGCCGGATATTTTCTACTTTAATAGCCTTCAAAAAGCAGAAGCATTTTAACCCGGTTACATTTTATCCTTGAATACAGTGTACCAACAAACGCGGCGACAAAACTTCACAGACTGTCAGACTGTCAATGAAATTATGCAAACATGTCAGGAATCGGATGACACAATCTTGCACGAAGGCACTCTGAAATAGCTTTGAAAACCAGTGAAAAGATAACAGTATAATCCTACTTGGCCTTCATCACAGTTCCCGGGGCATCAAACGACAAAATATACGGCAATTGTTGAAATACCATAATGATAACACAACCGTCGTTTAACAAAAGTGTATTGTACGTTAATTGATGTAAATTTTCAAAACTCACCGGTTCCTGAAAGCCATAGCTTTAGCTCTCTTCCAGCAAAGGAAAAAAAACCCAAAACACTATTGTTTACGTCTTCAATGATTTCAAAATACACTGTATAGAGCAGTCCTCATACAGTACGAAAATTCCACTTTCCATTGTATTGTGTTGTCATCTTGTCAAACTTAGATTCTGAAAACTGCATTCCTGTTATT
Organism: Plumapathes pennacea; assembly: GCA_964036295.1. Classification (NCBI taxonomy): domain Eukaryota; kingdom Metazoa; phylum Cnidaria; class Anthozoa; order Antipatharia; family Myriopathidae; genus Plumapathes; species Plumapathes pennacea. The sequence continues at coordinate 5,458,151 of OZ038469.1, read as the reverse complement.
GCGAAAGGTGAAATTTGCCACGGTGATTGTTCGATTTCCACCGACTGTATTTTGCTATTCCTTTCTGAAGAAGTGTCTGCGTTTTAACACAATACTGGCGTCTGGGATTGTGTTCAGGTCGACCAGTTGGGCCTTAAAGAATCCGTTTTACGTCTAGTAGAGCTTGCCTCCCATGCACTGGCAAAATATCCGGGCAATTTAAAGCCGTCCGTCGAACTGCTTGGCCTTGTATCTGCATCTTCTTGTACAAAATCACTTCAGTTCGTACTCTACCGCATGTCACCAAGAAAATGGCGGTTTAACGTTAAGCTGCCGATGTAACCTCGCCTGCTGTGGTCGCTCGACGCGGAGGGCCTTGGCACGAGGTCGTATCGCACACACAAACACACAAACACACAAACACACGAACATTAGATTTCGAGATGGCGACACGCTTGGAGTCACCAATAAGGCGATAATACTACTGCATTAGCGTCGTGAATATTTCCCTCACTTCGTTCGGGGATAATCCAAAAACGCAAGAGATACAAAGTGCCGAGGGTTACCAATAAGTTTTTTCAGAAGAATGACCTTTCTCGAAGTAAGAACCGATTGAACAGCTTCGATATTTCAACAACTTCGAGGCAAAATGGTCAGTTACTCTCATCCAGTATGCCGTTTTCAGCTTGTCTGCCATACTGTTGTCTCTTAGACGTGTCTTGCATCTTTACATTGGAAAAACGCAAGAAGTACAAATGGACAGCTACTGATTTTGTGTTAATATTTTCGGTATCGTTGTATTATAAGAGAATCCGGTTGAACAGCCTGCTAATTAGTCTCTAGTTCTAGGTACGATGATTTTTGTGTCCATCTCCATAGTAAAGTCTCTTGTTTAGTTTACACTGAAAGCCAAATAAATTGCAGCCCCTAATGCGCATGCGTGTCCGCTATTTCTGGCCATGTACTCGAGCTGCCAGCAAACTGTATTGTAAACACTGCAAGTATGGCGGCTTTCGGACTGGATGAACGCCATTTCATTTCAAAACTATTGAAGGATTTGAAGGAATTGACGAATATTTATCTTTGCTGTGATGGATTTCACTGTCCATGAGAATTAAGCCGTCGAGAAGTAGGTGAGTTTTGATTCATACAATTTTCTTTGCCGAACGTTGAAATAGATAAATTTTCAGACTTGATTACTGTTTTCCTTTGGGTGGCGGTGTGATGTAGTACACATTTTTTCGGAAAAATAAAGCTACTTTCTTCTGGGTTAAAATGGTCTGGTCTGTTAATTTTTAAACGAGGAAAGCTAGAAAAAGTCGAAAGGAAGCGGCATTTGCTCACTTCATACTATTGAACACGGGCGTGCACAATAAAGTTATGGGGCACGCTCTTCGACCAATCAGAACGTGGCTTATATCGTGACTATATTATAATTACCAGTAGCCAAAGTAAGCGTTCTTATTCATCTTACATTCATTCCAGCAGGGCACTCCATCAGAAGTCTTAGAGGTTCGATCAGTGTTCCCTGGTACACACACTGGAGCACAGTCGCTACATGAACCACTATCTCCCCCAGGCTCCGCTCCAAAGTACTCTGATCTGGTGTGACTTGGAGGCGCGAGAAGCCGGCTCCTTGAGTGTTGTTCAAAAGCTCAGCGGCGAAGGGTCGAATCTTCCAGCACAAAAGCAAAACAAAACAAAACAAAACAAAACAAAACAAAAACTACTGATGTAATCAGGGCCTACTACGTTTGAGAAACATCACCACAAATTTAACGGCAACAATGCGTTTGGCAATAAGGAACAGCCAATAAGCAAATGGACACATCTCACCTTGTCAGACAAATATTGGCTTTTTTGGACAAACTGTTGGAGACACTGGTGCGCCTAAAATATAAAAAAAAGTGAGCCAAATGCGACACTGCAGGGTACCAACATCAGCCATTTCTAAAGGCTCAGTCTTCAGCCGTTGGTATATCCTCCCCATCTTGGATGGCGGGCGCCGATACATCGACGGCTGTGGACTGAAGCCTAGCATAGCTACTGCCGTTTTGTAAAATTACTCCTCTTGATTCGCATGTGTGATTACAAGAGACAAATTAGGCATGCTGCACATATGAATCTGACCTTCTCAGAGAGTTGTCTACCGGGAGTGCTAAAGGCGTGACACACTGTCACTTCTCTGTACTCGGCTAACAACAACATCACGTCTCTTAACACGGCATTCTCAGGTTTCTCAGGTTTCTACAGAGGGATTAAATGTCAGTGAGCTTCACACAATGTAAAACAAGCACAACAATGAGGAAAACCAAAAGAAAGGTCATGGTAAATGAAATATCGGCGTTGGTGTCTTCATTTGGTCTGAAACAGTCGCGAAACTGGCAGAGATATTTGCTCAATATAGATACTCGGTCCCAATGCAAAATATTTGTAATAACGTACCTTCAGCGCTGTCACCAGTTCTTTGTGTTTCGCTGTGAGTTTGGTTCTGGTCATCGCTTCTCTGATTTCCTGATAGCGATCTCCATAAACAACAAACCTGTCAACTGCCAGATTGTCGGCCTGTTTTGCATGCAAACAACAACGATTTATTGTTATAGGTAATTATCCGGCTAATAAATGAAGCAAAAATATCAAAAGGCAGTGGCAATGAGTATATTCCCACATACAATTTCAGTCGAATGCCATTATTTTTAGCGGGGAGGTGAGTTGACAGTCAGAGAGTTAGAGAAAGCAAAATTGAGAAAAAAATAACAAATAAAAAATAAAAATAACAAAATATATTGAAACCATGAATAATTCTAAAGATATTCACGGCGTATGCACTTCGATCTAAATTGAAGTAATTTTTGCTGGATCAAAACAAAACTTAATCTTCAAAAGTGATCCAGATCTTGGACCTTGGGATATTATGGTCCCAACCAATAAAAAACCAACCAAGATTAAACAATGTAGTTTTAATACCCTTTGCATTACATTGTCGTTGTAGTTATCATTCTTACCTGCACCATTACCTTAAAAAAACTCGTATTGTTTAAGAATATTTATTAAAAAAAAAAAAAAAAAAGTCTAAAGGATACAGCTATCTACAAAAGTTTTAAAAGACACCATTTTAGTTTGCATTATTTTACTTCATTATATGGCTCACCGGTCCATGATGGAAATGGAGCATTCTGATTGGCTCGTTAACGGACCGTATTCTCTTGTACGGACCTGGCAGACGGACCGTGCAGATGGACCGCTATATCACAATATAATTTGTTTATCAAAAGTTTCACACACGAGGTTGTGCAGATCTTTGGTTTCGGTAAAAGTTGTTGGCTATGTCTGCTGAACCAAAGCGGTGCACGAGAATCTGTAAACGAGATAAATCTATTTCACGAAAACTGTCAAGAAAACAGTTGGAGCAGACGAATCGCAATGTATTGCCGGTGTTTGTGGCATCGTGAACGGTAGATTAGCTTGTTGTCTAAAACCTCGGATGGTTTAACGTGGAAGAAAGCAGTGTGATCGGCCAAAGACTGTGAACAGTCACCGTGAACGAATCTGAGAAGATGCAATGTTTGTCGGACACTGTTTTGTGATCGTGGCGCCGCCAGCAGTAGCTGTGCTGTAAATACTGCAAGTATAGATTAGCCGTTTCATTTCAAAGTCATCGAAGATTTTACAGAACTGATGTTTATCTTTGCTGCGATGGACAAATAGTCTATGAGAATTAAGCCGTCGAAAGATCGGTAAGTTTTGTTTTTTACGGGAGGCCATTATTGAGATACTGAATCGCGTCGCGGCGGCTCGGTCCATGAACACGTAAAAGGAGAACTCGAGCATTATTCTCCCGTACGGACCTCTATATATATATATATATATATATATATATATATATATATATATATATATATATATATATATATATATATATATATATATATATATATTTACCACAACACATTAGTTTCTCGCTTTCTGATTGGTCGATTTACCGTGGTAAGTAAGAGTCCAGACAACGATGCTGACGCCAGCATGTCACGTCTTGCAGCGAAATACAACAAAAGTTTCCAGCATATTTCTAAATGTTGTGGTAAAAAACAAATTTCCACTGGTTTGCCGTGGTGTGGACTCATATTTACCACAATTTACGTCATCACATGGTCAAAATTAGTTGCGGACAACATTTTGACCATGTGATGACGGAAAATCGTGGTAAATAAGAGTCCACACAACGGCAAACCAGTGGAAATTTATTAAATATACAGGCAATCCACCTAAAGCTATCGAGGTTCATAAACACGTAAACAAGAGAACGAGAGCATTATTTGCTCCCCCCCTCCCCCGAATACGAACCGAGGTCAATAATTGATTTATTATATGGCTTCAATGTTTATACTGCACTGACATAAGACGAAACATCGAGAAGCACTTGACCAGTTTGCAAACTCAATCCTAAGAATTATTTCGGTGTATTTTTCATTTCTGGTATTCAATGACCATTGCGAAACAAAGGCTACATGATCGAATGAAAGAAACACTTCAACAGGCAATGTACGATACGCAGAATAATTTTATGAGGCAACAGATGTCATGTACAGAGTAGAGCATTAAGCGTCATTGTTTTACGGCTAAAGCTCACCGTAGCTTTGGTTTCTGTTTTCGCCCTGTTATCTTCCCAAAAGTTTTCGTGTCGCCACAGAAAGTTTCGTCGGGACTAAATATTTATCGGCGACAGCGGTATCCATCAAATATTTGTTTACGGCTATTCTCAAAGCTTCCGCGGTGAACGCGAGCCAAAATCATTCCCGAAGATCCAGTTTATCCGTGCATATTCCACAGAGCCAAATGGTGTTGAGTTTGGATGGGATGCAGTTAACTTTTACACACAAGTAACGAGCAATTCACTGGCCACATCTCGAGTTGTTTAGCGAAGTCAATTACGTCATCGCTTAGCACGTGATAATATGAACCAATCACCGTGTGCTGATTCTCGACCGACAAAAAGGAAAAAGTAAATAAAATAAAAATTTGCGTTTTTAAGCTCGCGTTGGGCCCCAGGTCCCCGCGAGCAATTATTCATGGTTTCAATATATTTTGTTCTTATTTTTTTTTCTGAATTTTGCTTTCTGTAGCTTTCTGACTGTCAACTCATCTCATGTCATGAAATTATGTTCAAACCTTGAGTTTCATTATTTATATACTAGAAATACGATAATCGCAGATACCCCCTCACTCTGCCATTGATGGGACTTTTACTTTGGTAACTCCCAACAAGATTAGCCTTTGTTTTACCGAAATGTCGACTCAATCTTTTCTTCGAACTCAAGTGCTACACGCAAAGGAAGGAGAAAAAGAATGGTGTGTCATACTTTTGCGTTGAAAAAAGAATCGATTGCGTGACGAAGTACGTATTTCCCACGGTCGGCACGTCAAATTAATTCATACAGTCTGCCAAGCACGTTCTCAAAATTTAATACTCAAAGTTTGAAGTTGGTAAAAAAGGAACACTGATTTTCTAATTTTGAATTCATAGGCAGTACAATTAAATAGCTTCCTGTGCGATCTGATTTTATTCTGGAAGGCATTCACCAGACTCAGGCATGCATATTTAATAGGCTCGAATTGTTTTGCATGTGAACCCACTCAAAACAGCAAGATTTCTCCCAGAATCAAAGCAAAATTTGAACAGTTTACTTCAAATTATACACGGGCTTCAAACCCAGTAATACTTCTAAGGGCTTGTGAACGATTCTCGCTGCAATCACCGCGTGTCAGATTACAGAAAAATAAGACATCTGACTAAATCATTCAAGGCTCCAAGTTCCGATTGCTCTGAGCGAATACGGTAGCCGAAACTGGCGACAGAAGCGTAGTAAAACAATACTTCGAAGGAAAATGATCAGCATACAGATTTTAATACATTCTTGAAGTGACCGAGTTACAAGCTATACGGGATAGAATATATTTGTCACGGTGATTGTTCGATTTTCACTGACTAACCTTTGTTGCTTGTCCTTTCTAAATAAGTATCTGAGTTTAACACAAAACGGCGTCTGAAGCTCCCGATTTGCTTTCAAGCGCTGTTCCCTTTGCGGAGTTGTCTGTGTTACCCGCTTCTGTTCATGTCGCTTTTGGTCGGCATTCATGCGCTGTTGTCTTTGCGGAGTCTTTTCGGCCCGCTTTTTCTCCTGAAGGTCTCGATTCGCTTTCAAGCGCTGTTCTCTTTGCGGAGTTGTCTGTGTTACCCGCTTCTCTTCATGTCGCTTTCGATCGGCATTCATGCGCTGTTTTCTCTGCGGAGTCTTTTCTTCGGTCCGCTTTTGCTCTTGAAGTGCCTGTTCCCTTCTCTTTTGAAGACGAGCTTCGCGAGACCGTTCTGTTTCAAGTTTTCTAGTTTTCAAATTCATTTTCGTGAGCGCAGTTACGTACAATTGTTGCTTTGTTCAAATCTTTCTTAAAAACATGGCGGTGACGCTAGTCGATAGCCTTATTTGGACATTGCCTTAGGCACCTGGCCTAAAAAGGTCGCATCGGACAAACACACAAACAAACACACGAACATTAGATTTCGAGATGGCGACGCGCTTGGAGTCTTCAAATGAGCCGACTATGATGCATAAGCGTCGTAAATATTTCCCTCACTTCGTGAGGGGATAAACACACTTACATGTTTACGTTATTTATAAATAAGGGGAAGAAACGACACCAGTTCTGCTAAATAATAAATTTACACTTGGCGCCCCATTGACAGTTACTAAGCTAACGTTTTAACAGACTTTTAAAACTTGCAATGACTATCCTAATTGCACTTGTTCTCTTGAGATAAAAGAGTAAACTTTAATATTTAAACATCACTCTCACCTGCTTATCCCTGTCCTCTGGTGTAACAATCCACTCCAGGCACTTCCTTTGTGACAATCGCTGGATGGAATCCACACCGTACCGCCGTGCTAGCTGCTTGAGAAGATAAATCCTGGGAATTGGGCTCTGTGTTCCGCAACACAACTTGCGAGCCTCTTCAAACAATTGGTCAAGTTCATTTCTTATCTGTAGGTCCTGCCACACATCTTCAGTCTCCTCGCTGCTCTTGAACATGAACTCCGCAACAAGGAGCAGGGCAAAACGGGCTTTGGCGACTCCCTCCAAAATGTTTACGTCAATTTCAGTAGGCCTCTGTGACGCATGCGAAGTCAACACACATCTGGCTTCTTCACACTTCCTTTTTGCGGCCTTGATCATCCGAATCAGTTTTTCTGAAAGTTTAGAGTAGTCCTTAACAAGTGCATCCTGGAAAAATAAGATATTTTATTTGTTTAGAAATAACAAATGAATATAGCAATTAGAACTAGAAGTACCCTAGCTGATTAAAACAAGTCAGAACTCGGAAGCAAGAAAGTTTCTTTCTTGTTTACAACTGTAACTAAATCTATTAACCCATTCACTCCTGGAGAAATAACGCGCGCAGATACCCTCAAATTCCTTTATGGGAAGTTGCACGGGAACGATAACGCAACACGACTCGCAAAAATAAACCAAATGCGCAGTAATTACAGAAGCGAGATACCATTCCTAATTAAAATTTATTTGAAACTAGAATACATGACCAAAACATATAATAAAAGGAAAAAAAGATGATTCAAAAGGCAATAAAACCTGAAATTATAAATCACTGAATGCAGCGTTCGTCCATCCGAAGACGAACAGCGAATTTATCTATACAAAACTTAAGTGAAATGGTTCTAAACTTCAGACTGATATTCTAAATTCACCGATCGATCTCGTTAAAGCAAATCTAATAAATCTTCAGACAAAACAGAAGAAAAATTAGCAAGCGGACTGGAAATAATTGTGCAAAGTACATCGCCACGTGGTGATAAACAAAAGTCAGTTTCACGAAGAAATTGAAAGATATTTCTTCCCTACGGATTCGTTTCGCGGTCATTATCAAGACGAATAACTCCACAAATCCATCTCTGGTAAACACAACGAAGAAACATACTGTCTTGGACAGATCAGAAGCTTACAAGAATCCGCGTTCGTACCTCCGCCATTGTAAGTTCAAACAACATGACATCTCTCCTTTCGTCTTCATCGGTCGAAGGCTCTTTCAGAATTTAAATCTGCCAAAATCTGTTCATAAGTCGCCAGTTATTTTGAGGAGGTTCCACACAAAATACATGTGTCCATACTGCTTTGAATTTTGCACAAGAAATGGATTGCCAGCAGTGAATGCCCGTGATTGACCCTCGCAACATGTATTTAATCGTGAGTAACGCAACGCGGTATCGAGTCAACAGCGAAGAAACGAGCGTTAACGACAAAAATTGTTATCTCAAGTCAGAGTGCAGTTTATTTATTTTTCACTCACATGGATCACCAAATGTAAAGCCAAATGATGAAACAGATAAACATTGAGGGGCACATGCATTGACACAAAAGACATACCGTTTGTAGCCGGTACATCGCGAATGTAACGTTTGTTGTTTGGCAGAGATTATCAGGAAGATCAGGCGGTGTTTCACTTCAATACTCGATTCGTTACAACGAAGGAACACTCAAAAAGTCCTTGCTTCGACTTTCGAGTGACGTCGGAGAAAAACACTCTCACGGTTCCCTGAGCATTATGTCTGCGTTCAATTGGCCATCACATCAGTTGTCACATGACTGATCATCCAGACCGACATCTGTGAGTCGAGTCACAAACAGCAACGTCGGTGGTCACATGACCAATCATCCAGACCGACATCCGTGAATCGAGTCACAAACAGCAACGTCAGTTGTCACATGACTGATCATCCAGACCGACATCCATGAGTTGCGTTACAAATCAAGATTAGTGTCGCAATAAAAATAATTTTCGAGAGGGTGTCGCGTGGGAAATTACTAATTATGTGTGGGCTGACCAGCCGTAGGCTCGTACCTTATGTGGTAAATCTAATATATAATGCCCAAGCACTGACTCATATTTGTTAATGCACACTTGTAATAAACACATGATTATATTGACTTTGGAGTTTAGCGAAACCTTAAATATACCCTTAAACGCAGCACTGTCAGAGAACGGCAAAGGGGAAGGGGGTAGAAGGATGTACCATCCGCTTCCTTTGATAACTGCCTTGGAAGTTGACGGAACTATCTACGCTAAAATAATTATTGGCACGCCAATAGTTTCACATATCACGAATGGTGCAGATGCGGAGACGACGAATCACCGGCCTCAAGGATCTCCTAATAATAATCTTTATTGAAAAGAAGTCATTCTGAAACAAGAAACAACACTCCAATCGTATTCGGGTTTCATACAATCTTTGAACGACGAAGGAACTAAGAAACCAAGTACTAAGCGAGAAGCGAACCGAACACAATCGTGAAACAAACGAATATAAATCATTGTTACCTGAAGGGTGAATCCTTGCGCGGTAAAATCCTTAATTTCGTTTGACAAGAACTAAATCCTGAACGATAAAACCTCACAAAGAAAAACGTTGCTCTCTCGGCAAAAACTGTAAACATAGGTGATGACGAACAACAACGTCAACTTACGTCATCGCGCGAGCCCGCGCGTAGGCAGCGGCGACAACGAAGAAAAACATGGCGCTGAAACGAATGCAACGAGCGTTCTGAAATATCTAGCAATGATGAGCTTAGTTGATCTGGCCGATAGCGAAGGAACCAAAACTGAATTACCATGGACGAAGGTAATCAATTGCTCAATACTCGATCGTTCGGAAACGTCAAAATGCAATGTCAGAAACTGTTCACAACAACGAGGTTGCGCTCCTGTGAGATCAGTTTCGCGCTTCACTTGGTAGCCTTAACATTCAGGTACGTTTATTTGTTCTTTTATATTGTGTCCTGAATGACAATTTCCCCAAGGGCTTGTGTTATTTAATGCGCATTTATTTCAACACAAGTATGCGGCATCCACAACGAACACTTACGTGTCGGTTTTGGGTTATTCACAAAGGCTGGCGGGGGTCGTCGATCCTACCAATACATTTTTTTATTTTGGAAATGTTGAAGGGTTATGGCAAGAAAGGCTCACGCCTCGATACGCGTTTGCCGACAACGCTGCACATCTTACACCAAATTATGAAGGTGTACAGCTCTGTCTCAGCCACTCGTTACGAGGGTCTCATGTTCAGAGCAATGTGTGCCATGGCCTTCTTCGCCTTTCTCCGTATCGGCGAAATAACGGCCGCCAGTCAATCCCCAGATACAATGCAGCTTGGCCAACTTGAGAAGCTGACTGACAAATCTGGGATGGTGGTTTCCTTTCATATAACGTTTCATGATTTCAAGCACAATTATAATCAACGCCCAATCTCGATCACGCTCGCCAGCCATCCTGGTGTTTGCCCAGTTGAAGCGCTCCTTAATTACATGTCTATACGAGACACGACTGATGGCCCACTTTTTCAAACGCTGGACGGTCCACCGGTACGTAGGACTGCATTTTCTGATCTCCTTTCCCTTGCAGTTCGGCATTGCGGTCTCGACCCCACAAAGGGACACAGCTTTCGTATAGGCGCGGCGTTACATGCTGCTGAGATAGGCTTGTCTGACTCTCAGATTCGCCCTCTTCGACTGAAGCAGGGATTTTTGGCATGCTGGGATTCAATTGTTTTGATACAAATTGTTCTTTCAACCTGACCACCCATTTAATGCTATCATGCTTCTCGATTACAATAATCTTAGCAGACAGTTGCAGGGGCACTGTTCTGACACGTCCTGCCTTTTTGCACTTAATGAACCGTTTGTCGTAACCATTTGTTGCGTGTTAATCCTGGTTCCCAGGATGAACAAAACAGGGGTTTTGTCATATTTGAATGCCATTCATGCCAATCCGGTCACGCTTCTCGAGTACAACAACCTTGGCAGACAATTGCAGAGGCACTGCTCTGACTTGTTGATTGTTTTCTTCATGTGCATGCTTAATTGTCGTTCTCAGGGTCCGACAACAGTCGTTTTGTTACAGTTCATATAATTAGTATTAGGTCAATTCAGTTTACAGAATTGAATTGCCCATGGTTTGTTTTTTCTAAACTAGGCAGTAGCAGGAGCTCTGTTCTACCTTGTTACCCTGCTGGAAATGGCTGTCGTGTTGGGGTGGAGTGGCTTCCTTTACCCAAGGATACCTTTGGCGGTTTTTTGACTTCCCACCTTTGGTAGGCAATCTAGATTTGGCTGATAATTTGTAAGCCTCATTTTGATAATTATTAAAGTGGCCATGCGCACAACTATAGCGCATAGCCATTTTCATCCAACTCAGTATAAAATGTTCTCTGCCCCGCAAAGCGAGCTCAACACTGACAGCGGGTTCCATTGGGCCGTTACACAGTAAAGGACATAAATATGATAACTTTACCTATAAAACTTAATATAGCCATCGTTAACAAAGAGACGACAACTACCGCCTTTAAATCCCACGACTTGCAAAAGTATGTACTTATTTTTTTAGACAAACCTCTTTGCACTGCACAAACAGAAGACAAACTTGCAGCAAGTGTTCCACCTCACTCTTTAGGCCCCACGCTTCTCTCATGTACTGAGACATGTGTTGCTGCACTTGTTTGTCACTAAGGGCAGCAAGTCAGTAAGTATATTGTATATGGTTGGCTAAATGTTATGATCAATAAGAGGACAGGCACATAACATTGTCCGAAAGCCGTGGACCCACGAGGTGCGAGCGAGAGAGTAATGATTTCAACAAAATTCTGATTTTTAGATCTTCAGAGGAAAAGATAAGTGGAAAAACCAGCTCTAAAGATAGCTACATTGACTGCGTCGTCGATGTATGAAAGCTGGACGCCGTGAAAAAATTTGAGGCTGACCACTAGTCCTTCGTCTGAGCAATGAGGGAGTTATGGGTTTGGATATTTTTTTTATATAAGGATGAAGTCATTGACTCAGAGAAAACATAGATTTGTGGCCAAGGGTCATGATCTAGTAATAAATGAACGAAGTGAGAGGTAAAGCTGGGTGGGAGTGGTAACTGACACATGTGCTAACAAAAAATAATTGTATGGTTATGTTGAAATATCAGATTTGACAAATTTATTGCAAAGCGAATCTTTTGTTGATGCCATTAGGCCCTAAGGTGCCGAACAAAACTTCATCTCACCATAGCGCCTAATGCCATCAACGAAAGAGTCGCTTTTCAAACAATTCGATAAAATAATCCAACAAATCGACATAATTATACAATTGTTATTGTCAGCACGTGTGTCAGTGACCACTCACGTCCAACTTTACATTTCCTTTCGTTCAACTAATAACCTAATATGAAGGGCTAGTGCAAAAAACGTCAGCTTTAAATTTTTTCGCGGCGTCCAGCTTTCACACATCGACCATTAGTTGATCCAAGTTATACGAAAAGATAAGTGTATGTGTAAGTTACCAGGTTTAACAAGGACATCTCTGTTTAATGAGTGCGATTATACAAACAATCTCGCTATTGATTAATTCGATTAACAGATGTCACCAGCCTCACCTTGATCGCAGCAGCTGCTGGAGTAGAAAAGATCTCACCACTGGGGTGGGGTCGATTCCATGGTCAGGAAACGGCGAGAAGTCCTGGGTCTTGTTATCAACACAGATGACGTAACTCATCAACATCTTAAACACGCCATCATCAACTGTGTCACATGAGACACCAAAACAAAAGAGTGCCACCAGCTCCATGAAGAACGAGTTGCACCGACACCGGAAGTCCGCGTGATCTGCGTAAGCTCTCCTAAGTGGGGAGGCCATAGGGGGAATTGTTAGTGCAACATTACGACATCCTGCGAGAAAATATATCAGGATCCTTTGTTTTCTCGAGGAATAGAGTACAATTGCTGACTCCGAATCTGGAGACAAAGAACGGTAGTAAGACAACAAAATACCGAGAACAAAGAGAGTAGGGGACGGGAAAGTCCAACAGAAGGTAATGACGAAAGAATTGTATGCTTGTGAGAGTGTGCACAAGTTGACTGCCGCTCACTGATAATACCTCTGGCCGACAATTTCACTGCGATTTCTGAGAAAGCTGACAATCACATCCATCGTCTTAAGTCGGGTGAACTCAGTGTCGTCTCCAAGGGCCTGGGAACAAATCAACAATCCAGAATGATCGGACTGAACAACCCGTTACTATACTGAGAAAAAGGCAGTGCACTGTGCTTTTGCACGACAGCATCACTTAAGAGCCTAAACGCAGGGCCAATTGCATACATCGCGCGTGAACGTTACTTACATACAACCAAGTACAAAATCTAAACACTTGTTAGGAAAATGTTGTCATGCACATTTTTTCCCTTAATTTTTAGTAAAATTGCTTTTAATCTTGTCGAATTCCGTTCCTCACTCTTCAGCGTTGATTCCGTAATATCCGTATGTTCCGTATATTCCGTAACATATTTGGGGACTTAACAACATTGCGGTAGTGGGAGAAGAGAACAAATGCAGCTAGATCCAAATCTAAATCAAAGGCTCCTGTTAGCCAACTCATGAATGAGAAACGCTATAGCTCTATTCTCTGTATACATAATTAGGAAATAAAAGCACTGAAGCCATAAAAGTACTGTGATTTTTGCCAACGCTTCGGTTGAAAGGTGCTGACATGCTTTCGGTCGATCAAATTGTAAAATCCAAACGTGAAAGATCAGTTATTCGCTTTTGTGACTCTCAACGTCCTCAGCTTTGTTTCTGAGGTCGAGTATTCTCAGTCGCAAAGGCCACCATTATATTTACCTTGTGGTCGCCTGCGGAACGCTTATGCACTGGTCAGCGGAATAAGCAAAGACCGGGAGTTTAAAATCCATTGTTTCATTGTTAACAACTAATCCATTGTTAACAAAATCGACCAGCCGACCGAGTGAACCCCCCTCCCCCCCCCCCCCCCCCCCCCCCACCTCAACTCTAATAACTCGTTCATGCTTTGCATTCTTTTCAATCTTTTTCATCTCTTTCTAAATACTTTTGTGCTGGATTGTGGATCAATGTTTAACCAACTGTCGAAACGTTGTTTATTATAATTAGTGTTTATTTTAATGTTTCTAATGGAAACAAACCCTGCGTGCAGACGTATATACATGACGCCTGCACGCCTCTGGGTTTCAGAGGGTATTCTTTTTGAAGCTATTTGCATATATGCAAATGCTTCTATGTCGGCGGTTTGGACTAACAGCCGTTCGGCCCATCTCATTAGGTCAATAAAATGTTTCCCCTCTAGGTAGCAAAAACTACTGAGGGGGAGGGGCATGAAGTGTTATACATATAAAAGCCGCCGTGGTACAGGTCCTGTGAGAAGTGTTGTCTTTTATTATGTACTTAACACAAAGAATGCACAGAGAGATTTCCATGAAAGGGTTTCCCGTACTAATGTTGTAACTTGGCGACAGATTGTCAGAAGCTAAATTACCTCTCCAGGGAGGGATTTTCTAAATATAATTGGCTCTCTCGCACGTCGAGAATCAAGGCACTATTTAATGGCGGCTGTGAGCGTTGCCGATTCTTTGGTTGTATGTGGAAATTTGCTCCCCCTTCAGGCCCTGACTGACATATCCGTAGTATCTGGCAAACAGGCGACGCAGATTCACATTTAGAGCGACATTTCTGGACACATTTGCGAATATACGCTCCGCTCACAAAAGAAGGAACACAGTTGTATGGTGTGACCATGACATATGTTTTGGCATAGGTAAAAGCTTATTCCGAGTTTTTTGCGTTCGCTGATATGTCTGTTGACACATTATTTCATGCCATAATTGCAGATGCAGATCGACTGTGGTATGTCTGAGTTGTTTGTTTATAAATTTATGGTTCACAGCCGAAGGCTGAGACCTAAATAATAAATTATGCGAAGTTAATTACGCATGACGTCATAGCGCGACCATTTGGCCGTAAAGCGGTCGATATTTTCACGCTAAATAGCGTCACGGAGACAAATTAAAGCATCGTTTGGATTGATGATATGTAAAGTAAGTCGTGTTTGAAAGAAAGTTATCGTTTCTGTTTTCAGAACTTTGGTTTGAAAAGGTGCAAAATGAAGTGTCACAACACCACACAAGAGGTTGAAAAGTTTACTTTTTATATTTCGCGCGGAGCAATTTGTTGCCATAGTTATTATACTGGCAACCACGGCCAAATCGCGGGCGCGATACAAATTCAAATGTACAAATTCAAGACTGCATCCAATTTGCCGACAGGCCGTGAACCATAAAATTGTCTCGAGCGGATTCTGTCGCTAATGAAAGATCGACAGGAAATTTTTGCTGTGAATCCTTTTCACCACCGTTCGAATAGCACGAGAAACAGGTTTGTTCGACTGGAGTGTGTTACGTTACGAAACTATTTCTATATGGAGTCAAAATCTGGTTTACCTCGCATGATATGTTTGTTGACACATTATTTCATGACCAGATTGACTGTGGTATCTCTGAGTTGTTTGCTTATAAAAATGGTCTCGAGCGGGTTTTGTCGCTAATGAAAAATCGACTGAAAAGTCGACAGGAAATTTTACTGTGAATCTATTTCACCACCGTCCGAAGAGCACGAGAAACATGCTTGTTTGGCTGGAGTGTGTTACGTTAATACGAAACTATTATAACGAGTCAAAATCTGGCTTACCTCGCAGAAATTTACAGAACGACTTGAAATATTTTGGCAAGCTATACTTTGCTCCTTTTATGTCGATCAGCCCAAAATAATCATATAATAAACTGTCATGTTTGTGCATTTGTGTTTGGTCATGCATAGTACGTATAGCTGGCAGAGTGTAAAACCCCGATCAAACGGTGATAATATTCGATGATAGTTCGAACTTTCACCCCCGTTTTAACACAAACTACCATGCACTACCATGCACTATCATCAACTAGCAAATTGCTTCACGTACGCTTTGCGGACCTATGTTTACTTTGCGTGGCGAAACCACGAAAGCGAGGGAGCGAAAAAAAGTTTTGGTTTATCGCGTCCGCCTCACATCCCCCTTTGCGGCTTCACCACTCGCAACCAACTTTTTTATGATAAAAAAGCCTCTGGCACAATTGGTACCTACATTCACGCAGGCTACTGAAAAACATTTCTTAATGTGCAACGACGTTCTTTGTTTTTCCCTGTGTTCTTTTCTAGGTTTGAGTTTCATTTCTCTCCAGGCTGCAATTCACACTTTCTACAGACGACCATCGTGACATGGACAAGTGTTGAAACACCGACTGTCAAGTCAGTAATTAAACATTGTTATCCAAACATTATTTCACTGAATAAAGATTGAATGCAAATACAGCCTTCTTTTAGAAAAATATTATCTTCTTTTGGTCTAAACGTGCAACTAGCCTACTTTTCATTTGGTTGACTATTAACGTTCTTTCGCGTTGGGTAACAAATTTGGCTTTAGATTTTCTAGATGTAAACAAAAACATTGAATTTTTAAAGGGGCAAGAAAACTAGGTGTCCTAGTGTCTTCACTAGCAATTCAGTCTGTGGGATCGGGACGTTCGTACAGTACCTTCCACAGTTTGAAGACATTCTCGACATCATCAGGATGGTCGTGAAAGCCCGCGGGATACACGTGTTCAATGAACAAACGAACAGCGCTCAACCGCTGCCACATGGGCCTGGAGGCGAAGGAGAAGAGGTTACTACCAACAATCATGATAAATTAACTTGCTGTAAGAGTTACTGCGACTCAGACAATCAAGTCGTCGCGGACCACAAACAGTTGATGTAACTAAAAGTGCCACGTTAGTAGACTAAAAACAGATAACCTGCATTTCTGAATGACAGCCAGAGCTCTTTTTCCATATTGACAGCTTCCTTGCTGGTGAGCTTCTGCCATCGTGCTCTCAACAGCGGTTCGCACACAAAGCATTCTTTTGCACCAGATGAGTCTCTGATCACGATCCCTCAGCTCAGTCTCTTTGGGTTCCAGGTTTTCAAGGCACAACTGAAGGGCGACTGCATCAGTCACCTACAAAAATGAGCAAAGGCTTTGAAAACTGTCGATTTTTTTGTAGAAGAGAAGTTTTTATCATTTATAACAGACTATCTGCATGGTAATTGTGTTTCCAATCTCTGATTCTATAACTCACAATTTGTATTTGAACCTTCTCAGACTCCTACTACTATCAACCTACCCAGGCTCTGTTCAGTTCCTAACCGACATGTTCTGTTCCAACTCACCATTTCTTCTTCCTCAGGCGGAATCAGCTCAAGAAGCCTGGGGACTACATCCGGTTGTGCTTCCACCAGCTGACTTAAGTGGCTTAAACGCTTCTGGATGTGAGCATGAGCAACATGAATTTGTGCGAAGTCCATCGAGAAGGGCTCTTGTAGGTTGGCCTGAGAGTGCAGTTCTCTTGCCGCAGAACTGACAGCTCGACAAATAAGCTGCAAATACAAGGGTAGTATAATATTCGCATCACTTGACTTATTATCTTTACATCGAAAATAAACCAAAACTGGTTCTCGCATGGGCAAATATTTCGTGCCATTTCTTAAACCATTCACTGCTCTACTTTTCAGTTGCTGTAAACAATCCTCAAATAATTTTTGTTAGTCTTTTTGTTTAGTCGTTTTTTTGTCGCACTATACCTGCACGTCTTGGGTGTCACGTGGTTTGTACACCATGTGTACAAAGTCATTCAGGTAGCGGTTAGCAGCTGATTCTTTGTAGTCTTCCTCTTGCGCATGTTCCAGGCCAGAGGCCAAGTTTGAATTACTGATGAGTTCCCTCAAGCAAACGTCCAGCCTCTCGTTGGATTTCGCTTTACAACAAATGAAGCAAAAATTGTTGCACTTAAAGATCGACATGTAATTCATAATCTTTAAAGCTCGGTTCAGACGCCACGTCTCATATGTGCCGAACCCAATGTTGAACTAAGTGCGGCAGAAGAGCGGCGTCTGAATCGACCTTCGTGTACTAGAAGGAACATTGTTAAGTCATAATTACTATATTAAAAGTAAAGCAAATATGAGATGACCAAGCTGTGTCTCTATTCGATTGTATTTAATATATTTTGCCTTCTAACTATAGTCATTGCTTACTAGTTATTGTTGCCAGATGTAGGATAATCGCTTGGACAATTAATATGTGTGAAATCAAATGCAATTTTAAACTCAATCGACCCGACTCCGAAGTCGTTCCCAGTGTTCTGTTAAACACATCGTTACCTGCCACACTAGTCGCTCCCTTCCACAAGTCATCAATCTGCCCTTTTACTATCGCGGCGAACGGAAAGTTGCTCTGGAACACGTGACCTTCTCGTCCTGAAGTCAACAGCGGCACGCGCTCACGGATGCTGCCGCTCACTGGTGATAGAAAATCCTCATAACGTAGGCACATCAGCTCGTGGTTCTGGAAGAAACCCAGCCACATCCGGGACAACCAACTGCCGTCTCTATCGATGAGCTCTAGGTTTGAATCGCGATCAATGAAGGCGATGACTTCACTTAGTATTGGGATCACGGCAGAGTAGACACGCTGCCACAACGCTTTCCTAAATGTGCCTTTCTCCTGAATCCTGGTGCAGGAGCGAGCCTCCACGCGCAGCCAATCAACAGCTCGATTTCCTGCTCGTTCATCTTTCTCTCGCAAAAGCTGGTGAATGTGTCGAGCCAGGAGTGTAGCAAAACAGACCTCTGAAAATGAAAAAACAGGCAAAATTAAGCTCGCAAGTTTAAACTGCTTAGCAAGTTTATTCTAACAATCACATAAATGTTCTTCTCGACCTGAGCATCTTATTTCTTGCACAGTATATAGATGACCCAGTTGTAAATACTTTTCGTGCCTGCCACACTACTGTCGCTTCATATATGGCAAGGGTCACTGCAAGCACACCCTATACTGCTTGTATAGGTAATCACATTATTTCGAGTGTTGCGAGTGCAATTCGTGGTCTCGCATTGGATTTCCAGCTCCCATAAGGGATAAGCTTGTCGTTTGTGTTGCCTAATGACCATGCTTACAGTTGTTCCCAACAGTTATGGTGTAAGAAAGCTGTCGCTGCTCATTTTTATCTGCCTCGTCGTAGTTTTCATTGAACTCTCAAGCGATTTTTCTTGGATGATGTAATTTCATTATTATGCTGGGCCTAAGGGCCCAGCATATAATTTTTTTCACCCGAGAGCCAAAAGCTTAGGTTTCATGGCAATTGGTCAAATACATCCCGCCTCTAGGATTTTGAAGTTTGATTGACGTGCAAGCAAAAATACTAAAATTTCATTGGGCAATGTTCACCGCAAGCGGTGTTGAAGGCTTTCTTTTCTTGGCTGAGTTTCAAATATGTAACGTGAGATTTCTGGTTGACATATACTTGCGCTCTTGCGGCTTCTTAGGTCGCCCACGAAGTGGGGCGGCCTAAAGCAGTCGCAGTGTCCTTCCAGGCTTCTGTGTCAACAATGAACTTCCAAATAAGGAACTTGTCAATCCCAACTTTGGGCATGATCGTGTTACGCGTTATAAATAGCAGTTCTCCAAGTAGGTTTTCTGCGGAAGCTTTTTTGGAACTCGTTGTCATTTATCTGGTGGTCAAGCACTCGAAGTTTTGTTTGACCATTGAGCCTTAAAGTTTCCGGGAACTATTACACTGTGATTGTCAAGGCACGAAAATATAACGCCGTTGAGCGCGGACACTGAAGACACTGAAATTAATAGTCAAACGGCACATTGTTACCATGAAGTGCAGCCATTGCGTTGTTTTTAAACGAAAACCAGCCGCTGAATGAGAGTGAACAGCAGCTTGTCTCCGAGCGAAGCGAGGGTAATAATCACGACGCTAATGCAGCAAATCGCCTTATTTGAACTTATTTGAAGACTCCAAGCGTGTCGCCATCTCGAATTTTAATGTGCGTGTGAGTGTGTCTGGTACGACTTATTAGCCCAAGTGCCTAAGGCAATGACGTAATAGTTATCAATTAGCGTCTCCGCCAGTGTTTTCACTGTCATTCGGAAGAAAAAAAGATTTGAACGAAGCAATAATTGTACTTAACTGCGTTCACGAAAATGAATTTGAAAACTGGAAAAATTGAAACAGAAAGGTCTCGCGAAGCTCGTCTTCAAAAGAGAAGGGAACAGGCACGGGCAAGGCGAAATCGTGAAACGATCGAACAGCGCCAAATACGTCTAGAGTAAAGACAACAAACATGTTATAACCGACAGCATCATAAACAGAAGCGTGCCGAAGAAACGGCTCCACAAAGGGAACAGCGCTTGAAAGTAAATCGGGAGCTTCAGATGCCATTTTGTGTTAAACTCAGATACTTATTCAGAAAGGACAAGCAACAAAGGTTAGTCAGTGGAAATCGAACGATCACCGTGACAAATATATTCTACCCGTATCTTGCAACTCAATTCCTTCAAGAATGTATTAGAATTTGTATGCTGATTATTTTCCCTCTAAGTATTGTTTTGATACGCTTCTGTCGCCAGTTTCTGCTACCGTATTCGCTCAGGGCAATCGGAACTTGGAGTCTTGAATAATTTAGTCAGATTTTTTTTTTCTTTCAAGACTAAAACTGTAACAAATGATGTAATCTGACATGCGGTTGCAGCGAGAATCGTTCACAATCCCTTAGAAGTATGACTAGATCTGAAGCCCGTGTACAGTTTGAAGTAAACCGTTCAAGGTTTGCTTTGATTCTGGGAGAAATCATGCTGTTTTGAGCGGGTTCACATACCAAACACTTCGAGCTCATTAAATATGCATGCCTGAGTCTGGTGCATGAAATCTTGAGTAAAAGCAAATTGCACAGGAAGCCTAATTAATTGTACTGCCTATGAATTAAAAATTGGAAAATCAGTTCCTTTTTTCCCGTACAACGACGGCCGACCAATATCAAAATTTGAGTATTAAATTTTGAGAACGTGCTTGGCAGACTGTATGAATTAAATTGACGTGCCAACCTTGGGAAATACGTACTTCGTCACGCAATCGACTCTTTTTTCAACGCAAAAGTATAACACACACCATTCTTTTACTCCTTCCTTTGCGTATAGCACTTGAATTCGAAGAAAAGACTGAGTCAACATTTCGGTAAAACAAAAGCTACTATTGTTGGGAGTACCAAAGTAAAAGTCCCATCAGTGGCAGAGCGAGGGGGTATCAGCGATTATCGTATTTCTAGTAAACTTTAAATGTTTGACAAACGCTCGCGTTACTATTTAAACGGAGTGGTGAGAGTAAATAAAGTCGGTTTATATTCAAAAGCGACTTGACCAGAGAACCGTCGCATATTCCTTTAGGCAAACTTCGAAGCCTCTTGGAAAAAAACAACGTCGCTGTCACTTGTTCAAATTGTCATATTCCACAGCAATAAAAACTGTACACAAATGGAAGAATGCGTGACCGAAACCGCAAGTCATGTCCTTGAACTTGAAACTCAGCCAAAAGAAGAACAGCACAGTTTTCTCTACGTGCGTATTTAGTTTGGATGCAGCCCAGGCGTAGTATCATGGCTTCTGATAAATTTGTAGTTGTCAAAGACTAGCTGTGCATGATACTGGATACTGGAAGAAGAATTCAACAGTGAATCCGCAAGTACAATTGTCAACAAGTGTATCAGATTTCCCTAAAATATATTTAACTTGAAACTCAGCCAAAAGAAGAAAGGCATAGCTTTCTTTGCGCAATTATTTAGTTTGGATGCATCCCAGGCTGGAATATCATGGTCTCTGACAGATATTGAGGTGTCGGTTTGCTGTTTTCACTCCTTTTTAAAAACTATTTGAAAAAATTGCTTCACTGTTATATAGCAATGCCCATCCCAAACTACCTTTTTCAAAACAATTATCGAATTTGTCTCCGCCTCATTAAATAGTAGAAAAGTATACCCGAGCTAGCCAGTGCGACGAAACCTATCGATTAACAAGAAATGGGCCACTTTTCAGCGGCGACGCTGATTTGATGTTCAATTATATTCACTTTCGCATTCTTGCAGTTGTGTACAGTTTTTTTTATTGTTGGTCACAACTAAGTGAAGCAAAGCAAACAAAATCAAATGATACCATCATTTCGACAAGTTAAAGTCGCTCCCGGCTGTCATGGGTTTTTCAACTTTAACATACGCTCGTTAAACAATCGTCAATCTACCGTAACCGCGGTGATAATAGCTCTAAATTACAACAAGCTGACTGGAAATGAAGAAAGCCTGATAAAAGAAGTGCACTTTAGAAGAAGAAAAACAGGTAAGTAATGAAGCGCAGACTAGATTAATCGTAGTCTGTGATTAGAAACGTCAAACTGCCAAAATCAATTATGAGTGACATGAGATAGGTCACGCATTACTGCTTTCTTAGCTTGCCGACGTTTTCACTCCCAAGCTCGAAATGTAGATCCTCTCAACCTTATGAGGCAGCCCTGACGCAAACAGACGAGTGTTGTAAATATAATCACGACGCTAATGCAGCAAAATCGCCTTATTTGATCTTGAAATTTAATGTTCGTGTGTGTGTGGTACGACCTCGTCTCAGGGCCATCCGCGTCGAGCGATCCACTGCAGGCGAGGTTACATCGGCAGCTTAACTGTAAACCGCCATTTTCTTGGTGAATTTTCTGTGGTAGAGTACGAACGGAAGTGATTTTGTACAACAAGATGCAGATACAACGCCAAGCAGTTCGACGGACGGCTGTAAACTGCCCGGATATTTTGCCAGTATATGGGAGGCAAGCTTGCTAGCCGTGAAAAGGTGTATTTTGAAATCATTGAAGACGTAAACAATAGTGTTTTGGGTTTTGTTTCCTTTGCTGGAAAAGAGCTAAAGCTATGGCTTTCAGGAACCGGTGAGTTTTGAGAAATTACATCAATTAACGTATATCATTATGGTATTTCAACAATCGCAGTATATTTTGTCGTTTGATGCCCCGGGAACTGTGATGAAGGCCAAGTAGGATCATATTGTGATCTTTTCACTAGTTTTCAAAGGTGTCAAATGCCTTCGTGCAAGATTCTGTCATCCGTATCCTGACATATTTGCATGGAAATTTCGCTGACAGTCTGACACATGCTGTGAGGTTTTCTCGCCGTGTTTGTTGGCACCCCGGGGGGTTGGCACATTGTATTAAAGATAAAATGTAACCGGATTGAAGTGCTTTTGCTTTCTAAAGGCTATTAAAGTGAAGTTCTGAGCTGTTGCAGAGTTTTTGAGACGTTCTTCATCAAGTAAATTCTATATTCCCTGGTAAGTTTTATTTCACAGCATTTTTATACAGGCGGTCAGGTCAATAGTTGTCTGATGACTGATGACTGATGACTGACCAACGAAACAGGGTGTAGGTAGAATCCATCTGGAGATAGAAACCGCTGTCTCTATCGGTGCTTAACTGATCTTTGACTAAAACAACAAGACAGGCCCGTGGACAGTGCGCTTGTGGCGTCATTAGTACAATGAATAGAGACACGCGGGGTCCCGGAAGAGGAACTTTTGTCGTGGGTTTATATGCAAAAGATATTATAGCTGAGTCAGTTTTTGCACATGACGGATCCAAGAGCTCCCTTTATTTTTCTTGCCCTCTTTTCTTCTAATTTCAGTCAAACAGATATTCACGAAAAATTGTTTTATAATAATTGAGAGAAAACAATTATCGAAGGCCCCGTAGGAATATTCTTCGTTTGCAACAACCCAGTTTTCATAGCTCCCGACTCATGCCGGGTGTGATGTTTCATACGGAATAATATTTTCAATGAGTGATTTGCTTTTGCCTTGAGTGATCGTTTTTGCCGGGAGCATTTCGAACTTGCCTTCCGATGCACGTGACAGTACTGGTGTGACGCTTGCTATATAACCTGGCAACTTTGTTGAGTGAATTTTTAAGCTGACATGTTTCGTGGAGGAACTGTGTTGCCATTTTGTAATGGGATTGACTGGGGAATACCCAACATCTTAAGTAGCTGTAAGACAGCGTACTGAAAACGAAGACCCTAACAGCAACAACAAAAAGCTTTTCTCAGTGCCATTCTCTTTAATATTGCTTGTTTATGTCTATCTCTGCAGCAGATGTTGGAATGTTTGCGTATGTATCATGTACAAGTAGCTGTAATAACAGCTTTTTACACTTATGTCTGCAGCACATTAAACATGATACTTCCCATGGTGAAGTTACTTCGTATGAAAAAGCCATCTCAGAAGTTACGCATCCTACATGTACAAGTCTGATCACTAATATGTTCAAGACTGCTATGCATTAAGCTTTAACGCAAAATTCTGGGTCGATACGAAATTAATCTCTATCGGAAGCTGCAGACGTTTGAATACCGTGACAACAAAGGCGTGCACCACGCTTGTGGAGCGAACATTAGGCTCGGATAGTCGGATATCAACCTTGAGCTTTTGAAGACTTCGAGGTATTCAGTAACAAAAATTCTCGATGTAATCGCCTGCCGGTCTTCCCTGCTTTTGTTAAACCGGCGTGAGTGAAAGCTAAGTAGCTGATGATTCAGGATTCCCCGTTCTATGATATTATGCTCGTGACATTTCATTGGCAGATCTTGTATCTTAATCTCGCATGATATTTGCCTCAAACCTATTAATAATTCAGTATCCTCAGACAATAAACAAAGAACCTTTACTTCACTCAAGTCGCTCGCGAGGAAAGTCAATTGCAAATCACGTGATAATGCGAACCAATCACCGTGTGCTGATTCGTAACCCAGAAAAATAAAAAAATAAATAAATAAACACGCTCCATTTTAAAGCTTGTGTTAGCCACAAGCAATTAGTGCGTTATAACACTCCGGAAATACCGGTAATGTACGATAATTAAATACGGAAAAGGGAGGAAACAGATTTGGGCCATTTTTTCAAATCTCTGTAACTCACATCAGACTCAATCATGTCATGATTTTAAGTATTACGCAAAACGATGGGGTTTCACTACAAGGTAAGATTCGCGCGCTCAAACTGTGATAAGGAGAATTTAGCCAAAAATAACAGGAATTAATAGGTCTGTCTGTCTGTCTGTCAACCTGGTATTTTTCATTTTTTTTTAATTTTTTGTCGACCCTCGACTATTTACCCTCGACCCTTGACCCTCGACCAATAGCCAAACTCGGTGTTGAGTGGTGAGTGCAACTGTGAAGGGAAAATAGATGTTGCGAAACGCACGCCCTAACGAAGCGTTGATGTCCGTAGTTCTACACGGCGGTCTTTTGTGCTGCGTGTTTCAATTACCTACAAGATGCCTGGAAAGTCTCTATGCGACTGCGGTTTTTTGACAGATTGCTGACAGATGAGGCGATTATGTAAACAGGTTTCCGGCTCCCTGGTCAGAATCTTTAAATTTGTTTTTCTCGGTGTTTTTAAAACGCGGAAAAGTGTTTCTTTCGGAAACCTACATTTCAATGGATTTTAATCGATTAGCTTGAAACTTGGCAAATATGTGAATCAATATCAAAGCTACAAAAACGTGTCTCCGATTTTATTTCTTTTTTTTTTTTTCGTTCGGAAGATATGTCCGCTTTTGTCTTAAGCGTAGCTAGAAATATGATCGGCCAACTTTAAAAGTCAATACCTTTGTATATGGACAAGATATCAAAATTCGGAGACACTTTTTTTTTCTTCATTGTGTCAACAGTAGGCTGAAACAATAAATAATCAAATCGGGTAAAATCCGAGTGACATTAGGCTTTTTTAATGAGGCAAGGTCAAAATTCACTCGGAAGCTTATGACTTTCTTTCTTTAGCAAATTCAAAAATATAAAGCTTTAACTTAAATCTGTGATTGTCGAGCTTTCAGAAAATATATACTTTATTATTAGTTAAATGTAACGCTAGCGCGAAAAATGGGTTTGAACGCATGTCGTTCACGAGGGTGTCCTGATACCTTAAATGAACTAGAGACATAGGGCCCAGTTTGGTCACTGTTTAACACAATAAGAGCTGCCCGTAACTCATGCCTTGTCGCCAAAGAAAAAGAAAGGACAAGAATGACACGAAGAAAGAAAAAAGAAGAGAGGACAGAAAGGAGAGGACACGGGCAGCCCACAAGGTATGATGACGTCACCGCCGATCGGTTAATAATTGTTTTAGTATATACCACACAAGTATAATAGCCAACTCTCCTATTTTATTTTCGACAAAAGTGGGCAAACATTGGGTTCGCGCGCCATTTTGTTTTACCGAAAGCCGCCGGGAGGTGAATAGTACTTGATATTCCGAGACTGAGGAGCCAATCAGAGCGCGAAAAGCACTATTCACTTGTGTGGTATATACTAAGGATTTTTATTATATGGCTCATCAGTCCACGATGGAAATAGAGAATTCTGATTGATTCGTTAGCGGTCCGTATTCTTCTACGTCACAGTTTAATTTTGTATGTCAAAAGTTTCACACACGAGGTTGTGCAGTTCTTTAGTTTCGGTAAAAAGTGTTGGCTAAGTCTGTGCTGAACCAAAGCGGTGCAACGAGAATCTATGAAGGAGATAAATCCATTTCACGGGGAAAACTTTCAGATTACAAGTCAAGAAAACAGTTGGAGAAGAAGATTCGACCTCTATTGCCGGTGTTTGTGGCATCGTGAAATGCAGATTTGTCAAACACACTGCTTTGTGATCGTGGCGCCGCCAACAGTAGCTGTGCTTTTGCAAGTACGGAATTCACAATGAATGAACGCCGTTTCATTTCAAAATCATCGAAGACTTTACGGAATTGATGCTTATCTTTACTGTTATGGACCTACGAGTATTAAGCCGTCGAGAGATCGGTAAGTTTTGATTTTTACGGGATGCCATTATTGAGATATTAAATCATTCTTCAGTCTTGAATGTTTTTTTTTGAATGCCTGTGTGATGATAAATGTATTTAAAAATATAGAATTACGTTTACTGTCTTGAGCTGCAAAGCGCCTGTTTATTTCGAAACAAGGAAAACTTGAAAAGTCGAAAGAAAGCTAACTTTTACGTTTGTCATTGTGACGGGTTTACTAAGTGACTGTGTCGCTGTGGATACGGCTTGCACTTAAAAAAAAATTATTCAACTCAATCCATACAGTAAATTAGCTGCTTCTTTCTCTCAAGTATTTCGGGCTGAGGAAATTGGAGAGCTACATCACTACGAACCAACTTTTTAAATTGCTAAAACGCCGGTTGCATATACGCACGCAAACTGGTCAAGTACATCTGGATGCTATTGTCTTATGTTTTGCAGTATAAAACATTGAAGACCTATAATAAATCATTTATTGACCTCGCACTCGGTCCGTACGGGAGAATTAATGCATAAATGCTCTCGTTCTCTTTTTACGTGTTTATGAACCTCGCCGCGGCAATTCGGTCCATAAACACGTAAAAGGAGAACTCGAGAATTATTCTCCCGTACGGACCTCGCGCTCGGTCAATAAGATATATTTATTATATGACTGTGCCGTAGTTTTATCATATAAGGTCGCAACAGAGTGCCGGTACGGGAGCGTATTACACACTTCAAATCCGCATTACACTGTAGAAAACCGGTTTGACCGGTTTAGACGCGCGCGTATCACAAATGAATCAAAGATTTTTCTGAGTGCAAGGTAAAACGGTGCAACGAAAGTCTATGACTTTTCAGATACAAGACCCTTCCATCGAAAAAAACTGTTACTGCATAATTTGTCAAGGAAGAGAAAGCACAGTTCAGTTGGTGGAAAGCGAACAATCGCCATGGACAAACGGCAGTTCTGACTCCGTGAAGTTTTCCGCACGATGCCGTCACTGTAAACACTGCAAAATGATTTTCGCCGTGTACGAACACTGTTTTGAGTGGTTCCTTTGCTGGAAGGGGTCTTAAACTTTCTACAACCAGGCAGGAAATCGGTGAGTTGTTAATAATCTATAACTTGACAACGTATCGGCGGTAAAAATCCTAGTTGTGTTATGAAAGTTTCAGATTTTTCAACGTACACATTCGCTGGCTCTGTTCTTGTGTTTATTCCTTAACTACTCCGAGAAAATAAAAACCCTGTTTTGAGTACAAAGCTGCTTGCTATTGAAGAACAAAAATGGTTAAAAGTTTAAGCGAAGTGATCGATTTCAACCGCTCGAAGCACGTTTGTTCGCTGAATATTTATTCTGTCGAAGCAAGCATTTTCGTCTCCAGCGCATTTATCTCAGCACATTTAATCTGAATTGAACTTCGACCATTTGGTAGCATAACTTCTTTAATTTTCTCTGTCAAGATTTTTAAATCGATGACCAGATTGGAAGCTGCAAGTGAATCTTTGTGTAAATGAGTGTGCGCACATTTTGCCTGGGATTGAATGAAAACAGTTTTGCTCGACGTCTCTGTTTTATGTTTGCTGAAATATATTTTATATAAAGGTAAAACTACGTCACAGTCATATAATAAATCCCTCATTCGATGGTTTAGCGCGTAATACGGGCCGGCATTTTACTCGTTACTCGCATTTTTTCTCGCCCCACGGCGGGGCTCGGGAAAATACGAGCAACTCGTAAAATACCGGCCCGTATTACGCGCTAAACCATCGAATAAGATGTATTTATCATATGGCTGGAGCTACTTCCGGTGAAATCGTGCGCTCTGATTGGTGTATTCGCCGGTCATTATTTTCCTGCAACGCCCGTGTGCTCGATTACGGGCCGACAGATTAAACACATGAAGCACGAGGTCGTGCAGTTCTTTGCTTTTAGTGAATATGTCGGCTACGTTTGGCTGAAGGCAAAGCGGTTGAACAAGGATATGTAAGAAAACTAGACTGGCGTTGCCAGTGAGCTCGCGGCGTGAGTTGCGTCGAGACCAGAATATACTAAAATGGAAAGTAGGGACAAGAGTGGAACTCCCAAGAGAGACTTCCAGTTTCTCACCAGAAAAAAAAACCCAGTTATAGAGAACTTGGCTGTTGACACCTTGCTCAAACACTTGCTTTTTAAAGGTTGAGTGACTCTGCATTTTGAGAATGCGTGACATATCTTTTTTTGCACAATCGATTTTTGACAGTTTGACTTCGACTCTTATTTCTAACGAGAGGCCATGATTAATCCAGCCTTCGCTTCAATACTTTTGTGTTTTCTTTTAACTGAATACGTTTCTTCTATCGGGCTTTCGAGTATTCGTGTTCTGTAAGAAGCGAGGAATGCAACACGACACTCGTTTACGACACTCGTTTTGTTCACAGTCATTTGTGAACTGCAAACTCAATGCTCAGGACTATTTCGGTGTATATTTCATATCTGGTAGACAGTGACCATTGCGAAACAAAGGCTACATGATCGAATGAAAGAAACATTTCAACAGGCAAAGTACGATAAGCAGAAGAATTTTATGAGGCAACAGATGTCATGTACAGAGTAAAGCATAAATCGCCATTGTTTTGCGGCTAAAGCTCATCGTAGCTTTGGTTTCCGTTTTGGGCCTGTTATCTTCCCAGAAGTATTTCGTGCCGCCACAAAAAGTTTCGTCGGCATGAAATATTTAGCAGCGACAGAGAAATTTGCAATCCCCGAGCGGTATCCATCAAACATTTGTTTACGGCTATTCTCAAAGCTTCCGCGGTGAACTTAAGAACGCAAGCCAGAATCGTTCCGTAAAATCCAGTTTATCCGTGCATGTTCCACAGAGCCAAATGATGTTGAGTTTGGATGGGATGCAGTTAACTTTTACACACAAGTAACGAGCAATTCACTGGCAACATCTCGAGTTGTTTAGCGAAGTCAATTACATACATACATACATACATATTCTATTAATGCTCCCCTCAAGGGGCTTTTCAGCAACAATTTGGCTTCGCCATATTACTGTGGAGTACAGGCACTGAGAGTGGTCACTGCCAGAGATTTGTTTTATGTCCTCAGTGGTTCTTTTACGTCCCCCCTATAATCAAGTATAGGAGTATAGGGAGACGGAACCGCCATTTTACGTAGTCATCCGAGCCACGTGAAGATCTTGCCATTTGCTGATAAAAACAAAGGCAGCATCTTCTCCTCAGTTATTTTAAGACCCAGAGTGTTGGTCCGGCCGGGGTTCGACCCCGCGGCCTCCTGCACAAAAGACCGGCAATCAACCAACTGAGCCAGCCGGGCGGCGGTTTACGTCATCTCATATCACGTGATCATATGAACCAATCATCGTGTGCTGATTCTCGACCCAGAAAATAACACGGAAAAAAAAAGAATTTCCATTTTTAAGCTCGACGGGGCCACCCTTGCGAGCAAAAATACCACCGCGGAAACTAATTTGCAAGCCGAGAAAAGGGTTGGAGACGAAGATTTGTTGACTTGGTTTGTGGCATCACGAACGGCGACTCAAGCACCGTATTCTGAGAATTGGTTCACATCTTGCACTACGTGCTTAGAAACACTTAGAGCAACGTAGAAGGCACAGCAAACTTCAGTCAAAGAGTGACGTGAACAATCTCAATGAACCGTTGGCGGAGCTACGAGCAGACTGATTATTTGTTGTCAAGCGGAGTTCATACAAGCTTACTGAAACTGTAAGTATGGCATTTTAAGAGTGTGAACGCCGTTTCATTTCAACATCTTTGAAGACTTGAGTGAAGGAACTTATATTTCTGTTGAGAAAATGATAAACTTTTGATTCACACAATTTTCTGTGCCGACAGTTGAGATACGAAATATTGTAGTTTCTCAAATATTTCCTTTGTTTGAATCACGGAGTTTGAATGTTGTGATCGCATGTTATGTATCGCTTGGAGCAAATAAAATTCTGTTAATTTTGTGTTGGAAATCGCTTATCAGAAGAAGAAGAAGAAGAAGAAGGAAAACTATTTTTAGTTCGCCACGCTCGTGATGGGTTTTATACCGAACCAAAACCGGCAAATTTTGGGCTTGTACTTCAAAAGTTCAAGCTCAACTCAATTCATCCGGTAAGTCAGATATTTATTTCTCTCAAGTATTGTATAAGTTTGCAAAATTGAGAAGCTGTGGTCACTGGTTAGTGTAAACGCTGGCTGAGTCAGTGCATGCGTAAGCGCGTAAATTGTATTTGTGCACTTGCATGGATTTAGAGCCCACCCCTCAACAGTGTGCCTGACCAGGGACGGACAATATTGTCTCCTAAACTTCTCCGCTTTTGTGTCTACTGTAAACCTTTATCGCCTTTTACTCTTTTCCCGGCCCTGTTCATATAACAAAATATGAGTTAACTATTGGGCCAAAAGGGTTTTGATCCTAGTGTTTTTCACAACAACAAATATCGGCAACGAATGTTTTAGACAAGCGTGACATATGCAAATCTGAGCGTGTTGTTTCTACGACTGCCGACACCTCGCCCATAGTCCGCCAGAAACAGCGAAGAAATGTGGCCAGTTGGCAATCGCTGTAGGTGTATTGTTTCGTTTGTGCCATTTCAGAGAAGTGGAGCATCAAAAAATCGGACTGTCCAGTGAAGCGAATTGTTGTTGACGCGGCCACGCGACAGGAACGTGATTCCTGGGCAGTTTTTCAGCCCCGCTTTACTGCCCTGGAACCCCTTTTTACAGATCTACAGGATAGTTGAAATATTACTAAGACTTGAGGATTGCATTATAACACAAACTATATCCTACCATCCATAATGAAGCACATTTAACGATAAATCTATTTGAAAATAAGTTCTCTCGACGTTGCGTGACAGTTGCCAAAACATGAAAATTTGCCCATGGGTTTACTTCTCTCGGCCTATGGATTTTAAATTGCCCAAGCTGATTTTTCTATATATTGTAGTACAATGATAGGGCTTTCCTCTAGTGTAAGTTTCCACTCAAAACTTGATGTACCAGGATGCGATTTTTGCCCCTAAACTTTCTCAACTTTCGAGTGTTTACCAAAGAACGACAAATTGGAATTTTCGAGCCTCCAAAACAACCAGTAAAATTACATTCTATTGAAATATTTTTACGTTTCTATGTAGTAAATAGGATGCCCTACGAAGGTATAGAAGATGGTTTCGATCTCTTGAGCCGTCTTTCCTCCTGGACGGTTTGAACATGCATCAATTTTCGTTGGAATTTCACGGCAGATGTAACGCAATCACGGCATGTCACATTTGGGTGGATTTCCCGACAATGAAAACTCCCGGGGAAGTTTGTTTGTAGTTTTCGAAAGTAGTTCACCAAAGGGGTTTTTCTGACGAGAGAAGAAGGAATCCGAAATTTCAGTTTTGACGGCGAGATCTCGATATTTACAGTCACCCGCTCTTAACTGATCGGCCGTGACGTCATCAGACCGTGTGGGCTGCCTGTGAAGAGGAGTAAGAAGAACAAAGACATACTGGAAATACAATAATGACTAGTTACACACCGGTGTTTTGGGAAATATTCTCGGGCAACAGGTCGAGAACAAGTTGGATCCGCTTTGTTGCCCTGCATTCCGAGCTGTTCTCCTCGATCCGTCCTACAGCACCCTGGACACAAGACCTCAACAAATTGATAATGTCGACCTTATCTTCGACAGACGAAGCAAAAATCTTCACTTCCATGTCTTCCTCTTCTTGTCCTCGAACTGCTATTTCCTCGTTAATCTCCATCCCGTTGTCACAGGCGGGGCGTAGCGGTGTGTCAAACAGCTCACTGATTGAGCGGTCAACAAGAAACTCGATCGATGGAATTTGCTGAGTCGGTGGGCGGAGTTCATCAATATGAACTGACAGCCACCTGCCCCCCTGGAAACCAACGAAATTGCCACATCCGCCGGAAATTCGAGGTAATTGGACGACCACGAAAATGTGCACTGGATGCATCTCTTGCTGGTCTTCAATGATGGCAAAGCGCTGTTGCGACAGAAGGTGCCGGGCACAAGCGATCAGATTGGCGTTTTCATATCCAGAGTCTGACTGCACAATAAGTACACCCTCGCTGCCTCCAAGTTTGGCAAAGAAGTTCCTAATGGACAGTAGGACAATAAACAGCGTAAGTGAATTTTTGGCAGCGATGGAGGATTGGTAGGGAAAGGACTACTCATTATGATTGAACAGAATGCTTAAAAAAATGTAATTCTTTTCAATATTCATTTGCTACTCGTACAAGAACGACAGCCAAACAGAGCAACCAGTTATTTTATATGAGAATAGATCTCAAGTCCCAGCAGGAAAAGTTATTTTCTTCTGTCCTCAAAGTTTTATGCAATGACATCACAGGTGAAAGTGTGAGGAATGAACTGTGCAATCGTGTAAACAGTTGATGTTTTCCAAATGTAATTACATATTTTCCAGGCATAGATTAGTAAAGATGGCGAAAAGTAAAGAATATACAACACTTCTGCTAGCTACACTCTAGCAACAACAGTCAATAATCACAGATATCCCCTCGCCGTGTAGGCGGGTTTTCGGGTCGCGGGTTTCTTGACTAACCTCCGCTAGGAGATTATTGATTGCTTACAAACCACACGGAGGATGACAGTTTAATGAATACTGGTGGTTGTAGCACGATGTCACTAGTTGGCTGCTAAAATATATCGCAGCGTCGCAACTGGAAGTTTCATGCACAGTAGTCTGGTTTAGACTACGTACGCAGTGTTTTCGTACACAAACTAAACTCAAAAATTCGCCGAAACAACATTCCATGCGTAAACACTACAAAATACTCCGCAATCAATTACGCAGATCTTCGTCACCGATCTTTGTTTTTACTGAAACCCGCGATTGCTTCAGCCTACACTGCATCCTATCCAAATACGTGTATGTCTTTTTCACTTTATATATTACGTTTCTTCGAGTGTAAAAAATTTAAACCTGAAAGCGAAAAAATTGTAACAGGAATCGCTTGTTTACTTTTTTTTTTCGAGTATAGAGAGTATGCTAATTTCGGCAATAATTCAAATTCGAACTCAATAGCTTATTCAAACCGCGTTATGTTGACCATCTTTAAATCTTGAAAAAAATATCGCTAAATAATACATTATAATAAAACTTTTTGTACAGCAAAGCAATGATAAATCATAAACTGTACTGTTACTGGAAATTCAGTGGCTGATATTATCTACTTTAGTCTATAAAAAACGATTCAGAGCACTCGGCTATTATTTAAACTTCGATTACAGTGTGCCAGAATTAAGAAATATAAAACGCGCGCCGTGTTTACATAGCCTGATGCAAACACGAGAGGGAGTTTGGGATAATGAGAAAGTTTGTGTAAACCCGAGCCGCGGCGGCTCGGGTTTACACAAACTTTCGAGTTCTCCCAAAGTCACTCGAGTGTTTGCATCAGACTATGTAAACACGGCCAGCTTTTATATATATATTTCTCTATAAAATAAACAGCAATACTACCGCAAAAACGACCGCTTTACGTGATTATAAAAGTCAAGATTCTCAACACAAACTGAAACCAATCACAGATCGTTGTTTAACGTGCCGAGCGGACGAGACAAAGTTTTTCAAATATTTAAACTACGAACTCACGAATGCTGAAGAAATGAATGATCAAAAGGTAATTCCATCAACGACTTTCAAACTGAATTTCCCTCGGCTCGGTTGGCGCTTCCGTAGTATCCAGAACAGAGTTGTCTTAAACTGGCCGAGCAGCTAGTGAAGCCCCAGTGAAGCTTCCTGCTGTGCCGATTGAAGTGAGCGATGTTAGCTGCACTAAATGTAAACGCAACGTTTGGGAAGCTACTTTGCTATGGTTATTTTCTGCTCCACTCGTCTCGTCCGGAAAACTGATTTTGGTGTGGTACAGGTTTGGCCTTCACAAGATCTTTTAAGAAATAACGTCGCTTCTTCGCCGGACTGAGTTCAACGGATGAATGTTTTGCAGGGCCGAAATCACGTACGTACTTTTCCTGAATGGGACTGACTTTTGATGAACCGATACTTACTGTATTTATTCGCGTTTGTGGTGTATTAAAGAGGTACAGCATTCATCAGTGAATTGTATTCAGTGGGTCACGAGCAAGCGAGATCAAAACTGATTGTACAGATGCTCTGTAAATTATCGTTCCGTTTTCAATGTTCACTGTGAGTTTCCTGTTGCTCAGTTCAACAATTCAATGGACTTATCCTTTCCGCTGTTATTTCAAAGAAACTCGAGTGTTAGCGAACTGTTTCTGCCCAACGCTAAATAATTGGGAACCATTCAGAGCGCTCGTTATATAACTTTTATTTCATAGTATGAAAATATAATGTCTCACACACGGTTTCGAATGACACAAATCCTGACGGGAAAGGTTGTTTTGCACGAAGGTACTCTAAAATAGCCTTAAAATTTGCGAAAGGTCACAATATATTCCTGTTTGGCCTTCACCACAGTTCCCGGGGCATCAAACATCCTGCTCTCTAAACCCTCGTGAATGCAACGATTTCAATTTTTGCCTCGCTATTGCACATCGGATGGCGTCGTGTAACGATTGCATTACCCTCGAGCGTTCCAAAGAATGAACGACACTGAAACCTAAAGAAATTTGCACTGAACAAAGAATGAATAAAAGTAAACGGCAATATCTGAAAAATATCAGCTTGTCAAATACACATTCTGTAAATCCTGTAGGAGTTTTGGGGTCATAAAACAAACATGCTGAATAATATAAATTTATGCATTAACGTCAATTAAACAAACCCTGCTTAGCTTCTCCTGTTTTGAGTTTATCGACATGGCGATCAGTACTGCTGTTGTTCCTTTAATGCTCACAAACTTTGCTGCCGTTATTTAATAGAATACGGATGCCTCGTTACGCAGTGCTTTTCCTAGATTCTGGCTCAGATTTCTAAGGGAGAAGAATAAATTTTAAATAGTCTACGAACAGGTTCTTCTGGCTCAGAATGGGACGCTGGGGAAGGGGGAGGAGGTGGGGAGGGAGAGTAAAGAGGGCTCTCTTTTCCATAATCCTCCACCTCTTGCACAGCCTCCCATTCCGAGTCAAGAGAGGCTGTTCGTAGGCTACCTATTGAACTACGTCTGCAAGCAATACGAACGGTCAATACGAGATACAGCCGATTTAGCAAACTCCGTAATCATCACACGAATCAAATGATGTGATCAGCAGGAGCGCTAACCAGTCAGATGTCGCGCACCATTTGTCTACCCCACATGTATGGTATAAACATCCACCTGCATTCCAAGACTTATAGCTTTCAGCCCGAGTAATAATTTTAGGCTAGGATACATTGAAAAATCGTGCACTTGTAAAAGTGACTTGAGATCCGCAGCATTTAAGTATCGTACAACGCAGCGTTGTGTTTGGTTTGGTTCGTCTAACCAAGTTACTCTAGATATTATACTAACATTTCGTATACTCATCGATAGGAAATAATGGACGTTGCTTCATCCGCTCCTATTTAATGTTATGTTGCAACCCAGCAGTGGTTACTTCAACCCTAATTGGGCCGGAAATAATAACTCGACTCAACAACGTTAAATGCTATTAGAAGGAACTAACTGAGAGCTTCAATTTGGGTAGTCACTCCTTTAGGTTTCATTTTACAGTAAGCTGAGGAGTTGGAAGTTAGGCTATTAGACTGCACACATCAAGATTCTTGAGCGTTCCACTCAAGTTTAATTGAATTAACAGTTCATAAGTTAAGTGGTCAAACGTTAGGCTCTACTTAACAATTCAGAAGTCATTGGCAGTTTTCCAGGTTCAGTCAACTTCGTCTTTGGTAGCTAGGGGATTAGCGGTACTAGCACACGCTTTACCTGACGCAGTGACAGAACTGCTGTTCTGTATGGAACTGCTGCAGACTCACAAGGCAGACATCAGCGGGTCGGAAAACACTCGCCTCAAGAATATCCGTCAAGTCGTTCTCAGAGAGCAGGCGGGCGTGGGTAGTTACCTGGAAAAACGGAGAAGACACGACTTTTGCTGACACTGTAAACGAATTGCTTTTATACAAGAAGGACCAAACAAACACAGAAAAACTTCCCGGATTTTTTTAACTAGTACAAGACCGCACATTACTTGGACAAGAAATCCCTCGTGCTTTCTCCTCGACAACATGGGATCCTCCTTGGTCAAAATTTCTCGGACATAGGCGGCTAGACTGGAGTGTTGCTGGTTTGTAAAGTACTCAATCCACGTATCGGCCGCCTGAGCTTGAAGCTGAGTATTGGGCAGACGAGCCACAGCATCTGGAAAGGCGCACTGGAGAAGAAGACGCTGAGAGCGTCTTAGAACCTGGAGCATGAAGTAAAACAATGTCAGCACCTTTTGCTGTTCATTAGCAGAAAATATTGTAACGTACCCAGGGTCCACAAACACAGGAAACAGAGCTTCAACAACGTCCAACTGTATTAACCTCTCAACAGTACGTCGACTCATACAAAATGACTTGTACGAAACTCTCGTACAAACTCCCGTACAAAAACTCGTACCACAACGGCTTGTGATTCCTTTTATACTAGACACACGCTAACCGATTCGCTATCAGTCGCCACTTTAACGGACTTTACTACATACGCTAACACTTAACGGACAACAAACGGACTAAACTTACACACGTGAACACCTAATGCTCGCGCATTACATTCGATTAACGAACTCAACTCAATACTTGCTAGCACCTAATGCTCGCGCATTACATTTGCCCCTTCCCTAAGGACCTGATGCGTCCTCGCATCAACAAAAGTGAAAAAACAGGACTATAACACCAAACTTCTTAAATCTTAAATCTAACAATCCCTTAACTTAAACTTTTCTGCTTCCCCCCCTTCAAAACCTGATGCATCCTTGCATCTAAGGGTGCAGTTAAGGCCATTGCTTCAACCCAAGACAGTTCAACAGGTAAAATAAAATGTCACTAGCAAAATTGCTCAAAGTGCACTGGTCGCCTCCGTCCTCTTGTACTCCTCCGTGGTCCCTCTCCCAGGCACCTGCTCTCATCACGGTCACGTCCTCGTCGGCTCCTCCGGTTCCCATCATCATCATGTCCTTGTTGGCTCCTCCAGCTCTCATCATCATCATCATGACTTCGTCCTTTGTAGGGCTGTAACTTATCATGGTGGACCACCTTACACTTCGAAGATGGACTCCGCCGAATTCTGTACACCACATCGTTGATCTTTTTTACAATAGTGTATGGCCCCTCCCATGGACGCTGTAATTTTGGACTGTATCCCTTTCTGCGCCTTGGATTGAAGAACCAAACTGGATCTCCTTGCTTGAACTTGGAAACATTCAATTTGTGATCATACAGTCGTTTGTGTCTCTGGGTTTCTAATCGCAGATGCTCTCGAGCTCTTTCAAAAGGAGCTCCTACAGAATAGCTCTGCATTGGTGCCCGAGGGGTCCTCCGTGGCCCTCGTCTTGATGCACACAGGTCACACTTCTGGCACCACTCTCTGACATCACGGCTGCTCCTACACCAGTAGAATCTCTCCTTCACCCGTGCTATGGTCTTCTTCACTCCAAGATGCCCTGCCGTTTGTGAATCATGTAAATGCACCATCACTTCCCGTCGCATATTTCCAGGCAAGACCAACTTAAATGTCACACGATCACCATCCTCTGACTCCCACCGACGATATACGACCCCATCTCGAAGACACAAGTTCTCCCACTGTGCCCAGTACGCTTTGATGGAAGGACTTAATGATGCAATTTCCGCCCATGCTGGTCGTCCATTCCCCTCCTGAAGCCACTTTAAGATTGGTGCGATCATCGGGTCATCAGCCTGAGCCCGGTGGAGTTCTTCTGTTGACCACTGTTGTACCCACCGCTCCATGCAAGAGGGAGTTTCATTTGTGCCATGTGCCATTTGTGCCACTTTACAGCATCTCGGTGGAACAACTTCATCAGAGTGTGCTTCAATAACCTCTTTCTCTTTGCGAACAGAAAAAATTAGCTCCAGCTGCCCATCTCTCGGTACGATGCCACAGCCATGTCGCCTTAAGAAGTCCATCCCAAGTATACCCTCCAGATCAATACTTGCGACCCAAATTTCCTGCTCCAGCGATCTCCCGTCAATGGTAAGTTTAAAGATGCTTCGCCCCAAAAATGGCACGCTACTCCCATCTGCAAGGACCATTCTCGTCTTTACTTCTTCCAAAGACGGCCTGCAACTCTCTGGGATTTCATAATACACAGTCGGATTTATGATTGTTACATTGGCTCCTGTGTCTAGCAGAAAACGCACAGAAGTTCCCTCAATGTTCCCTGCGACGAACATCACAGACTGTCCTTCGGTGTTAACTGCGCCAATCTTGACTTCAGAAGCTATTTGTTGCTGGTATTCCGACCGAGTTTCGACCCCCAAACTCGGCCTCTTGCCGTTTCCCTGCCAATTCTGCGGCTCACCGTTTCCCTGCCGATTCCGTGTTTCACCGTTTCTGGAAGCAGTGTCGTGAAACATGTCAGTGTGCCGATCTACATTCCTTTCCCGCTCAACTGGACAATCCCTCCTGAAATGCCCTCCTTTGTTACAGGTCCAGCATGTTCGGCCCGCACTCGGCATTGAAG
The DNA here is from genome assembly GCA_964036295.1 of Plumapathes pennacea. Taxonomy (NCBI): domain Eukaryota; kingdom Metazoa; phylum Cnidaria; class Anthozoa; order Antipatharia; family Myriopathidae; genus Plumapathes; species Plumapathes pennacea. The sequence continues at coordinate 5,418,887 of OZ038469.1, read as the reverse complement.
AGTTGGCCCGAGGTTTACTAGTTCGTTTCCCTCCATCATTTTTGTCCGCCAACTGCTTAAACAGGGAATGTTGGCCCGCCACGATTTCCTTAAGTAGCTCATGCAATCCTCCCTGCTCTTCTCCACTGGTCACACTCGTTGCCTGTGCCACCTTTGTGTGATCGTCCCAGCCGTTCAAATCTGAGACCAGCCCAAATTGTACCCGGTAATCTTCCCACGGCATCTTTCCATCGAAGGCTGTTGGCCGTACTAATGGCTTTCGATGATTAATGGACTCACGCCCACGGTATTCTTTTTGTGTCCTGGAATATACTGGACTACGCTCACGAGACCCACGATCACGATATTCTTCCGGTTCCCTCTGATTAACTGGACTACGTTCGTGGTATTCGTCCGGCTCTCCGCGGTAAACTTGCCCACGTCTGCGATATGCTTCCGGTTCTCTTGGATATATGGCTTCCGGTTCTCGCGCGGAATCGCGCCCAGTCCTCGCGCGGCTCTCAGGCATTTGAAAGGTCCGCCATATTTGTTGTATTTGTTGATCCATTCGACGACCCATGTCGTCCATTCGACGAACCAGCCCTTGTAATACGGACGAAATGGCATCGTCAGGAGGTGCTGTAGCGGGGGTTTCCGACGAATCTCTTGACTGCGATAGCGACGGACTTGGAGGTTCGCCGTCCCGATATTCCGGGTCCATATCAAACTCGGAGTCAACCCGATCATTTGCCATATCCACTGGCAGAAGAAAGTCCCGACGACTACAATCGTTTCTGATGAACGGCTATTCAGTTCCAACGATTCGACTACTTCAACCGTTTCTGGTCCAACGGCTACTCGACGACTTCTCCCGCGAAGGTCGCAAAACGACAAATTAAACTTAAAAACTATACTCACGATCCTTGTGCTTGATTGCCCACACCGCTGCCACCAATTGTAACGTACCCAGGGTCCACAAACACAGGAAACAGAGCTTCAACAACGTCCAACTGTATTAACCTCTCAACAGTACGTCGACTCATACAAAATGACTTGTACGAAACTCTCGTACAAACTCCCGTACAAAAACTCGTACCACAACGGCTTGTGATTCCTTTTATACTAGACACACGCTAACCGATTCGCTATCAGTCGCCACTTTAACGGACTTTACTACATACGCTAACACTTAACGGACAACAAACGGACTAAACTTACACACGTGAACACCTAATGCTCGCGCATTACATTCGATTAACGAACTCAACTCAATACTTGCTAGCACCTAATGCTCGCGCATTACAATATTCATTCATTTGCGCAAATAGTTAGACCAATAACGCGAAAATACTTCCAATTACTTTAAAATGACATTCATTATTTTGCGCGAAAAGCAATTTCAGTAACGATTTTTGCATAAGCAGTAACATTCAACTACACTGGCAACCATTTACACGGAAATGACATTCTTTAGCATCAAATGAAATTTCATTAGCACAGTAATCAGTTCAGTAGCACGAACCGTCCAATCAACTACGTGAATTGACAATCATTATAGTGTAAATGACATTCATCTCTATATAATAATACGCTTAGCAACCGCTGACCGCGGCTCATGTGTGTGTGTGTGTGTGTGTGTGTGTGTGTAACAAATTGATATAATTTCGATTGGTGACGTCACAAATTAAACCGGTAATTAGATAATGTCGTGGTTTGAATTTCTGACGCCACAGTATTGCTCGCGTACTCGTTAGTCATAATTACTGTATCGTCAATTCGAATTGAATCGCCGGGACAAGCAAGCCAGAAATCTTCTCGATTGTACCCTTTCAACCAAGCCCCACGGGACGCGATTACTGAAGGTGAGAGTTCCGTTTGAGATTAGAAAGAGAATTTCAGAGTGTCAAGTGACTGGATGGCGGGGTGATGCTGCGGCATGTTCGAAAAACGGGAAGATTTGGATGTCGGACGATCGGTGGTTCGACGAGTCGAATATGATCGAGTGGTACTGCATTACAGGGACGTTTGTATTTTGACGCGGTAAACTGCGCTTGAGATGCTCGAAATTGAGTTCAAGAAGGAGTAAAGAAAGAAAAGAATTTCGAAAAACGGGAAGATTTTGATGGCGATCGATCGGCGGTTCGACGAGTCGAGTACGGTCGAGTGGTATACATGCACTACAGAAATTTGCACTTTGACGCGGTAAACTGCGTTCGAGATGCTTGAAATGGAATTCAAAAAGGAAAAAAAAGACAAAAAATGTTGGGTAAAAAGAAATCCGTTGAGGACGCGATTACTGAAGGTGGGAATTCCAGTTGAGTTTAGAAAAAGAATTTCAGGTGTCTGGTGTCTGGATGTCGGGGTAATGCTGCCGCATGTTCGAAAAACGGGAAGGTTTGGATGTCAGACGATCGGTGGTTCGACGAGTCGAGTACGGTCGAGTGGTACATGCACTACAGGGAAATTTGTATTTTGACGCGGTAAACTGCGTTTGAGATGCTCGAAATTGAATTCAAAAAGGAGAAAAGAAAGAAAGAGTTTCTAAAAACGGGGAGATTTCGATGTCGATTGATCGGCGATTCACCGAGTGCTACGGGTCGAGTGCTACAGAGAGAGTTTGATGTCGATCAGTCGGTGGTTTGACGAGTCGAATACGGTTGAATGGTAAATGCTCAAAGAGGTTTGTACTTGAACACAGTATAGTGCGTTCGAGATGCTCAAAATGGAATTCAAACAGGAAAAAAAAGACAGAAAAAACATTAGGAAAAAATAAATTCGATCCCCGTATTTTACGGGGGTCCCGCTAGTTAATTATATTTGCATAGACGGCACATTCAATTGCATTTATGAACAATCATTTTCACGGAAGCGACATTCTTTAGAGCGACTATACAAACATCAGCATCATTCTAATATTCAGCAACGAAAAAAAAATTCTATCGCAAGCAGTTCCTGCTGCAAGCATCACAGCGCAATATTGGTACTGTATCACAGCAGCTAAATGCACACAGTGGTATCGATTTAGGCTACGTTTACACTATACCGGATAGGATTTTGAGCCGTTGCAGAAACCTATCCGGTACAGTGTAAACACAAGGCCAGTCCGGAGCGGCTTTGTCACAATCAATAAAAAGCAATCGGAGCGTTTTCCTATCCGATATGGGTCTGTACCACTTTCAGAAGCGGAGCGGAGCAACAGCGCTCCGTTTCAAAAATCGCTCCGAAAACAGCGTATCCAATGTAAACGAAAGCAGGCCTATCCGGTACGTTCTTGCGACGCTACGGAAAGCTATCCGATATAGTGGAAACGTAGCCTTATGCAGACATATTTACCGCGATGTATAAATGGTGAGGCTATATATTGAAGGCTAAACAAAAACAGAGTGAAATAAAAGAAATGCGCAGTTGAATTTTTGTTTTCCATTGCTCAATATTAGAATGACGCTGATGTTTGTATACTCCTTCTATAAAGAATGTCGCTTCCGTGAAAATGATTGTCCATCAATGCAATTGAATGTTCCGTCTATGCAAATATCATTATAATGAATGTCATTTACACTATAATACTATAATGATTGTCAATTCGCGTAGTTGATTGGATGGTTCGTGTTATTGAAACTGATTAGTGTGATAATGAAATTTCATTTGATGCTAAAGAATGTCATTTCCGTGTAAATGGTTGCCAGTTAATGCAGTTGAATGTTACTGCTTATGCAAAAATCGTTACTGAAATTGCTTTTCGCGCAAATAAATGTCATTTTACAGTAATTGGAAGTATTTTCGCGTTATTGGTCTAACTATTTGCGCAAAAATGAATGAATATTTTCTGCTAACAGCAAAAGGTGTAAAACATCAGATTGCAGTATTTGATCGTATAAACTTGCAAATAATGGTTCAAAAACCGCTTACAATAGTACAGTGACTGAAAATCCATAAATAAAAATCACGACTTGTCCCTGCTTCCCACTTAACTCGCCGAGAGTGTGTATAGAGCCATTACTCTGAATGCTTTGTGTGTTGCTTGTCGGACCAATCACAAACAACAGTAAGTACAAACCAATAGCAATGCAATACTTTAACTAGAAAAACGACATAATATGCGGCAAGATATCGAAAACAAATCAAAGCAGCGTGTAGCCCATGAAAAGTCGCCCATCTCTTGTGTCCCGAATTAGTTTTTATGATTTAGTGTCTGCAATTAGCAGTGATGCTAAAGGACTTATGACACTTCAATAGAGTTATTAATTTATTCATTGTTAATTGACATATTTTGTCGTACTTGCCTGTCGGTTTTACTTTAGGTTACGTCCACACTACTGCGTTTTCATAAAACCTCCGTGTCCGGAGTCGCCTGTTTACAATAAATTCGTCTTCATTTGAAAATGCATCAATTTTCGCAAGCCTTCACTTTGGGAACCGCATTCGAAGTCTCCGTATTTGGAAACCTCCGTTTTCAAGTCATTGTACGCATTTGTGTGAACGTGGCCTTTGTTTAGCCTTGCTGCCTTCGTTGTTCAAGTTCAGCTTAGCTCTCTTGGTTTACCGCGTTTCCAGTTCGATTCATTTTAAAGTTCTTGTTCGACAAATATATATATATGTCACGGAGCAGTTTTACGCAAAAGGAAGGCACTTCTAGTTTTGCCAGCTGCTCAGATCTGTATTGTGATGCAAAGTGAACAGAATATGAAATGAGTAGCCAGGTCCAGAGGTGTTAGAATTAATATCCTGTAAACTTTGTTCTTTGTCCAGCCAGACTTGACTTGTCCGTATATATATATATATATATATATATATATATATATATATATATATATATATATATATATATATATATATATACATCTTATTCGATGGTTTAGCGCGTAATACGTTGCTCGTATTTTTCCGAGCCCCGCCGTGGGGCGAGGAAAAATGCGAGTAACGAGTAAAATGCCGGCCCGTATTTCGCGCTAAGCCATCGAATGAGGGATTTATTATATGACTTTATTATATGGCTGGAGTTACTTCCGGTGAAATCGCGCGCTCTGATTGGTGTATTTGCCGGTCATTATTTTCCTGTAACGCCCGTGTGCTCGATTACGGACCGGCAGATTGAACACATGAATCACGAGGTCGTGCAGTTCTTTGCTTTCAGTGAATATGTCGGGTACGTTTGGCTGAAGGCAAAACAGTAGAACAAGAATATGTAAGAAAGAAAATACCACTGCGGAAATTGATTTGGAAGCCGAGAAAACGGTTGGAGATGAAGATTTGTTGACTTGGTTTGTGGCATCACGAACGGCGACTCAAAGCTACTCAAGCACCGTATTCTGAGAATTGATTCACATCTTGCACTACGTGCTAAACACTTAGAGCAACGTAGAAGGCACAGCAAACTTCAGTCAAAGAGTGACGAGAACAGTCTCAATGAACCGTTTACGGAGCTACGAGCAGACTGATTATTTGTTGTCACGGTGCCACAAGCGGAGTTCATACAAGCTTACTGAAACTGTAAGTATGGCATTTTAAGAGTGTGAACGCCGTTTCATTTCAACATCTTTGAAGACTTGAGTGAAGGAACTTATCTTTCTGTTGAGAAAATGATAAACTTCTGATTCACACAATTTTTTCTGCCGACGGTTAAGATCCAAAATATTGTAGTTTCTTCAATATTTCCTTTTTTTGAATCCCGGAGTTTGAATGTTGTGATCGCATGTTATATATAAACGCTTGGAGTAAATAAAATTCTGCTAGTTTTGCGTTGGAAATTGCTTATCAGAAGAAGAAGAAGGAAAACTATTTTTAGTTCGCCACGCTCCTGATGGGTTTTATACCGAGTGACGTTTTCGCTGAACCAAAACCGGCACATTTTGGGCTTGTACTTCAAAAATTCAAGCTCAACTCAATTCATCCGGTGAGTCAAATATTGACTTCTCTCAAATATTGTATAAGTTTGCAAAATTGAGAAGCTGTCATTCACTTATTAGTGTAAACGCTGGGAGTGCATGCGTACGCGAGTAAATTGTTCGGAGACAAAGTGCTGTTCCATGTTTGTTTTGATGTAAAACTTTGAAGCCATATAATAAACTATACTTATTGACCTCGCTTGCTCGGTCTGTACGAAGAAAATATCGCCCTCGGTCTTGACCGTACATACCTCGCCGAAGCGGCTCAGTTCGTACGGTCAAAACCTCGGGCGATATTTTCTCCGTACAGACCTCACGCTCGGTCAATAAGAAGTTTGTGACGTAGTTTTACCTTTATATAAAATATATTTCAGCAAACATAAAACAGAGACGTCGAGCAAAACTGTTTTCATTCAATCCCAGGCAAAATGTGCGCACACTCATTTACACAAAGATTCACTTACAGCTTCCAATCCGGTCATCGATTTAAAAATCTTGACAGAGAAAATTAAAGAAGTTATGCCACCAAATGATCGAAGTTCAATTCAGATTAAATGTGCTGAGATAAATGCGCTGGAGACGAAAATGCTTGCTTCGACAGAATAAATATTCAGCGAACAAACGTGCTTCGAGCGGTTGAAATCGATCACTTCGCTTAAACTTTTAACCATTTTTGTTCTTCAATAGCAAGCAGCTTTGTACTCAAAACAGGGTTTTTATTTTCTCGGAGTAGTTAAGGAATAAACACAAGAACAGAGCCAGCGAATGTGTACGTTGAAGAATCTGAAACTTTCATAACACAACTAGGATTTTTACCGCCGACACGTTGTCAAGTTATAAATTATTAACAACTCACCGATTTCCTGCCTGGTTGTAGAAAATTTAAGACCCCTTCCAGCAAAGGAACCACTCAAAACAGTGTTCGTACACGGCGAAAATCATTTTGCATTGTTTACAGTGACGACATCGTGGGGAAAACTTCACGGAGTCAGAACTGCCGTTTTTCCATGGCGATTGTTCGCTTTCCACCAACTGAACTGTGGTTTCTCTTCCTTGACAAATTATGCAGTAACAGTTTCTTTCGATGGAAGGGTCTTGTATCTGAAAAGTCATAGACTTTCATTTCACCGTTTTTACCTTGCACTCAGAAAAATTTTTGATTCATTTGTGATACGCGCGCGTGTAAAGCCGGTCAAACCGGTTTTCTACAGTGTAATACGGATTTGAAGTGTGTAATACGCTCCCGTACCGGCACTCTGTTGCGACCTTATATGGTAAAACTACGTCACAGTCACACAATCTATATATATATTTATAAAATAACTATGATACTACGCGCGCTCTGATTGGTTAAAAAACCATTTTATAAATAAGTACAAAGACATGGAAATGACGGATCCTGAAATAAAAAGACTGCGTGTCGTCCCCTACTTCAAAGATTCATGTGTTACAGAAACTGCAGTGGGCTATTAGAGCAAATAGTGAAGCCGTGTGCAAATCATGTGCAATTAGTGAAGCAGCGTGAAGAAAAGTTGTCCGAATATTGCATGAAATTTAATTCGGAAACCGTGAGACAGAAAGCCAACAATTACACAGTCAAAGAACATTCTCTAAAGTTTCTAACCTTTATACCTTCGTCTCCTGTGGCTCGTAGCTAGTAACTAGATGGCTTAGATCACCGGAGTTTCACACGAATAATTGTAGGTTTATGGTGATGAAGGCACAAACAGTCTTCGCTAATGAGTCTGTCTCGGCTGTCGGCTCGGTGGCACAAAAGCTGTTGAGTCAATTCAATGAAGTTGACTGTCGTCCGGCAGAGTTCAAGTAATGCTCAAGTAAAGCAAACAAATGTACAAACTACCTTCTTCAGTAGAATAATGTTGTTGTGCAGACATGTTTACGTCGAGTGACACCGTTGTCCTGAAAGTTGAAACCTGACGGCTCAAAACATTCTCGCCGGTTCTTTTGAATTCTTGGCAAAAAGTGGCACTAATATCCGACACATTTCTTGCAAAATTCATCTTCATTTAGCAGCCTGTCAAGTTTTTCAAGTGAACGGGAGTGGTGTTCCGTCTTCATTCATGGACTGACTTGAGCGAAGTGCCGTGAAACAGACTTTCCGATTGGACGAGCGTGCGTTTTGACGGTTTTCGGGAGAATCTTGAACTTGATCGTTTTCAATATAAAGTTCTTTCAGGTAATAAAAGCTTCGTTATTTTATAAAAGCAATATGACACTCGTTTCCATGTCTATGTACTCTTATATAAACACTTGGGATGTTGTGAGAACACTCAAAAAAGTTCAAAATCACTCGCCGAAGCGGCTCGTGGTTTTGAACTTTTTCTCGTGTTCTCCCAACATCCCGCGTGTTTATATAAGAGTACATAGACATGGAAACTCGTGTTATATTGCTTAAATATATATATATATATATATATATATATATATATATATATATATATATATATATATATATATATATATATATATATATATATATATATATATATATATATATATATATATATATATATATATATATATATATATATATATATATATATATATATATATATATATATATATATATATATATATTAATAATAATAACGTTTAAAGTGTTGACGTGAGTCAAGTCGTAAATTTAAGTAAGAACACCCCGCAGCGCGAGGTCCATGCGACTAGCGCCACCCCCCCCCCCCCCTCCTCCCACCTCCCAGCCCCCGCCACCCCCTTTTTTTAGGAAATAAGCACGCGTTAGGGTGCGTATATTGAATTATAGATGCACGCGGGAATTTGAACAAATACGAGGCCGCGGAGGGATAAGGCAAACCATAACTTTTCAAAAAAACAGCAAGAAAAATAACCGAGTTTGCCGCAAGCTGACGCCAAATTGACGCGCGCGTGCGTATATTTTATGGATCTAAGAATAAGGATAATATATAGAGCGGGTCGCGCGTAATAAGAGCAAAACGTTGCTTCACAGTTCACCCTTTTTAATCAAAAGAGCCTACCTTATCCTTATTTTATAAACACGGCTTTGAACAAACCTTGCCGCGCCAATTATCTTCTTTGACAGCTGCATCGTGGTCTTCCCCTAGTTCGTTAAGTTCACTGCACACCTGCATCACAACTGATGCCACTGTGTCGTCATGGAAACCAGCAAAAGCATCTCCGGTCGTGAACCTTCTTGGGCTAGATCAAATTAACAAATAACACTTACTTTAAGCACTTCTAGGTTCTTAAAGTAGATCTAGTGTGCGCAATTGAAGAAACAAAGCTTCATGACAGTAAACCAGAAAAATATACGACAAAAATTACAAAGGTTCAGGCAAACTAATAAAATAAATTCCACTACAGAAACTTCAGTAGATGTTTGCTAGGCAATGCAGCTGTGTTTGTAAGAGCTGGTCTTGGTCTGAGCTGGCATAGCAAGCAAAGAAAAGAAACTAATTGTATCGAATAGAGCCCGTTTTCGTCTGAAAACTCTCGAACACTAAAATCAACAGAGGTAAACCGCCAATCACAGGGGCTGTAAGACACGTTTTGTTTTACGAAGAAACCAAACAGCAGTGAGAGGAAACGCCATCGTCACTTGCTTGTTTGCGTGAGAATACCGCAATCCGGTTTTGCTTTTACTCCTGATTGGCCAAACTTGTTTGGACCAACGCGAAAGCGTAGCAAACGCGAAACCAAAACAATCACACGATTACTTGCAATAGCCATCCGAAAACGACTCTAGCTGCTAAGTAGCCTGCAATGCAAGCGTTACCGTCCGTTTTCAGGCAAGACGGGAACGCCTGTATTGCAGGCTAGCTGCTAAGGGCATACAAAACGCCGTAAATATTTACTCAGTTCAGATCGAGCCGAAGAACGAAATCCAACTGATTCTTGTTCAAAAGCAATAAACGACTAAATATAGTTACGTAATATATCAAACTGCTGGTTATGACAGTGCCCATATATATATTTTTTTTCCCGCACCCTACGTGGGTACTAGTTTGAACACTATATCATTTTTGAATCTCTGTCGTTCACGAGGCGACCTCCCCGCACTGCAGGGTCTTCTGGGAGTTCGACGCGAAGCAACAGACTTCATTGACCGAAAGACGTTTTAATGGAAGCGGGAACTGAAACAATACTGTACTAGAACGCAATGGTCTTCAAAAGCGGAGCTAAAGAAGGAATGACAAGACAAGAGAACAACGGTACTCCAAGAAATAGAACGAAAACCAGATGGGAGTAACAAGTGGATTTGATTTTATATAGCTAAGATCGGTCAAACGTTCACAGATAATGTCTCGCGTTTACTTAGGATCAAACTTTTTATAAACCAATCTAACTGCCTAACGTGGTTACTGGTCCTTAAAAGCAAGTTATGATCAAGAGCAAGGCACGAGAAACAATTCAGGACAGAAAATAGTGCTTGAAGGCCGGCCGATAGCTCCAAGGGGCAGGTAAGACACGTCTATTTACTTTGTTCACGTCACTCAACTCGTTCGTTCTTCATTGCTTCGATTTTATCGAACACTTTGAGACCGCGGTAAAACTTGGCTGTTGCAATGCTATTATATTTTCACGACAAAAAAATGTTTTGACCGTTTGAGTCTTGACATTTAAATCAAGTTCCAGTGTCGCATACAGTGCAAAGGTTAATTTGCCACTTGACAACTTGCTCAGACAAAATCACAACACATCACAAACACAGAAGAATCTTGGTCTTTCTGTGCATTTGATTAGAGAGAACTGTGAAACTAAACTTTATTTAATTTGCAGCACTATAGACCATTGCAGTCTATCAAGAATCATTTTAAGAACTTGTGAGTTTTGGTTTGAATATGCAGATTTTTTTAACTGCCCAGCTGCTGTTATCATGTATTGTATAACATTGTATAAGTACTATAAGCCAATGGCCTAAACTTTAGAGTATCGGCCCACGCGAAATTTTAGGTACATTTTTGGTACATTCACGGTACACTAGCGGGACCCCCGTAAAATACGGGGGATCGGATTTATTTTTTCCTAATATTTTTCCTGTCTTTCTTTTTTTCCTTTTTGAATTCCATTTTGAGCATCTCGAACGCAGTTTACATGTCCAAGTACAAACTTCTGTAGTGCCTTTTCCACTCAACTGTACCCGACTCCTCGAACCACCGATTGATTGACATCAAAATCTTTCTAAAGTACAATTGTACCACTCGGTGAATTGCCGATCGATCGACATCAAAAGCTCAACGTTTTCAAAATTCTTTTCTTTCTTTTCTCCTTTTTGAATTCAATTTCGAGCATCTCAAACGCAGTTTACCGCGTCAAAGTACAAACGTCCCTGCAGTGCATGTACCACTCATTCATACTCGACTCGTCGAACCACCAATCGTCCGACATCAAAATCTTCCAGTTTTTCGAACATGCGACAGCATCAGCCCCTTATCCAGACACCTGACAGCTGAAATTCTATTTCTACACTAAGACGGAATTCTCACCTTCAGTATTCGCGTCCTCGGAAAGGCTACGGTAGAGAAGATTTCTGGCTTGCTTGTTTGCTTGCTTGATTCAATTCGAATTGACGGTATAGTAATTACTAGCGGGACCCCCGTAAAATACGGGGATCGGATTTCTTTTTTCCTAATATTTTATCTGTCTTTTTTTCCGTTTTGAATTCCATTTTGAGCATCTCGAACGCAGTTTACAGTGTCCAAGTACAAACTTTTGTAGTGCTTTTACCACCCAACCGTACTCGACTCGTCGAACCACCGATTGATCGACATCAAAATCTCTCTGTAGTACATGTACCACTCGGTGAATTGCAGATTGATCGACATCAAAATATTCCCGTTTTTCGAAATTCTTTTCTTTCTCTTCTCCTTTTTGTATTCAATTTCGAGCATCTCAAACAGTCTACCGTGTCAAAGTACATACGTCCCTGTAGTTGCATGTACCACTCGACCATACTCGACTCGTCGAACCACCGATCGTCCAACATCAAAATCTTCCCGTTTTTCAAACATGCGGCAGCATCACCCCGCCATCCAGACACCTAAAATTCTTCTTCTTAACTCAAATGGAACTCTCACCTTCAGTAATCGCGTCCCGTGGGCTTGGTTGAAAGGCAACGGTCGAGAAGATTTCCGGCTTGCTTGTGCCGGCGATTCAATTCGAATTGACAACATCGTAATTATGACTAACAATCATACGCGAGCGTCAGAAATTCAAACACCCATTATCTAATTACCGGTTTAATTTGTTACGTCACCAATCGAAATTATCAATTTGTTACACACACACACACACACACATGAGCCGCGGTCAGCGGTTGCTTAGCGTATTATTATATAGAGACTAGCAGGACCCCCGTAAAATACGGAGATCGGGTGATCGAATTTCTTTTTTCCTAATATTTTTTGTCTTTTTTTTCTCTTTTGAATTCCATTTTGAGCATCTCGAACTCAATTTCAACCGTATTCGACTGTTTACCGCGTCAAAATACAAATTTTCCTGTAGCGCATGTACCACTCGACCGTACTCGACTCGTCGAACCACCGATCGTCCGACATCCAAATCTTACCGTTTTTCGAACATGCGGCAGCATCACCCCGCCATCCAGTCAGTTGACACTCTGAAATTCTCTTTCTAAACTCAAACGGAATTCTCACCTTCAGTAATCGCGTCCCGTGGGCTTGGTTGAAAGGCAGCGGTCGAGAAGATTTCTGGCCTGCTTTTCCCGGCGATTCAATTCGAATTGACGATACAGTAATTATGACTAACGATCGTACGCGAGCATTTGTTGCGTCAGAAATTCAAATCACGCATTATCTAATTACCGGTTTAATTTGTTACGTCACCAATCGAAATTATATCAATTTGTTACACACACACACACACACACACACACATGAGCCGCGGTCAGCGGTTGCTAAGCGTATTATTATATAGAGATAACGAGTACGCGAGCATTACTGTTGCGTCAGAAATTCAAACCACGCATTATCTAATTAATTACCGGTTTAATTTGTTGCGTCACAAATCGAAATTATAACAATTTGTTACACACACACACACACACACACACACACACATGAGCCGCGGTCAGCGGTTGCTAAGCGTATTATTATATAGAGATGTTTGGTACCTCTAAATGTACCTAAAAGGTACCTAACATGTACCTATAATTAACCTTATTGTTGGTATCTTTTAGGTATCTCTGAAGTAGCTATTTTCGCCGCCCAAAAAGATACCTCGCTGAGATACCTGAAAGGTACCTTCAGGTCAAGCACTATTATCATACTCAACATACCTAAAACATACCTTGATTGTACCTACTAAGGTACCTATAATATACCAAAAGAGTTCCTAAAATATACGCCTAAAATGAACCTGAAATGTACCCAAAATGTATTCGAACTGCACTTAAATTGTACCTCAGCTATGCACAAAATGTACCCATAGTATACCCATGACATACCCAAAATGTACCCATAGTATACCAATGACATACCTAAAATGTACCCACAATATACCAACACTGTACCTCTTATGTACTCAAAATGTACTCATAGTGTATTAATGAGACATTTCAAAATTTAACTTATTTTATTGACTTTATAGCATGAAACAATATTGTGCTTTACAACAACACTCCAGTTTCTCGCTTTGTAGTTGGATAATTTTCATCATCAATAAGAGGACAGACACATAAAATCGAGCGCTGACGACAATGATTTGGACGAAGAATGTGAATTCAGCTTCAATTTTACCTCAATTCTTGCAAAAGCGACATTCGGCAATTGAAGTAGAGACCCATAAGTGTTCAGAGGCGAAACTCATTGAGCTTTGTCTTGAAATTGTCAAGAAAACCGCAGCAGAAGAACGTCTATTTTCGTTTCTTTCAAACTTCTTTGACAGCATTTTGTTTTGCACGCGCGATATGCTCGCGTTAATCTGTCACTTTTTGGCCAATGAAATGTCTTAAATTTTAACCTCGACCAATAATTAGAAAGCGAGAAAAGTTGTTGACAATGTTTTGGTCACCGTTTGGTCATGTTTTCGTCGCTTGAGTTTGGTATTGTAAAAAAACAAATTGACGTCAGGTTTTTATGTGTCTGTCCTCTTATTGATGATGAAACGCGTCATACTGACAATGTTTCATCATCAATAAGAGGGCAGACACTTAAAAACCTGACGTCAATTTGTTAAATTTATAGATGATCAACGTAAAGATCATTACAAACTAATACCATTGATGAAGCAAGATTCTAGTCAATCATATAAATCTTAGTACTGAACTTGTAACAGGATGTATTGTTCAACAAGACTCAACTGCCAGGCTTTGCTCCCTGTGACTTCAATCTTTCATGACAATCTTCTGCATGGCTTGATTTGCACTTCCACAAATTCCCACTTCTTTCAAGAAATAAAGGATTAGAATTAAAGTGAAAAAAAAATTAACCTTACACTTACACAAAATATAGAGAATGCCCATTCTTTTGTTTGCATGTAGACTTTCTAATTAAATAATCTACATTTGAGTTATGCCGGCCGCCGTCTGATACAAAGCAATTAGTGGAATTCGAACAGCTAGCTTACTTAATAGACAGCAGTACAGATAGCACAATGGAGATAGAAAAGACACCTATAAGGTTGGGCGTATTATAGAACCAAAGAGTCATAATTATGTCGTACTCCCTTCAAGACAAAGCGTGTGCCAGAATCAGAGCAACGGTATCAACAAATTTATAGGCCCGGGATCGAAACAAACAAAATTGAGTTATCTTACCTCACGTCCAGCATTAGGGGTCCAATTTCTACAGAGATGTGATCTGATATCTCCCCCATGCTGATTAGATCATGTCCCAGAGTGTAATCGACTTGAAAACGATCATTGAGCAAGTTATGTCTTCTTTGCCTATCCTCCGAGCAGCATATGAGGTTGATAATTTATCTTGGAGTATAAAGAGTTATCCGTTCCTCTATTAAAAGAATGTCCCAGTAAAAAGAAGCAAAGCTAACCGGCGAAGACGATCGACACAAACAAAGTTCGTTAAATGAGCGACACACAAATGTCCCCAGCTCCTGATTGGTTCTCACATAACATGTGACCTAAGTTAGTACCCAGGCACTGGCCAAGGTGTTATCGGAGACGATCCACGAACCATCGAGTTTGCAAGAAGCAAATGGGCCGCCGCTTTGGAACTGAAAATCGTGGATAATTATAAATGTTTGAAACAAGAATGGACGCATGATTAATGGGACAATATGCTGATCATCGAAAAGACAGTGTTATTCAGTTGATATTTGGAATTCACATCACGTGAGATTTGCTTGTTGAATGATACGTCCGGCCACCGCGTACATGTCGGACAAGGCAAACTATACCAACAAAAATTGCAGATTGATCGAGGTCTGATGGAAGTCTAAAGCTCAAATGATGTCACAACGGGGAATACACACTTCTGGATGTGAATTATTTAGGGAGTCAAACAAGGTACATTTTAGATATCATTCTCAAGGTGTACCACAGGTACACTTTAATTCAATCCACGCACACTGTCTTTAATATCTTGTACATCACAGAAACAGTTTTGTGCAGATAGTACATTTTGAGTATCTTTACAAGACGGCGTTCGGGTGAATTTCAGTCAAGATACATTTTGAGTATCTTTCAGGGTACATTGCAAGTACATTTCTATAAAGGTACATTTTGGATATCTTTATAAAGGTACATAACAGATACATTTTTATCGAAGTACATTTTAGGTATCGAAATTGTATGTTAGAGGTACATAAACAAAAGCACATTTTGGGTATCTTAAGATCATTTACCTTGAGGTATGTAAATGGTATATATTAGATACATTTTGGGTATATTATACAAGGTACATTATTGTTCGTTGGGGCGTGGCCTGCGTGAATAAAATGTACCCAAAATGTACCCAGAATGTACCCAGATGTTTCAGTAAACATGACACTATCATAAATGATTATTTAATCGCTTTGGCATCAGGAAAAGAAATGTAATTTATTGCTGCATTTCCTTTTGCTTTTTTGTAATTAGCTGTTTAGCTGTACTATATATATTACTGTGTATAAAGTAATGTTCAGAAGAGATTTACTGTGCTAGTAGCTGGTGTGGGCAGAAAAAATTGCCATGATCTAAACAAGTTCAAATTAGAAACACTGACAAGTCAATGCCTTCAGTAACTCAAGGTCAACAATCAATTTGCAAAGATACATATTATAAATATATGCCAAAAGAGTCAATTTGCATTTACCACACAGTATCATTCTACTTAAGCCAGCTCTTTACTACATTAATTTCTTCCTTTTCCTAGATAAATTTGGTAATGATACTAGTTTAATAAGTTTTCTATAAAACAAGTTTTTTTCTAATGCAGCTGCATGACATTAATTTCTGGTGAGATATTATTTAAACTGTTACTCGAAAACAATTAGCTTCCCTACCCACCTATCTCATGCCACAGAACACACTTTACAACAATCCTAATTATACTTTGATGCTTGTTTTGTTTTCCATAGGTCCCTAAATACCAAGACAAACATGGAGTTCACTAAGTCCAACTGCAAAAAATATCTTTCTGTGATTAGGAAGAGTTATAGTTTATACCCACATGACATGGGAAATGAGACTTTTTTAGGATAAGAATGTTAATACAGTACTAAACTCATGCTCTTCTCGTGTCTCACAGCATCTTACAGTGGTGGATAATGTGCAAACCGGACTCATTTGTCCAATATTCTGTAGAATTACTGAATATTTATAGCGCATTTTCCATTTTCACTCACTTCACTGAAAGAGGGTATCGATTTGGTGTTTTTGGCCTGGGATAGTGTATGATTTTAATAGAAATTAATGTGTCGCCGCGGACAATGCACGGCAAATAGAAGAAAACACAGGGCGGAAATTGTTGCAAAAGAAATAAATATCTAAAATAGGTCTGAAATAGGGTATACATTTTCGAGTCAGATTTGAAATAGGGTATACATTTTCGAGTCAAGTCTGAAATAGGGTATACAATTATGGAGACAGGTCTGAAATAGGGTATAGTAAATCAAATATTTTGGTCGAATTCAACGGATTTGGTCTTACTCGGTGATAAGGCTTCGGCGCCATAACTATCCCGTCGCTCGATCTGCTCGATTTTCTCCGA
Source organism: Plumapathes pennacea (assembly GCA_964036295.1). NCBI lineage: Eukaryota > Metazoa > Cnidaria > Anthozoa > Antipatharia > Myriopathidae > Plumapathes > Plumapathes pennacea. Next base: position 5,401,858 of record OZ038469.1, on the reverse strand, counting down.
CAATTTCTCGGATATCTCTTGTAGCTTCTCCTTTAAATCTGCGACTTAATTTCTAAGAGCTTGATTTTCCTTTCTCAACTTCTGTTCTCCAGTCATGTTCTGATATTGTTAGATTTGAAACGCTTTGCTCAAGAGCTGATTTAACCCCGTCCACACAGCTCGAGGGCCAGGTTGCGTAGGTGTGTGGTGAGATGTGTGGTAAGATGCGTGGTGTAAGCATACAGAAAATGAGAGCTCTAAGCAATATCATACATAATCGATGAATTGGGCGTGAGGCCTTCTGCGAATATCGTATTTCTAGTATGATGGTTTTCATGGATATTTATATGCAGAAATACTTTGTCGTGCAATAAATATTGTCAGAGATTTGTTTTAATTTTCTCGCCATCTTGTCTCGCAACTGTAAGAGAGTACCTCGGCAACTTCTCTCGCAATATTTTTGTTGCGCACAACGTTGCAAAATGTTGTAACTCTAATTTTTGCAAATAAGTGCAGCAACTTTCAATTGCGCGGTCCTGCACAGTGCAACACACCTCTAGCAAGTTTTCCCACATTTTTTCCTGAGCGTTATCAAGACTGCACGCGCAAATCTTTGCAAAAACAAGGAAATATCGCCGTGTTGACGTCTGGAATTTAGCGTCAACTTCAAGCATGAGTTCTTCCCAACTTTCCTCGGCATAAGTCGTTGCAAGTTGCTGAGTCGCGTTGCACATTGTAACATTTCAGCAACTACAACGATATATTTTCAACTATTGTGGTTAACACGTTGCTGAGAACTACACATATTTAGCCGAATAGAACAAAATCAACGACAGATGAAAGAGCAGGATAAGAGTTAAAAACGTGAAACTATTGGTATTGAGTGATTGCACAATAGATTCACCAATGCTTGGTGTCTATGATAACTACCACTGCAACTCTTCACAGTGTTTCACAACAAACAAACGTGTTGATATAGCATGCAAATCTTAAATAAAGTATGCGCCGTTGGGGAGGGATTGATACCTTAAATATCTCTCAAAGCGAAATACAGATTAAGCGAAACTTACTTCTTCTGCTCGTGAAGTGGAATTTGGACGGTGGAAAATTTCGTCATCCATTCCCTCAGTTCTTCCACTACGCGCGACTGTGCGGGCGTGAGACTTGTCAACGTCACAAGGTAATGCTTCTCAAGGCGGTTGATCAAAGGAATCGGAAACTTGCTGTACACCACGTCCCTTTCGGCGATCACGATCAGACGGAAACTGTCGTCCACTCGACACTTGACCCGGTGACTTCCAAGACCAAGATCCACGTATTTCTGTCCACCAAAGTACACGTAGTACTGAAACGAAACAGCAAGTTGAACAGCTGGTCTCTGCTCTGTCTCTATTTGGAGTTTCAGTTACACTGTGCAAGCCACTACTGAAGCAATTCACGCAAAAGCCTCAAAACAAACAAACAAGCAAACAAACATACCTGATTCAGTGCGTCGTAGAGGCTCTCGTACAAACTCTCCAAGTTTAGAAGAATCACAGTTCTCCCGGTCTCCATGCACACTTTAATGCGATTGATGCTACGACAAATCTAAAGAAATATTAGTAAAAATCAGTATACTGATTTATGATGTTTTTTTATCATGTCCTTGGCTTCATGGGAGACACAACAAAATTGTATGATAAGACTACAATTTAAGTGCACTCTGCTCGCTTTGAGGATGGCCACGGCCAGAATTCTTTGCGACCTCTGAGTGGTTCTTTTTACGTCTCCGTGGTTCTACTTTGATCCAGAGACGGAACAGCTTCACTTGAGCCACGAGTAGATGACCAATAGCCCACATCTGGATTTTCGGGAACAATTTTGGCTCGCGTTCACCGCGGAAGCTTTCAGAATAGCCGTAAACAAATATTTGATGGATACCGCTGGAGGGGATTGCTAATATCTCTGTCGCCGATAAATAGTTAGTCCCGACGAAACTTTCTGTGGCGACACGAAATACTTTTGGGAAGATAACAGGGCGAAAACAGAAACCAAAGCTACGGTGAGCTTTAGCCGTAAAACAATGACGCTTTATGCTTTACTCTGTACATGACATCTGTTGCCTCATAAAATTCTTCTGCGTATTCGTACATTGCCTGTTGAAGTGTTTCTTTCATCCGATCATGCAGCTTTTGTTTCGCAATGTTCATTAAATACCAGAAATGAAAAATACACCGAAATAATTCTGAGGATTGAGTTTACAGTCACAAGTGGACTGAACACACTATGAACAAAACCGCAATAATATTGTAAACATCTCTCATGTGACATTCCTCACTTTCAATTTTATATTTGTTACAGAGCACGAATACTCGAAAGCCTGATAGAAGAAACGTATTGAGTTAATAAAAGAAAACACATAAGTAGTGAAGCGAAGGCTGGATTAATCGTGGCCTCTGATTAGAAATAAGAGTCGAGGTCAAACTGTCATAATCGATTGTGCATAAAAAGATATGTCACGCATTCTCAAGATGCAGGGTCGCTCAACCTTTAAGAAGCAAGTGTATGAGTGTTGAAATAATAACTTTTAGTTTAATCAAGGTGTCAAAACAGCAAGGTGTCAAAAGCCAAGTTCTCTATACTGTGTGATATTTTTATGGTGAGAAACTGGAAATCTCTCTTGGGAGTTCGCTCTTGTCCCCTACTTTCAATTTTATATTCTGGTCTCGACCCAACTCACGCCGCGAGCTCACTGGCAAGGCCAGTCTAGTTTGCAATATTATTGCGGTTTTGTTCACAGCGTTTTCAGTCCATTGTTACTGCAAACTCAGTGCTCAGGACTATTTCGGTGTTTTTCATATTTTAGTATACAATGACCACTGCAAAACAAAGGCTGCATGATCGAATGGAAGAAACATTTCAACTTGTAATGTACGATAAGCAGAAGCATTTTATGAGGCAACAGATGTCACGTACAGTGTAAAGCATAAATCGCCATTGTTTTACGGCTAAAGCTCATCGTAGCTTTGGTTTCCGTTTTCGGCCTGTTATCTTCCCAGAAGTACTTCGTGTCGCCACAGAGAGTTTCATCGGAACTAAATTATTAGTGGCGACAGAGTTATTTGCAATCCCGTAGCGGTATCCATCAAATTTCAAATCCACCAAATTTCCGCGGTGAACTTAGGAACGCAAGCCAAAAATCATTACCTAAAATCCAGTTTATCCGTGCATGTTCCACAGAGCCAAACGGTGTTGGGTTTGGATGGGATGCAATTAACTTAACACACCGAACAATTCAATAGCCCACATCTGAAGTTGTTCGCGAAGTCAATATACGTCATCGCATGTCATGCGACAATGTGAACCAATCACTGTGTGCTGATTCTCAACCCAGAAAAGGAAATTGAAAAGAATTTGCAAATTTAAGCTACAATCAGTGACAAAATTCTTGGGACACTCGCACAGTTTCAGTAATTTCTCTACTGTTTCAGTTGAAAGACAACCCCCTCCCCCCCCTTGAAGTGGCCTGAACTTGTTTTCCCAAACACACGCAACATTGTACAGAGGGGGGGGGGGGGAGAGAAAAACGGTTTCGCGCCTTTCAGTACGCTTAGTCAATGACTTGTGTCTGAGATACATCAGTTTTTGAAAGTGTCCCAAGAACTTTTGTCACTGATTGTCTGAGACTACGTTTATCAGTTTATTCGTAATCTATAAGTTTCAGCCGGGAAAGACTTGCACTTTTCTGCTAAATCCGACAAGATAGGATACCGCATATTATTATATGGTCCTTTTATAAAGAGTTCGCGATTTGATTTCTGATTTAATGATTTATAAACATGTACGTCCAAAGGCCAACCGCCACTTTGCGCGGTTTGAATGGTGCACAAGGGTGAAGAGGAAGCAACGTATTAGACGTAGATATCATTGAGCCTTTTGAATTGGAGTCTGATCGAAGATTTTATGCGAGATTGTGCTCCTTCTGCAGTTTCAAATTACACCGACAAAAGCACAGGAGACTGAGTCAGAGAAACGTGAGACCTCTGTGGTTACCCGTGAATTATATGTGGTGGCCATATTTCACTTTAATACGCAAAATTCCGAGCAAGAACAGAGTTAAACGCTTAGTCGGTTGAAAAGCTTCGCAAGACACATCATCTGTGCTCACAATGAAAACGATTTGCTGTGAATGTACAGAGATACCACGAGTAACCGCTGTGCTTATAAAACAGTAACAGAGTATTTGTTATTAATATTGGTGTGGTTACTCGTGGTTACCTCGTGAGAAATCTTTTGTCAGGCAGATTTTCTCGGTTATTGTGTTGGTTTCAAACGTGCTTTTGTTAGCTCAGATACGTTTCCGGGTACTACAGTATTTTTAAGCAGCAGCGGCTCAGAAAACGAGGAAAGTGTTGCAAGTCTTGGGTAACCATTAATTAGCATAAGACAATCGTTACACGACACGCTAATCCCACGGGGTTAAGTTAATAACTATGCACGATTGGAATATCGGTTTGTATATATCTGGTATGATTTTTGGTGGGTTTTCACGATCGGTTTGTTTTACAGAATCTTAATAAATAGATAATACGAACAGAAAACTGTTCATAGTTCTATTTTGTCATATCATTTCAATATAGCCAGTGTCACGCTGTCACATCTTTTCCGGCTTTTAAGGTTTAACTGGACTAAAGCCAGGACCCGTTGGTGGAACTCAAAAAAACACCGTAGCTATTTCGGCTAAAGCTGCAATATTAGCGGCAATTTTCTTACCCGGCTCCCTCTGCTGAGCTCACATCTGTAACCATATTTGTTTGACCCATCAAAAGCTCACTTTCGCGCACATTTTAAAGTGCTCTGTTTTTTAGTTTTCCGCTGCTCAAACAAAAATACACCTTCACTAATCACCAGTAACAATCGTCATTTTTTACAATAAGACCAAAAAGACCCTTCATGCGACCCTCCGGCTAGAAACATCATTCGATTACGCGTCTGTGGGCGCCCGCGCACGGTCAGCGGTATCACATATTTCATATAAAATTCAACCACATACAAACTAAGGGCATCTGGTGGGTCTGTACGACACTGTATATGTATTCACAGTATTTTCTTTTAAAATCGGAACGATATTTACGAGCATATTATGTTATCACACCTTGCTTCTCATCTGTTGGTGTTAGTCAAAGCATCAATATTGAAACAATTATGCCATGATTTCGGTAGACGTTGAGCGATGTCAATACGCCTTTTGAAGAAGTATACTTTTACTGAAAATTAGCCGAAATCAAGGTCATAACAGGTGTTTAAAGCATATTTTTTGTTATCTTCCCGAATAACCAGTCAAGACAATCAGTGACAAAAGTCTTGGGACACTCGCACAGTTTCAGTAATTTCTCTACTGTTTCAGTTGAAAGACAACCCCCCTCCCCCCTTTCAATGTTGAAGTGGCCTGAACTTCTTTTCCCAAACACACGCAACATTGTACAGAGGGGAGGGGGGAGAAAAATGGTTTTGCGCCTTTCAGTACGCTTAGCCAATGACTTGTGTCTGAGATACATCAATTTTTGAAAGTGTCCCAAGAACTTTTGTCACTGATTGTAGCCGCAGCCGCGAGCAAAAACTCTGTTTCATTATCATCGTTATCGTTTCGTTATCGTTATCGTTATCGTTATCGTTATCGTTATCATTATTATCAAAAGCATGAGAGGAAGAATTTTGGTTGACCCTGGTTTTGAACAACCAGCAGGTGGTTTGTTGTTTGTAGTTGCTCATTAGGTGAAGACAATGCTGTGACATATACCTTATCAGATTTTAAGTACCTGTGTGTACTCTTGGTCCTTAGGAAAACTACTTCCAAAAATAACCACAGCGTCGTCCTCTTCCTTTAGAAGTTCCCTCTGAATGATGGGAAGGGCAGTGTAATTCTCGGTCAAAATTAGCAAGTAACGGCTTTCCCTGAAAACAGAAAATCAACCAAAAATCTCAAAATTATCCAATCAGTTTTATCAAAACTAACTGATCAAGATGACTGAAAAACACTTAATCACAAACAGCCTCTTTTGGCTTCTCTCCACAACAAGGAGCACAACTGTGTTGTACCAGTTTGCTATGGGGGAGTGTGTATCGATAACAAAACAAAGGCTGCATGGTACAGATATATCTACGATACATTACATCGTTCTATATTGCTCCGGTAGCTATAATCTATAACTTTGTGATTCAAGTGCATGTCGGCGTCGCTGGGAAGAGAAGCTTAACAACTGTTTCTAAAGAGACTACGCTTAAACGGAGGTATGATAACACTTGGCCAGAGGTCTTGGTAGGAGCCGTGGCTCAGGCTCTGGGCAGTCATCAGGCCTTCCTACGAGGCTTTGCAGATCAAACACTAAGTAAAATTACATAGTAAGAATATGGCATATTATTATATATCTGATATTTTTAAAAAAAGATTAAAGAATAAATAAAGTCCTCAAATACACTTCTGCCAACAAGTACCTGCACCTTTCATGTTTAGTTTTACTAGCAGTGTCTGCTGCGCATGCGCAGTAGACACAAAAATCGTGTTAACTAATCAATGCGACATCGGACTAATCGATAACGGCGCGTCGGGCTTGTTCGTAGCCCGTATAAAAGACGTCGGAAACTGAACAATTAGCCAATCAATAGAACGCTTGCAAAACCCGTAGCAACAAACCTGACATGTCGTATCAGTGCTTTTTCTCCTCGCTTGCAGCTAGAAGATTTAGAGTGAGTTGGGGAGATTTATATGCAAATATTCGCTTGGAGAAACAATCTATACGTGTTTTGGAGAGTTGCTAAGAAAACACATTTGAATAATGTGACGTTGCAAAAGCACAGCCGCGAGCGCTGAGAAGACGAGACTCAAAAGTCGGAAAAATATAGGTTCCCGGAGATGAAAGTGCCTGAGGATGCAGTAAACGATGCGTAAAAGTACGATTATTCAATTGCCATCGACGATTTTTGTAAACAATTCGCCTTGCAGCGTACACAAGGAATTTAAGAACTCTATCGATGCCGGGTGTTCCGTCAAATTTCATAAAACTTGCGGCCAATTTCAAGAATTGCAAGCCAGGAAAGACTACCTAAGCAGTCTGACTACGTTTCGCCACCATGAACACGCAAGTTATAAACGTTCACGAGTCTGTAGAGGTCCGTTTGGAGAAAATAAAGGCAGAAAGAAAAGGCACTGTGCGAGTCGCAAATCGAATCACTTCGACGGCCAGAGGAAATGTACGCGACATTTTTTGACGTCATAAAAAGATTCCATAAAACCTCCAAATTAGCAACAATTAGCCAATCACAAGAACGCTGGCAAAACCCGTAGCAACGAACCTGATTGGCAACAACTAACAATCTAGAGCGAAGATTCTCCAGACGTCCCTGCAAATGCCTTGTAGTAGACACATGTACGCATTGCGGACCTATTTTTCGAACATGCGGCAGCATCAGCCCGACTTCCAGACACCTGACAGCTGAAATTCTTTTTCTAAACTCAAAAGGAATTCTCACCTTCAATAATCGCGTCCTCGCCTTGGTTGAAAGGCTACGGTCGAGAAGATTTTTGGCTTGCTTGTGCCGGCGATTCAGTTCGAATTGACGATATGGTAATTATGACTAACGAGTACGCGAGCATTTGTTGCGTCCGAAATTCAAACCACGCATTATCTAATTACCGGTTTAATTTGTTGCGTCACAAATCGAAATTATCAATTTGCTACACACACATGAGCCGCGGTCAGCGGTTGCTTTAGCGTATTATTATATAGAAACTAGCGGGACCCCCGTAAAATACGGTGATCAGATTTCTTTTTTCCTAATATTTTTCCTGTCTTTTTTTGTCCTTTTGAATTCCATTTTGAGCATATCGAACGCAGTTTACGATACAGTAATTATGACTAACGAGTACGCGAGCATTTGTTGCGTCAGAAATTCAAACTGCGCGTTATCTAATTACCGGTTTAATTTGTTGCGTCACCAATCAAAATTATATCAATTTGTTACACACACACACACACACACACACACACACACACACACATGAGCCGCGGTCAGCGGTTGCTTAGCGTATTATTATTATAGAGGTCATAATAAAGAGGACTAGTTAATTCGAAGATTTACAAAATTAACCATTATATAGGTCGTACCCGACACCGTGGAAATACGTTCTTGACGTCACTTTCTTAGTGTCCAGCGTATGTCGGCATAGCTAATTAACTTCTCACAAATCGGGGGAAAATTTCACATCGTGTGCAAGCCTCGTTTTTCTTGTGCACAACTTACGTTATAAAAAAATGCATTTAACTAACTTATGGTTGAGTATCGAGCCCTAGTATTAAGTTTATTGGCTATGTCTTAAGGTTTATGAGCGTTAGAAATAAACTACAGGATCTGCATTTGAATCCACGGTTTTGTGCAATAACCGCTAACTCAAAAGCAAGGCGACCGCACAGCCAAAAAAACGTATTTTCGCGGTGTCGTTTACCCTCTAAATAATAATATAGATCGTAATATTATAAATTGTATAAATTGTATAGACAGTTATTTATTTATGCGCATACCCTCCACAGTGCTTTCTCTCCAGGCTAGCTTGAATCAAGCTCAGAGGACTGAACTCCCGAACATCGTCCTGAGAACAAAATATAATTTTATTGTTTAACTGCACTGTTGTATATTCGCGCTGAAAATTGGTAGTTTCCACAATTAATCACCCAGCGTTACGTAACACCCATGGAGTCAGGAATTAATACTACCGTGTGGCATGAACTTTTGCGAGAGTTTAATTTCGCGGAATGCTGATTTTTTGCTTTTCGCGGGAAAAAAATTTTCGCGAACTTAGATTTTAGATTTTACTGTTGGGAAGAAATTTTCGCGGATCTCATGCAAGTTTCTGTCCGGTATTTCACGTCCGGTACAAAGCAACACTGTTAAAGCTGTTACGCAGACACTGTTCATTAGTTCTGCCAAAGGCGGAGTCGAGTTCTCCACTCTTTTTCTTTTTTTATTTTATTTTGGGGACGAGAATCAGCAAGCCCTGTTTGGTTGACAATGATGCGTTTATGATGACGTTGGTGATCACATGACTTGCTCGGCGAGCAACAGATATATGAGTGTCGCCATCTTGAAGGCAACGAGATGCGGGTGTGGTAGACCTACACTAAACTTTACTTAGCGGTTTTGCCTTGGATCGGGCCGTTCAGGTGTACAAACAATGAACATCACAAGGCACGATGCACTGAATACTGCACGAATGTACAGGGATACTGTTTGAAGAACCTAATGCCTACAAACATGAGCACTGGAGGACAAAATCTGCAGCTTGAGATGCAAACACAAGAAACTGAATGATTACAGCCCGCTTAGCGTTTTCTCTTGGCTGTCCCTTGACAATATATCGAACCGTTTAGCACAAAAGGTGGACGTAAAGGTATTTCGTATAATTCTGCTACTTTGTATAATTTTTTGTCATATTGACGTTAAGCAACTGGAAGTGTGACATTTGCTGTCTCTGTATTGTTTTGTGTACTTGTGTTACCTATCTTCAAATTAAATTAATCAAACCGTCAGTGGAACAAATGACTTTTATTATTCAAAATTGTGATATGCCTTAAGAAGATGTGATTGCTTTCATGACTCTCACAACTCGAGCTCACTGGCAACGCCAGTCTAGTTTATAGACAGTGAAAGTGACCTTTGCAGTTATAAAGCAACTCAAGCAGTTGCAACTGATAGCCTGTTTATTGTTGACAATTTTATTTAAGCTCAACATTAGTGGGCAGTTTGTCTTGAAGCCGTACCTAACGATTTCAATTGTGCGTTCGCAGCTTCGTACTTATTGTATACGACCCTGGCTCGGGTACACTACGTCCCAGTTTTGTTCTGTTCGAGACAGGCCGGAAACGCCTTCAGGCAGAAAGAGGACCATGTTTATGACGCTGAAAAGTGCAAATTCTATATCCTATTTAGGACAAAGAGCCCTGAAAACTATATCCTATCGAGCGGAATTTCCCTATGCCAGAAATGTGTGGAAGTAGCCCTACAAATGGATCTTTATTTGCTCTTAGTTTTAGCGGAGATGCAGCACGATATCTTTTCGGTCTCACCTTCCCAGATATATTCTGTGTGAACACACAAACTTTGGTCGACACTAATTTAACGGCGAGAAAGCTGTTTGTGGTACAGTTTCGTAGCATTGTCAATAAAAGTGCAGCGAAATCAAAAGCCGGCTGTACTGTTCGCACCCTACAACAAGCACTGGCAAGCTCTAGTCTTGTTTTGTTTTAATTGCAAAAAAGAAGGCCGTAATATTGTTTGCAGTCAATTTAATTGAAATTCAGTAATCCAAATATATAATGGTGGAGTAAATTTTCGCGGATTTGTTTTTCGCCACAGTATAATTTCGCGGGATTTAGTTTTCGCGAATCGTCGGAAAATCTGCGAAAATACACTCCCATGTCTCACCGATTCATGATGGAAATGGAGCATTCTGACTGGATCGTTATCGGTCCGTGTTTTCTTGTACGGACCAGGCAGACGGACTGGGCAGATAGACCATTACGCCTCAGTTTACTTTGCATGTTTCACTTACGAGGTTGTGCAGTTCTTTGGTTTCGGTAAAAGGTGTCGGCTAAGTTTGTTCGGAACCAAAGCGATGCAACGAGAATCTTAAAAGATATAAATTCATTTCTGTAAAGATGGCTGTAAACACTGCAAGTACGAATTTCACAATGACTGAACGCCGTTTTATTTCAAAATCACCGAAGATTTGACGAAACTGATGTTTGTCTTCATTGATGGAAGACTCGTCCACGAGAATTAAGCCGTCGAGAGATCGGTAAACGTTTTAATTTTTTTACGGGAGGCCATTGAGATACTAAACTTTTTAGTCTTCAATGTTTTCTTTGAATGCTTGTATGATGATAAATGCGTATTTGAAAAAATAGAATTACGCAGCGGCGGCTCGGTATAAACACGTAAAAAGAGAGTTCGAGCAGTATTCTCCCGTACGGACCTCGTGCTCGATCAATAAGATATATTTGTTCCCATAACAGATTAGGATCTGCCACTACGCAAATGGCAATGTTTATTGTATTTAAAGCAACAAAGAACATTGTCTTATTCATGACCTCACCTTTTGAGTTCGCTCTGGTCCAAAACGTCTTCGAAATATGCGGACAGAGTCGATGTCATCCAACCCTCCAAAATTCCTTCTGACTGCATGTTCAACTTCGGCCAAGCTAGGTTCTCGCTTCCTATCTGCAGCAATACTGTACACCATCTTCACAAGGCTAAAAACACAATTTAACACATAAAAATACACAACGTGCTATCACGTAACAAAGGAATGGTGGTCTTTCAAAGTACTAGTGCTGGTTGTGTCAGCGTAACAAGTGTTAGAAGTCCCTTGTAGGGAATCCCTCCGGGAATGATAAACTCGACTCAATTCCAATAAAAACGTGTAATCAATTCATCCCGACAACGAAGCTCAGATGAGCTAAAAACAACTGCAAGTATACAATCTCTAGAATCTCATGAAAGAAAGTGCTCAAAGGCGCACGCAACGTCACAAGTAAAACGTTTGTTATTGGCTAACAAGAACAATTGTGTCCAAAGTTAACTCAACAGGGTAGGGTGCGCAGTAAATATCGCACAACGAGTGCAACAACATAGTATATCAACTAAAAGGCTTATAATTATCTTCCAACATAGGTTGGCAAAAACTTTTCCAGTAAGTTTGTTTTTCACGGTGTTAATCTATATTGCTTTCGTTAAAATAATTTGACTTTAGGATACATTCTCTGCACATATCTTTTACTCTCTGACCTCAACTAAAATTTACTGGCCGTAACCAAAGTACAGCTCTTTAATATAATCTGGCTTTGCCTGTGTTCACAGTTCTAGTACCTGTAGAAGTCTCTCAGCCCAAAGAACTCGTCTTTCTTGGAGTCTTGTAGCTTCTTGTTCGTGCTCTGTATCTTATACAGATCCTTGTAGCCAGCGGCGAGGGGTTGTATCAGCGGCGCTACCAAGCCCTTTGTGTGCCCCTCAGTTGAACAGATGCCCCTGAAAAAAAAAAAAAAAAAAACATTATACAACGGAGACAAAGAATCGTATGGGAAACCAAGAGGTGGTTAGACATTTAGTAATGCTTTGAATATCTGATGGTGTGCGATTCCTCCAGCAATACTAGAAAAATGCCATGTTTACAGCGACCGAACAATATCGTGTGAAACGATCACACTTACATAGCACTGTCCTCAAGTTCCTGTTGATCTGGCACACCACGTGACAACATGATGCCTCGGTTCATCTTGGCGGGGTCTAGGGCCCAGTTGGAAATCCCAACAAAAGCGACCCTGTGAGGCGTCTCGTCTGTCTCGATGACGTCATCCGATGATGTCACTCCATCCTCCAGAAGGGGGTGCAGTGCCTTGAGGGGCATGAGGGGAGAGTCCTCGGCAAGGCCAACCTCGTCTAACACCACTACAGACACAAACTTGTCTAAATTCTTGTCTTCCTGAAGCTTTCGACACTGTCTGAATGTGGCGATGATTCCTTCTGGATTGGAGAGCGGGCTGCATTGGTATGAAGCCATGTGAACCTTGTGAACAAGACATTGAGCTTAATAAGTGAGGTTAGCGAAAATTGAAGGTATGGCTCAGTAAACAGAACATGTTACACTTCGGAAGCACGTCTATAGCACACGACCAAAAATAAATGCAAGAAATTCGGAAAGAAGAAATAGAGGGAGAGTTGAAGGGAAAACATAACCATAAACAAATAGGTAGCTATAAATATACAAGGAACTGTATCAAAATAGATATTTGACCTGGGTGAAGGCAACAGCACCTCAAGTGGATGTACGCAAAACAACATGGCAGTAAAAAAAGAAAAAAAAAATTCAAGAAGGAAAGAGGAAATTAAAGGCCACTACCACAGCAAAGCAACTTCATAGTCCAAATCAACCTCTCTGGGATGTACACTATAGGGAACAACCAGTGGTACTCCGTGGAGGGTGGGAGTTCTTAACGAAAGACTAACACACTTGATACCTGTTTGAATGTTTTAAAAAGCGGTGACCGCGCCGCGTCGCCTTGCATGTTGTCGTGAACAACAGTCTTGGCCAGAGACTTGGAGCTCCCGGGTTTACCGACAACAAACAAAGGAATCCTCAGCTCGATGCAGATAACCATCATAAAGACATTCTCACTGAGTGCTGTGTTACGGGCGATGTTTGCATCCAACTCCAACTCATCCAGAACGGCACGCTGGCAGCTGAGAGAGAATGAACAAAAATTAGCTTTAAAAACCTTTGAACGGCACACTGGCAACTAAGAAGGAATGAACAAAAATTGACCATAAGAATTTATTACAAGGGGCGGGCTCCACCGCTCCTTGTCTTAAAGGAGGGGGCGCACTATAAAGAGGCTAAACAGAGAACTTCCTAAGGAGGATTTTAATAAGGCTTCGCTTAAACAGAATGGTTCCGCTTATAAAAGAAAAATGCGCACAGTCTTTGTGAGTTTTCCAAGCAAGAACATACCACATTGATCAGAAATTGAAGTGAATTGACACAGTATTAAAATGACTAAACCGTAAAATGATTTACACTTTGTGATTGCAAATGTTGTTCTTCCTAGTGCTAACAAACACATTATAAAACTCGAACAATAGGCAACTTGCAAACGTAAATACTGATGTGAAAAACTGCTTGTTTAGTTGGCGGTTCTGTTCATGCAGAGAAAAGCAAGGGGCATCTTGTTTGGAGTTTCTTCATTCCGCCATTTTGTAATCAATATAAAAAATAAATCCCTGTGGGGGTTCCTCTCTCGTAGCGCGTCCCGCACGTGTTGTTGTTTTCTTTTTTAAGCTGTTTGCAATATGCAAGTAGCTCCTATGTCAGCGCCTTGGGCGATAGGCGATCAGTCGTTCGGCCCATCTCATTAGGTGATGAAAACGTTTCCCCCTCTAAGCATTTATTAAGTAGCAAAAACTATTAAGAGGGGAGGGGCATAAAGTGTTATCCATATGAGAGCCGCCGTGGTACAGGAAATGTGCGAAAGTTTGTGTTTCATTATCTAATTAACTTAAATAATGCACAGACTGAAAGACTTCCAGTACTATGCTTACGTGGTAATGTTAAGGCGACTGAATGTCAGATGCCAAATTTCCTCTCCAGGGAGGAGTCTTTCAAAATAATTGGTTCTCTCGAACGTGAAGCATGGCGACCCTGCTGAGTCATGGTTGTAATTGGAAATTCTGATCCCTCGTCAGCCCCCTAGGTGACATATCCGCATAATACCGTAGCATCTGGCAGACAGGCGTCACAGCTTCACATTAGAACGACATTTCTGCAGACAATCGAAAACCTTAGCGAATATATACGCTCCGTTTTGTAATACGGCTAAAGAACACAGCTGTGACCATAAGATGTGTTTTATCAGGGTATCAAGGTAAAGCATATTCAGTTCCGAGTTTCTTGCATTCACTGATGTGTTTGTTATGGCACAGGATAGAATTGCAGGATGCACACCGACTGTAGTTGTCGAAGATGTTTGAGTTTGATGAGAAGTCATAGGAGAACAGAATTTTAAGGACTATAACTAAACAAATCGAGCGGGAGTTTTACCGTGAAGCTTTTTTACTACCGTTTGAAGAGCACGATAGTTTGTTTGACTAGAGTGTGTAAATTTACAAAAATATTATAACGAGTAAAAGTCTGATTTACCTCGCAGAAACTTATATAACGACTATTGAACTATTTTGGCAAGCTATACTTTGCTGCTTGTGTGTCGATCAACTCAAAATAATTATAAGGACCTGTCATGTTTGTGCTTTTATAGTTGGTGATGCATACTACATAGCTGGCTTAGTGTAACAATTGGAAATATCTTCGCGTACGCTTTCCGGACCTATGTTTTTCTTTGCCGGCTAAGGACGGTCTCATTCCGGTTCAGAGATTCGGCAGTAAGAAACTCTAAATGATGCTGAAGTGTTTTGGGGATATAAAATTCGAAAGTATCCAGTTCGAGCGCTACACTTAAGTTCAATAATTTGTACCCCATGCCGCCTTAAAATTGAGGATTTTGAAGACAAAGGCTTTCAAATCGCGGCTCGGCTAAATAGGAGGCCTGCCAAAACGTATCCGTATTCAGTTAAGTGAAAACTGTGGAGGTTTTTGAAAATGAGACAAACTGCCTATTGAAAAGAGTGTCGAACTTACAGCGGCAACGCTGCTTTGATTAATGCTTATACCAGTTTTTATTCATTTTTACCAAATTTTTAAACCCCTGAAACGGCAGCAGGGCAGTGCAAAAATCTGAAAAAAATTTTGTTGTTGTTGTCTTTTGACTCCAGTAACAACAGGTAGCTCCTATTGGACTAAACAAGCGACGTGCATAGTTGACCTCATTCTAAAACTATTTTTCTGGTTTTGTTTTGTTTTAATTATCTTTTAAAATTTTGTAAAGCTGTTTCGCTGTAACCAGTCACCAAGGGTAGAAAAGGGCATTGCCTTTGACTTCACCTGGTTATCTCTTTTAGAATTTGTGGGGCTCCCCCCGGCAGCTGACAAGGGTTAACAAACTTTCTTGCGACAGCCTCACGGTACGGCTCGCGGTCCTGAAGACGTGCGTGATAACAAACACCAATGGAAAGAACCAGAGCTCGAGTGACGTTGTCTATCACCTAAGGAAAAAATAACAGGATGGAAATTCTGCAGGTAGAGGTTTGGGGATAAACCGTACAAAAACGGACAGAAACATCTATGCGCCTTTTGCACTTAAATATTATAATTCGCAAAAACTTCACAAAATTGTTCTAATTGGGCTAATTATTGAGCCTTTACCGCAGTTCTCAACCAGTAATACGTGTTCAATCAACGGCTTAGTAATTTAACCATTCGTCATATACTTGAACATAGGGCCACATGGTCGACTCACAGCGGATGGATTTTTAGACATTCAGTAAGCAAAGTATTTTCCAAGTCGGGTCGCTGTCGGGTCGCTGTCGGGCTCTAAGCGATCGAGCAGGCGTGGCTTGGTTGGTTAGGCGGAATCTGTGATTTATATTCACCGACAGATAATGTCCTAAGGTGTGTAGGAAAAAGCAATTCGAAAACTCGCTTACTGTAAGCACGTCACAATCACAACTAGATTTTTAAAGCCAATGCCCTAAAATTGGGCAGAAAAAGCACCCCTTTGCTGGAGTCCTCGGAAAAAAAAACGTGTGGTGCAAACAGCTATTTTGTTCATACCTGTGTATTTCAAAATTAAGGACACGCAACGACATCCATTTCGAGTTGAAATTAATGTATACCTGGAGTGGTTCGTCTTCTTCTTCCTCTTCCGTACCGTCGTTTTTCTCATCTTCTTCGTAGTATTCACTTTCTTTATCATCGTCCTGATGTTTATCCATAAGTGGCCCCAAGACGTTGAGATGTTCATAGAACCACACCATCACGCACATCGCACGCTCCACGTCACGCAAACTCACGAAGCTGCACTCATCCTAAAATCACGCAAAACCGGAATCACAACTATTAAAGCAAAATGCGACACTTAAATATTGCATACTAAGACATTAAAGGACCTAAGTCACCCAGTGTGCTTTGTGCGTTTGTGTTTTTGTTGTTATCTGAATAATTAGGGTGGTCTTCGGTAACCACAAGGGCACACTGAATTGAAGGAAATGGTGTCGATCGATGTCCGATGTGGAAGTTTACTGGCGTGGATTTTGGTGACTTTCTTTCTGAAGAGAAGATTGCAGTCTCATTTTTTCGCGTCTTGGGACTATCAGGGTAATCATAGTCTGAACCAGTTTACAAAAGCGTTCAATCGCTTCACGCCTTCAAAAATCCGATAGCCAGAAACGTTTAGTTGGCATAAAATATTTTTTCAGACCTGCGTGTGCAATTTTTTTTCGCAATTTTTTTCGACATTGTATGTTTTCTTCAGATTGACTCTGTTGCTATCTTATTCTTTGCTCTAATCATGCACCCCAATAGAAATTTAGCTGACCCAATGAGGATTTGGAGTTGAAATAGGAGGATTAAACAGAAACTTGGAGCAATTGCAGGGTACTCTGCCACTCTCAATGCTAACATATTCTATATATTTTATTCTATTATGAACAAGGCAATGACAGGAATAGACTGTATTGTCATGGAAAGTGCATTCCAGAAGTTGCAGTACATTTATAGATGTTTTGAAGCTTGAAATACGGTAACAGTGTCACTTTTATCAGTCCCTCTATTAATGTAAATCGTAAGTCAACATATTTCTGAGTTTCTTTTTTTTTTCATTATCTGGACATGCCGCGAGTACAACTTGATGTGTGCTGCAAGAAATGGACTTCAGTAACTCTCTGTGCACTCTTTCACTCTCTGTGTAGAAACCAGACTACTGTAATCTAGTGCTAAATGCCTATATAAAAGTAGCTCAGAGACAGTGCTGTCTTTGGAGATATGGTAAGAAAAGGTAATTCAAATGTCTTTCGATCTTCCCGTGTAAGGACTACAAGGATAAAACTTTTAAAATTCCATCATATTATTCAGCTTACATAGTTCCTTCTCAACAGTCGACTGTACCGCTACAGCTAACTATAAACGTGAATAATGCAGGGAGTGTGCCGCCTATTTCAGACCCAAAATTTGCAATCATCGAACCCTGCAGTATTTCAGATCAAAACGTGTGATTTACGACTGTTTTCAGACTGAAATTTGCAATTTTCGATTCTATTTCAGATAAAAATTTGCAATTTTCAACCCTATTTCACACCAAGTATCAAAATATCCTACCCTATTTCAGACTAAAATGCTGACAATGATGGTCAAGAATTGCACAATTTCAAAGTCAAAGTCCAATTCCAAAGTTGTCAGTGTAGCACTATCCGAGGTAGACCTGTTTCATAAAAATTACATGTTTTGGCCATAGTGAGATCTCACAAACATATGTGCTATTTTACACAAAAAAAACATTTTGTCTACTTATGTATTTGACTGTTTCAGTCCCATTTTCTGATCCCTATTTTACTTAGCAATGTGAGCTGTGTTAGATAGCAATATATCAAAAATATTACACTATCACCAAGCCAGAGATGTGATCATAAGCAAACTTCTCTTTTCAGTATATTTATGTTCAGTGTGTGAAAACTTGACAACACATTTGCCAATGATTATTTTTCCCATGCTGAACACAAGCAGCTGAAAAATACATTTGCTTGTAAATACTTTGATTGTGTGGTATACATGGACATGCCAATAAAATTGCTTCAATTTTGTAAACGAATTACTATTTTCCTCATTATTTTCCATGGGTGAAGCAGGGGTGAAGCAGTCCAGATGTTCAACAACATGAAAAACAGAGAGGCCATGCATGCAAGTTCCCCCTTCAAATTTATCTCAATTCATCATTTACTTATGGTTTCCAGTCGCATTGGTATAAAACATTGGTTCCCCCTAACCCCTGATATACGACTGAATGAGTGCAAGTCCATTTCTAGATGTTCCTTTTCTTTTCTTTTTTTTTTTTTTTTGGTTACGAACCCAGAGTAGGTCAGTAGTGCAACAACCAGGACATACAGAACAAAAATTAAAGATAAATGCGACTAATCAAAATGGACTACTTACATGATATTAGTCTTCCCGAGGAAAGTTCACGTTGAACGACGTTGAGTCTGAAAATCTAGCTCAAATCAGAAAGACTGAAAACAAGCTTTATTTTATTCGTTAAAATCATTGTTTAGTTGTAGCATGAAATCTCATAAATCACAGACGTCATTGCAATGTACGCACGCATTCAAGGCAGCCTGTGACGTACTTGTTGTCCTTGTCCTCCCATTGTCTCATTTGAATAATTATTGAATATTATTATTAGAAATCGAAACACTATAACACCATATGAAATAGTTGTACAACTCCTGCACTTAAACGGTTCGATACGTGAGGTCTCATTCTGATACAATCAAACTGAACAAGACTAGGGTTAGTTCCATGCACAAGGTATGTAGCAAAAGAAATCGAATACACACCACCATCACTTTCATTTAGTCGTTGCTGAACAGAGACAACTGAAATCTGTCTCAACTGACCACCAAGAAGGCACTGAATTTGCTCCACAACTTCATTTGCTACATGTGAGTTGCTGTACATGCTGTCATATAAATTGACAGTGCCCGGAGAGTACCCAATTCAACTTACACAGAGACAATGGGCACCAACACCAGTGTGAAGTATTTGAACAAATTCCACGCCAACCACTGCAAAATTCCTAACTGGTTCCAGAGTAGGTCTTTGAAGCCCTTCAATGTTTGGATTGTGCTGTTTCAAATAAACCTGAGCTTGATGAATGATTGTGCAATCTAGCCATCCAGCATTTGACTCAATCAGAGAGAAGTGATCCCTTGTTAAGACCCCAAGCCCCTTATTCTGGCTCAGCATGTGACACCCCTCCTACTGCAATAACATCCTGCGATGGATCACTATAAACAATTGGTGCACATGTGTCATACTTAGTAGGAGAAGTGTGGAAAGATGGCACAGGGGCCTTTGAGGGTTTGTGTCACTTCAAATCTTTGCATTTTTGGTATATCCAAGTGGTTTTGCTGTTGTTAGGACTGCGTTTGTAGTTTAGATATGACAAATGAAAAAAAAAAAAAAAAAAAACTGGCCAAAGGTACATGATTTGTTATGACAAAGCAAACAACTTGTCATTCTTAGCAGCTTTGGTTTTGCAAAGACAAATAGACTTAAGCAACAGAGCTTGAGGTAAAAGGTTGTCAGCGTTTCCTGGTCTCTCTTTCCTCTATCATGCATACTGTGGTTGCCTTCTACAATTGGGGCAATGCCAGATGTTTGGTACGTCACTGACAGAAGGAGGGAAAATTCAGGCAACGTGAAATTCAACTATGAGACACTCAGGATTCGAGCACGACACTGTTGAATCCCCTGAGTTCCTCTCACAGTAGCAAATGTTCCCACTGTCCTTCTCGCTACGTTCCTCTGTTTGCTTGTCTTGTGTACCGCCTTCCCAAAATTTCTTGCAAGATGCAAGTTTGCCAAAAAGTGGTCAGATTTGGAACTTGGTCCTCCTAGTGAGCTTTGTCTGGATAGATCCTCTCATGCTCAAAAGTAGCTGTGTCACCCATAAATGCACAAATAACGAAGTCACTGTAAGGACGATTGTGTGTGAACAGCTGCTGTTGGACTTGAAAGTAGTAATCATGCTGCTTTTTTAAACAAAACCTGCCATTCACACTCTCCAGAAAAGATGACTTTTTGTTTGAATACCTTTCAAAGTCGCATCCCTTAATACAAAAGGGGCACTTGGTTTCTACGAACCCTAATGCACAACAGTCACAGGAACAAAGAATGCCACAAGTGGCATGTAGAAAGGAGGTGCTGCTTATTAATAAGCAAACCACACCGAGATACTTTGAAATTGATGTGAATCTTCTTTAATTCACTCTCATAGGCTCTGATAGCACTATCTTCATGTTTGCTGCCTTGGACTTTTGCTCT
This sequence comes from Plumapathes pennacea, assembly GCA_964036295.1. Taxonomy (NCBI): domain Eukaryota; kingdom Metazoa; phylum Cnidaria; class Anthozoa; order Antipatharia; family Myriopathidae; genus Plumapathes; species Plumapathes pennacea. The sequence goes on along the minus strand of OZ038469.1, from coordinate 5,381,364 downwards.
TGTGGTTTATTTGAACAGTTCCGGATAACAGACTGACTTTATGAGATACTGTGAAGGGAATGCTGGGTTGGTGTGAGCTGCAGTCCTGCTTTTGGATGCTCCTATACGCCCAGCTCTGTGGCGGTAGAATACCTTTCCTTTTGCCTGTTGAACAGTGTCTCTCTTAATCTGTTCAATCTCTTTATCTTTCAAATTATTTTTAACAGAGTAGCACTTTTTCAGATCTTCAGGATAAGAAAGATCAAGGTACTCCTCTTGGAACAGATTTGGCCTAAATCCAAATCTGCACTCGACTCGCTTATGAAGGACGCTATTACTGGAAGGTTTTCTTGTACACCAACATGGCCACGCTTCGTTTTGAAGAAGTGTATGACGTCCCGTGAAAACACGGTATATGTGGCTAGCGGTCAACTTAATAGCATAAAGGAACTGTTTCAGTCTCATAAGCACACAGCCTAGAGAGCAACACTGTCTTACTTAAGATAACTTTGCACAGCAAATACTTTATTCTTTGCTGTTTTTTTGTATGTATTTGTACATGGAGCAGGGACAGAGGTAGAATGGGTGAAAGATTCATTGCACGACTGTCATGTGTCAATAACCCACCGCCTGATCCCTCATGAAGCGTTGAGAAGCAGCCAGCACTGACGTCAAAGTCTTCACAACTGCCTCACTCCCAGGCATCTTCTGCTCTTTCAGAAACTGAAGTAAAAAAATACGGGTCAAGAAATAGACAAACACATTATAACGCCACCCCTTCTCAGGTATAGCTACAAGAAGGTGCAAAAGCAAAGCACATGTTCAAGATGTCAACAACCCATCAGCTGATCTCGACGGCCTACCTCCATGCTCTTGGTCACTAAGAGTCATAGTCAGATGGTGAGCATGATTCCTTACTAAAAACAAGCTTGAAACTTTACCAGGGATCCCTACAAAGGCTCCCACAGAGCTCTCACAATGAATCACCTGCAGAATGGCCTCTACTAAGTCCGACATGTAAATAGTTGGAACAACTTACATATCTGCTGACGATCTGCTTGGTGTACATTTCCTCTATTTCAGGTTTCAGTTGACCAAAGTCCCACACCAAGGGCCGCATGCTGGCCGGCAGAGAATGCACACGGTACACAAGATGCCGAAGAGGGATGTGACCTAAACAAGCATGACCCTAAATATTTTAACTGTGCTGAAATTTCTATTGCTTAAAATTATGTTTTCCAAACTGACTTCATTCAATCGAAAGTCAGCCCATTTTCAGTTCTTTATTATAGATATGCTTATGCGTATAATATGCGTAATCTTACGTGATCATGCCCGGTTTGATACAGCCCGTCTGATACTTGCAAAATACCAGACCGGCAAAGGAGCGATCTGATTGGTGGATTTTCTGTATCGGCCCGCTCAGCAGTCTAGTTGTGTAAAATATATATATATATATATATATATATATATATATATATATATATATATATATATATATATATATATATATATATATATATATATATATATATATATGGAAAGTAATCATCCCCGAGCGAAGCGAGGGTAATAATCACGACGCTAAGGTAGCAAAATCGCTTTATTTGAAGACTCCAAGCGTGTCGCCATCTCGAAATTTAATATTCGTCTGTCAGTCTTTCAGTCTGTCAGTCTGTCGTACGACTTTTCAGGCCGGGTGCCTAAGGCGCTAAGGTAATGACGTAATAATTATCGATTAGAGTCTCCAGTGTTTTTACTGACATTCGGAAAAAAAGTTTGAACGAAGCAATCATTGTACGTAACTGCGTTCACGAAAATGAATTTGAAAACCGGAAAACTTAAAACAGAACGGCCTCGCGAAGCTCGTCTTCAAAAGAGAAGGGAACAGGCACGGGCAAGGCGAAATCGTGAAACGATCGAACAGCACCAAATACGTCTAGAGAAAGACAAAAAACATGTTATAACCGACAGCATCATGAACGGAAGCGTGCTGATAAAAACGGATCCGCAAAGGGAACAGCGCTTAAAAGAAAATCGGGAGCTTCATACGCCATTTTGTGTTAAATTCAGATACTATTCAGAAAGGACAAGCAACAAAGGTTAGTCAGTGGAAATCGAACAATCACCGTGACAAATAGATTCTACCCGTATCTTGTAACTCGATCACTTCAAGAATGTATTAAAATCTGTATGCTGATCCTTTTACCTCAAAGTATTGTTTTAATACGCTTCTGTCGCCAGTTTCGGCTGCTGTATTCGCTCGGAGATATAGGAACTTGAATGATTTAGTCAGATGTCTTACTTTTTCTTTCAAGACTAAAACTGCAACAAATGCTGTAATCTGACATGCGGTGATTGCAGCGAAAATCGTTCACAAGCTCTTATAGAAGTATGACTAGGTCTGAAGCCTGTGTATAATTTGAAGGAACCCTTCAAGTTTTGCTTTAAATTTGGGAAGAATCATGCTGCTTTGAGCGGGTTCACATACAAAACAATTCGAGCTCATTAAATATACATGCCTGAGTCTGGTGGATGCAGTCCAAAGTAAAAGCAAATTGCACAGGAAGCCTATTTAAGTGTACTGTCCATGAATTCAAAATTGGAAAATCAGTGTTCCTTTTTTCCCCTACTACGTGTGTCCCATCAATGGCAGAGCGAGAGGGTATCTGCGATTATCGTATTTCTAGTAGATAAGTATCTTCCCAAACGTTGCGTTTACATTTAGTGTAGTTCACATCGCTCACTTTAATCGGCACGGTAGAAACTTCAGCTGCTCGGCCGGTTTAAGACAGCTCTGTTCTGGATACAACGGAAACGCCAACCGAGCCGAGGGAAGTTCAGTTTGAGACTCATTGATGGAATGACCTTTTGATTATTCATTTCTCCAGCAAGTTCTACTTACAAAGGCTACTCTTGTTGGGAGTACCAAAGTAAAAGTCCCATCAATGGCAGAGCGATGGGGTATCTGCGATTATATATATATATATAATAACTATGATACTACGCGCCCCCTGATTGGCTAAATGAACGTGTTAGATCAGAGTATATTACATGCTGACACAATATGCGATGTTTTGTACTTGGCTAATTATTTTATAAAAGAAATATATAACGTGTTCCCGTGCAATATAGCCTCATCTGAACACTTGGGAAGTTGGGGGAACACTCGAGTAGGCCTCGTGGTTTTTACGCTACTCTCGTGTTCTCCCAACTTCCCGCATGTTTAGATGAGGCTATATTACACGGTGACGCGTTATATATTTCTTAAATATTTACGTCTCGTTCGGAATACACATCAATGACCTTTCACAAGATATTTCGAGAAAGCACGTCGCTTCTTTGCCGGTCTGAGTTGAACGGATGAATATTTTGCAGGGCCGTAATCACGTATGTATTTTGTAATTACTTTACGTTTTTTGTTTACACGTATTCCTGAATGGGACTGAGTTTCATGAACCGATACTTACTGTATTTATTCACGTTGGTAGTGTATTTAAAAGGCCTTTTTAATACACCATCAACGCCAATAAATACAGTAAGTGTCGGTTCATCAAAACTCAGTCCCATTTACCGCATTCATCAGTGAATTATATTTAGTGCGGGATCACGACAAAGCAAGATCACAACTGATTGTACAAATGATCTAAAAATTTTATCGTTCCCTGTTTTCAATGTTCACTGCAAGTTGCCTGTTGCTCAGTTCAATAAAATTCAATGGACAATTGGACTTATCCTTTCGGCCGTTATTTCAAAGAAACTCGAACGTTAGCAAACTGTTTATGCCCAGCGCGCTAAATAATCTTTCATCAGTCATTCCTTCTGCCACAACCACCGTTGCCGTTTCTTTGCTGGAGGCTTTTAATCTCTTGGTTTTCTCTTAAACTCAGGTCAAATGAGGAATCGGGAGCTTCACTAAAATCGAGCAATTTTTTTTTTTCAACGCGCAACCTCAGAGCAATATAACACACTTTCCATGTTACATAGCCTCATGCAAACACGGTTGGGAACTAATCAAAGCGCTCGTTATATAACTTCTACACAAAACACAAACTTTCTCATTTTCCCAAACTTCCTCTCGTGTTTGCATCAGACTATGTAAACACGGCGCGCGTTTTAAATTTCCTAAATACACACACACACATATGTACATGTATCTTTAGATTTACATAAAGTGGTCCTTTGTTGAATGCCTTGATTTAAACATTTACGACACCCCCGTTTAGATGAAGGCAAGTTTAGAATTAAGTGACACTCCGCTAAAAAAATGTGTGCTTTCAATATTGCTGACAGATTAAATATACTGAGCTTTGTAATTTTCCTGCATTGTACACAGACCAATCTGGCGCGGGAAATTCAAACTAGTCGTCTAGTGTACAATTTACAGGAAAACATCACTACAGTTTATGTTGCAATTATGAGCACAAACTATTTTTCAATGTGTAATCCTTTAAAAAAAGAAGGAACTGAAAATGAATCAAATGAGCAACTTAAGAATCGAGGTAGATCTAGTTTCCAAATGTCTGTAAACCTAATGTAAAATAACTTACCCAGTCGCTCTTGCGTTTCTTCTGTCTTCACGCGATAGCCAAGGCCGGCTGATTCTAACTTCTCGATCATTTTATCCGTGTGTCTAAAGTAGAACAAGCAGATTAGAGAGTCACCAGCGATGATGCTATGTCTGAAAAAATAATCTCTAAAGAACACCTCAGTAAGTAAAGCTCCGATTTATTACGAAAATTCCACACGTGGCTGAACAAATAATAGTAGTGACCCAAGGGACAGCGAATACATCGGCAAATAGTAGCCCGTCTGTAGTTTCATTGCAAAGAGAGAGAGAGAGAGAGAGAGCTAGAGGGTTCAGCTTGGGATTCTTGTCAAAATTATGATAATGGTTGAGGTCACACTCATCCATTTAACTATAGTTAGAGCCTAGATAACTACAGTTATGCATTTGGTAAATGTGACCTGTCTTCAGTTAGATATAACTATAGCTGGAACATATATACTTCAGTGATTTTAAACAAATGGAATTAACTAAAGTTAGACTCAAGGACGGTCCATGGGTTAGGCTTCTTTTAGCGATGGCGAACCAATCAGATTTCAGAGTATGACACATGTCAAAACCAAAGCCGAGCAGAGATAATTTATTCGTAGCTGAATCATTTCGCGCTCTCATCAGTGAACAACAATCGCGAGTTAAACCAAAACAGCATATCTGTACAATAAATTTCACGGCCATCTTCCATCCTCTTTGCAACTTAGGATTTCCCAATGCTAAAAGTGATGACACAGTTCTGCATGAATTCCCGATAGCAAGCCGCCACAAGGTCGCAACCGCCACACGCTTCTCTATCGATTACAGCCTCTCGCACAGCGCAGAGCATGGATTGCTCTCAAGGCCTCGGCTTTGGTTTCAGTCAATGGTGTAAGAGTTAGTGTATCGCCGCGATCTGTATTGGATTCAACAGTTTTGCGTATCACGAGAAACATTCAATTTTATTGTTCCTTTGCTTCGCGAAACTACTGAAAAAAAAAAAAAAAAGAAAAAAAAGAAAAGAAAACCCGCCTTCACTTGGGTCAATATCTTCCTGTGGCATCTGTAGGGCTATCATTATAGCTGTTACCATTGCGATTGCCTTATCTCTTCGGCGTCTGGCCATTTGAGAGGTATGCAGAAAACTGCGAATTCTTCTACGGCGGTTTCTAGCTTGAAACATGCAGTACAGCAGAATCAATAATACGCGCCTTCGGTCAGCCTTATTTCACCAACCGGCTGAAGTGTAGTTAGAATTGCATTAGTGCTTTCTAGTTAACTTAAGAGTTACTGAAGTCTCGCGTGACGTCACCTAACTTGTTAAACTACAGTTAAGGTGCCTAGTACGACCTCAACTAATATAAATGAACCGTTTAAATTTTTTTTTTTTCAAATTTCAATTAACCTTCATATTACACCCGAGGCTTTTAAAGGGACCCCTTTCTGGCGGAGCCTCAACTTATAGCCGATCGTAGGCAGTCCACTACATGCGCAATTTTTCCCGGCCTTGAATTCCTCGCGATCTTTCGTTACTCGAGAAGATACCGATTTGCAAGTGGGGTAGGAACATATTTTATGCACGAAGTGACAAGGCGTACGTAAACTTATGGTCCGAAGAGTGACCAGATATAAATAAAGTGGAGATAAGAAGAGGAGGGGAGAGTCACACTTTGTTTTAGTGAGACCAAAAATTCTGCAGAACTTTTTTTTAAGTTACAACAAATTTCCCATTCATTCCTCTATTAAAAACGTACCACCCCTAACAACTACCTAGAACTTAACCACGACTAACTTTTGTTTGAATTATGCAATTCTGACCTTCGGTAAGGGTTGCAAGCTGCAATAAACTGCAATCTGTGAAGCCCCACTCCAACTTGCCGACCGTCGATCCTGCGATCAACCATGATCTCCTTTATCATTCCCAGTGCATCTGTGGTGTTTGCCTCATCAAAGAAGAGCACTGTGTCAATATCCAGACCCTGGTTGTCTCGAGCCATCTGCTCAGCCTGCTCAACTTTGCGTCGAATGTCATCACAGGTCGTGCCACCATGAACCTGACAGAAAACAGTAGATTAATTTATCTGATTAAATAGATAAATGGTCCTCCGAAAATAAACTTTTGAAGTAAATTAAAGTAAGGAAAATCAACAATTTCGCAACAAGTTCGGCCACACCGATGCGATATATTCACTGCAACTAATTCGGTGTCAGTTTACTTTTGTTTCGAGGTAACACCTTTAACGTACTATTTTCTATGCATTGTTGTGAATAGAATATCTACAATCAAAGCAGCAAGGCAGCTGTAAGCTCGCGAATTTGTAAAAGGACTTCATTTTGCGGAAGTAGCTATTTAATAGAACTGGCTCAATTCACCACTTCGTGGTGAACGAGGGCTTAAAAAAGTGTTATATAATAATTGAGAGAAAAGATTTATCGACGCGGTTTTCACAGGTCACGCGATCGCAGCACCCTTCAAAATAACAGATTGTACCTTTTTGACTCTAGAACTAAAAAGAGCATGCCTGAAATAGTCCAGATGCCAATTTTGGATTGTCTAGGTTGAACATTTTGGCGAAACAGGGGCAATTTGTTTTTTGGAGATTTGATAAGAGTTTGTATGCGGCCGCCATGTTAGTCGAACTCGGAACACGAAATGAAGTTGATCTGTGACTCAGCTTGATGTTTAGTTATTTCACATCTTTCGCAGTGCTAATTTTAAAATGTTGCGTGAAGGACCGATTTTAGTCGGCCACGCGCGTGTACACGGCTTTGTTGTCACGGTATTCAAACGTCCGTAGCTCCCGATAGATATTTTGTATCGACTCAGAATTTTGCTCTAAGTCTTAAGGCATGATAGTCCTGAACATATCAGTGTATTAGACTTATAGGATACGTTACTTTTGAGATGGCTTTTTATGACGTGACATGCAAACCAAGAATTGAAACACCTGATAATTTGCATACTGTATGAACTTGTAAACATTCACCGGAAATGGATATTTTTGGCCGAGATTCAATACCTTTTCGGCCTAGTATCTTCTAAGCCGTATTTACTGTCACTACAGAAATTTTGGCGGATACTAAACCAACGGCTTCAGATTTGTTTGCGATATATTAACGCCATCGGCGCCACTGATTGTTTGACCTTCATGGCACCGCGCCAAAATGTCACAATAACAACGCAAAACACAGTAGAGTGAAACACAACCAAGCTCAGAATCAATGGCCAAACAAACTTAGAACGCATGACAAACCTTCAAAATGAGAACACGTTCCGAACAAAAATATGGTCGCAACAACTACGACAACATCTTGCTTTTAAACTGCGTTGTTCGACACACCCTGTTGCGCGACCTTCATCATGCCCAAATTTGGAAAACCGCAACTGCTTTATTTGGAAATCCATTGTTGACAACAGAGGAAATAGGGAAGCAGAGAAGTAGGGAAGTAGGGAAGTAGGGAAGTAGGGAAGTAGGGAAGGAAAGTGATTACTATACCTCGCAAATCCCACAAAGTGGAATTCGCGAGCTAATTATTACATCTAACAAGGCTGGTGTTGCCAGAGAGCTCGTAGCGTCATTGAACATCGGCACAATAAAGAAATTGGAGAGTGGGGACGAGGGGGGTCCTGGGTGAGGAATTTTTGTTGCGCAGGGAGTATTATGTGGCAAGATTAGTTGAGTCAGTTTTCCACATGGCGGATCCAAGAGCTCTCCATATTTCCCCTGCCCTCTTTTCTTCTAATTTCGTTTAAAAACTGGAATTTCACGAAAAAGTATTTGTTGAAAAAAAAATTGAACAGCCCCGTGGGAAGTGAACTTCGACTATTTTGCATATGAATTGGTAAACATTCACAGAAAATTGATTTGTTTAAGCTTTTTTTGACCGAGTTGCATTATCTATGCGGCTTAGTATACTCCAAACCGTATTCTATATTGCCACAATATCTTTGGTTGCCAGTAATTCAACGGCTTTCGAGCTATTTGTGACTTAGTTTAGTAGCAGTTAACCTGAGTCAAAATAGGATTCAAAACCGAGCTGCAGTGTGTTAAGTCTTGCGAGCAAGAATATAGGCTATTTTTTCATTTCTTTCTTAAAGGGGTACTTTGACCAAAATCAGACCACTTTGAAATACTATTTTAACCACTTTAAATGAAAGTGTATGGTATGAATAGCAAAATGTCCCAAAAACTTTTTTTTTCAGATGTAAGACTCCCGAGATATATTAATTCAAAGGAGGCTAAAACGCCTGTCCGCCATGTTGGCCGTGAATAAATATTTCGGGCCAGCGGTTTACCACTGCGACGTCATCTTACCAACGAGACGCGGACTTCACACACATTTCTTTGCAAATGTCTTCGAGTGAGAGCGAACTTTCATTGATAATTTCTTCGAATTCTTTTTTATCGACTCACGAGTCATTATTAGATGTTTCACATGTACATTCAAGTGTTGAAGGTAGTGCATTTGCATACGACGAGTCTTTGAACCAGTTACCACGGAAGAAGAGCTAGCGGTGTGCGTCGAGCAAGTCACAGTCGAAGAAGAACAAGAAGCGGAATTCAAGAAAAGATTCAGCCGAGAAGTAAATTTTGGAACGTATTAAGACCATTATCAATTTTAACACACTTCAGAACTCGGAAATTTAGGAAGTCAGTAGCACACAAACAACTGCAAAATCAACATGAACTTTTCGATTCTTTCAAATTATCCAAGGATCTAGTACGTGCATGGGTTTTAATGTAAAGTGAAATTCATAGATCGTATACAGTGCCACTATTTTGAATAAATACAATTACGTTGATTTGACATGCCGACTGTTGTGTGATTCCGTCCGGCGTTGTGTCTATATGAAAAGCCGCCGTCTAGCTAACTTGACCGTTTTATTAAGCTACAACAATCACACTGAAACACCGCCCTTTTGTATTCACTAGCGCTTGTAATAGTATGGCTTTTAGTTGCATCAGTCCGAAAAGTGCTTCAAATTTACTCGAATGGACTCATAACAAGTTGTCACGCCGCCACAGCGTGCGATGTGCGATGAAAACGAAAATTCAGTTCTTGCAATTTCTGCTAAATGAAACATCTAAGAAAGCAGTTTGATGACAGTTTACAAATTGTGGGACTCTTAAACTGCTCAAACTTCGAAAAAATTCCCGCGTCAAGACTTACGACGATCCGGCTTGCAGTTTCGCCTCGATCTTTTAGTTGCTCTCCAATTGTGGGGACTGATCCTGGAATTAGTCTGCGGGAGAAAACCTTCTTGGTGGAGCCTTGAAAAACAGCTCTCTTCGAAATGCTTCGAGCAGACAGAGAAGCGATCACCAGGATTGAAGTTCTTGCGATAAAGTAGCACAAACCGTTCTTCCACATCGCGCACAGCGCTTTATTATTGAGCGAAATGTGAAGGGAAATGCCCTCTTTCGGGTTGGACTTGCTGTCGCAGCCCTGCACTACACACCTACCTGGCATGTTGTACCGTTTTGTTTGAAAATTCCAAGTTCTACTTCGATTTCAATCAAGAGTTACATGCACTCTTTTGCAAAACTTCACACTTCCCTTATAGTTGTGTGATACTTTGCGTTGGTAAGATGACGTCACGTCGGTCTCTCCAATCCCCATTCGGAATTATCGATTTATTCACGGCTCAAGAAAAACAGAGGTCAAAAAGTGGCACTTCCAAAAATAATTTCGACAAACGGTTTGGTAGGCGTTTATATGCAAAAGATATTATAGCCGAGTCAGTTTTTGCACATGACGGATCCAAGAGCTCCCTTTATTTTCCTTGCCCTCTTTTCTTCTAATTTCGGTCAAACAGATATTAACGAAAAAGTGTTTTATAATAATTGAGAGAAAACAATTATCAAAGGCCCCGTAGGAATATTCTTCGTTTGCAACAACCAAGTTTTCACAGCTTCCGACTCATGCCGGGTATGATGTTTCATACGGAATAATATTTTCAATGAGTGATTTGCTTTTGCCTTGAGTGATCGTTTTTGTCAGAAGCATTTTGAACTTGCTTTCCGATGCACGTGACAGTACTGGTGTGACACTTGCTATATAACCTGGCAACTTTGTTGAGTGCATTTTCAAGCTGACATGTTTTGTGGAGGAACTGTGTTGTCATTTTGTAATGGGATTGACTGGGGAATACCCGACATCTTAAGTAGCTGTAAGACAGCGTACAGAAAACAAAGACCTATAACCCCGGAAAACGAAGACCCTAACAGCAACAACAAAAAGCTTTTCTCAGTGCCACTCTCTTTAATATTGCTTGTTTATGCCTATCTCTGCAGCAGATGTTGGAATCTTTGCGTATTATCATGTACAAGTAGCTGTAATAACAGCTTTTTAGTCTTATCTCGTCTTTGTTAATCTTCCCAGCGTGTGCATCATTTTCAAGTAGCTGTAATTGAAAGCTTTTTAGACTTATCTCTGCAGCACATTAAAACATGATACTTCCCATGGTGAAGTTACTTCGTATAAAAAAGCCATCTCAGAAGTTACGCATCCTACATGTACAAGTCTGATCACTAATATGTTCAAGACTGCTATGCATTAAGCTTTAACGCAAAATTCTGGGTCGATATGCAATTAATCTCTATCAGAAGCTGCAGACGTTTGAATACCGTGACAGCAAAGGCGTGCATCACGCTTGTGGAGCGAACATTAGGCTCGGATAGTCGGATATCAATCTTGAGCTTCTGAAGACTTCAAGGTATTCAGTGACAAATACTCTCGATGTAATCGCCTGCCGGTCTTCCCTGCTTTTGTTAACGTGGCGTGTGTGAAAGCTAAGTAGCTGATGATTCGGGATTCCCCGTTCTATGATATTATGCTCGTGACATTTCATTGACAGATCTTGTATCTTAATCTCGTGTGATATTTGCCTCAAACCTATTAGTAATTCAGCATCCTCAGATAATAAACAAAGAACCTTTACTTCACGCAAAACGAAGTTAAACGCTGACTGTTCGTATACGCCGCGCGTTACACAAAGCCCCAGAGTTTCCGGCTAAGGGCAGGGAAAAGTTCAAGTTTTATCAAGTTTCGACATGTCTTCTACTACTTATTCGATGTTCTTTCACACAAATATTGCTCAGAACACAGATACATTGGTTGAAGCGGCATCTATAATCGTGCATTTGCAAAAACACAACCCTTCGTATTTTACGGGGGTCCCGCTGGTAACACATCAAGCATTTGTGTACGGCTATTTTCAAATCTTCCGACGATTAAAAACAATGCAAGCCAAAATCGCCCTTAAAGTATGGCTTCCGTGCATCCAGAAAGCCAACCAATGTTCAGTTCGGATGGGATACAGGCTAACTTTAACACAATTCAATTTCTCTTGCTTCAATCGCCGACATCTCAAGTCGCTCGCGAGGAAAGTCAATTGCATAACGTCATCGCTAATCACGTAATAATGCAAACCAATCACCGTGTGCTGATTCGTAACCCAGAAAAAAACACGCTCCATTTTAAAGCTTGTGTTAGCCACAAGCAATAACGCCTTTGCAAAGGTGTTGAAAGTTTAATAACTTCAAAGCCTTTAACACGCCTAAGATGCCAAAAACGTCAAATGTGCTAAGAATTACAGCCACACTAAGGCGTCAAGAATGTAACACCTATCAAAGCCTCAATCACGCCTCACTTCGCAAAGCCTTAGTCGATTTTAACAATTTGAATTTAGACTTAAAGGATTAGGGGAATGTTAAAAAGAATGACTTCAAATGCGACTCGTAACTCAAGAAGTGTTATGGACGAACCTATTCCAAAGACTAGCGTGCCAACCCTCCAACCAACTGTGACCATTAATAATATTAGATTGCGGTATCTTTGTGAGCACAACAAGTATAAGTATCAATGTAAGGTTTGCAAGGGTTCACAAATATGTGAGCATGATAAGCACAAGCATGTATGTAAGGATTGTGGTGGGTCGATGTTGTGTGAACACGCCAAACGAAGGTACTTTTGTAAGGATTGTGGTGGAAAGGGGATTTGTTCTCACGGTAAAAGTAATTACTTATGCAAAGATCGTTTTAAGGAAAGAAAGTATGCAGAGGAGCTTATTAAGACGGTAGCCTTAAAGGAGATGTTTGAAGTTGGAAGATGGGATTAAGGATGCGAAGGGAGCAAGTCGAGTGTATTTCGTTATTAAGTAATTCATAGCTTTACTCGTTATGAATATAAATAGCGGCTCCTAGCAGGAGCCGATCTGAGTAATTTTGTTGTGTTACTTTAGTAACGGCTCCTGCTAGGAGCCGATTTGAGTAATTTTGTTGTGTTTTCCTTAGTAACGGCTCCTAGCAGGAGCCGACTTGTGTTATTTTGTTTATTTTTAGCGGTGGTTCCTAGCAGGAGCCGATTTGCGTAATCTTGTTGTGTTTATCTTTTAGTAGAAGCTGTCACCGTTAGTGACTTTTCATAAGTTACACGCGTGTAACCAATTAGCATAATGAATTAGCGAAACCACCACCAAACACCTCCGATGGCTATTGTAATCAAAGCCAACTTCTCTTCATGAAGCCTAGCACTCGCCGAAGGACTCAAATTTGTTTGCTTTTTCTATTCGCTTTCGCTTTCGCTTTCGCTTCCACCCTCATGCTCAACACCGCTCGGCTTTACAACACTTTGATGCGAATCTTTTTTCGTGCTATCTTTTCGTTATGACAACTTTGTTGTCCGCCGGAGGCGTTAAACTCGACGTTACTTCCAAATTTCATGTCTTTTGTAGCCTTTTGGAGTTGATTGTTATATCCTTCGACTCTTTCTCCGTGTATCGCTAACTCTGAAGGAAGCAACCATGTCCCCGGAGTTATCACAAAGTCCAACTTCACCTTAGCATTTTGTATTGCAAGTTGGTACCTTGAGATGCTCTTCGAAAGGCGCTTTCGAATAAAATTAATATCTCTTGTTGTGCTTCTTGTACTCCTCCACTACCAACGATAGGGTTTCCAACGTTAGCTTGTGTCCCGACGCAATAAACGAAGCTTCTATACTTCTATTCAACCTTCCAAGTCCTGCTTTCGTAATTCCCTTGCCTTTTCTCAAAGCAAACCACTCGTGTTGCCTTCCATGATTAAAGTCGTTTCGAATGTGATCGATGACTTTGTTTGAGCTTCCACTCTCATCCGAAAAGTGTAATCCTCCATCGGGCCACTTTGCGTCCTTGTAAGAGAACCATGGACTTGTCCTCGTGTTGGAGATTTGTCCATGTTCATGGTCGTAAACGTAATTGTCTCCTAACCCCAAATTCGTTCCACGAGTCCATCGAAAGTCGGCCTCTTCGCTAACTCCAAACTCTTTACACAAAGCCTGATACATACCATTGTTTACAGGATTATCTAAAACGTCAAAACCTCCATTCTCTGGCAAGGCTACTCCAAGCTCATACAATATCCTTCTCATGGTGAAGTAAACATGAAACTCTATCAAGCTTTGAACTACTTTAGAGTAGATAGATAGATAGATATTCTTTATTTATCCACGGTCAAATTCATCAGCTATATACATGTAGTTAAAAGCAATATAATAAGCTACTAAATCTATGTTTAATATCACAATTTAAGTCTGTGTCTAAATCTAACCTAATCTAATTACAGTAATATGTTAAAATGCTAAGCTGCTTTCCATGAAAGCCGTGCCTAAAATACAGATTTAATCAGTTGTTTGAATTTGATGAGGGACTCTGCTTGCCTTACGTTGCAAGGGAGACTGTTCCAAAGAACTGCGCCACTATAACTGAAGCTATTTTTGTAATAATTTGTCCGTGGTAACGGAACAGTGACTTTACTTACAGAGTCCCTCAGGCTATACGTAGTATCGCGGCTTACAAATTTCGAGCATAGATACTCAGGTGCTAACCCGTGTAGAGATTTGTAAACCATTGTGCCTCTCTGAACTTGTCGCTGGCAAGTTAGATTTTTTCCATTCTAGATTTTCAAGTAAGTAGGTTGGTTGTGATCGTCCGGGTTAGAGTAGTCTCCAGAAAGACTGTTGTTGGTGACTGATGTTTCGACTACCTGAGCGGAAGTCATCTTCAGAGTCAAGTGAAAATTATTCGTCAGATGGCGGGTATATATGTCTCTGGTTGTAGAAGTGATTGGTCAGTTATGTCGGTCTATGGTTGGTCGAGTCGGCTTGGTTGTGTTTCGTTATTGGTCAGTTGATGTTCTTTTGTCCTGTTGATTAGTCTATTGTTCGTTCGGTTGCGTTTGATGTCATCTATCAGTCGTTTGTAAGGTGCCGGTAGTTGTTGGCATCTGTTGAGTGGTTTCCGTTCTAAGTTTGTGTACCAGCTTTCCAGTGTAAGTCGTTGGTAGTAGTTGGTACTGTGGCTGATGCATTCAGCAGAGTCCCAGTTGATGTCATGTTTAGTCTATCGGTGGTGTTCAGAAATGTGATTTCTGATGTCGCCGTTTCTGGTAGCTCGTTTGTGTTCAGTAAGTCTCGTATCAAGGAGAGCCGTGACGGTCGAATGAATGGTACGGAATCCCGATTGGTACTTATAGATGATATTATGCTCTGTTAAGTAAGCATATAATTGGTCGTAAACCATTCTTTCGAACACTTTGGCCACAACTGAGATTACGGAAATTGGGTGGTAGTTATTCAAGTCACTACGTTCACCTTGTTTAAATAGCGCAGAGACTCTGGCGCATTTCCAGTCATCTGGGAATATGCCAAGACTTAATGACTGGTTAAATATATCGCACATTGGGATGCAAATAATATCAGCGCATTCTTGGATAAGCCTGGCAGATATCTTGTCAAGGCCAGTTGCTTTTGATTTGCTTAGTTTATTTAAGAGTGAAAGAACTTGATTTGTGTTAGTCGGGCGGAACTGAAACCTTTTGTCTGTGCTAGTAAGGTAATGTAGATGACTATTGTTATCTGACAATGGAATCTCCCCTGCAAGTTTGGGTCCGATGGTGGAAAAGTGACTGTTAAATTCATCCGATATTTCGGTTGGATTGGTTATTGATAATCCATTTACTTTTAGCTTTTTCACGAATGTTTTTCCAGACTTTCGAGAGGTAAGCTCATTGATAGTTTGCCAGGTTTTTCGGGAATCGCCTTTATGTTAATTGAAATTATTTTGATAATAGGCCTGTTTGGTTAATCTGATCTCCTTTTTGACTATATTACGTTGCCTTTTAAATTGCATCCAGTCATTAGGATCGTTAGATTTAATTGCTTTAAGTTTCAGAATGTTTCGATCATGCATTTGTTTTTTCAGCTCTGATGTAATCCATGGTGAGCTACGCGCGCGAACACGCAATGTTCTTAATGGAGCATGCATGTCAACAATAGCTAAAAATGAGTTTTTCCATTCAGACCACATATCATTAGGATTACAAAAACGTTTTACACGTTCCCAATCTTGGGAGGCAATATCGTTTCGGAAGCTATCTCGGTTAAACTTTCGGAAATTTCTGTATGTTATAGTGTTATGTCCTTTAGACTGTCCATTTGTAGATAATTTTCTATAGGCATAAATTAGGCTATGATCGCTGATGCCGACATGACATACCCCGGCGCACACAATCTTATCTGGACAGTTGGTATAGATTAAATCCATTAGAGTTGAGGTGGTTTCGGTTATCCTAGTTGGTTCAGTTATAAGTTGTTGAAGGCCATAGACGTCAGTAATACTTGCTAGTAAACGCGTATTGCCGTCACACGAAGCATTGGCCAAATTACAATTGAAATCTCCCATTAAATAAAATTCAATATTTTCAGAGTCTAGTTTCACCATTAGAGTTAACCCTCATCAAGACCAATCCCACACCCACAAGTTGCACACCAAACAGCAAAACTAAGCTGTTGAGGCCAAAAGGTGATGTCAGGTCCTTTCAACCACTTCCTTGCTTGTTTAGCCTTTGTGAAAGTAAGAGTTTTATCCAAAAAGACGTTCTTCATCTTTGCTACGAAGTACCTTTCATCTCCAACGTTAATCTTAAGGTCTGTTCGAACTGGTCTTGCCAAGCTCCTAAAAGGTGTAGGGTGTAAGCTATAAGTATCCGACGTCAAAGAAAGCGTAACCGGAAGTGTTTTCCTTTCCAAGGTCTTCCCTTAATTCCCTCGAAAAACTCTCTCTATCCACAAGGAATTTCCCATTCTTTCAAATAACCCTTGTTGCGCCTTCGCCATTCTCCAAGCCCTTCCACTCTATAGAGAAGTCTCCATCTCCCTCGTGTACGGCAAGGAACGTTTCTAGGTTTGCGTCAGGGAACCTCCTCTCAAACTCTTCCAATGCCGACCTCTTCTTCTTAAGGATTTCTTCGACTTTCTCTATCGAGAGTTTTGCGATTCTTTCAACTTCTTCATGTGACTCAACCTTAAGCTTCTCATCACCGGCAGCGCTGTGAGACAGTGGAAAGAATGGGTTACCTTTTCGGTTTGTTTGCCCTGTGTAACCAGTGCCTACGTACTCCCCAAGATTAAACAAGTTGTTCCTTTGGTTGAAGAAGGATTTTTTTGCTCATTTCCTTTCACTTGAAAGGAAATATGTTGTTCCTTAAGTCTCATACGGAGGAGGGGCACTAGGACAAAGTCTTTGTCCAAAGTTGGTGTTATGTTCCAACCTTCTTGACTTTATTACAATGTTCACTTCAAAGTCTATCTCCCTCATTAACCTTTCAATTGTTGAAGAGCTTTTACTAACTCTTCCATTGTTAACCTCATACTCGTGGCTCTTTTTAATGGCGGCTCCTTTTTTGGAATACTTAGGATTTCTTTCCTCTGTTCTTCATAAGAGACCTTCTCTTTGTTTATTTTTCTAAACTCTTCCTTGGATATGTTTTCGTTATCCGAGGCGGGGCTTACGACTTCATGGATGCTGCTTATCTTAGACTGACTTAACGTTATTAGCTTTTCATAGACGGGCAACTTTCTTACGACTTCCTTGTCAAGAGCTAAGGTTATAAGAGAAGAGACTCCAAGGAGAGCTCCAACTCCTATGAGGGGTACTCCTACAACAGCACCAAGACCACTATCACTAACACCAACTCCAGACAACGACAAAGCCGTTGCACCAGCTGAGGAAAAGATGTTAACGATTCTCAATCTTGAGTGTTCTCTCAACTTTTCGTCTCTTTCCTCGAGGTCTTTCTCAAGGAATTGTTCCATAGACTCTAAAGTTCTTGAGCAAAAATTTAACCTAAAGGAGTTAGAGTCCTTCGGTAACTCTGGATACATTCCCTCTTTTTGAAACACTTCACACATTGTCGTTATAACTTCTCCCCACACTCTCTTATACCATATATTTCCCTCAAGGTTCTGTGTGATGAATGATGACTTGTACGAATGACTCTTTTTTGTCGTTACTGGACAAGCTCTTATCTCTTAGGAAGAAAAGTTCAATGTCGAATTCATTCACCACGCTTTTCGTAGGGCACACAGGAATCATTCTGATGGCTTTGTCTCTTTTTAAGAGCAACATGGACGAAATTTGTTTGATTCTCTCCAAGATGTTGTCAGAGTCAATGCTCACAATGTTTGAAAAGTGGGAGCTTCCGTCTACCAAACTGCACTTCACTGCCATGGCTGAGTCGACGTAAGAGAAATCGCAAAGGATTTCAAGGAACTTTGCTCCCTGAATTTGTCTTGCGAGTTTTACTTAGTTTTACCGCCACTACCATTGATGGTTCTTCCTACTCCGGTTGGGGTTAATTTCAATAATAGGTTCGTCTGATATATCTTAGGATTTTTTTCTTCTTATCATTAAATTGCTCGACAACAAAGGTCGCGAGAAAACCTATGGTTTCCCTGCAGTCCTAAACAAAAAGCTCCAACCATCCCCGGCAGTATCTCCACTAACTTCTTTGCAATTTCCTTAAAGCCATTCCCAACACCCTTAGCGACCTTAGTCAGCCCAACCTTAAGGTTAGGCACTATAACCCCAACAACGGTCCCAACGGCTGCAAGTACTCCAACGACACCCACACCATATTTCTTAAAGACGTACTTCACAGAAGGAAAGCGACAGACCCAATATGGAGCACGAAGGTTTTGGACTTGAAGTAGAGTATAGTGTCCTTTGGACCAGCCAGTTTTGTACTTCTTAGTTGAGGAACCAAAGAGGGGGTTTGTGAGAGAGGAGTTACTCGTAGTTCCAGAAGACACTGAGTTACCTCCTGAGAGTGTTTTGAAGTAGTCTCTTAAAGGAAGCGTTAAGAGATTCAACCAGAGATCCTGTGGTGTCCAAGAGCAAGAGTGTCTATCCCGTTTGGATGTGTCTTTTGTCGTCATCAGCACCCAAGGCAATTTTGTTAACCTCTTCCGTGTAGACATGGTGAAGTTGCGATTGAATGAGATTCATCTTTCTCATTTGCCTTCCTCCGCCATGAAGACAAGCCTTATAGTACTGAAAGTGGATGTCCTTATCGATGACCGACTTCTTCACCCCTTTACACCTCTTCTTTTCCTTACACTCCTCCTCCCACTCATCCTCCTCACACTCATTCTCCCACTCATCCTCCTCCGTACACTCCTCCTTCTCCTCGATTGAGGCATCCAGAACAAAAGAGTAACAAACTCAGAAATTTGCTTTCCTCCAACTTCATCCTTGAACATTCCAATTACCTTCTTGTTAATAGTTGCTGGAATGCCAGATTTGTGAAGTGGATGTGGTATGTAGGGAAAGTTATTAGTATCAAACTTTTCTGAAAGGTCTTCAAAGATGTCTTTGTAAAAGTCATGTGTTCCTATCTCATACATCAACGAGTCGGTGTCTGTAAAGAGAAGCTTTGCTCTATCACCATACTTCTCCTTGATGTAACCATAGTGAAAGTCGTGCATTAACGTCTTGCTGATGTCGAGTATTGACATTCCCAAGTAAACTGGTTTGTCAAAAACCAATTTCGTGTGGTGCATATGAATAGCAGTGAAGTGTTCGCAAAATATCTTCCTCCTATCAAAGCCTGGCTTCGCAATAAGTTTTCTCGCTTGGACTTCGTTAGTGACTAACTTTACGTCTACCCTCTTGCGAATGTTCTCCATCGTCTTTCCAAAGACTGCATTGTTCATGAACTTAAAGAAGTCTTTCTCAAAGTCATTCTTTGCTTTTGAGCGAAGTTTCGTGTTCAAATCAATGTAACTCCTTAGCCAAGGGGCCTCCTCAAACTTTATCCCTCTGTGAACCGTCTTCAGTACCAACCGAGGGATAAGTACTTCTTCAAAGCTTCGTGGTGGATTACATACCTTCTCTTATCTTGAAGTGTTGTTACAAGCTTCTCACACTTCCCTATCACGAGACTCTGGGGCAAGTGGGTAGTCGTTATGAAGATCGTGAAGGTGCTCAGGATAATCCACGTCCACCTCAAGGATGCAAGGAAAGTTCCTCCAATCTCTCCTTTCTTGGCGATCCATCCATTCAAACCCGTGAGTGGGTAAAGACTTACTCATAGCCCAACCGTAAAGGTTGTTTACGTCTAGATAAATTATGTACTTCGTTGGCTTAGAAGGGTCATGGTTTTCCATGTAAGGGTTGTTAGCTTTTGAGTAACGCTTACAAATCATATAAACACCACCTCTTACTCCCTTCTCAATCATTAGTAGCATATCAACGTCTGTCAAGAGTTCCAACTTGACTTTAGTAAGCTTCAAAGCAGCACTCCAAGCTAAGCCGGGGGAAGTATGGTACCAAGCTGGGTCGAGTTTGTAATTCTCAAGACAAACATCTCTAAAGTTCTCAAAGACGTCTGCCAATAGTAGCACATCTGACTTCAAGTAAAGGTTGTGATACCCTCTCATAGTCTTTATTTGAAACGTTTTCCACACCTTCGTACGTTTGTAGTCTTTCTTTGAAATCCCTTTTTCATTTAACTTCGAGTAAAATGTCTCGGTTGGTGGGAGATTTGTTTCCTTTAGTTTCTTTAGGGAGTCCACATAATCGTAAGGATACACACCCTTCCTAAGTAATACTAATGTTCTCCCTCGTAAAATCGAGACATGTTTCTACACTTCCACCCCTCAAGGTTAGAGGCTAGACTTGCTAAACTACATCCCATGAACTTGAAACTGTCAATAAACCTAATTTCACGCTTAACATTAACCTCTTTCTCTGTTTCCTTGTCGATGAAGGTGTCAAAAACTATTTTCTTCGAGAAGGAAATGTACTCCTCATTTGTCTTGGGGATACACTTTATGTCCCCTCTCAACTCCTTTATGAAAAGATGAGCATCTTAACGAGCTAAGGTGTGAAAGATGACTGGATAAAACTTTGGAACCTTATAATTTAGGTTGCACTTACTATGAGCAGCTCCTCTAAACCTTCCTGTGATGTGGCAGTGGTCTCTAACCTTTTCTGATGTTGAAGTGAACTCTTCCTCACAAATGTGATAAGTTTTACTCTCGTTGAAGTGTGCCTTGTCCTCCTCAGTGAAGACCATCTTTTTAGGAAACTCGTTTCTCTTGTAAAGATCCTTAACGGCTTCTTCAATCCTTCTAACAAACTCCTTCGCAAGGTTTTCTTCGGGTGTCTTCTTCGAAACAACGACTGGGCCTATGGATTGTATGCCATCCACACACTTCACTAGAAACAAAACCCTGAAGGTGTATGTCTTTAATACTTTTTCACGCAACCCTCTTCATTTAAATATCGTTTATCGTTTATTTTTTAAAGTCGAAGCATTGGGGAATGGTGGCCCATTCTCCCGAGCCAGAGGCTCATGATTTAAATGTCCGACCGAAGGTCGAAGGGGGCGAAAGTTCCGGGTAAGGACGAAGGTTCCGACAAAATCTTTTCTGTAAAGCACTCAAAGTCGGCGTAAATCACGAAAGAGACTCACATACTTTTATTGTAATCCTTGAACTTAATGAAAGACCCTTCTTCTGCAAGGTCTACCCTAACAGCATCTTTCTTAGAGCAATAAGACAGGTGCTTCTTCAACTCTTTTTCGTTCGTGAAAGAGTTGAGGCACCTATCGCAAAATGCCGACGGTGTTCCTTCTTGCTCTTCTGCGCACTTAGCAGCTTACTCTTGTCCTTTATCCAAACGTAGTGGTTTGCCTCTTCGTTTGAAAATAGCATTAAGTCAATGTGTATCTCTCCACCTCGACACTCACTTACTCTTAGTGGAAAAACAGCTTTGCCACCCTCATATCTAGAAACGTTAACCGAAAAAAAGGGGTTTTGCTTCTCAGCCCTCTTTCCCACCAAAGTCTTAGAAAGGGGGAGGTAAGAGCTCCCCGATAGAGGTTGAAAAGGGTTAACGTGGGTGTCAAAGTGTAAGACCTTTGAGAACACCCATCCAGAGCCTCAATTCTGAAACGTCTCTATCTTCTCGATGATGTTCGCAGATGATTCATCGTTGAGTTCCGAGACATTAGTAGCGTTCGTTATTATCTCACCTCCTCCATTATTAGGCTGCCGTATAGCGTGAAAATAGCCAACAATAAGAACAGATGGATCTTCCACCTTCTTAAACTCACATGTAAGGATAAACGTTACCTTAATCGGAAGTGCTTGCTCACCAATAAGACCTAAAACACCCTTCAACTCTCTCACCGAAAGAGGGTTATTAGTAGCCACAGTCGGTTGGAGGGTTGGCACGTTAATCTCTGGAATAGGTTCGTCCATAACACTTCTTGAGTTACGAGTCGCATTTGAAGTCATTCTTTTCAACATTCCCCTAATCCTTTAAGTCTAAATTCAAATTGTTAAAATCGACTAAGGCTTTGCGAAGTGAGGCGTGATTGAGGCTTTGATAGGTGTTGCATTCTTGACGCCTTAGCGTGGCTGTAATTCTTAGCACATTTGACACCTTTGACGTTTTTGACATCTTAGGCGTGTTAAAGGCTTTGAAGTTAGTAAATTTTCAACGCCTTTGCAAAGGCGTTATTCTTAACAAATTTTGGCAAATGTGCCAAAACCGGCCGTATACCATTTCTTCAGCTTTGATGGCAAACACACGTACGTTTGCTGACTTTAAAATATGATTTCGGCCTAGTATTTTCCAAAATGTAATTTGTATCGCCAAACAAAATTTAGCCGACCCTAATTTAGCGGCGAGGGAGACATTTGCATCATTGTTCCATGGAGGTATCTATACCTAAATATAATCAGAACCGATTAGAGCGCAATGTGAATTTGTCTTGCGGGCCGGAAATGGAATATTTTTGTTCTTTTCGGAAAAGAATGCGATATTATTTGACAAGTAACTCTGCCAAATAGCTACAGTAATGAAGCAACTCGGATATCATGTACATAATGCAATCCATCAAGCTTTGTTTTCGGCTATTTTCAAGCTTCCGACCCTAAATTCAACAACTCAAGCCAAAATATTTTCTTACAACCCGGCTTATCCGTTCATCTTTGCATCAACAGAGCCAGCTTTAAGGCCCGTGAAAACAAACGCAACATGTTGGACACATTGTGCGATGTTGGTCGAGGTGTTCAAACAATTGCAACATGTTGGGCAATGTTGTGTGAAACTTATAACGCAAGGGGATCTGGGATCGATATTTAACCAAAAGTTTTTGCGTCATCGTACACGTCCAATTTAGCGGCCGATCAATACAGACGATGGAAAGTGTGGAAATGCATCTCAATTACTGCCCTTCTGGAATACTTCGATGAAACTGAAATACTTAAGTTTGCACATAGAAGTTACGGAACTCCTTGTTGAAAACATCCCATTGGCAGACTCTGTCTTCGAGCATATTGATTTACTCGTCGATTTCCTCCTTCAACTACTTTCAGCTTTCAAATTATCCTTCATTCACATCCACAACGGCCTTCCTCTTCTCGTTTGTTCGCACGTTATCATCGACGAGCTCTTCACTTTCCACCATCTTGTTTGAAATGATTAAGTCCCCATGGTTACCAAATTGACAGAGTATTCAGTGCGCATGCGCATCACCAACAATGTTGTGCAAACCGTGCAAACGAACGCAACAAGTTGCGATGTGCTTCACTGACCACGAGAACAAAAGAAATGTTGGCAGATATTGGACGGAAAGTTTGACCGATTTCAAACTCCACGCAACATGTGCCAACATCATGCAAAATTGCCCACATGGTTTACAAATGATCGCAACACGTTAGAACACATAGCGTGACTACAAATCGGGTGTTTGTGTATGAACCACCAATCACCGTTTGCTGATTGTCGACCGAAAAATACGAACAAACACTTTGCATTTGTAAGTTCGTACCGCATGCGCACCATGAGCAAAACGTAAGCTGCTTTTGGATCGATCGATTTTTGAAATAATAATAGGTGAGGTAAAACTGTACTGTATTGTACATGAAGCGTAACGACTGGTTTCTCAATATGCCCAGGTTTAAAACTTGATTTGTTACTATTGCTCTTACTTTAATCAAAAGCAGGTTCCGCGGTCCTCCAGGACCGGCTTGGAGGCCACACATGTAACGAATCAAGCGAGTCTTTCCACAACCAGTCTCACCCATGATAACGACAGGAATACCGCATCTGTTTAAGGCAACATAAATTTACAAAAATTATATTGCGGGCCGGTCCGTTTTGGCTTAAAATAGCCCCAAAAATGTTGTACTATACTCACAGCTAGCTTGTAATTCTAGATAACTTACCTGAATCTCATGTGGATTGCAAGGATCTTCTTCAGGTTGTCTATGGTCAGTTCGTAAGTTGTATCCGGATCATGGATCTTATTAACTCCCATCACTGAACAGAGCTTCCCAATCATCTGATCCCTAGAAAATATTACGTTAACGGTACATACAAACAGTCACTTCCACTGAATCAAGGAATCGAAAGAGTGATGCTGAAACGCTAATCCATATATAGTTAACCACTAGAGCACGAGTTAACGGATTGCTTTTGTCGACCTTTGTCAGAGAAGCAGGTCAGGTTGTTTTCCCGTCTTTTCTTTAGTTCCAATGTAACGCGCGCAGAAGAGTGGCGTTAAATTATATGTAGCGTTTGCGTCTGTTTCTAACGCTCTTTCCCGAGCCTCCTCATGAAAATGTGTCATTGTAATTCCCAATGAATCAGTGGCTGCAAAACAGGCGAGTTTAGAGTTCAAATGTAACCAACGTTGGTACACTATAAACATTGTCCAAGATGCTCTTTAAGATTAATAATGCACTTGAACAAGTGAAAAATACTCTGGTCGCACAAAGAAAGAGTACAAAATGAAAATGAAATTGTTCTATGACAAACTTCACCGTATTTTACGGGAATCCCGCTAGTAATATCTATGTAATATTACACTTGTTCGGCAGTTCGTGCAAAAGTGCATGCTCTGTTACGCCACAAAATGTAATAACTGACACAAAATGTAATAGTAATGCAAAATGTAATAACTTCGCCACAAAATGTAATAACAAAGTAACGCAAAATGTAATAACTTTTCGCCACAAAATGTAATAAAAAAGTAACGCGAAATGTAATAACTTTTTGCCACAAAATGTAATAACTTTCCAACACAAGATAGTTCAAACAGTTCTTGTATTATATGTCATATGATACCTGTAAAGTGAGATTAGGTATTAAAAGTGCGGTATTACAAGGTGGTTGCTCAAGGGAAATATTCTAATTCGCTAGCAGTTGTAGTGGCGCACTATCGCAGACCGTTTGGAAGCTAGAGAACGCCACAATGTGCAACCAGAATTGTACTCAAAGGAGCTTAGGATGTCTCAAAGTGCATATGAAACGAAATTTATTATACTGGTTTTCCCTTCTTTGATATGTTAAAGAAAAGATTTTGACGGAAATATACGTCCAAAGATCGTTTACTGCGTCTTCTTGGTGCTCAAAACACGGTTATTTCTCGTTCAAAAATGGCATCTTTCGCGCGGGGCCAAAATATCACGTGATGAGGTGCTGTGACGTCATTTTGTTTGCAACTTGAGAAAGATGGCGGACAACAAAGTGAAGATCAAGAGAGGTGGGCAATGTTGTGTGGCTGGAGCCCAGAACAATGTGAGCTGTCAAAACACTAGTTATACTCCCGGCATTTCAATGCATCAGTTTCCAGAAAATGCGCGAACCAGGCAAAAATGGATCCAATTTGTAAGGAGACATCGGAAAGATTTTAATCCGAACCGAAGTGCTGCACTTTGTTCAGCTCATTTTGAAGACAGCTGTTACACGCGAAGGCTTTCGCTGGATAATTTGGAGGACTTGACAATGAACAGGGTCTTAAATTCGTGGAACAGTGCCTTCCAGGGATACGGTCCTTTCATCAAGGCCTGAAGACCCAACCGAACGCGGAAAGAAAAAAGTGAGTGCATACACGACTGTATTTCAGTGGTACTTCAGGATCGCATTTGGCGAAATGGTGTCTTTTTCCGCCACGTTCGATTTGTTCGGTTTTGTGAGTATATATTAATTGTCGCTACTTTCACATACTTGCAGCTACTTCGTGATGCATGAAAAATGTTGTCAATACAGCAGTAAATTATAAAATTTCTTTCCCAGGTTCATGTCCAATAAATGAGGAAACTCCTATGTTGTCAGTGAAATGAAAGCTATGACTGACAAATATTTAGCAAAGGTGCCACAACCACTGAACAGACAATTCCAGAACAGAATGGATAAAACAGAGGCTGTGCAGCGATACCACAAGAGACGAGGGAGAACTCCAACTGAGCTATTTCCAACTGGTAAATATATCAACATACACAGTATTGGCAGTGGAAAAAAATCTTTCAAAGAAGCACATTGGCCATTCTCAGAAAAAGTGTATGAAATAAAAGCACTAACCTATTCATGTAATTGATAAAAAAGTATTACATTTCAGCTCAAGAACAAGGAAACCTGCAAGAAAGTGCCACAGTGAGAAAGGCCCCTGTACGCAGAACTTGTGCTAAACCAATGCGTGGCCACTCCAAAGAAGCTTGTCACAAAACATGATTTGAAATTTACATGTTGAGTTCGTCATGTTTCAGTTCAGTGCTTT
This sequence comes from Plumapathes pennacea, assembly GCA_964036295.1. Classification (NCBI taxonomy): domain Eukaryota; kingdom Metazoa; phylum Cnidaria; class Anthozoa; order Antipatharia; family Myriopathidae; genus Plumapathes; species Plumapathes pennacea. The sequence goes on along the minus strand of OZ038469.1, from coordinate 5,354,955 downwards.
GCTTTGTACACACCTGTAGTTTTTCCAAACATGCTACTGTTCATTCAAGAAATTTAGTTACAGTTATAACATTCTATAGAAAAATTCACTGCATGACTCGTGAATTACACGTTAAATTTCACGAGAAAAACCGATATCGCACGAATCGCGAAGCGATGAGTATCGGTTTTTCTCGTGAATTTAACGTGGAATTCACGAGTCAGGCAGTGAATTTTTCTTAAATCGCATAAGTCAAAGAAAAACAATAAAATTATGTTTTCACTTTTCAGCGCGCGAGAAAGCCATTGCAAAGTCAACTGTCAAGAACCAGCAAATAGGAATCAAGTTGAGATTCAAGATCACAGTCACTTTTATTTGAACCTTGTGGTGTGACCAATCTTTGTTATAAATCCCCTTCTAAGGCAAGAAAAGTTCTATTCAACAAAACCTGTTCCACTTATAATTTAAAACAAATCATCAAGAAACCTGGAGACAAGATTGTTGTCGTTGAATACCGATGCTCAAGCACGTTAATTGGTGCCGAAAACTGAAAGAAAAAAACTTCCGTGAAAGAAGAAGTCCAAACAAGACGTTAAAAATACATAACCGGTAAGTACCTGGATGTATTTGCTCCATAGTTCACACCAAAATGCTCAGCTTTTAGCTAAAATGTCAGTCGACTATGTTTGTTTCATTTTACAGCAAACGGCCGCTTTCTTGATAGACGTTTGAGTGAAAGCTAATGGAAATGTTTACTGGAGAATTATTAAAAGTTACTCCAGTAAACAACCCATGAGCTGCTCCTGCCATACTTCCAGAGCGACTGGTGCCAGTGTCATCATCAGCTGTTTTGTTGTCCACGGGTGCTGGTTGAATACAAGGGCTGTCAACAAGAACTTTTCGCAAGACGTGCCTGGAGCCGTTCCTGTTCTTGTTAGTGAAACCAGCAAACGTATTGGACATCTTTCGCTGTTTATCCAGAGGATTATGGCTGTAACTGGAAATCGACTCTGGATTGGCGTGGCCTCTCAGCTCGGAGATTTCTAATGGTCCGAAGTCACCCCGCGAAGTTTGAATGACTGTTTTGCGGCCACTTGAATTTGTGAACTTGCCATGCAGGGAGGCAATGGAGGCAATACTCTTCATTTGCTTTGCCAACGTATTTTTACCAACTGGAGTCATCTTGTACCAGATGCTGGATTTTGGGTTGTCCACTGGAGTGAGGAAAAAATTGCCAGGAACGTTGTCACCTTTCGGACGATGGCCAGCGTACTCAACAAATGCTCGGTACTGGTCTCGTTCTCCTACATCCGTCTTCCATATTTTGTTATTGTATTTTCTCGCCCGTTTCCCTGCAGTACCTTCGTCACCCTGTCGGTTCTTTGTTTGGCGTTCTGTGTACTCAATGTACTGTTCAGAGATTGTAAAGACGCTCATTTGGCAATCATGTTGCTCTTTAAAACCTCGCATCCCCAGGTGTATGACATTATTCCACCAGACAAGATGGAGTAATGCCCGGGAATTTTGTAATACAATCGCTCCTGAAGACCACATCTTCTCAATCTCATCTGCTTTGACTGGCTGCGCTGCATTTGGTTTATTTCCGAGGCCTTTCTTCTTCAAGTCTTTTTTTTCTTTGTGGAAAGCATGCTGGCAATTTCTTCAAACTCAACACCTGAAGATTTTTCGATGTCAAAGTTATCTGGTGCCGGTGGACATGGCCGCTCGAGAAAATATCTTTGTAACCCGTTCCGGTAAGTTTGAAGACTGCCCGGCTCATATATTTACCTCTGTTTTCTTTAGTAGTTTGCCGTATTTCCAGAAAATAATGTTTCAGGAGCTGTGGTGCTTCTTCTTTTGAAATAGTGTTCAGCTCTAGCCCCTTTCCATACTTTTCTCGGTACCATGATTGCAAACGGCGTGCGGATGTATTCGTGCTTTTCTTGGTGTTTTCAGCAATCACATTTTCTTTGAAGGCAACCACTTCGGCTTCGGTGAAGGTAACAATAGTGGCTGTGGAAGCTGCATGCTGTTTTTCCACGGCTTTTTCTGTCGCAGGAACTGTACTTCGGTTTTCTTCGGCCGATTCTCTGTCTTCTGTCGGCTCCAACATCCTCTTTGTTTGTTTCTGCCTCCGTTTTCTTGTACTTTTAAGTGTGAGGGGTTTCTTCAGCCTTTCCAACAAGCCAAGGTTCGGTTTAAAATTGGGAAGAGGGCTTTCTGATATTTGTGCGGAACATGAACAGTAAAAGTTACATTTTTGTTTCCACAAACAAAACTTGCTCGCGTAGACACACGTCATCCATGCAATTCCACACTAAATACCCTTGCTTCGTAACCAATCAGAACACGAGTTTTCTTTGACTTATGCGATTCTTTTTAATCCATGGTTGCGAATAGCTTTGAACAACTGGGCCCTTGCGGATTAAATCATTCCCTTGCTTCTGCAATTGCATAGCCCCTTGTTTGATGACTCTGGTACTTGCCCCTGATGATGTGGTGCACACAGGCCCCCACACAACCATCTCACAAGCCATCAGTAGGCAACAGCCCGAAGGAATCTGTAAGAGAAAAACATATTTAGTTATCTGAAGCTACAAAAAGTACAAACACAGCTACTGTAGCTGAGATGCATTTTGGCCAGAAAAAGGAATATCAAAGTAAAAACAAAAGTGAAAACCGACGTGAAAAAATACCACTGACTCGTAAAAATACAGCCGTATCGCACGATTTCACGTTCAATAAATCGTTTATTATACGACAAACGAACATAATAAGAGCCAAACGTTAAATTTTCCCTGCAAGTGGGTCAAAACACCTCACAAAAGATGATGAACAAAACAATTTTATCACGTAAACAACTTTGCTTGCGAAAATTGATCACGCAAGCTAATAAACCAGTAGAAGTCGGGTTCCTGACGAGTGCAATACGCTTATTTGCACTCGTTTTGGCTTTTATTTGCATATGAAAATGTAGAGTCGTAAACTGAAATACAGGGCACTTACTCATTTGCTGACACCCTGGCATGACGGCGATAGCCTCTGCCATTCTTGTCCCCCAAAAGAGGAGACTTGCGACAACACAGCTTCGTTCTACATGGCATCGTAATCATCGTGTTCTGTGATACATGATATTCTCTCGACCGAACCACCGAAAACCAGTTTTCCTGAAGTACTCACGCCTTCCTTGCAGCACCGAAACTCGAGCGGTGAAACCAACGTGTCGCCGCTGCAATGTCTACACGAACACCTGAAACCGAAACCAACAATAACTCAGTGCTGAAGTTTGTCCATAATATATTCGCTTGGGACTTACCATTCATTAACAGCGACCTGTCTCTCGAATCTTGCTTCCAAGATCGCGGGTGTACGGCCATCTGCGCCTGCTTCCTCTTCGTGCATTTTGCCATCGACGTCAGCAAGCGGTTCGTCTCCGTACGGCTCATATCGGTTGTACACTACTCCCATTGCTTCATGTTCTGAATCCTCTTATTCCTGATTGAGCGGTGAATCGCTAGCGTTTGCTGATGCAGGGGACAGGCTGAATTCACCGTCACTAGCCATGCTTATAACAGACTCTCGAAAACTCGTAGCAAACAAAATGACGTCACGGGAGAAGTAACTCACCCCAGTCTCTTGTACAAATTTATCACTCAATAGGCTGGTTTGAAGATTAATAAAACTATCTGGAAATATTTTTGGACGTATACCTCCGTCAAAATATTTTCTTTTACATATCAAAGGAGGGAAAACCAGTATAATAAATTTCGTTTCATATGCACTTTAAATAGTGGAAGAAGAGCCAAACAAACCAAGGTGCTAATGTCAGGAACGTTTGGACTCAGGAGCGTGCGTCACAATTTAGATTCAGAGTTGCTGGTATGAAATGGATTGGTGCGCCAGAAGAAAGCCAGCGATACCTGTAATTTATAGTTTCTTATTTATCCAAAACATTGATGGTTTTTCGATTACTATTTTTAATCATTCGGTAGCCTTTTTTTTAGTATAATCTGTTATTAATATTTTTATATTTCAAGATCTGTTATTAATATCTTTGCCAGATAGGTTGGAAATATAAGCTCAATCAAAAACTTAATATTGCCAAAAGTACTTTATATATCCTTTCTAACTGTTACTGTTGACATTAGAAATAAAGAAACTGGAAAACACTATTATTGAAACTCTTGGCGATTGTGATGTAATAGTGGGTCCACCCTTACAGTGTGATACAGCCGACCCACTCGTCGAAGTAATTGAGAAATCTGAGGACCATACCCGGCTTCTGACGTGTTTAAACTACCGGTCGTTGTTAGGCTTTAGGAGATTCCTCGATGTTTTCATTTGTAGAACACCCTTTAAATTCTTACATAATCTTACTTTACTGGTATCATATGACATATATTACAAGAACTGTTTGTTCATGTTTGTAATATCTTGCGTTAGAAAAATTATTACATTTTGTGGCAAAATTTATTACATTCCGCGTTACTTTTTTATTACATTTTGTGGCGAAAAGTTATTACATTTTGCGTTACTTTGTTATTACATTTTGTGGCGAAAGTTATTACATTTTGCATTACTTTGTTATTACATTTTGTGGCGAAAGTTATTACATTTTGCGTTACTTATTACATTTTGTGGCGAAGTTGTTACATTTTGCGTTACTATTACATTTTGTGTCAGTTATTACATTTTGTGGCGTAACATCCTCTGCGAGTGAGGGAATGGTTCCTGACAATTTAATTTTGGCTGAAACATAACATGCTGTTCAGCCCGGTTTCTTCATTGCTTTACGCATCGTCAATTGGTTTTCAAAGTTTGGTTCTTTCCCTTACAAAATCCTCTAAAAACAAGCAAATGAACTTACTTGCTCCACGACTTATAATTGGTTTCCATGTCAACGCGTTGCAAACAGAGGCCCGATCGCAGTGGTTTGGACATGAGATTTGGTTCTAGGATGCAGCGATTGTCAGGATCAACCAGGTTTCCATCGCGATCAATGTGGAAGCCAACAAAGGTCATTGTCTTGTCATCGCCTTGATTGAAGAAGATGTACGGATGCAAGCTAAAGAAGAAACAAGACGCATTTTAAACATTTGTTAACCATGCATTTTCCATAGTACAGTTAAAACTGTTAATCTCTGAACATGAGTAAACCATGGAAACAATTAAGTTAAAGACCAACACTATAATAGAACGATGTGGAATAAAGATGCTTTTCTGGCGTCGGCAGTGTTCGTCTGGCCGGCTAGCTAATAATCATGACGTTCGTCAGTCTGTAAGTCATTCGGTACGACCTTTTAGGCCATGTGCCTAAGCCTTGACGTTATCGATTAGCGTCTCCGCCAGTAGTTTTACTGACACTCCAAAAACAAAATATTTGAACGAAGCAACAATTGTACGTAACTGCGTTCACGAAAATGAATTTGAAAGCTGGAAAACCTGAAACACAACATTCTCGCGAAGTTCTTCTTCAAAAGAGAAGGGAACAGGCACGGGCAAGGCGGAATCGTGAACCGATCGAACAGCGCCAAACACGTCTAGAGAAAAGCCGACAATCATGTTATGACCGACAGCACGAAGCGTGCCGAAGAAACGACTCCACAAAGAGAACAGCGCCTGAAGGCAAATCGGGAGCTTCATAGAAGCAAAAGAGGGCCGAAGAAACTACTCCGCAGAGAGAACAGCGCCTGAAAGCAAATCGGGAGCTTCAGACGCCGTTTTATGTTAAATTCAGATAGTTATTCAGAAAGGACAAGCAACAAAGGTCAGTCAGTGGAAATCGAACAATCACCGTGACAAATATATTCTATCCCGTATCTTGCAACTCGATCACTTCAAGAATTTATTAAAATCTGCATGCTGATCATTTTCCCTCGAAGTATTTTTTTAATACGCTTCTGTCGCCAGTTTCGGCTACCGTATTCGCTTAGAGCAATCGGAACTTAGAGTCTTGAATGTCATATTTTTTCTTTCAAGACTAAAACTGTAACAAATGCTGTAATCTGAGAGGCGGTGATTGCAGCGAGAATCGTTCATAAGCCCTTTGAAGTATGACTAGGTCTGAAGCCAATGTATAATTTGAAGTAAAGTTTTGCTTTGATTCTAGGAGAAATCCTGCTGTTTTGAGCGGGTTCACATACAAAATAATTCGAGCTCATTAAATATGCATGCCTAAGTCTTGTGCATGCAGTCCATAATAAAAAAAAAAATTGCAGAGGAAGCCTATTTAATTTTACTGCCTATGAATTCAAAATTGGAAAATCAGTGTTCCTTTTTTCCCGTATTACGGCGGCCGACTAACTTCAAAATGTAAGTATTAAATTTGGAGAACGTTCTTGGCAGACTGTATGAATTAATTCGACGTGCCGACCGTGAGAAATGCGTCCAATCAATGGCAGAGCGAGGGGGTATCTGCGATTGTCGTATTTCTAGTATCCTTTTACGAGCAGTCTAAAGGTGTTCAAGTTTGGACATGCGTTAGAGGCTACAATACTGCGCAGTCATAATCACAAGTATGTACCAGGACTGCCCAAAGGTTTCCCCTGACCCACCGTACTAATCACTATGTGCAAGAAACACTGGGTTAGACATTGTTATATTACCTGTTCTCCCACTGTCTCCTAAGCTGTAATGGTGCAATATCTTCCATTTTGTCATCACTACTGGCCAGAGCTGGAGGACTGTCTTCAGACAGGGAGGAAGTCGCGAAATCCTACAAAACCAAGTAAGTTATTGTAGATTTTACCCATACATTTTCGTACCAAGCACGTATGTTTATTACCTAATCATGGAAATATATTGGATGTGCCGCCCAGTCCTGAAAACTCTTACCTTCTTTTAGACCAAGATATCAGATTTTCTATACCTTATTTCAGGCCTAACTTCAAAAATGTATACGGCACATACCTATATGGCTCATATATCGCAGTACCCCACAGGGTCTCAGTCTCACCAAAAAAATATTATACAGCATAGAGAACTTGGTTTTTGAGACCTTGCCCAAATGAAACCCGATTAAATTAGAAAATTTCATGCAAAACTCATACATTTGCTTCGAGGTTAAAAGACTGCATTTTGACCTTAGGAGTGAAAGGTCAGCCAGAAAAAAGAGTAATGCGTGACCCTAGTGCGTGAATTGTCGATTTTGACAGTCTCAAAAACCTATTTCTAATCAGAAGCCACGATCAGAGGCCAACCTTCGCTCCAATACTTGTTTTCTTTTTTTACTGAATGCGTTTCTTTTATTAGCCTTTCGAGTATTCGTGCTCTGTAACAAATATAACATTGAAAGAGAGGAATGTAACACAAGAGTTGTTTACAATATTATCGCGGTTTTGTTTCACAGCGTGTTCAGTCCATTTGTGACTAACAAACTCAATGCTCAGGACTATTTCCGCGTTTTTCATTTCTAGCAGTTACCATTGCAAAACATTGGCTACATGATCGAATTGAAGAAACATTTCAAAAGGCATTCTATGATAAACCGACGCATTTTGACGGCACAGGCTCGCAGTATAAATTATATTTGTTGGTAGACACACTTAACTGGATAATAATTAGTGAGTTTAGCAAATAGTTTGTTAAATCATACAATAGGTTCCCACTAACTGTTTCATATTCAACTGAATTAAGGAATATATTGTCAATCGGAGTAGCAAAGTAGTTGGTAATTCTAGTTGGTTTAAGGATATGTGTCCCAAAGAATGAATTTAAAGTGTTGATAAAGTCCTTTGCAAGATGATGACTTACACAATTAAATAAGTTGTAATTGTAATTACCAGACATTACACAAAGCTTCCTTTTTTATGGATTTTCGCAATAATAGAATGTACATTATTACTCGTGCCCCTGGGGGGCGATGAGTCTAGCAATGCAGGTCGTTAATTTTTTTTTTCCTCCGTCGAGAATCTGCACACGGTAATTGGTTGTTGGCGATCACGTGATTGTGATGACATACTTGTTATTGGCGAGCAAATTTGAAGAGAGAGAAAGACAAGTTTCAATGTTTGTATGGTTTTCCTTGTGGTAGCGATTTTTGTTTAAACGGATAGCTAATAGGCGCCTTCAACTTTACTAGTCTGCTCCGTTTCAGAAGGAATAACATTGATGCGCCGTCATGAACTGAATCTGGCAGTCCCAGTCGCTCGAAGGATTATGTTGGAATTATATTGCTTTGCAATATTCTTTCTGTCGTAAATGAAGCGTCTGAGAATGTATAAACAAGTTTCACTCGGCCGTACGTGATTCGCGTCGTTTTAACAATCCCGAGTGCAAATGCTCGATTATAGATACCGCTTCAACCAATGTATCTGTGTTCTGAGCAATATTTGTGTGGAAGAACATCGAATAAGCGGAAGACGTGGTGAAACTTAATAAAACTTGAACTCGAATTTACCCTGCGGGCAGAGCGTCTCCCTTTGTCGGAAACTCGGGGGCTCTGTGTAACGTGCGGCGTATACGAACAGTCGGCGTTTAACTTCGTTTTGCGTGAAGTAAAGGTTCTTTGTTTATTGTCTGAGGATACTAAATTACTAATAGGTTTGAGGCAAATATCACGCGAGAGATACAAGATCTGTCAATGAAATGACACGAGGGTATTATGGAATACCGAATCATCAGCTACTTAGCTTTTCACTCACGCCACTTTAACAAAAGCAGGGAATACCGGCAGGCTATTACATCGAGAATATTTGTCACTGAATACCTCGAAGTCGTCAAAAGCTCAAGGTTGATATCCGACTATCCGAGCCTAATGTTCGCTACACAAGCGTGATGCACGCCTTTGTTGTCACGGTATTCAAATGTCTGCAGCTTCCGATAGAGATTATTTTCGTATCGATCCAGAATTTTGCATTAAAGCTTAATGCATAACAGTCTTGAACATACTTGTGTATCAGACTTGTACATGTAGGATGTGTAACTTCTGAGATGGCGTTTTCATACGAAGCAAGCAACTTCACCATCGAGCAGATAAAATGGGAAGTATCATGTTTTAATGTGCTGCAGAGATAAGTCTAAAAAGCTGTCAATTACAGCTACTTGAACATGATCCACACATTGGGAAGATTAGCAAAGACAAGATAAGACTAAAAAGCTGTTATTACAGCTACTTGTACATGATACATACGCAAAAATTCCAACACCTACTTCAGAGATAGGCATAAACAAGCAATATTGAAGAGAGTGGCACTGAGAAAAGCTATTTGTTGTTGCTGTTAGGGTCTTCGTTTTCGGGGTCATAGGCCTTCGTTTTCGTTACAACCCGGCAGTGTCAAGACGAGAACTCCAGTGGAGATGACGCAGCAACTTCACCCACTGTGCAGTCAGTTGATAGGTGTGAGTCACCAGTTTTATGGGATCTGGAGACTACAGATAGCCGAAAGTGATACCGGGCATCATGTTCTAAACGCATTCCAACATGAGATAAGGCTATTTCCCCAGTCAATTCCATTACAAAATGACAACATAGTTCCTCCACAAAACATGTCGGCTTGGAAATTCACTCAACAAGGTTGCCAGCTTATATATAGCAAGAGTCACACCAGTATTGCTTGATTATAGATACCGCTTCAACCAATGTATCTGTGTTCTGAGCAATATTTGTGTGAAAGAACATCGAATAAGTAGTAGAAGACGTGTCGAAACTTGATAGAACTTGAACTTTTCCCTGGGGGCAGAGCGTCTCCCTTTGTCGGAAACTCCGCGGCTTTGTGTAATGCGCGGCGTATACAAACAGTCGGCGTTTAACTTCGTTTTGCGTGCAGTAAAGGTCCTTTCTTTATTGTCTGAGGATACTGAATTACTAAAAGGTTTGAGGCAAATATCACGCGAGATTAAGATACAAGATCTGTCAATGAAATGTCACGAGCATAATATCATAGAACGGGGAATCCCGAATCATCAGCTACTTAGCTTTCACTCACGCCGCTTTAACAAAAGCAGAAAAGACCGGCAGGCGATTACATCGAGAATATTTGTCACTGAATACCTCGAAGTCTTCAAAAGCTCAAGGTTGATATCCGACTATCCGAGCCGTAATGTTCGCTCCACAAGCCCGTGATGCAAACCTTTCTTGTCATGGTATTCAAACGTCTGCAGCTTCTGATAGAGATTAATTTCGTATCGACCCAGAATTTTGCGTTAAAGCTTACTGCATAGCAGTCTTGAACATATTAGTGATCAGACTTGTACATGTAGGATGCGCAATGTCTGAGATGACTTTTTCATACGAAGTAATTTCATCATGGGAAGTGTCATGTTTTAATGTGCTACAGAGATAAGTCTAAAAGCTTTCAATTACAGCTACTTGAACATGATGCACGCGCTGGGAAGATGAGATAAGGCTATTACGCTGTCTTACAGCTACGTAAGATGTCAGGTATTCCCCAGTCAATCCCATTACAAAATGACAACACAGTTCCTCCACAAAACATGTCAGCTTGAAAATTCACTCAACAAGGTTGCCAGGTTGTATAGCAAGCGTCACACCAGTACTGTCACGTGCATTGGAAAGCAAGTTCAAAATGCGCCCGGCAAAAACGATCACTCAAGGCAAAAGCAAATCACTCATTGAAAATATTATTCCGTATGAAACATCATACCCGGCATGAGTCGGGAGCTATGAAAACTGGGTTGTTGCAAACGAAGAATATTCCTACAGGGTCTTCGATAATTGTTTTCTCTCAATTATTATAATACACTTTTTCGTGAATATCTGTTTGACCGAAATTAGAAGAAAAGAGGGCAAGAAAAATAAAGGGAGCTCTTGGATCCGTCATGTGCAAAAACTGACTCGGCTATAATATCTTTTGCATATAAACACACGACAAAAGTTCCTCTCCCGGGACCCCCGCATGTCTATTCATTGTACTAATGACATCACAAGCGCACTGGCCACGGACCTGTCTTGTTTATATAGAGTCCGACTCCACCAGCCCTCTGTGTGGTTGGCTGTGAGACAAATGTATAACTGGGCAAACCAATATTAAGAAAAAGGTCATTAGAGCCGTTAGGTCATGTCTCTGATAAACCAGTGACTAGAATTATACCTTAACTTACTTAGCACTTGGATTAGTTTATCGAAATTAGCTTGTATGCGTCTTATGTTGTAATTCAAGATGAAAGAGGATTTCTGAAAACAAGAACTTTGTATATCAGGTGAGCTATGAAAATCGTGACTATTGAAATAATCAAAGCTCACTCTAGATGGAATGTTATTCTCAGAAACAATGGCTGAAGACTGGGAAAACTATTGATTTCTGATACAGTTCGTAGTATAGGTAAATGTTCTAGATTTGAATTCTTATCCCCGAGCGAAGCGACGGTAATAATCACGACGCTAATGCAGCAAAATCGCCTTATTTGAAGACTCCAAGCGGGTTGTCACATTGAAACTTAATGTTCGCCAGTCTGTCATTTTCATGCGACCTTTTAGGCCAGGTGCCTAAGCAACGACGTACTAGGCAATGACATAATAATTATCGATTAGCGTCTCCGCCAGTAGTTTTACTGACACTGTCGAAGAAAAAAAATATTTCAACGAGAAACAATTGTACGTAACTGCGTTCACAAAAATGAATTTGAAAACAGGAAAACTAATCGCAGCCTCTGTTTAGAAACTCAAAATTGACTGCACGAAAGTCTTTACTCAGCATTTCTTGCTGGTAGTTCCCAACCTTTAAGAAGCAAATGCACGAGTATTGTAATGATAATTTATAGTTTACACAGGTTTCATTTGAGCCAGATGTCAAAACCCAGTTTTTTATACTGTGTGATATTTTTCTGGTGAGAAACTGGAAGTCTCTCTTGGCAGTTCCGCTCTTGTCCCTACTTTCCATTTAGTTTATTCTGGTCTCGACCTAACTCACGCCGTGAGCTCACTGGCAACGCCAGTCTAGTTTTCATTTCTAGTATACAAAATACCACTGCGAAACGAAGGCTACTTGATCACATCGAAGAAATATTTCAACATGCATTGTACGATAAGCCGAAGCATTTTGACAACTGTCATGCTCGCGCAGAGCAATATATTCACAGACGCATTAGTCGAGTCTTAAGCCCTGAGAATGAATATTTTCGTCACAAAAACGGATATACTTCCAGCGAAAAAAACTTTACAAAACAGCTACAGTATGTGCGAGGCAACAGATGTCACTATCATTGTTTACAGCTAAAGTTCGTTACGGCTTTGGTGTTCCGTTTTCGGCCTGGTATCTTCCCAGAAGTATTTCGTGTCGCCACAGAAAGTTAGTCGGGACTAAATAATTAGCGGCAACAGAGTTATTTGCAATCCTGTAGCGGTAGCCATGAAATATAATCGAATCCATGAAACATTTGTTTACGGCTATGATGGTGAACTTAGGAACGCAAGCCAAAATTGTTCCCTAAAACCTAGTTTATCCGTGCATGTTCCACAGAGCCAAACAGTGTTGAGTGTGGATGGCATACAGATTTATGTACATTTTTTTACTGAATGCATTTCTTCTATGAGGCTTTCGAGTATTCCCGCTCCGTAACAAATATAAAATTGAAAGCGAGGAACATAACACAAGACTTGTTGCTCGCGGGGGCCTGGGGCCAAACGCGAGCTTAAAAACGCAAATTTTTATTTTATATATTTTTTCCTTTTTGTCGGTCGAGAATCAGCACACGGTGATTGGTTCAGATTATCACGTGATATGCTATGACGTAATTGACTTCGTTAAACAACTCAAGTGTGGCTATGAATTGCTCGGTACTTGTGTGTAAAAGTTAACTGCATTTAATCCAAACTCAACACCGTTTGGGTTTGTGCCGAACACGCACTGATAAACTGGATGTTAGGGAACGATTTTGGCTTGCGTTGTTTAGTTCACTGCGGAAGCTTTGAGAATAGCCGTAAACAGATGTTTGATGGATACCGCTGGGGGATTGCAAATATCTCTGTAGCCGCTAAATATTTAGTCCCGACGAAACTTTCTGTGGCGACACGAAATACTTCTGGGAAGAAAACAAGCCGAAAACGGAAACCAAAGCTACGATGAGCTTTAGTCGCAAAACAATGGCGATTTATGCTTCACTCTGTACATGACATCTGTTGCCTCTTAAAATTCTTCTGCTTATCGTACATTGCCTGTTGAAATGTTTCTTTCATTCGATCATGTAGCCTTTGTTTTGCAATGGTCATTGTATACCAGAAATGAAAAATACACCGAAATAGTCCTGAGTATTAAGTTTGCAGTCACAAATGGACTGAACACACTGAACAAAACCGCAAAAATTTTTTAAACATGATTCGTGTTACATTCCTCGCTTTTAATTTTGTATTTGTTACAAAGCACGAATACTCGAAAGCCTGATAGAAGAAACGCATTCCGTTAATACAAGAAAACACACAAGTGTTGAAGCGAAGGCTGGATTGATCGTGGCCTCTGATTAGAAATAAGAGTCGAATTCGATTGTGCATAAGAAGAGATGTCAGAATTTCGCCCGAAATTTTTACCGGTTCCAGCGAGCGCAGCAAGCTGACGTTCGGAGAGAGGTAAGATAACGCGCAACTAAACATATTTAGCCAGTTTTTAAGTTTAATCGTTGCCAAAGACCGCCGTTCGGCGAACGACCAAAATCCCCAGACATTTCTTTATAATTGCCAAAGGTCATGTTCTTTCGTAATCACAAAGGTATCACATATCACTGTGTGACAGACAGACAGACCCCCGGAGCCTGGGCTGCCCTGCGTGTATACTAGAAATGAAAAATACACCAAAATAGTCTGAGCATTGAGTTTGCAGTCACAAATTGACTGAACACGCTGTGAACAAAACCGCAATAATATTGTAAACAAGTCTCGTGTTGGGCTCGTGTTACATTCCTCGCTTTCAACTTTATATTTGTTACAAAGCACAAATACTCGAAAGCCTGTAGAAGTGAAACGCATTCAGTTAAAAAACAAGACAGACTAGTATTGAAGCGAAGGCTGGAATAATCGTGGCCTCTGATTAGAATTAAGTGTTCGAAGTCAAACTGTCAAAATTGATTCATAAAAAGACAAGTCATGCATTACTCAGATTTACTCGGTGGGTAACCGTTTCGCTTCGAAGCTCAAAATGCAGAGTCGCTCAACCTTTAAGAACCAAGTGTATGAGTGTTGTAATGATAAATTTATAGTTTAATCAGGTTTCATTTAAGCAAGGTGTCAAAAGCCAAGTCCTCTATACTGTGTGATATATTTCTGGTGAGAAACTGGAAGTCTCCCGGAAGTTCCGCTCTTTTCCTTGCTTTCCATTTTAGTTTATTCTGCTCTCGACCCAACTAACGCCGCGAGCTCACAGGCAACGCCAGTCTAGTTTACAATATTATTGCGGTTTTGTTCACAGCGTGTTCAGTCATTCGCAACTAACAAACTCGATGCTTTGGACTATTTCGGTGTATTTTTCATTTCTAGTATACAATTACTACAATGAAACAAAGGCTACATGATCGAGTGGAAGAAATATTTCAACAAGCACTGTACGATAAGCCGAAGCATTGTGACAACTGTCACGCTCGCGCGCAGCAAAACATGTAATACATTCACAAAACAGCGTTTGTGGAGTCTTAAACGGCGAGAATGGATATTTTTCGTCGCAAAAACAGTTATACTTCCGGCGAAAAAAACTTTACAAAACAGCTACAGTATGTACGAGGCAACAGATGTCATGTACAGTGTAAAGCATATTAAAATCATCATTGTTTACGGCTAAAGTTCGTCATGGCTTTGGTGTCCGTTTTCGGCCTGGTATCTTCCCAGAGGTACTTCGTGTCGCCACAGAAAGTTTGTCGGGGCTAAATAATTAGCGGCGACAGAGTTATTTGTAATCCCGTAGCGACGTCTCTTCAATATAATCAAATCCATCAAACATTTGTTTACGCTTATGACAATGAACTTTGAACGCCAGCCAAAAATCATTCCCTGAAATCCAGTTTACCCGTGCATGTTCCACTGAGCCAAACGGTGTTGAGTTTGGATGGTATATAACTAACTTTGCACGCAATTGTATTAACGTACAATTCAATCTCAAGTTGTTCGCGAAGTCACCTTACGTCATCGCATATCACGTGGCAATGTGAACCAATCACCGTCTGCTGATTCGTAACCCCCCCCCCCCCCAAAAAAAATTAAAATATGACGAAGATGAAGACACGGTCTCCAATCCTAAGGTCGCCCCAACGAGCAAAAAGCTGTCAATTACAGCTACTTGAACATGATGCACACGCTGAGAAGATTAGCAAAGACGAGATAAGACTAAAAAGCTGTTATTGCAGCTACTTGTACATGGTACATAAGCAAACATTCCAACAGCTGCGACAGAGATAGGCATAAACAAGCAATATTAAAGAGAGTGGCACTGAGAAAAGCTTTTTGTTGTTGCTGTTAGGGTCTTCGTTTTCCGGGGTTAAATAAATAAATAAAATAAATAAATCACTTTATTTCAGTCTCAATGGCTGAGGTTCCATTAGGCAAAATTTAATCCTCTAGCTAGCTTTAGCGTATCGGATTTCTAAAACTAGATTTAGAAAGTTGTCAGAGACATGTCACACATGTCTGTCAATTGTCATTAGCGGCTTCGTGATTTCAATTGATTGCCTTGCTGCTCGGGAGCGCTTTCAGTGCAGACAAGCTATAATTTTGCCGCGAAACTATGTTTGTTTTTCAAGCAAAGAGATGGGACTTTCAACGTCTGGGGGTTTCGTGACTGTCCTTGTTCATGATTCTGAAACTGACTCCCCAAGGGTACGGCTGAGTGCCACGGTAAAAATCCCGGGACCTCCGGTGGCTAATGGACTTGATTATTACGAGGACAATAATATTGCCCAGGGATATAGTTTGGGCTATAGCGCGAAAAATCGTCATCATAAGGCATTTCGTGCAAGAAGCAAAGCTGACTGCTCCACGTGTATGGCGTCTTCCCGCGCCGCAAAATTCTAAACGTGTAAAAATTTCTCATCAAGCCGCATTTGCAATTCAGTACATGTGATTGGCTAAATGATTCTAGCTTTGATAAAGCTAGCGATAAAATCTACTTTCAAAGTCGTTTTAACCTCGCCTTAGCTCCTTTGAGCTTTGCGGCACTCAGTGGAAATTTAAGCTTAATCTAGAATTACCAAAAATGATCGGTTCCACTTCTTTTTGGGCTAAAGCTAGCTTTAGGTGACGTTTATCTAGCTTTACCTTTCTAGTGGAAACTCAGCCAACGTATTTAGCACCGCCGTACTAATTGGGGAGACTTGAAATGCAGAAACCAAAATATCATAAACTGAACGCAAATGTATTAAGAATCCCAACCGGTCGGAGGCTAACCAGTTGGCTATTTACATAGTGTGACCGAGGATTTGAACTCAAGGCTACCGTGTTCCAAATTCAGTTAGTGGTCAGAGCGGGACTTGAACCTGGGACCTCCGGATTTCAAGTCCGGCGTCCAAACCACTCGGCCACACTGCCTCCCTATAGGTCTTCGTTTTCGTTACAACCCGGCAGTGTCAAGACGAGAACTCCAGTGGAGATGACGAAGCAACTTCACCACTGGGCAGTCGGTTGATAGGTGTCAGTCACCAGTTTTATGGGATGTTGGCACTATAGATAGCCAAAAATGATACCGGGCATCATGCTCTAAAAGCATTCCAACATGAGATAAGGCTGATTACGCTGTCTTACAGTTACTTAAGATGTCGGGTATTCCCCAGTCAATCCCATTACAAAATTACAACACAGTTCCTCCACAAAACATGTCAGCTTGAAAATTCACTCAACAAGGTTGCCATGTTATATAGCAAGCGTCACACCAGTACTGTCACGTGCATCGGAAAGCAAGTTCAAAATGCTCCCGGCAAAAACGATCACTCAAGGCAAACGAAATCAGTCACTGAAAACATTATTCCGTATGAAACATCATACCCGGCATGAGTCGGGAGCTATGGACGTTTGAATACCGTGACAACAAAGCCGTGTGACACTCTCGTGGCCGAACAAAAACGGTGCTTGTGTCTGAATTATAAGTTTTCCTTCACGAAACATTTTAAACTTCACACTGCGAAAGATGTGAAGTAACATAACATCAAGCTGAGACGCAGATCAGCTTCATTTCGTGTTTCGAGTTATTGGCCGCCAGTTGGTGGACAACCTTGGTGCGGCCGCTTACAAACTCTTTATCAAATCTCCAAAAGACAAATTGCCGCTGCTTCGCCTAAATGAAGCATAGACAATCCAAAATTGGCATACTCACTAATTCAGGCATTCTCTTTTCAGTTTTGGAGTCAAAAAGGTGCAATATGTTATTTTGGAGGATGCTGTGGTTGTGTGACTCGTGAAAAACGAAGAATATTCCTACAGTGCCTTCGATAATTGTTTTCTCTCAATTATTAAAAAAACGTTTTCGTGAATATCTGTTTGACCGAAAATTCGAAAGTCTGCAAGTACCAAGTTTAAATTGGAGTTCGTTGTGCTGGAATGACGCAGATGTTTATGTGTGCCTATGTTAGAATGATATTATGCAAATTCGCTGAATTTGTTTAGTTCTGTAAGCATTTCAGTGATGTTTGGCAGTATACCCATAACTCCTTGGGAGGAGAACCATCTGCTCGCTTTTCCAAAATGGCCCCGTTCTATTTTGACGCGTCTCGTTGTGTTGCTGTTAAAGCTTATTTGGGCGGTATCCTGAACGAGGAACTTTGTTTATGACTGCGGACATTTACAGACACCTATGACACAACTACAACTACGCTTAAACCTATTTTATGCCGCAGCGGATAACTAGTGTACATTTGCTCGTGCCGAATTAGTGCTGAATTAAAATGTTTGTCGAGTTGAAACTTAGTCTAATTAATCGTCGCCAACCTGGAAATACCATCACAGTACCCTCGTTACTGTATTTCAAGCAGTATCAGTCACGGGAACGCATGCTCTACTCATGCCAGTCAATTTGGTTACTGATTCTGTACCGGAACAAAACGTGCCGTGTTTACATTATACCGGTACAGAATGTACAGCCAGATTTTATACCGGAGACGAAACTTTCGTACCAGTACAAGAACCGGAGTGAATTTTTACCCATATGACATGTCCCAGTACGGCATTTTGTACCGGTATCATGTAAACAACAACAGAGCCACAAGTAGGAACCGGGACGAACTCGTCCGGAATGAAAGTTGTACAGACAATATGTAAAACTCTCTTAACTCACCCTAGACATGAGGATCATGAATCGCACCACAAAGGTTCTGAAGCCTTCTAGTGTGTCTCCCACTAGAGCCATGTTACAAAAGGTGCTCTTTTCGCAGGCTGACAACTGCGTGTCCAGAAACTTTACAAAGTGGTGTATTTCCGCCCATGAAGGATCTTGAACCCCACAGTGGCTGCACAAATTAAAAATAGAATTTGGCGAGTGATGTAATTAAACAAAAACTATGGTCAAAATATAGAAATTAAGAAACAAAAAAAACAAAACAAAACAAAACAAAAAAAATACAACAACTAGCCTTGAATGATTTTATGCTACACAAAGGTTTTGTTGTTGCTCGCAGTTAGTATTTTTCCGTATCTTTGAGTAGTCTCATCACCTCAGTAATGTCTGCAGGCATTCAGCATGGTCTCCCATCACATTGCTGCATACAAATTTAAATTGATCCAGATTTTGGCCGGAAGCCCGCAGCATTAGGTACTGGAATACACGCTGAACGTGAACACTGCGAAACTCTTTATCGTCAAACAAAGGGTCGATAGGGCAATTGCCTAGGTGTTTAAAACAAACCAAATAAATCAGTCCAGTAGCAAAAACAACAAACAAAAACAAATATATATATATATATATATATATATATATATATATATATATATATATATATATATATATATATATATATATATATATATATATATATATATATATATATATATATATATATATATATATATATATATATATAATACAATAAAAAAATACAAAAGAAAAAGCAAGATAGAAGGACGAAAAGTTGGCAAAAGAATACAAGACGAAAGAAAGTAAAAAGGAACAAAGGATAGGAGGGAAAGAAGACAGAGAGAGTCAGGAAAGAGAAAGAAAGCATTGAAGAGGAAAAATATAAGGGAAAAGACGGTAAATGATGGGTGACAGAGAGAGAGAGGGAGAGAGAAATAGAAAGGTGAAAGAAAGGAAGACAGAATGAAAGGCAGTAGAGAGCAAGTATGTAAGCACGTAAGAATATAAGAAACAATGTATCGACACTTACTACTACTTTGCTTCTTAAGCTTATCCAAAACCTGCTGAGGTGTGTTGCAAAGGATTGAGGGAAGTAGCTGATGAAATGGCACCGAGGTAGTCTTCCTGACCTAATAATAAAAACAAAAGAGGTTTTGCACGGCAGCCTTGTTGCATGCCAGGAACAAATTAAATATTTTTGCACAACAATAGCTTATCTTTCCCAGAGGAACTAAATTCAGCTATTGTTCCTGGCACGCAATATGGCTGCTGTACAACATATCTATACATTCAACAATACCAAGCCGATTACGGCTGTAAATAGTGAATTCAACAATGCAATAAAAAATTAGCTCTAACGTTTGCGTTTAATAATTTGCCCCTGTGCACGGGCCAACGCGCGTTCAGTCGTTTGACCTTCTTAACACCGCAAGCCATTAACTTTACTACAAAATAAAATGGCCGCTTCTGCAATCTTTAAATGACATGGATAAATATTGGTGAAGTGAAAAAATCATCTGTGTCCCTTAAACTTTAAGGCAAACAAACATGAAGTAATTGACAATGAACAGACTTTGAAACCAAGTCCCACCTGAGCTGTTTGATTTTGTGTTCCAGGTCCTTCAGTCGTCAACTCGACGATGTACAGATCACATGGTCTTTTGCGCCACACCTGTCCCTGTTTGTCATTCAATACACCCAGCACCAACAGGTTGAACAAGAACGAGTCAAGGCCGCTAGTCACCTGTAAAAATTGTCGAATAATGTCCTGTTTATATGAGAAAAATTTGGTCCGAGAACCCAAGTCACCCTACTCCCCGAGTCACCCTGGGCGCGCTAACTATTCATAAATTTCTTTATTAATAACATGCATACAATAATTTCTGTATTCTGATAAATTATTGTATGCATGTTATTAACAAGTAATCACATGATTTCTCGTGCAATTTTGGAATAGACTGGAATTGCCAGTGAGCTCGTGGCGTGACTAGGGTCGAGACCAGGATAAACTAAAATTAAAAGTAGGGACAAGAGCGAGACTCCTAAGAGAGACTTTCAGTCCTCGGGGGAGGGGGGGTACTCATCATAATTTTGCGTGGGTGTGCCGCCCGGTCCTGAAAACCCTTAGCCTATTTCAGACCAATATCTCTGATTTTCTATACGCTACTTCAGACCTAACTTCAAAAATGTAAACGGCACATACCTATATGGCACATATATCGGAGTACCAGAAAAATATTATACAGCATAGAGAACTTGGTTTTTGAGACTTTCCTCAAATTAAACCTGATTAAATCATAAATTTTCATACAACACTCATAAATTTGCTTCAAGATTAAGAGACTCTGCATTTTGAAATTAGGGATCAAAGGGTCAGCCAGCACGAAAAGAGTAATGCGTGACCTTGTGCGTGACTTGCGACACTTTATTTTTGAGTTTGACTTCGAACACTTATTTCTAACCAGAGGCCATGATTAATTCAGCCATCGCTCCGATACTTATCTGTTTTCTTTTTACTGAATGCGTTTCTTTTATTAGGCTTTCGAGTATTCGCGCTCTGTAGCAAATATAAAATTGAAAGCGAGGAATGTAACACGAGAGTTGTTTACAATATTCTCGCGGTTTTGTTTCACAACGTGTTCAGTCCATTTGTGACTAACAAACTCAATGCTTAGGGCTATTTCGGTGTGTTTTTCATTTCTAGCATACAGTTACCATTGCAAAACATAGGCTATAGGATCGAATTGAAGAAACATTTCAACAGGCACTCTACGATAAGCCGAAACATTTTGACGACACAAGCTCGCAGTATGATACATGTAATATGCTCACAAAGCCGCGTTGGTTGAGTCTTGAGTTAGAGGATGGATATTTCGTCACACATAAAGATCTATTATCGACGAAAAAACTGTACAAAACAGCTACAGTATGTGAGGCAACATATGTCATCTGTGTGAAATGCTTACGGCTAAACAGTCATCGCAGCTTTGGTGTCCGTTTTCGGCCTGGTATCTTCTCAGAGTATTTCGTGTTGCCACAGAAAGTTCCATCGGGACTAAATAATTAGCGGCGACAGGGTTATTTGCAATCCCGTTGAGGTATCCACCAAATAATCGAATCCATCAAACATCTGTTTACGGCTATCTCAAAGCTTCCGCCGGTGAACTTAAGAACGCAAGCCAAATCGTTCCCTAAAATACAGTTTATCCGTGCATGCTCCACAGAGCCAAACGGTGTTGAGTTTGGATGCGACGCCACTAACATTTTACACACAAGTATTAACCCGTACGAAAATTATGACCGAGACACGGGCGAAAAACAAGCCAGACATTTGAGCGAGACACGAGCAAGATGGAGTTCAGCAATAATCAGCGGGCTAACAAGAGCGATAATAAATGAGCGATAACTGAACGAGAATCGAGCGAGACATTTGACTGACCGTGACATATGGATGGCTTGTTTCTGGCGAGATTATCGTCTGTCATTGGACTTATTGATTCAGAATTGCAATTTAATTACATACTGATTTTTTCTACAAGATTATCGCCTGTCATTTGACTTATGTATCGCTGGTAAACAAATGGAGTTCACATGCGACGTGTTCACATAACCAACGACACAGCAGAGTTGATTCAGAATTGCAATTTAACTAGAAATACGATAATCGCATATACCCCCTCACTCTGCCATTGATGGGACTTTTACTTTGGTAACTCCCAACAAGAGTAGCCTTTGTTTTACCGAAATGTTGACTCAATCTTTTCTTCGAACTCAAGTGCTACACGCAAAGGAAGGAGAAAAAGAATGGTGTGTTATACTTTTGCGTTGAAAAAAGAATCGATTGCGTGACGAAGTACGTATTTCCCACGGTCGGCACGTCAAATTAATTCATACAGTCTGCCAAGCACGTTCTCAAAATTTAACACTCAAAGTTTGAAGTTGGTCGGCCGTCGTAGTACGGGAAAAAAGGAACACTGATTTTCCAATTTTGAATTCATAGGCAGTACAATTAAATAGGCTTCCTGTGCGATTTGTTTTTACTACTGCATGCACCAGACTCAGGCATGCATATTTAATAGGCTCGAATTGTTTTGTATGTAAACCCACTCAAAACAGAAAGATTTCTCCCAGAATCAAAGCAAAACTTGAACAGTTTACTTCAAATTATACACGGGCTTCAGACCCAGTAATACTTCTAAGGGCTTGTGAACGATTCTCGCTGCAATCACCGCGTGCCAGATTACAGAAAAATAAGACATCTGACTAAATCATTCAAGACTCCAAGTTCCGATTGCTCTGAGCGAATACGGTAGCCGAAACTAGCGACAGAAGCGTAGTAAAACAATACTTCGAGGTAAAATGATCAGCATGCAGATTTTAATACATTCTTGAAGTGATCGAGTTACATACTATACGGGATACAATATATTTGTCACGGTGATTGTTCGATTTCCACTGACTAACCTTTGTTGCTTGTCCTTTCTAAATAAATATCTGAGTTTAACACAAAACGGCGTCTGAAGCTCCCGATTTGCTTTCAAGCGCTGTTCCCTTTGCGGAGTTGTCTGTGTTACCCGCTTCTGTTCATGTCGCTTTTGGTCGGCATTCATCGCTGTCGTCTTTGCGGAGTCTTCTCTTCGGCCCGCTTTTTCTCCTGAAGTTTCCGATTTGCGTTCAAGCGCTGTTCTCTTTGCGGAATTGTCTGCGTTACCCGCTTCTGTTCATGTCGCTTTTGATCGGCATTCATGTGCTGTTGTTCGCTC
This sequence comes from Plumapathes pennacea, assembly GCA_964036295.1. NCBI lineage: Eukaryota > Metazoa > Cnidaria > Anthozoa > Antipatharia > Myriopathidae > Plumapathes > Plumapathes pennacea. Next base: position 5,331,998 of record OZ038469.1, on the reverse strand, counting down.
GTTTCACGATTTCGCCTTGCTCGTGCCTGTTCCTTTCTCATTTGAAGACGAGCTTCGCGAGACTGTTGTGTTTCAAGTTTTTCAGTTAAGTTTTCCATTTTCGTGAACGCAGCTACGATACATTGTTGCTTCGTTCAAATCTAAATGCTTCGTTCAAATCTAGTTATTCCGAGTAAAACAACAGGGCACACGTGATCGATCCGACCTTTGTTATTGGTTAGCGGGGTAACCGCGCCTAAAGTCGTACGCCAGACAGACAGACTGACTGACAGACAACGTTAAATTTCGAGATGGCGACAGGCTTGGAGTCCCCAAGTAGGCGGTATAATATTACTGCATTAGTGTCGTGAGTATTTCCCTCACTTCGTTCGGGGGTTACATATTGATCTCAAGATAGTTGTTCAAAATACAATGAAAAAGTCTCAGTCGTCAAACAATATTGGCTAACATACCACATCACATCGATGATAGAATTCTCGCTCAATTCCCTCACTTTTGGCTGCCCACCATTCGATCAGAAGTCTTGACAGAAATACGTCTTTCGATAAATCGCTTTGCATTGGGTTTTTACAATAATCCTGGTCGGTACATACAGAAGGTTGGGGCTCCTATTCACTTGCTCAGGTCTTGGGCAGTGTTGATGGCGAACGGTTTCAATCTTTTCAACAGTCCCACAGCCGTACCGAACGTCTCGCCACACGCCTGCGCGTGTTACTCAAAATAGCAACTTCACACGAATTCGCTTTCGCTTGAAAACGCAAGAAAAATGAACGTTGCCATCGTAGTTGCAGCAAACGTTTTCACTCAATCAAAGCTAAAGCAACTGATGTACTGTTGAAGTCAATGATAAAACCACTTAGCGCCAGTGATATGATATGTTTACAGCCCTGATGTAGCCAGTCAGGAAGCACACTCAGGTGCACACGACGAAAAGTGTCATCCAAGAGAACACAAATCTTTGTTTCCTCATGTTATGGTTCCTCTAAATGTTTCGTAATAAACTGTAAAACTGTTCTAAAACAATATGCTGCGTTTAAGTGTGGATTGATTGGGTTAATTTACGTGAACAGACATTGCGTGCAAACCTTACCGCACCGGAAGATGCGTACTCATGTTACAAGTTTGTCTCAGAAGCAGAAGCGGTTGTGTACATTGCACAACTCAGTACTTTGATTGAAAAGGAACAAGAATTACAGTACAAGAATATTGCTGTGCTAGTGACCTCAGATAAGTCATGCTTAATCTCAAACACGCTCAGTGTTAGTACAAACCAACGTTTAGGATTGACTGATTTTTCTCGCTGCTTCTCGTTCAGCTTTCAACCGATTAAATTTGATGCACCCCAAAAGCGAAATTTATCCCGCTATTTCTCACTCATTCTCGCCGATAGCCGAGCCTGACAAATAACACGCTCAAGCAGAAAAATATGTAATCTTTGTGTCTCGTTCAGTCTGGCCATGTTTTCGCTGATAACGCAGCGAGAAAAATGTCACACTTGCCACATTGTGCCGAGACAAATCTCTGTCTAGCTTTATCTTGCTGAAATCTCGCCGTAAAAATGGGATTATGGCCAGAGTTGGGCCCGCTTCTCGCTCAGTCGGGCTAGCAATTTTCGTACGGGAAAATACAATTCAGTCGCCCGCGTCTCAAGCTGTTCGCGATCACCTTATGTCATCGCATATTACGTGATAATCTGAACCAATCACCGTGTGCTGATTCGTAACCCAGAAGAAACTAGACTGGCGTTGCCAGTGAGCTCGCGCGTGAGTTGCGTCGAGACCAGAATGTACTAAAATGGAAAGGGATCATGTATCAAGTAGGAACAAGACCGGAACTCCCAAGATAGACTTTCAGTTTCTCACCAGAAAAAATATCACACATAGTTATAGAGAACTTGGCTTTTGACACCTTGCTCAAATGAAACCTGATTAAACCATAAATTATCATTGCAACACTCATACACTTGCTTCTTAAAGGTTGAGCGACCCTGCATTTTGAGAATGCGTGACATAACTTTTTATGCACAATCGATTTTTGACAGATTGACTTCGACTCTTATTTCTAACCAGAGGCCACGATTAATCCAGCCTTCGCATCAATACTTTTGTGTTTTCTTTTATTAACTGAATACGCTTCTTCTATCGGGCATTCGAATATTCGTGTTTTGTAACAAGCAAGGAATGTAACACGACACTAATTTACAATATTATTGCGGTTCAGTGTGTTCAGTCATTTGTGAACTGCAAACTCAATGCTCAGGACTATTTCGGTGTATTTTTCATATCTGGTAAACAATGACCATTGCGAAACAAAGGCTACATGATCGAATGAAAGAAACATTTCAACAGGCAAAGTACGATCCGGGGAAGGGGGGTACTCAATAGGAATTTGGTAGGGGGATTCCGCTGACTCTACATAAAACCATGACCCTATTCAAGACACAAAAATGGAAATTTTGCTACCCTGTCTAAGAGAAAATGCTCTAATTTGATACTCTGTTCAAGACTAAGTTTAGATAAGTTAGCCTGACGTTGCACACGTTTCCACTGGAGTATACGAAGAAATCGCGCGAAAATGGCCAGAGCAAAATGTGGTTGAGGGGGGAGGGGAAGAGGAGAAAATCTTCGGCAAATAATCCTGTTCAAGGTGGCTCGTAATAGTTTCTGGCAGTTTATAGACCAAGAAATGACCTGCTGTTTAGTTTAATCGGCGTTTACTTTCTCAAAAAGGTTTTTTGTCTATGGCATTGAGTTCTTATGAAGAGTGCGTTCTCATAAAGTTTGAGCAGATATCGGTTGCCATGGCGACACAACGTCACCTGCTGTGAGTGATATAAAAGCGGAAAAAAAGTTATATTCATATTCCTTAGGTGATTTTTTTTTTTTAATTTTGCACAATTTTTTTGTGTACGGAAAGCGACAAAATAAATAAATTTGGTCAAATTCTGTCAACACCTTTTGCAGGAAATCCATTTTTTCTCTCATTTGGTTTTCTGTTGACAGAAATTCTTTAAAAAAAGACGTCGGCTTTTCTCGGCTTCAGTTAAATGAATGAGGAAAAAATAGAGACAATTCACCGACTTGGAGCGGAGTTATCCGCAAAAACACGAAGGAAAACCACAAAAATTTCGGGTGTAGAAGATCAGCATTTGCGCATGTGCACGATACCTGCTCGTGTATTTCTCTTGAACGGGCAGTTCTTTTTCCGGTGTCTGTATCTTACGCCAAAAACGCGCCTGATTCAGTCTGAGGTTTTGTGCGATTAGCTAGTTTTTCATAGCTAAACGCTTTGGAAAACTATATCAAAGCGGAAACGGAAGTCAAAAAGCTGTCAGCAATCAGCTGTCATAATTTGATGTAAGGCGAGTTTGTACAAAGCCGCCAATTTCATTCATGAATTGTCACAGCGAGCCGCTCCAGCGGCTTTGAGTTTTTCCTCCGTTTTTCAGTCGTTGAACAGTGAATAATCTAACCAGAACCTGTATGCGATGGGAAATATTGCACTAAAAGAAATCTTGGACGTCCAACTGAGTTTACGGACGACACTGAGGACAAGCTCGAGAATTAGCTAGAATTCAAATCGCATCGTGATGAGGAAACCTAAAAGTTGAATGGAAAAGTATTGCTCCCGAATTAATTGTTTTACAATGGAAGTACTACATGTCTGGCCTGAGAAACACTACCAGCCGGATTCGTGAAAGAGTGTAATTTTTACGGTGAGTCCTTTGCAAAACTTTGGACTGAAGTACGTCTGTGCACGATGAAAGCAATATGACAGCGGAAATATACACAATATTCATCAGTGGACGTTCAGTTATGCCTGATTTTTCTTATTCAGTGTTTACTATTTTTCATCTTTTCATTATTTGTGGTTTCCTACCGAATTACAGTCGCAAAGTGAAGTTTATGCAATCAAGTTCACGTTCAGCTGTGTTGTGCTCTTGACTCGTTTCTTGTCACTACTGTCAACACTATAAGTCAAGAAATTGAAGGAAAAAAAAAAGTTTTTTACCGGGCTTGGTCGGTCCATATAGGGTAAAACTGTGCTATCGGCATTGAGGCAACAACTATTCGGGCACAATTTTCCTCTATTATGGACCTCCTGCCCGGTAAATAACCTATATTTCTCGAAGGTGGAAAAGGTTTCTTGTGTTTGCCAGGTATTTTCCGGTCGCACATGTCCCTTGTGTGATCGATGTGTCTTTCGGAGTCAGATTCTTGATGTGGAAGACGAGTGGGCCAAGATGAAATTTGGACTTACTCAGTGTTTCGCGCGTCAAAAAACTATTTCGAGCCACCTTAAAACACGAAAATGTAAAATTTGATACCCTGTTTAAGACAGAAGACCCTGAAAATGATACCCTACCGGGCGGAACGTCCCTATATAGGAAATATATGGGAGTACCCCCCACCCTCCGGAGTACGATAAGCAGACGAATTTTATGAGGCAACAGATGTCATGTACAGAGTAAAGCATAAATCGCCATTGTTTTGCGGCTAAAGCTCATCGTAGCTTTGGTTTCCGTTTTCGGCCTGTTATCTTCCCAGAAGTATTTCGTGCCGCCACAGAAAGTTTCGTCGGGACTAAATATTTAGCAGCGACAGAGAAATTTGCAATCCCCCAGCGGTATCCATCAAACATTTGTTTGCGGCTATTGTCAAAGCTTCCGCGGTGAACTTAAGAACGCAAGCCAAAATCGTTCCCTAAAATCCAGTTTATCCGTGCATGTTCCACAGAGTCCAATGTAACGAGCAATTCACTGGCCACATCTCAAGTTGTTTAGCGAAGTCAATTACATACATACATAGTTTTATTGATGCTCCCCTTAAGGGGCTTTTCAGTGACAATTTGGCTTCGCCATATTACTGTGGAGTACAGGCACTGAGGGTGGTCACTGCCAGAGATTTGTTTACGTCCTTAGTGGTTCTTTTACGTCTCCCTGTAATTAAGTATAGCAGTATAGGGAGGCGGTACCGCCATTTTACGTAGTCAGCCAAGCCACGTGAAGATCTTACCATTTGCTGATAGAAACAAAGGCAGCATCTTCTCTTCAGTTATTTTAAGACTCTGAGTGCTGGTCCGGCCGGGGTTCGAACCCGAGACCTCCCGCACGAAAGACCGGCACTCAACCAACTGAGCCAACCGGGGGGCGGTTTACGTCATCGCATATCACGTGATAATATGAACCAATCACCGTGTGCTGATTCTCGACCCAGAAAAAAAAAAACTCCATTTTAAGCTCGCCGGGGTCACGCACCACGAGCAATTATTATGATGATGAAGACACGGCCTGTGGTTTTAAGCTCGTCGGGCCACGCCCACAAGCAATTACGAAAGCGATTTCCCAATGATATGTGCAGAGGGAACTAATAATCAAAGGAAAAATAAATAACTAACTGAACAAATTTGCTTTCGTCTCCACATAGATCTATAGCATTTCTCAATCACGTGTTGGCTCACAGGAGCACTTGTTCATCATTGGTTGCTACCTTCATTTATGGTGTGATTAGAAATAACACCTGATTTTGTTCTGTGAAATAAATAAATAAATAAATACTAACACGCCAAAACACAACGTTCTCAGATGACGAAATCCTTCGGCTAAAACCTATTCTTTGTCATTCACGTCAATCTGACATTTTTGAAGTTAGGTCTGAAATAGCGTATAGGGTATAGGGTGACCTGAGGGCAGAGACACTCGATTGATAAGATAGGGTGACCCTGGGTGGCGGAACATTTTGGCATAATCGAAGACACAAGAGCACAGAAATTAACGGTAAGACAATTTTCCTTCGGCCCGTCATCCATGGGCTTTTAAACCGAGTTCTAAATATTCTTCCAAGTCTCCAAACCGAGAGGGCCAGCTTTGACCCGGTTGCCTGGACAACTTTTTTCCATGTAAACGCTCTTCAAACCTGACTCGGGGAGAAAGGTGACTCAGGTGACTCAGGTCCCCGGGCCCTTTTCCTTTTTTTTTTTTTTTTTTTGAAAACACAGGGTCTAAGGCTCCCGTTCGGCATTAGTATTAACTCCTATTGAACCATATAAATTCCAAGGCTACGAAATCCTTAAACGTTAATTGTGATAATTGCCTAGTAGCAGAGATAATCCAGCCATGAATCATGCGGCTTGTCCGCTTGTTGCTTTGCGTGTTTGAGAAATACCGTCAGCGAAACCAAGTCGGAGCGACTTCTATGATGACACATGCAATCACAATTTCAGAAAAAGTATTTTTGTGATGTCATCGCTTGGGGATAGAACTGAATGTTTGACCAATTAACGCACGCCTGTGTTTGCAAAGTGCGAACGACATCGATTTATTTGCAAAGTAGTGGGATATATTTTAAGTGTATTCTTTTGAATGGAAAGAGAAGGCCAATAGCAGAACAAGCTGACATGTTTTAAAACGACTGGCGATACACACGGTCAGTTTTTTAGGAACTCGATCGATGCTGTACTTTATTACGAACTTTATGCTGAAATTAGTGGAAAGAATGAGCAAGCAGTACAGTCTAGCGATACGCTTATAATACAACAGAATCCGATCGAACAGTTTGCGATTTGGTCTCTGTTTCAAATTGCTACGATGATTTTTGGGCCCATCTCCATAATATAGTATCTTGTTGGTTTCCGATGAAACCATGAGAATATGACTAAGAGAGCTGATTACCCACACACCTATATTTTAAGATCTAGTAGTTTAAACTAAAGTAAGAACCAATCATATTTGAGCTCTGAGAGCATTTGATTTGGGAGAAATTTTGGCCATCATGAGGTTCACAGAACGAATTTTTTGACTCATTCTGTGCAGCGCGCCGAAGCTCATAAATATGCATTCCCACCTACAATTTTGAGGAATACCCCCTCCAGTAATTATTACTCTTTGTGTGACGAGCCAAATAGACTATACTCACGCCTGCTAATCCCTACTTTAGAGCAGTAGACACATGTATCTCTTAGGTACCTATTTTTTTCTTTTTGTTTTGTTTTGTTTTGTTTTTTGTTTTAGGTTTTACGTTTTTCAGCTGTACAATAGAAAACTACTCGGGAGCCTGACAAGAACCAGAACTCACAGTTTCTTTGACATAGGAGTGATACTTACAGACGGCGAGACGTCAATATGGAAGATCCTGGACAGCGGTACAGTCGAGGTAATAGCGTGTTGAAGTAGGGCCTTAACAACCGCTGACTGATTGACTGCAGGTTCGTGAATGGGAACAGTGACACACAACAAAGGCACAACAGCGCCTTGGTTGCGGAGATGCTGTGTCACGATATAGTTGTTTTTCAGAATTTTGCTGTTCTCCAGCCGTTCACTTATTCTGCGCACAAACAAACTCTTGCCAACTCCTGAGCGACTGGAGGAGACAACTCTCACTGAAAGCCTACAAGAAGTCAGAAGAATTGATTCAGGTGGAAGTTCTGCAAATTAAAACGATGAGAGGGCTATCACTCAAAACCGTCAGTAGATCTACTAAACGCTGTAGTCGCGTTACTTGTTATGCCGTTGAAGATCACTTTTAGTTATTACAGGGGTTAGCGATTGTATGCCAAAACGAGCATCTAAGTTTACCAACAGATACAAAGTCTTCTGTTCACATGGCGAACTAACACCACACCACTCACCCTTCTGGATCAACTTCGGCAGCTGGAACCCAGTTCAATGTGCTACCTACCAACATCCCTTGAATGCTTGCAGGCGCACGGAAAAGATGCCTGAGGTACGCTTGCAATTCTTTTAGACTTAAAGTTGGAAAAACTGTGGTGAGACGATACCGGTCCAAGGCCGCCACTATATAGGCACGGTCCTCATTTTCAACACTGCATATGACAACAAGTCTGAAGTCTGAAGTAAACAAACGAGTTACCAGTGATTATCGGAAGCGTAACAATGATTACTATAAAGCACAGGCAATACGCATGCTATGATAGGTCACTTTAGAGGTCCACAACTTACGCTCAGAATACAGTATGCTAAATAATAAGCATTTTATTAATTTCGTTTCCTTGGTCCTCGCTGTAACTTATGGTGCCTCGTTTTTACCACGCCTTATAAACTCGGTTATCGCAAAATATCGTGATTTGTGAGTAACTCGCAGATCATTCATTTGCCTCTGCCTTCGGCATCGGCAAGTAATCCCCGAACGAAGTGAGGGAAATATTTACGACGCTAATGCAACATAGTCGGCTCATTTGAAGACTCCAAGCGCGTCGCCATCTCGAAATCTAATGTTCGTGTGTGTGTGTGTGTTTGTGCGATGCGACCTTTTTATGTCCAAATAAGGCAATGACGTAATTATTATCGACTAGCGTCACCGCCATGTTTTTAAGAAAGATTTGAACGAAGCAACAATTGTACGTAACTGCGTTCACGAAAATGAATTTAAAAGCTAGAAAACTTGAAACAGAACGGTCTCGCGAAGCTCGTCTTCAAAAGAGAAGCGAACAGGCACTTCAAGAGCGAAAGCGGACCGAAGAGAAGACTCCGCAAAGACAACAGCAAATGAATGCCGACCAAAAGCGACATGAACAGAAGCGGGCAATACAGACAACTCCGCAAAAAGAACAGCGCTTGAAAGCAAATCGGGACCTTCAGGAGAAAAAGAGGGCCGAAGAGAAGACTCCGCAAAGACAACAGCGCATGAATGCCGACCAAAAGCGACATGAACAGAAGCGGGTAACACAGACAACTCCGCAAAGGGAACAGCGCTTGAAAGCAAATCGGGAGCTTCAGACGCCGTTTTGTGTTAAACTCAGATACTTATTTAGAAAGGACAAGCAACAAAGGTTAGTCAGTGGAAACCGAACAATCACCGTGACAAATATATTGTATCCCGTATAGTATGTAACTCGATCACTTCAAGAATGTATTAAAATCTGTATGCTGATCATTTTCCCTCGAAGGATTGTTTTACTACGCTTCTGTCGCCAGTTTCGGCTACCGTATTCGCTCAGGGCAATCGGAACTTGGAGTCTTGAATGATTTAGTCAGATCAGTGTCTTATTTTTCTGTAATCTGACACGCGGTGATTGCAGCGAGAATCGTTCACAAGCCCTTAGAAGCATTATTGGGTCTGAAGCCCGTGTATAATTTGAAGTAAACTGTTCAAGTTTTGCTTTGATTCTGGGAGAAATCTTTCTGTTTTGAGTGGGTTCACATACAAAACAATTCGAGCCTATTAAATATGCATGTCTGAATCTGGTGCATGCAGTCCAGAGTAAAAACAAATCGCACAGGAAGCCTATTTAATTGTACTGCCTATGAATTCAAAATTGGAAAATCAGTGTTCCTTTTTTCCCGTACTACGACGGCCGACCAACTTCAAACTTTGAGTATTAAATTTTGAGAACGTGCTTGGCAGACTGTATGAATTAATTTGACGTGCCGACCGTGGGAAATACGTACTTCGTCACGCAATCGATTCTTTTTTCAACGCAAAAGTATAACACACACCATTCTTTTTCTCCTTCCTTTGCGTGTAGCACTTGAGTTCGAAGAAAAGATTGAGTTAACATTTCGGTAAAACAAAGGCTACTCTTGTTGGGAGTTACCAAAATAAAAGTCCCATCAATGGCAGAGTGAGGGGGTATCTGCGATTATCGTATTTCTAGTTAATCTGCTCACCACTAACAAATCACGATATTTTGCTCAACCTCGTCCAATAATTGCTTAGTAGTAGTAGTAGTAGTACACCTTTTGCTGTTCATTAGCGCAAAATACGCATTCATTTACGTCTATCGACGATCAGTAACGCGAAGACACGTTCATTTACGCCACGGTGCATTCATTTGAGAAAATATAACTTTCAATAACGATTTTTGCATAATCTGAAGCGTTCAATTGCATTTTCCGGCAATCATTAGTGTCTTTGGTCATTCATTGGCAAACAACAAACTTTCATTTGCGTGATCTTTCATATCATTAGCACCAATCGAATAGTCAAGTGCGCAAATAGGCAATCATTTTAGCGATAATCATGTTCATTAACATTTTTAAACGTAAACAGGCATACAATAGCATTTCTAGGCAACCATTAGCGCGTGCATGACAATCATTAACGCGGTCATACAATCAATTGCACATTTTCAAAATTCATTAAACAAAAATGTATTTTCAATAAGAAAAAGCGTTTTTTCGTCTCTTTTGCGAGGGTTTTATGATCAGTTACTAGCCTTCTGTATTCTGTTGGTGGCATATCTACGGTTGTCTTGAAAATCTCAATACATGTACATGTATCAGCGCTTGCCAAACGGAATACTACGTACATGTACAGGTATACAAATGAACTGTACAGTGCAATATATAGGCATTTTGTTTGAAAAAAAGCTACGTAACCTTTGGCTTATCAGTGTGAAAATGTAATCCATAGAACTATCCAAACATATTTCCCGGGAAAAAACACTATTTCTTATTGAAAATACATTTACGATTTACTTCAAATTATACACGGGCTTCAGACTTAGTCATACTTCTAAGGGCTTGTGAACGATTCTCGCTGCAATCACCGCATGTCAGATTACAGCATTTGTTACAGTTTTAGTCTTGAAAGAAAAAAAACATCTGACTAAATCATTCAAGACTACCGATTGCTCTGAGCGAATACGGTAGCCGAAACTGGCGACAGAAGCGTATTAAAACAATACTTCGAGGGAAAATGATCACCATAGAGATTCTAATACATTCTTGAAGTGATCGAGTTACGGGTAGAATATATTTGTCACGGTGCTTGTTCGATTTCCACTGACTAACCTTTTTTGCTTGTCCTTTCTGAATAAGTATCTGAGTTTAACACAAAACAGCGTCTGAAGCTCCCAATTTGCTTTCGAGCGCTGTTCCCTTGGCGGAGCCGTTTCTTCAGCACGCTTCCGTTCATGATGCTGTTGTTTACAACATGTTTGTCGTCTTTTCTCTAGACGTATTTGGCGCTGTTCGATCGTTTCACGATTTCGCCTTGCCCGTGCTTGTTCCCTTCTCTTTTGAATACGACCGTTCTGTTTCAAGTTTTCAAATTCATTTTCGTGAACGCAGTTACGCACAGTGTTGCTTCGTTCAAACCTTTTTTTGACCTTGCTTTGACGCTAATCGATAATTATTACGTCATTGCCTTAGGCACAGTTATCCGTTAGTCTTTACATGAAGTGTTGTCTGCCCCTTGACTGACTGACTGACTGACTGACTGACTGACTGACTGACAGACGAACATTAGATTTCGAGATGGCGACACGCTTGGACTCTCAAAATAACGAGATACTGCACCGTTAGCTTCGTGATTATTATCCTCGCTTACGCTCGGGGATCAAAATCATCATTGTTTACGGCTAAAGTTCGTCATGGCTTTGGAGTCCGTTTTTGGCCAAGTATCTTCCCAGAGGTACTTCGTGTCGCCACAGAAATTTTGTAGGGGCTAAATAATTAGCGGCGACAGAATTATTTGCAATACCGTGGCAATATCCGTTAAATATAATCGAATCCATCAAACATTTGTTTACGGTTGATGACGATGAACTTATGAACGAAAGCCAAAATCCTTCCCTAAAACCCAGTTTATCCGTGTGTTCTGCGGCATTTTGTAATAACCGACGCATTTTGTAATAACTTACGCATTTTGTAATAACGGTTGCGACATTTTGTAATAACTTACGCATTTTGTAATAACAGTTGCGGCAATTTGTAATAAAAGCAAGCTACGCATTTTGTAATAAGAGTTGCGGCATTTTGTAATAATTGTTGGTCTACGTATTTTGTAATAACTAGCCGACGCAATTTGTAATAAATCTGTTTGGCCGCTTTTCACTATATTGCTCAGTACTTCAAGACACACGACATCCTTGATTGAACTTAATGCCGTTGACACTGTGTCCCCTTGATTGTTACTTGATACCTACCTTCCCGGTCCCCCGCGAACGTTGACAAAATCGCTACTCTTGTGGGATCCCCTGGGTGGTCAGTTGGTACGTATCACACGAGAGCAAGATCTTTGGCTACGGATAGCTTTCCGTAGCGTCCGGTACAGTGTAAACACGAAAAGATCGGTCCGGAGCGACTTTAACCGAAAAACCTATCCGGTACAGTGTGTGACACAAGGCCAGTCTGAAACAGCTTTGTCACAATCAATCAATGCAAATCGGATCGTTTTCCTATCCGATACGGGTCCGTACCACTTTCAGAAGCGGAGCAGAGCAACAGCAACAGTTTCAAAAATCGCTCTGAAAACAGCGTATCCAATGTAAAGGGAAGGCCTATCCGGTACGTTTTTGCGACGCTACGGAAAGCTCTCCGGTATAAAGTGTAAACGTAGCCTTACTTCCTAGAATATACCACCCCGTGGATCAAAGGGAAAAGTAAGCGTAAGGCGACTGATAAACCAATATGGTTCCTGCAGTGGATTGATTTTGGAGTTAAAGGGTATAGAAGCAATCGCTGGCATAACGCTTGGCTTCAGTTACAAGCTGTAGGATTTGGTTGGTTTCTTGTTAAAAACATTTCCTGGAGGAAATAAGACGATTTCTCTTGTTTCTGTAAATTGTTAGTTGCGTTCCCGTTCTCGTTCCAGAAATTTTTCCCACGTTACTAAAAGCACATTGATTTTAACAATAAAGTTCATGTAAAAGTAACGTGGTTCATTCCATTAAAAGACGCGCTTCAGAAAACGTCAACATTTATTATTACGCCAAAGATCTTGCTCTCATGTGATAAGTACCAACTGACCACCCAGGGGATCCCACAAGAGTAGCGATTTTGTCAACGTTCGCGCGGGACCGGGAAGGTAGGTATCAAGTAACAATCAAGGGGACACAGTGTCAACGGCATCAAGTTACTATCAAGGATGCCGTGTGTCTTGAAGTACTGAGCAATATAGTGAAAAGCGGCCAAACAGATTTATTACAAATTGCGTCGGCTAGTTATTACAAAGTACGTAGACCAACAATTATTACAAAATGCCGCAACCCTTATTACAAAATGCGTAGCTTGCTTTTATTACAAATTGCCGCAACTGTTATTACAAAATGCGTACGTTATTATAAAATGCGTCGGTTATTACAAAATGCCGCAGAACACCGTGTATGTTCCACAGAGCAAAACGGCTTTGAGTTTGGATGGGATACAGCTAACTTTACACGCAATTGTATTAACGTACAATTCAATCGTGGCGCCCACATCTCAAGTTGTTGTTCGCGAAGTCACGTTACGTCATTGCATATCACATGGCAATGTGAACCAATCACAGTGTGCTGATTCGTAACCCAGAATAATCAAAGCAGCAAGGCAGCTGTAAGCTCGCGAATTTGTGAAAAGTACTTTTGCGGGAGTGGGTATTTAATAGAACTGGCTCAAGGTCACATCGTAAAAATTGCTCAATTTTAGGTATGTGGAAGTTCGCATCCGTTTCCGCGGGCCTCCACTTTTGCTGGACGCGTATTCGATTTAGTCTCAGTTTTGAAAGCCCTCATTTACAAGGCGGCAGAGGGTGAAAATTATAAACTTAGACGCTCGAATTGGGAGAATTTAAAATCCTTCACTAAGTGCCAAATCTTTGAACTGGAAGGAGACCTTCCGGAGTCGCACTGAAAAAAGTCTACCCGTGGTTTCATTACTCATCTTTTGGCTGAGTTTCAAGTCGAATACGTTTAAGTGAAACCTGATAACTTGTTGACATTACTTGCGGTTTTGGTCGAATTCATTTTCGAATTCTTCTTTTTCTTCCAGTTCTCTACAACATTTTTCATTGCTGGCGAAAACTATGCAAAGCAAAGCAACTATAATTAAACGATAAAAATATTTCGACAAGCTGAAGTCGCTCAGGGCTGTCAGTGGTCACAGGTATTTCAACTTTGACTTACGCTTGTCAAACAACCGAGAATTTACCAAAACCTGTGTGATAATGGTTCTGAAGTGCAACAGATCTACTGGCAATTAAGGGATACAATGATAACAATCAAAGTAACTACAGAAAACGTCTTCCCATCTCTTCGTTTCTTCATGCGTATTCGCTGATGCTCAAATTTCAAAGGCAATTGTTGACACAGCATGACGGACTGACTGACTGACGCAGTCTTAATTGCAATAAGGTGGGACACTTAAAAATGTCACCACAAATTAACAAATTGACGTCAGTTTTTTATGTGTCTGTCCTCTTATTGATCGTGGAACGCGTCATAACATTGTCAAAAAGTTGTGGATCCACGAGGCGCTTCGCCGATTAGATCCGCAACTTTTTGGCAATGTTATGACGCGTTTCATGATCAATAAGAGGACAGATACATAAAAAACTAGCGTCAATTTGTTTTTTACAATAACAACAAAACTCAAGCGACGACGCGGGGAAAACACGCAAGAAAACTGGATTTTGTTCGAATTGACCGAAATGTTGTCAACAACTTTTCCCGCTTTCTAATTGGTGGAGGTTGAAATTCAAGACATTTCATTGACCAAAAAGTGACAGTTTGACGTGAGCATTTCGCGCGTGCAAAATAAAATTTTGTCAAAGAAGTTGGAAAGAAATGAAACTAGACGCTTTTTCTGCTGCGGTTTTCTCGACAATTTCAAGACAAAGCTCAAGGAATTGGCCTCTGAACACTTCTGGTTCTCTACTTCAAATGCCGAATGTCGCTTTTGCAAGAACTGAGGTAAAATTGAAGCTGAATTCACCTTCTTCGTCCAAATCACTGTCGTCAGCACTCGATTTTATGTGCCTGTTCTCTTATTGATAATGAAAATTAGCCAATCACAAAGCCAGAAACTGACGTGTTATTGTAAAAAACTTCTTCGACGATCGCGTTCTCGATTTTGTTGCGTTGTCGGTAAAAATTGGGAACAGAACGACTTCCATATTTGGAATCCATTGTTAACAGCACCGGGACACGGGACACATTCCAGTTGGACTAATCGCATGAAGCTTCGCTTTTCAGCACTTCGTGCTGAACGCGAGCTTAAAATCTAATAACGACACAACGATAAGGACACATCTGTAATCCTAAAATCGTCGGCTTTTCCACTAGCAATTAGCACGAGTAAATTTTTCAAAGACGACAAAATTGCACGAGCGCCGCGCGAGTGCTATTTCTAGTCTTTGACAAATTTACGAGTGCTTATTTATTCCAAAATTGCACGAGAAATCATCTGATTACTTGTTAATAATATCCATACAATAATTTACGTCGCGCACTTTTTTTTTTTTCAATTTCGTTACAATTCACAAGTGTCTCTCAAGAACTTTGTTTTCTCGCAAACAGAATCGGAATCGTCCTGAGGAATGAAAACACGTCCTTTTGTTTTATTTCGCTTCGCAAATACGCACGCCAGCCGTCGTAAATTTTTAATTTCAAATTTCTGCACTGTTAATTTCACATTTCTGCATTGTTAATTTCACATTTTTGGGATAAATTGACGTGCGCTCAGCCAATCAGAATGCAGAAATTATTGTATGCATGTTATTACGATGGTATCCCCGCACAGTCTGGTGTTACGGGCGGCTTTTCTGCTTACTTTCATTTTGACAATAGTGCGGTTCACGCAGGAGTTCTTCCAAGATTTCAACTGCCTTCTGACTGACGCTGTAGTCCAGCAGGTCCGCATTCACCAAACAGAAGAGACGACCCTCACTATCACCCAACGCTCTCCGCCACAACAACTCAACCTTCAAGAACAAAAGCGATTAGTATTTCATTTGACCAATAAGAAATTTCCAAGATGGAAATTATAGCCTTCAAGTTCTTAATTAGCTTGTTAAGCATTGAACAAATATACACGCCATCAATCAATTTAGAGCAACATATAAACGAGCGACTGGCTTGTAACATTCATTAACCGCTGAGGAAGGCCAGAATAAAGTGGGCCGAAACGCGTCCGGTTAATCGGAACAAGCAACCTGTGTTGTCTCATCCACGACGAACCCCTACTAGCTACAAATGCCTGGTTACATCATTGTTCTTTTCACATAATTATATATATATATATGAAAAAACTGATTGATTTTGTGTTTTTACTGGGTCCACGCGCCTTTCACCCTTGTTCTATATATATATATATATATATATATATATATATATATATATATATATATATATATATATATATATACATCTTATTCGATGGTTTAGCGCGTAATACGCGCCGGTATTTTACGAGTTGCTCGTATTTTTCCGACTGCCCCGCCGCCATAGGCAAAAGTGCTTTCCTATTTTAAGTTGTAGTTAATTTATGTTGTGCTTCATCAGTCGTTCAGTTTAGTCTTTATTTCAAGTAGTCTGCATTTAGTGTTCTAGCCTCAATATCAAGTTCAGCATCTGGTTCTTTTGTTCATAGTTCAGCATCTGGTTCTTTTGTTCAAGTTTACTACTTAATGAAGCTCTCTTAGCTTGTGTGCCTAAGTTCAACTAGGTAGTCGTCAGTTTTTCTAGTGTACTCGGAAATAATTTCCACGATTTTGGACAACGATAATAAACGACAGCATTTCTATCAAATTGGACGACGTTGTCAACTATTATTTTAACCAAGTCAGTGGATCTTTCCCGATCAAATGGAAACAAGTTCCGCCCACACAGCTACAGTGGAAATTATAGAGATCCTTGAAGTAAGTTCAGCAGATTGATGGGAAACTGACCAAGCATGGAGGAACCGACATAAGCCGGCCAAACTTCTGTAAAAGATTCAAGTACAAATCAAGATGCATCCAGTAGTGCGCGACGTATAAAGAAACCAACGGAGAAAGGTGAAATGTGTGCCCTTCAACATTTATCAGAAAGTCGAACAGCAACAGGGGGCGCTCTTCGTAGACAGATAACCCACGTGAAAAAACTCCTCGATGGACCAGTGACTATTCGACAGTCGGAAAGTGAACACCACCGCGGAAACTAATTTGCAAGCCGAGAAATCAGTTGGAGATGAAGATTTGTTGACTAGGTTTGTGGCATCACGAACGGCGACTCAAGCACCGTATTCTGATAATTGGTGTAGTTCTTGCACTACGTGCTAAACACTTAGAGCAACGTAGAATGCACAGCAAACTTCAGTCAAAAAGTGATGTGAACAATCTCAGTGAACCGTTTGCGGAGCAACGAGCAGACTGATTATTTCTCATGGTGCCGCAAGCGGAGTTCATACAAGCTTACTGAAACTGTAAGTATGGCATTTTAAGAGTGTGAACGCCGTTTTATTTCAACATCTTTGAAGACTTGAGTGAAGGAACTTGTCTTTCTGTTGACAAAATGATAAACTTTTGATTCACACAATTTTCTGTGCCGACGGTTAAGATACGAAATAGTGTAGCTTCTTCAATATTTCTTTCCGTTTGAATCCCGGAGTTTGAATTTTGTGATCGCATGTTATATATAAACGCTTGGAGCAAATCAAGTTCTGCTAATTTTGTGTTGTAAATCGCTTATCATAAAAAGAAGGAAAACTATTTTTAGTTCGCCACGCTCGTCATTTATACCGAGTGACTTTTTCGCTGAACCAAAACTGGCACATTTTGGGCTTCTACTTCAAAAATTCAAGCTCAACTCAATTCATCCGGTCAGTCAAATATTTGTTTCTCTCAAGTATTGTATAAATTTGCAAAATTGAGAAACTGTGGTCACTAATTAGTGTAAACGCTGAGTCAGTGCATGCGTACGCGCGTGTAAACACAAATAGCTGTTCGATGTTTGTTTTAATGTAAAACTTTGAAGCCATATAATAAACTACTTATTGACCTCGCTTGCTCGCTCTGTACGAAGAAAATATCGCCCTCGGTCTCGCTGGAAAAACCTAGGGCGATATTTTCTCCATACAGACCTCACGCTCGGTCAATAAGAAGTATGTATCGTTTTGGTTATAAAGTATTGTGCGCATTTTACAACTATTCTTCCCACAATGCATTTGATATTTTTTTATTTATTATACAACGCCCTTAGTAACGTGAAAAATACCGCATAGTAACGTGCGAATAACTCCATAGACACGTAAAAAAGATACAGCCGTATTCAACGTTGCTAAGGAAAACAATTTTTTTTTTCTTCATTCGCTGTCGTTAATTCTTTTCTTTCGCTTTTCGTATAAAAGTCGCCCTGTGCACAGCTGGTATTTACATCACTTCTAGAGATTATTAAGCAAAGAAAGAAGCACAGAATTTAAACTGACCTGGCTTGTAGTATTATCCGATACGCAAAATCGAGCACGGAGACCAGCTTCTTCGTCAGAAAATCAACTGAATTTGCCGCAACATAACTAATCTTCCGTTCCACAAAATGTCAGACCACACACCACAGTTCGGTTATCAGGCCATAGTGTTTCCAGCCAGATCAATATTTCTGAGAGCAGTTTAAGAATCCCTGTCAATCTCGAAACGAGTTCTTGTCGGCATTCAACACGGCAGCCGTTGGATTTGCCTCGGCGTGTAATTCCAGTCCAAGATCTATGGCATCGACTTGCAACAACAGGCAATGATTACCTCTATCGAAAAACGGCATTGCAAACTGTATCACCACTGGTCACAAGATAAAGTCCTTTTCATACTTCATAAGCGAGGAGAAGGCGAGAACTGGCCGGTTTGTTGATTCATGACACTCGACGAAAATGAAAATGTTGACACATCTCGTTCGTCCAATTTGTTCTGTTTATGACCACATTATGTGATGTAGTATCTCAGATCTCTCCGCAAACTTTGTTTAAAGTACCTCTTTCAGCTTCAAAGTTACTCGGCTCAGAAAACAACGACTAGAAGTACTGCAAGTACAAAATCCGCGCTTGCTTACACTGCACAAGGCACTAAACTTGATTGACATATCGCGCGAAAAGATGTCACTTTGGTCACACAACGTACCGCGATTTAAAAATAATCTTTTACTAAGGGAGTTGTATAATAAATAACGCGAAGCGGCTCGCCAAAATACTGCACGACTCGTAAAAATATACAGCCGTACTACACGCCTAAGTGTCTAATAAGATATATATACTGATATACTATATATATATATATACTGATATATATATATATATATATATATATATATATATATAGATCTTATTAACCGAGCGCGTGGTCCGTACTTAAGCAATATAACACGAGTTTCCATGTCTATGTACTCTTATATAAACACGCGGGATGTTGGGAGAACACGAGAAAAAGTTCAAAATCACGAGCCGCTTCGGCGAGTGATTTTGAACTTTTTCGAGTGTTCTCACAACATCCCAAGTGTTTATATAAGAGTACATAGACATGGAAACGAGTGTCATATTGCTTTTATAAAATAATGAAGCTTTTATTACCTGAAAGAACTTTATATTGAAAATGATCAAGTTTAAGATTCTCCCGAAAACCGTCAAAACGCACGCTCGTCCAATCGGAAAGTCTGTTTCACGGCACTTCGCTCAAGTCAGTCCATGAATGAAAACGGAACACCACTCCCGTTTACTTGAAAAACTTGACAGGCTGCTAAATGAAGATGAATTTCGCAAGAAATGTGGCGGATATTAGTACCACTGTTTGTCAAGAATTCAAAAGAACCGGCGAGAATGTTTTGAGCCGTCAGGTTTCAACTTTCAGGACAACGGTGTCACTCGACGTAAACATGTCTGCACAACAACACTATTCTGCTGAAGAAGGTAGTTTGTACATTTGTTTGCTTTACTTGAGCATTACTTGAACTCTGCCGGACGACAGTCAACTCCATTGAATTGACTCAACAGCTTTTGTGCCACCGAGCCAACAGCCGAGACAGACTCATTAGCGAAGACTGTTTGTGCCTTCATCACCATAAACCTATACAATTATTCGTGTGAAACTCCGGTGATCTAAGCCATCTAGTTACTAGCTACGAGCCACAGGAGACGAAGGTATAAAGGTTAGAAACTTTAGAGAATGTTCTTTGACTGTGTAATTGTTGGCTTTCTGTCTCACGGTGTCCGAATTAAATTTCATGCAATATTCGGACAACTTTTCTTCACGCTGCTTCACTATTTGCACATGATTTGCACACGGCTTCACTATTTGCTCTAATAGCCCACTGCAGTTTCTGTAACACATGAATCTTTGAAGTAGGGGACGACACGCAGCCTTTTTATTTCAGGATTCGTCATTTCCATGTCTTTGTACTTATTTATAAAATGGTTTTTTAACCAATCAGAACGCGAGTAGTATCATAGTTATTTTATAAATATATATAAAAGGTTGTCCAGTTGAAATACATATTTAGGCAATTATATATATCACGTGACCACTGAGAAACACCGTAAGTACAAAAAAAAATGTATCATATATCAAAATATTAAGACGCTGTTATTTTTGAAATACTTGAGTACTACCTCTTCTTCTGTGGTGTCTGCACTGCAGATAAACACTTCTTCGTGAGTCGGTAAGAGCTTAGACCCGTCATGCATAAACAAGCCCAGCACAGTTGTAAAAGTATCATCTGAAAAAGAGTAAAAGAATATTGGATATGCAAACAGAATGCAATGCAAAAATGTATGTGTTGACTTGTCTGTCAAGCATGGCAAACTCTCGAGTCAGAAAGAAACATTTCGAACATGCAAAACGACATTTAGTTGAAATTACAACTTTTTGTGTCTACTGCTTCGAAGAAGCGTAGAATGTAATATATTGTAATGTAAGTGACGTAAGAATCGATAAATGATCGCACGTGAATCTCGGGACAAATGAAAAGCAGCAATGATTTGTTCGTGAAGTCGGAACGATTTCCGACCGTATATCACCCTCACCAGTTGCCTAAATATTTGCCGACAAAAAACGAAGGCTCCCAACAAAGCCATGCGGTGAGTCAAAGTGAAGATCAGTTCGTGGGGCAACTGTTGTTCGCGATATTTTCAAGTTTGCCTTTGAGTCACAGCTTTTGAAAGTATGTATGCGGACCCACTTGAACGAAAGATTACTGCCTATACCAAATCGGGTATTGAAGATTCAAGCATCGCCCGATTTTCCTGATAAACTTTGTGTAAAAAACCCTTTCATACCAGAACAATACGGTACGTATAATGCAGTTTAAAATATCATTTTGCGTCAATATTTCAGTCGGCAGACCGTAAAATGTGAAACACCCAATTGGTCCTTTACTTATATCGACGCTTAACGGCCATAAACGATCGAGTTGTTTACGATATGTGTTCAAATTTGCTAGGATAACTTAAAACAACTTTTGAAGTATATTGTGTATGCCGAAGCCCTTGAACGAAAGGTTAATTTGGTGTTCTTGTTCTATAAAGAGTTAGATATCGAATTATTAAAACTTCACTCCATTTTATCATTTACGCATGATTGAGTGCAGCTTGTTTTGATTCCTTTGAGTGGCTAGCCAAATAACGGCTGAGTGGATACTGTATTCCCCCTGCTAATCCCTACTTTCGAGCAGTAGACACATGTACCTAAAAGGTACTTATTTTTTTATATGTATAACAGAGATTAGTTCATAGGCAAAGACCGAAAACACAAAAGAGAAAGAGAAACATGCACCTTTTATCTCCTTTAATTGTGTAGGTGACCAGCTTGCGTACCTTTTCGAGAAAGATACAAGTTTTCTTTTGTTGAATGCACTGTCACTATATGCTACAAACAAACCTTTTCCAACGAGGAGGAGGTTAGGTTTCCCGCACTTCATGTATGGAGGGAAATCTCGTTTTTTGTTCCCAGGATCTACAAGAAGAAACCTATCTTTACGCAATCGTAGATCAGATTCAAATACCACAAAGACACATTAAGAGGTTTTCCGCTGCAAATTCGAGTAATATACGCAAAAAGTATGTGCCAGAAAGAGGCACCATTTACGTGATATATTTCGATTTCTTAGTTTGACCCTGCAAGGGGATCATGTGTGAGTACCGCCGGGAACATTCGAAAAGCGTAAGGGAAGATGCGAGGGTTTTTAGTCGACTGTCTAGCTCAGAATGTGCAAAAAATGCGTGCGTTGACATTGTAAAGTAAGAGTTTGATAGGGATATTCGTCCTTCTGTTTCTTGGAGAGTTTTGCGAATTCTCTTTCGGCGTTACAGTGAAAGGTACCCGCCACCAAGATCTTCAATGAAGTGGTAAAAAATTCTCAATTACCAATAAATTGTCTTGGTACAAGAACTGCTTTGTTTTATTGTGATAACTAGTCGGGTTTACAGCGGAAACCCTCTTAGTATGTAAAAAAAGAAACAGCAACAGCAACAACAACAACAAAGCCACACTCATACTGATGAGTTACAGATTGTTCAATGTCTTAACTCCTCAGTTTCTTATTTGTTCCCTTAAGGTGGCTCCATAGGTTTTTTCGTTACTTATGTTCCTATTTAGTTCATGATATTAAAACGCAACTGTTAAATATTTAATTCATTATATTTAACAAACTAGACTGGCGTTGCCAGTGAGCTCGCGGCGTGAGTTGCGTCGAGAGCAGAATATACTAAAATGGAAAGTAGGGACAAGAGTGGAACTCCCAAGAGAGACTTCCAGTTTCTCACCAGAAATATATCACACAGTTATAGAGAACTTGGCTGTTGACACCTTGCTCAAATGAAACCTGATTAAACGATAAATTATCATTACAACACTCATACACTTGCTTCTTTAAAGGTTGAGCGACCCTGCATTTTGAGAATGCGTGGCATATCTTTTTATGCACAATCGATTTTTGACAGTTTGACTTCGACTCTTATTTCTAACGAGAGGCCACGATTAATCCAGCCTTCTCTTCAATACTTTCGTGTTTTCTTTTATTAACTGAATACGTTTCTTCTATCAGGCTTTCAAGTATTCGTGTTCTGTAACAAGCGAGGAATGTAACACGACACTTGTTTACAATATTATTGCGGTTTTGTTCACAGTGTGTTCAGTCATTTGTGAACTGCAAACTCAATGCTCAGGACTATTTCGGTGTATTTTTCATATCTGGTATACAATGGCCATTGCGAAATAAAGGCTACATGATCGAATGAAAGAAACATTTCAACAGGCAAAGTACAATAAGCAGAAGAATTTTATGAGGCAACAGATGTCATGTACAGAGAAAAGCATAAATCGCCATTGTTTTGCGGCTAAAGCTCAACGTAGCTTTCCGTTTTCGGCCTGTTGTCTTCCCAGAAGTATTTCGTGCCGCCACAGAAAGTTTCGTCGGGACTAAAGATTTAGCGGCGACAGAGAAATTTGCAATACCCAAGCGGTGTCCATCAAACATCTGTTTTACGGTTATTCTCAAAGCTTCCACGGTGAACTTAAGAACGCAAGCCAAAATCGTTCCCTAAAATCCAGTTTATCCATGCATGTTCCACAGAGCCCAATGGTGTTGAGTTTGGATGGGATGCAGTTAATTTTTTATGCACAAGTAACGAGCAATTCACTGGCCACATCTCGAGTTGTTTAGCGAAGTCAATTACATACAGGCTACATACATACATACATATTTTGATTGATGCTCCCCTCAAGGGGCTTTTCAGCAACAATTGGGCTTCGCCATATTACTGTGGAGTACAGGCACTGAGAGTGGTCACTGCCAGAGATTTGTTTACGTCCTCATCAGTGGTTCTTTTACGTCCCCCCTGTAATCACGTATAGAAGTATAGGGAGACGGGACAGCTATTTTACGTAGTCAGCCGAGCCACGTGAAGATCTTACCATTTGCTGATAGAAACAAAGGCAACATCTTCTCTTCAGTTATGGGCCGGGGTTCGAACCTGCGACCTCCCGCACTCCCGCACGAAAGACCGGCACTCAACCAACTGAGCCAACCGGGCGGCGGTTTACGTCATCGCATATCACGTGATCATATGAACCAATCACCGTGTGCTGATTCTCGACCCAGAAGAAAAAAAAACTCCATTTTTAAACTCGCCGGGGCCACGCCCCGCGAGCAATTATTCGCCGAAGTGGGGGTGAATAGCGGTGGATATTTACCGAGCCGTTTCGGCGAGGTAAATATCCACCGCTATTCACCGACACTGAGGCGAATAATTGTTTTAGTATATACCAAACAAGTTTAATATAGCTAAGATAGCTATTTTATTTCCGACAAAAGTGGGCAAAAACTGGGTTCGCGCGCCATTTTGTTTTACCGGAAGCCACCGGGAGGTGTGAATAGTACTTGATATTCCGAGATTGAGGAGCCAATCAGAGCGCGCAAAAAGCACTATTCACTTGTGTGGTATATACTAATCTTTGTTATTCAAATTTACAGGGTAAATAATTCAAAATGTCTGTTGCGCATACGTTTTAATTTTAAAATTGGTTTCTATGGAAACAGTACGTCCTTGAAATGAGGGTATTTTATCCCATTTTCAAACTTTCTGCTCTAGTTTCTGGAGTTCTATTCGGTGAAATTTTCTGAAAGTTTCAGTGTGTTTAAGAATTTATATAGGGTGAACATAGCTGAAAAAGAAGTTGGGGTTAAAGTAGCGATTTCCGAGCTAGCTGGCAATTTGTTTTTCGCAAAATATAAAACATCTGCTCCATAAATTACCATTAAAAATCAAATATGACAAGAGCTGATAATCTTCGTTTGCCTGCAAAATTTAAGACACATTCACCGAAGGAAACTCGATAAAAAAAGCAAAAAAAACTTGACATTTTACGTGTTCACTGCGCCGTCAAATGCAAATTAACAACAAGCTTGACAAGTGCGCATGCATTAGTCGTAGTGTCCTTGCGCGTGAAAACGAGATGTGCAAAACCAGCCCTTGATGTCAAGAAGACATACCTTGATGTGCAAACAGCTAAACGGATATATGTCAGAAATATTTCACAAACGCGCATTTGCAAAACCCTATGGAGCCACCTTTAGCATTAAATAAGAAATGAAAGAATGCGAACGAAGAGCAAATTAGTTGGATGAGAAGTAAAAGCCAAGACAGCTTGTACATTTATTGCATTAATTACCGTAATGTCTAAAGTTTAAAACTAAAAAGAGAGTTTTTACTTTGGCTGCCCCTCGAACTCGACTGCTTGATCGAAGCAACCCTTACCATCATTGGCCAAATGTGTCAGGAGAGTCCCAAGTTCGTCCAGACTCAAATAAGCCCCGCCTCCTGTTTGATCGAACAAGACTTCTGACTGTTCATCTGCTGCTTCACCTTCATCCATGTCAACATCACCAAAAAATCTGGAAGGTAAAGGCAGGCGAACTAAAATCACAGCAAATTCACAGCGTGTGAAAGGATGATAAATGCTCAATCCTTTCGCCGCTGAAGCTCACCCACTAACCCGTGGGTGAAGAGGAACCTGCAAATATCATATTTCTAGTTGACAGATTTAATGGAACTTTGTCTAAGAAGCAACGCGGGCTTCTTTTCCAGTCTTTACTGTAATTTAAGCTTTAAAATTATAATAGAATATTTCCGAAATAAAATAAAATAAAATAATAGAGATGCAAGAAAACCACCTTAGACTTGTTATAATGCAGAGTCAACACACCTAAACAATAAAAATTGAATTCAGAGGAAAAATAAAGGACGACATACTCTGGCAGCATCATCATGGCCATGAAAAACTTCAGTACTTTTGTTTATCACAGTAGGTGTGATGATGATGATCACCATCATTAAAGCTTTAGAAAACCCAAAACATCCTAACATTAAAACCGAGGTTATCCGAAATAATACAACTTCCTATTACAGGAAGAGAGATTGTTGACACAACAAGCAACCCAGGCTCAGGAGGTGTCCGCATACTTTGCATAAAGTGAGACTATAAGGAAATGCATAGGAGACTATTGTCGATCAAAAAATTTGAACACAAAAAAATAATGGCGATAATAGAAGTAAAACTCAGTCATCTTGCTTGTGTGGTAGTGTGATAATTATTATGGAATAGATATATTAATCGCTGGGAAATGGACATGATAAACTGTTGTGTTTGAAAAAGGGTAAATGGAACGTGCATGGTCCACTCAATCATCCCACAACAATAGCCTAATAGTTGTTTACTCCAGAAAGAAGCTGATTGAATCAGAATGGGGCTCGTCAGTTCACCCTTCGAATGTGTCAAATAATTGATTACTTGGGCGAGGAGCTTTCGGCGAGTATCGTATTTCTAAAAGCGAAAACGTTTTTGTGACAATGGGCGAAACTAGCTTTTCTTCCTGACTTCGGCATTTACTTGGTGAATGCCTCCTGGACGATGTCAAAAAAACGATTCATCTACTTCATCAAGCAGCTTTGCTTGTGACAAAACAGATTCCGCATATGATGATCTGTGTGTATTAAATATATACATCGACGAACCCGTTTTCTTTCCCGTTTTCTTGTTAATTGTCGCTCTTTGGTTGACTGAAGAGCTCCCGTTTTTGCTGGGCTGCTCGTCAGCTTGGTCGGAGCGAGAAGCTCGACTATTCTTCCAAACTTGACTTTTTGACAGATCCCATTTCCAGACAGATCCAAAATTCCAATTCCATCTTCAGCGGCTACCAACCAACACCATCGTCTTCCTTACTTTTTCCCGTTTGTACTATGTATAAATACAAAATTCTTCGGGTCACAAGGAAACTATCGACGCCATGTTGCCGAATGACGTAACACAAACTGACCAATAGGGTATCAATTAAAAAAAAACTGTACCGTCTAAAAATAGACCGAAAAAATTATCCCTGGCAGAGACCCATGTATGGGGGTGTCCTCTTATATCATCCTCTCTTGTTCGAATACAGTAGTTATACCACATGTTGATATCAGCCAATTTTGAGCGATTGGAAGGATAGTGTATCAATGTAACCAATGTTCAGTTCGCTTCTGTGAACTCATTGGGTTACAGTTGCCATGCTGTTCTTATACCTACAAATCTCAGCTATTTACCCCTTTGTACCGTCACATCATTAGACTGGGGCAGGAAGGAGGCTCGTGAAAAGACAATCATTTCTTTTATTAATACATGTTTACTGACAATGTGATTCATTGCTGTGGTGAAAAGCTCATTTTGTAGCTTTTTTTTAGACAAATAAATCGTTCCGTTTATTGATACTGTGATCAAAAATGAAAATGTCATAATGGACGTTCGGCGTTGGCCGTCAGCTGCTTACTCGAAGACAACTTCTGTTCGTGAAATGCACCGAAATAGCCGCATGCTACGCATGAAGGTGCACTAGCTGGTGCCTCGTTTTCTCTTTGCACAAAAACCTGGCAATTGGGCTCGCATTTTCCTTTGAAAGTACTTTCCTGTCATCTCTCTGCCATAATTGCGAGCCTGGTTCCCAGATTCCCCGGCCCAAACACTCCTCGAGAAAGCTGAACAATTTTGACACGCAAATGAAAGTTTGGACAGGGGAAAAAGTTTTGACATGCGAAAGAGTTTTGACATGACAAAACGTGTTGATACAAGATAAAAAAACACTTGTGGGCCACCGTAAATTTAGGCTGTTTCGATGTACATACAAAACAATTTGATCTTAATTCCCACGCCCTGCGTGGGCACTAATCTGAACACATATCGTTTTTGAATGTCGTTCACGGGGCGACCTCCCCGCGCAGCGGGTTTTGCTCCCAGGCTCTTCCCTCTCTCGGCCCAACACGTTGGCTTTTTTGCGATTTGAATGTTGTTCACGGAGCGACCTACCACCCGCACCGCAGGGTCTTTTGGGAGTCCGTCGCGAAGCAACAGACCATCACTTCATTCACCGAACTTAAACTGGGAAAGTTACTGTACTAAAAAACACGATGGCCCGATGACAAGACAAGCAAACAACGGTACACCGAGAAACGGGACGAAAAATCCGATGGGAGAAACACTAGCGGTTGATTTATAGCTCAGATAAATGGTTGACCGTTCACAGCTGACTCGCATTTACCTTCTTGGATCGAACTTTTATAAACCATTTGAACTTCCTAACGTGGTTACTGGCACTTAAAAGCAAGTTATGATCAAGAGCAAGGCACGAGAAACAATTCAGGACAGAAAATAGTGCTTGAAGACCGGCCGATAGCTCCAAGGGGAAGGTAAGACACGTAAATTTACTTTGTTCACGTCACTAACTCGTTCGTTCTGCATTGCTTCGAGTTATCGAACATTTTGTGACCGCGGTAAAACTTGGTTGTTGCAATGCTATACATTTTCACGACATAAAATTGTTTTGACCGTTTGAGTCTCGACATTTAAATCAACTTCCAGTGTCGCATACAATGCAGATGTTATTTTGCCACTTGACAACTTGCTCAGACAAAATCACAACATATCACTAACACAGAAGAATCTTGGTGTTTCTGTGCATTTGATTAGAGTAAACCATTTCAGTCTATCAAAGAAAATATCAAAATATTTGTCCTCTGTGAAATTATACCTGCAGTGCTCAGTCAAAGTTTTGAACACAGAGTAAAAAAATCGTAAAACCTTTTGTATTTCAAGAGCTTGTGAGTTTTGGTTTGAACATGCAGTTTTTTTAACCGCCCAGCTCCTGTTATCATGTACTGTATAACACTGTATAAGTACTATAAGTCAGTGGCCTACACTTTAGAGTACCCAGCCAATAACTTTCTTATACAGTCTTTGTTTTGTCTTTGCTTTGTTCTAGAAGTATCAGATATATCAGAATATATCAGAAATAATAAGTGGCTGGGTGTGCTATAGTTCCTTCATACAGGTAACCATTCCTCTCTAAGTAAGCTTCTCTCACAAGGTCAATTCTAGAAATAAGCCTCTCTCAGTCTAATAAGCTCCTCCCCCTTTCCCTTGCTATAAATACATATCCTATATGAAATGTGTATAAACAGAATGATGTACTTCAGTAAACTAGAAATTATTATGAATTGTTATTTTATCAATTTGGCATCAGGAAAAGAAGTGTAATTTATTGCTGCATTTCCTTTTGCTTTTTTGAATTAGCTGTTACTATATAACATTACTGTATATAAAATAATGTTCAGAAGAGATTAACTGTATTAGTAGCTGGTGTGGGCAGAAAAAAATTGCCATGATCTAAACAAGTTCAAATTAGATAACACTGACAAGTCAATGCCCCAATCAGTGACTCAAGGTCAACAATCAATTTGCAAACTAAAAGATATATATTCTGATTTATATGCCAGAAGAGTCAATTTGCATTTACCCCACAGTTAGTATCATTTTACTTCAGCCAGCACTTAATACTACATTAATTTCTTCCTTTTCCTAGATAGATTTGGTGATAATTATAGTTTAATAAGTTTTCTTTTGAACAAGTTTTTCTTTCCAATGCAGCTGCATGACATTAATTTCTGGTGAGATATTATAATTTTTAAAAACTGTTACTCTAACACAATTAGCTTCCCCACCCACCCACCTATCTCATGCCACAGAACACACTTTACAACATTCTTAATTATACTTTGATGCTTGTTTTGTTTTCCATAGGTCCCTAAATATCAAGACAAACATGAAGTTCACTAAGTCCAACTGGAAAAAGTATCTTTCTGTGATTAGGAAGAGTTAGTTTATACCCACATGGCATGGGAAATGAGACTTTTTAAAGACAAGAATGTCAATACAGTATTAAACTGATGCTCTTCTCGTGTCTCACAGTATCTTACAGTACTTGTGGTGGATAATGTGCAAACCTGGCTTTCATTTGTCTAATATTCTGTAGAATTATTGTATATTTATAATGCATTTTTCCATTTTCACTCACAGTAGAGTACAGGGGAGAGTATTGGGTTAGGGCTATATTTCTCTGGCATGGGATTTTGTGTGTTTGTACATGTACTAGGCAACACTTGCAACAATTGAGAACTTCTGAGAAATATATTGTAACCTATGAATGTGGTGCTAAAACTGACTCTGTATACTTATGAGACAAAATAAATTACTGTGAAATGGACATGGCATGATGAATAATACTGTGAGAACTTCCTTCTTTCAAGACCATCCTACATATTATATAATGAAATTACTGTACTCGTCAAACAGCAATGGGACCCTGGTGGGGTGGTGGGGGGGGGGGGGGAGTACTCCCATATATATGCCATATAGGTATGTGCCACCCCAAAGGGTATTGTTTTTAAACATTTTTAGTCTGAAATAGGGTATAGAGTTTGCCTTTTTGGTCTGAAATAGGGTATCGATTTTGTGTTTTTGGCCTGGGATAGCATAAAGAAATGTGTCAACGTGGACAATGCATGGCAAATTGAAGAAAAAACAGGGTGGAAATCGAATGGGTCTGAAATATTGTATAGTAAATCAGATATTTTGGTCTGAAATAGGGTAAGGGTTTTAAAGTCCAGGTGGCACACCCCCACCCAAAATTATGATGAGTGTCCCCCAGAATGGAACACATGCTAATGTCGTGTAAATGCTAATATATTGAAATGTGTGGTGTAAGCATACAGTACATGAGAGCTCTAAGCAGTGTCATGCATAATCGATTACTTGGGCGCGGGACCTTTGCGAATATCGTATTTCTAGTAATTATAATGCATTAGAGTTGAGACAATGCCGCTCTCCAGTGCATTTCAGAGAAAACAAGAAGCCTATTTATTTGCACTGCACAACCTGGAAAACTAGAAACACGGGGCTCCAAAAAACGACGGCCCTTACCGCTGACCACCACGTGAGATTAAACGATTATGTTCCTGTGTAATTCCCCTTCGATTCAGGAGCATGGAATCTTGTCGACAAGGACAACAACAACAGAACTGCTGGGGTCAACAAAGCATGTCCTATAGTTATTACTCACATTCACAAGAGTAGGATTTGAACAAACGCAACTTAATACATTGACGTCAGTTTTTTAAAGTGTCTGTCCTCTAATTGATGAAGAAACGCGTCATTTAACATTGTTGAAACGTGTGGATCCACGAGGCGCTTCGTCGTTTGTTTTTACAATAGCTGTGGTTACACACACCGTGGTATCAGCGAATGCCAAGGTAAATTTGACCACGGCAAATTCACCTTGGGATTTCTGGTACCAGAGATGCTTCAGGTCACACAGTAAATAACTCCCAAGGTGAAATCAGCCAACTAAAACACATTTGTCAAAAGTCATGGAAGGTTCAAGAAAGGTAGCGAGTCTGTTGTCGATTCTACTGGTTCTTCTTTACCAGCGCTGTTCGCCAGCGTCAATCCAATTGTTCGTGCTAAGATTACGAGGAGAAGGCGCCTGAATTACGTCTAATCCGTGCAATTGAACTAATTCGCAATTCGCCAGTTTATTGCACATGAGCGTGGACCTCTTGCCAGAGCTCCTAAAAGTGGTTTGGGTTCTTCCAAGGCCACAGCTTAATTCGCAGACCAATTTGCGGCAAACTGAAAACAAAATACTCTGGCGTAATGTTTGTATAAAATTTTCCGAATTCCTCAGCTTCAGTCGGCACTTGCTGATTGGTTTATTTGCCATGGAAATCAGAAAGCCTTAGCTCGCTTGCTCTGGGAGTGTCTTGGGCTCTTCTTTTGTTCTTTTTGATGTATGGAGATTACCCTCGGGAAATTTAGCTTGGGAGACTGCGGTAACACATACGGAAAGTGTTTCCCGCGGTAAAAGTGCCTTAACTCCCACGGAAAAAGGCTGTGTGTAACCACAGCTAATAAGAAACTCAAGCGACGAAAGCACGCAAGTAAACTGGCTTTTTTAGATTTGACTAAAATATTGTCAACACTTTTTCTTGCTCTCTAATTGGTCGAGGTTGGAATTCAAGACACTTCATTCCCTGAAAAAAATCACAGCTTGAGGCGCGAAGCGTGCAAAATATAATGTTTTCAAAGAGGTTGGGAAAAAATGAAGCAGACGTTTTTCTCGACAATTTCAAGACAAAACTCGAGCAGTTTCGCATCTGAGCACTTCTTGGTTCTGTACTTTAATTGGGAATGTCGCTTTCGCAAAAGTGATGCAAAAGTGTAGTCGAACTCACTCTTCGTCTACGTCACTGTAGGCAGCACTCGATTTTGTGTTTGTCATTTATTGATGATGAAAATTAGCATATCACAAAGCAAGAAACTGACGTGTTATTGTAAAATTGACAAATTTCCACTGGTTTTCCGTGGTGTGGACCCTTATTTACCATAATTTACGTCACCACATGTTCAAAATAATGTGGAATCACGAGTCGCTTCGCTTTACCACAGTACTTAGAAAACGCACCAACAATCTACGTTGTATTTCGTTGCAAAGCGTGACATGCTGACGTCAGCATCGTTGTCTGGATTATCATTTACCACGGTAAATCGACCAGTCAGAGAGCGAGAAACTAATGAGTTGTGATAAAGATGTGTATTGCGTTATGAATTGAAAACTTGAAACACAACAGTCTCGCGAAGTAACATTTAAGAAATCTACTCTGGTAAAAAGTATAACTTCAAGGAACGCTTTTACACAAGAGCCCTCTCCGGGGCGGGGAATATTTTCATTCGTTCGTGTTCATAATTTTTTTCGCACGATAATGTATTTCAAGCACACCCTCACCACTAAAAATGCGTACAGCGTTACGCAGGGAATATTTTCAACGCAAAAATATTTTTCTCTTTTCTCTGCGTGCAGCACTTCAACGTTAAAACTTGAGTAAAACAAAGGCTTCTCATGTTCAGGTACTAAGTAGTAGGCCAATCAATGCCAAGGCGAGGAGGTATTTGCGATTATCGTATTTCCAGTTATCGTTATACTTTCCAAGTTCTCTACCAATAAAAATCTCCCAAAAAATCTCCTTATAATCTCGCTTCACGCAAATCATGCGGGTCTGGGTTTACACAGAAAGCTAACCGGCCAAACACAGAAGTAAGAAATTACAGAGCGGTTTTCGGACGACTCTTGAAAACCAAAACCAAAGTAAGCACACCGCCAATCATAGAGGCTGTGAGAAACACTTTCAACCAACCAGAAGCCATAGTAATTCACGTAATTTAATTTGAAAAATAAACTAATCCGCAGAACGAGAAAACGCCTTCGCCATTTGTTTGCTTGCTTGCTTGTGATAATGTCGCAATCATGTTTTGCTTTTCTTCCTGATTTGAGCCAAGAATACTCTCAAACTTGTTTGGAACAATCCAAACGCGTAACAAACGTAAAACCAAACTATTCCCACGTTACTTTCAACAGTAATCCGAAAAGGCTATAATGAACCACATATTACATAGTTAACGCTATGCGAGAGCAATGCCATTTTCAAATAACTTACTCTTGATCGTCGGCCATGGCTTGCTCATCTTCAGAGGTGGGTGGAAGGGCCTCTAAACTGGACAACAACGACGCAAACCTGGGGTTTGCCTGTGCCTCACAAAACTTCTCAGATACGAGTCTTTCATCTTCACCGTGATCAAAGCACCACAGAATCAAGTCGTCATCGTTAGCACTGTCACAGGCAGTAGCCATTGATGCTATGACAACTTTCTGTGCATCAATGTCATGATCATAACAAAAATCCCCCACTTCATTGAGGACCGCATTGAACTGTTCAAGAGCTGACGCACTCTTGCAACTGGCAAGAGAGACGGGGGACTCGAGTGGGGAACCAGCCGCGTAGCTTTCGAGAGGATCTCTGTCCGTGGTCACGCAAACTCCAGAGGAAACAAAAGCTTCATTCAGTGTTTCTGGGAGAACGTTCGAAAGGACACTTTCGAGAAGACTGAACACTTGTAATGATAAACCCTCGCACGCTCTTGGTCCTCCGTTGCGTACACCAGCAAGGCATTCGCGCAAGAACAGCAACTGCTGCGTGGTGTAGTGATTCAAATGGTAAAAGTGCATGCGCTGTGCATGTACCTCTTTCATCCACTGGTGCAAACACTTCTCCATCCTGTCACAGGTTTCATTCAGCTCAACTGAGAGTCTTCTCTCGCCCATTTTAGCTGGTCCGCACTGAAATTTATCCCGCCATTTTAGATGACTCACTTCGCCAGCCTTGCACAGTTTTACATACACTGTAGCAAGCCTGAAAATTCCTTCAAATACCTACAGACAATTATGCACACGTGTTAGGGATCAATCATGGATCTTGTCAAACCTAGCTTTTAGTCATAAACTGTCCAGGTAATACCACA
This sequence comes from Plumapathes pennacea, assembly GCA_964036295.1. Taxonomy (NCBI): domain Eukaryota; kingdom Metazoa; phylum Cnidaria; class Anthozoa; order Antipatharia; family Myriopathidae; genus Plumapathes; species Plumapathes pennacea. The sequence continues at coordinate 5,298,108 of OZ038469.1, read as the reverse complement.
AAGAACACGTTACGTGTTACATCATTTTCTGTGATTCCGGTGATTCCTGGCCATGCAAATAAACACAGTTTGCTTTGTAATGTGGGAATTTTGAAATAGTTGATATAAGTAAACAGTTGGGTCTAACAAAGTCCAAAGGCGACTATAGTACTCATTATTTAAGTAGCAGCTGTTACTAGTGTTGTCGTATTATTAAGACACAAAATCGATTCAAGGCTTCTCGAAATAACAATGACCTTTACACAACTGTCACACCACACAAGGCACCTGTGAAACTAACCTCAACAAACACATCTACCTCCTCCTTCCCCTGCGACGCTTTGGCAGCAATCAACATCAGCTTACTTTGCAGATCTTTCAGTTCATCCAAGGTGTACGTTTTCGATTCAGTATCGCCTTCCTTAGGAGGAACGGTAAGACGTATCACAGACTTCAGTTGTTCTTCTCCATTCGTACCTCCCTTACTCTCTGAGAGGCAGCCAACTTCGTATATGCCTCGCGCATTGATCGCCTCGGCTTGCATGAGAGAAGACATGGCCACGGAGCCGTGTGACGCCTTTACTCCCTTCAGCCACTCCAGTTGACGGTCGGTGTCAATCTGTCGTATAGATAAAAGGCAATGTCTATTTGGGTATCTTTGATATATTGTGAAACAACACTGAAAGGCAAGCACTAAGGAATAATTATATTATATTTTAAAATAACAAAAGTGGGTGGGATAACAGAGAGAGAGAGAGAGAAGGGTGGGGGGGTGTGGACAGAAAAGGCCGATGGAAGGGTGCACTGCCCAGATAAAAGGTCAGTAGCTGTTGCACAAAAACACAGATGGCGAAGTCGGCAGATACAAAAAAGAGTGAAAACACGAAATCTCCTCCAAAGCAAGACTGAGAGTGCTAAAGACTAAAACTGGTGTACCAGTTTCTTGTGAAGGTTTGGATCTTCTTTGATCGCCTTCCACACGGGTTGACAGGCTCTCATCAATTCATTAAATCCACACTCTGACCGCAACTCGAAGATAAGGGGTGCAAAACCAAGACAGCTGGAATGCAGACAGGTGATGCGAGCAGTTTCCATGTCTGTTTCTCCCCCAGAAATCATGGCGAGGTCTACAAGAACCTTCAATTCTTGGGTCCCTGGAAACAAGAACTGTGGTTAGTCAAAGGAGGAGTAAGAATCCCTTGTTGAATAGGAGAGAGTACACAGATACACCATTTTGTCTTGCCTTTAATAGTTTCTTTCAACCAGTGAAATAACTTCTGGCATTTCACCACAGCTTCAAGGCACGTTACCATTTCGGGTGTGATATGGGACAGATCTCTCCCCACTTGCACGAGACTGGCGTTCACGCTTTTTAATGGCCGCTGCTTGAAAGTGTCAGTCATCTGAAAATAATCAGATAAGCAGCACTCCAGGTTTCCCAGAATGTGGTTGTCTACGTTCTTGCTAGTGGATTTCTATAAATAAACTCTGTTAAATTGCATCGTTAATTGATTGATTCATTGATCAAGTGTCTGAATGACTGATCGATGTACTGATTGATCTCAGAACGCACAGGCCCTTCCCACTGCCAAAAACCAAATTGGACCCAACCTAAAAAAACTTCCAACCCCCTGACTGATTTTGTGCCGTATATTTACTGATTGGTAAAAAGATCAATAGGTCTGACGACAAAAAGCGAAAATACTGAGAGTATAATCTAAATAAATACTCGGTCACATCAAACCTGTTTCTTCAAGTCCTCCACAGCTTGAAAGTCTCCATCTAGTCGTAATGCAGCTTTTAGGTCCAACAAAGCAGTGGCTGCAGACACACAATGACTCAGTTTGTGGTACTGCTCGATTTGCGACACCCAACGTTCTATATTTTTGTGATACTTCCTCTTACTTGCTTCATCTTCCGGAATCATTCGACTAATTTCGTCTACCAGCTTCTCGTAGTCACCCTTAAAGTACCCAAAGTGCTCGTCGACCTCCTTCAGTGTAATCGAACCATTCAGGCAGCTGCTCCACAGTGCAGTTAAGTCAGCACTGGTTGTTCTCCAAACAAGCTTTTCCACATCTTCGATAGTCAGCTTTTCCTGAGGGGGCTGTTTCGCTGCGACATTTTTCATTGCCCTGTAGCCATGATACTTCCACCACTTCTGAAAGAACGTACTGCCCTGGACTCTCTGAAGTGCACAGATCATAGTCTTGATTTCTGTTGAAAGGTCAAAGAAGATCACACATGGTGCGCTCACTTCCGCTTCGGAGATGGGGTTTGTAAATGCCAGGTCACTGATTGGACGCTTGTCTACGTCAATACATGTCTTCCTTGAAAGAGCTGCAGAATCAACTACAAAAAATAGACTGTGTCAAGCAAAACTAAAGGTAGGCTTGCGCACACAACTTGGAGGTGGACACACGGTGCAATTTTGAGGAATGCGCGAAATATTGTGCGCAATAGTTGTACCATGTGTCCGTACAATAACTGCCATAACTGTGCAGCAACAAATGATGTTGTCACAATGTTCTAAATAATATAATCCCCGAGCTCTGCGAGGGTAAAATTAGAAACGCTAATGAATGGAGAATTTTAATATCCGTCAGTCTGGTGGACGACCTCTAGGCGCGGTAGTTCAACTTTCAAGTCTGATTCATTGCCGTAAGAAGCGATGGAGGACGACGGCAGTGATTTTCTACAACAAGACGCAGATACAAGGCCAAACAGTTTGACTGACGGCTGAAAAAGACCCGGATATTGTGCCATTGTGTATAGGAGGCAAACTTGCTTAAAACGATTTCTTTAAGCATCGACTAGAGCCGACCTGAGCACAATCCCAGCACAGCAGCTTTGAGAATTGCTCAAGTTCAAGCGACGCCAATATTGTGTTGAAACTCAGATACGTTTTCAGAAAGTATGAATGAAATTCAGTCCGTGGATATCGAACAATCATCATGGCAAATTGGACCGTTTGACGTTTAGAGGATTGCAGTTCACAGGATCCAGCGACCATTCAATGGAAATTGAATTTTTCGTATGTATACGGGTTGCTCTTTATTTCGGCATCATTAAAGGCGTAGACGATAATAATTTGGGATTTGTTTCATTCGCTGCAAAAAGCTAAAACTACAACCTACAGGAACTGGTGACTTTTTCATCATAATTACAATTGACGTATTGTCTTTCGTGAGTTTCGACATTCGCCGTATATTTTGTAGCTTCATGCCCCAAAAACTGTAGAGTGGCCGGGTTTGCTCGCTTAGCACAAGCAGACCATGGGTTATGCACGAGCTTCGCTAGAACTTTGACAGCTCTGTGAGGGTAATAATCCCGACGATAATGGAGTAGTATCTCACTTTTTATCACACAGATACAACGCCAAGCATGTTAGACGGTAGGTTTTAAAGGCCCGGATGTTTTGCCACTGCATGGGAGGCAAGCTTGCAGCCGTAAAAAGAAAAGAAAAAAGAATGAAACGATGCATTTAAGGCATCGACTGGAGCCGACCTGAGTACAATACCGGACCCTAATAGTGTGTTATAACTCAGATACTTCTTCAGAAAGGATCAGCAGAATATAGACGGTGTAAATCGAACAATCACCGTGGCAAATTTAACGTGTGACGTTTACAGGATTAAAGTTTACATGATCCAAGTCATTCAATTCTCGTACTATATGAGGGCTCCTCCATGTTTGGAAATCACTGAAGGATAAAGTAGACGCAAGAGAGGATGATATAAGAGGATACCCGGCGCCCCATGATATTTATTTTCAATCTATTTTTAGCTTTAAAAATCTATTTTTATCTCGCCCCATGACCGCGCGACCTATACTCCTGCGTGCAAACAATAGAAAGATTTTCACTTCTGGGCCCGGTTGTTCAAAGAGTGGATAACGCTATTCACCGGATAAATCGCTATCCAGTGGATAAGTGTTAACATTTAAACTAATTTTCTCAACTGGATAAGGATTTATCCGGTGGATAACGCTAACCACTCTTTAAACAATCGGGCCTTGATATTACTTCAGTATTATTGTTGAGACCGCATCGAGAGATTTGCAAATATTCTCTCGAGCAGGGATATTTGTGCCATGAAGTGAATCAAACAAACGGACATTTTCGGTTTAACCGCAAGCAAAGCGGACACAAGAAACTCGGACAAGTGATTTGCCAAAACACGGACACAGTAAGAACTAAAACGCTTTCTGTTCTTTCATTTGATTGTTCGTTCAAGTTGTAACAGTATGTCTGCACGGTTGAAATACATTGTCACTCTGTTGTTCTTGACCTCTTTCTTCGGGCTAATTGCTTTGTCAAAGTTTCTGCCCTAATGCAGTGAGGGGAATTTGCCACCTGACTAAAATAATTTGTATCTTGAGCTCTGAAGTCAGGAGTCAGTTTAGGTGATTTTTTAGTCTGTTAGAAATCTGTCGTTTTATTTAAACTGAATTATTACTGTGAGTATACCAATTTCAGTTAGTATGGATGGATGTTTTGCTATTTTCTGTATTTTTGAAGTATTGCTTGTCCTCTGGAAAGTTTTATAAACAGGAAAAATTTGAACATAAAGAAGTCAGTGTAAGCATTGGCCAAGAAATTGTATCTATAATTTACAAATGCCAACATGTTTCCCCTGTGATTTGGTTGTGTTTTATGTGAAGGCTGCAAGTGGAACACAAACAAATTGTGGTTTTTATGAGACCTTTTGTGGAATCATGTCTTTGTTTTTCAAAACTTTTTTCTTGGAGGTAATTTTGGTTGTTACAACCAGCAGCTGTTCTGATTGACTACATGAAGACTGCATGAGTTTGATTTTCAACTCTATTTTCTTTGCTATAGCTAGAATATATATGTTTTCAATGTTTTAGCCTTGACAGATATTGATTCATTTCTGATTGAGCCACTAAATACTGTGAAAGACTGTTGTTGCTTTCAAATCTGTCATTCGAATCTAAAATTTGGGCAAATGAAAGTTGGCAATGCTTTTCTGAAGGAGAATAAATGTTCTTTCAACTGAATTTTTGCTCTGATAATCATTGTTGCTTTGTAATAAGTAAATATATTTCCTTTTGTTAAAATTAGCTGTGCAGTAACTAGTACATAAACCTTTCAAAATATAAATTACTCGTGATTTCGTGAGCAAGAAATCATAACTCAATGTTTGATAATATTTTATGTGAACAATGCTGTGAAAATTGAGTAAGTCTAAATGGAATGACAGTAAATTACATAAATTTCTGGTAAAAAGATACTGCAGTCTGGGTTAAATAATAAGCAATTACTGAAGAGTACCAGTATGTATTTAATGTCTTATTATGGAATAGATATATTAATCACTGGGAAATGGACATGATAAAATGTTATGTTTGGAAATGGGTAAATGGAACGTGCATGGTCCACTCAATCATCCCACAGCGGTAGCCAAATAGTTGTTCACTCCAGATAGGAGCTGATTGAATCAGAATGTGGCTCGTCAGTTCACCTTTCGAATAACAGTCAAAATAATTGATTACTTGGGCGAGGAGCTGTCGGCGAGTATCGTATTTCTAGAAGCGAAAAAGTTTTTGAGACCAACAATGGGCGAAAGTAGTTTTTATTTCTGACTTCGACCCTTACTTGGTGAATGCCTCCTGGACGATTTCAAAAAACGATTCATCTACTTCATCAAGCAGCTTTGCTTGTGACAAAACAGATTCCGCATATGATGATCTGTGTGTATTAAATATACACATCGACGAACCCGTTTTCCTTCCCGTTTTCTTGTTAACTGTCGCTCTTTGGTTGACTGAAGAGCTCCCGCTTTTGCTGGGCTGCTCGCCCGCTTGTCAGTTTCGTTTCCTTTCACGCTTGGTCGGAGCGAGAGCTCTACTATTCTTCCAAACTTGACTTTTTAACAGATCCCATTTCGGGGGTCAAAATTCCAGTTCCATCTTCAGCGGCTACCAACCAAAACCATCGTCTTCCTTACTTTTTCCCGTTTGTACTACATAAATACAAAATTCTTCGGGTCACAAGGAAACTATCGACGCCATGTTGCCGAATGACGTAACACGAACTGACCAATAGGATATCGATTTCAAAAAAGACTGTGCAGTCTAAAAATAGACCGAAAAAAATTATCCCAGGAAGAGACCCGTGTATGGGGGTGTCCTTCTCTTATATCATCCTCTCTTGTTCAAATACAGTTATTAGTTATACCACATGTTGATATCAGCCAATTTTGAGCGATTGGAAGGATAGTGTATCAATGTAACCAATGTTCAGTTCGCTTCTGTGCCTTCGCTTCTTCTTATATCATCCTCTCTTGGTAGACGATAATGTTTGGGGTTCTGTTTTATTTTTTTATTTTTTTTATTTTTTCGAAAAAGTAAACAAGCGACTCTTGCTTTCAATGTCTCGGTGCAAATCCTTGTTGCTGTTTACATGATTCAAAAAAACACCTCAGACCGGTTTGACTTACTCCAGGAGCAATTACATGGAACAAAATCTAAGTTCTGAACCGGTCTCATGTAATCACCGTCTAACTGCAATTAACGGCCGACTGGTGGCGTCGCTATACAACTGCATGGTTTGTGAAAAGATTTAATACCAGCGGGACCCCCGTAAAATACGGTGATCGGATTTTTTTCTTTTTTTCATTCTTTCTTCCTTTTTTTCCTTTTTGAAGTCCATTTCGAGCATCTCGAATGCAGTTTACAGTGTCAATGCACAAACTTCTCTGTAGTGCGTGTACCACTCGACCGTATCACTCCATGAGTTTCCGATCAATTGACATGAAAATCTCCCCGTTTTTTTGAACATGCGGAAGCATCAGCCCGACATCCAGTCACCTGGTAGCACAAATTCTCTTTTTAAACTCATTTCCGAGTTCTAAAAGAACTGTGGTCAGCACACGAGGCCAATATCTATACTTAGTTTCACTCGATGTGGCGGCCATCCTGGATTTTTTTATAAGGAGGCCTGGGAAAAAGCGTTACAGAAAGAGGGACGGACAGACGGAAGTGGCTTGGCGTATTATTATACAGATATCCAAGCGGAAAATAGATAAGAATCCCGCTTCCCCAAAACCCACTAAAGGGCGAAGAGATACCTGCGATTATTGTATTTCTTGTTTAGTGACTTAATGTATTTTTTCTTTCGTGGTTAAAAAGTTAAAATTTGAGTTAAAATTTGAACTATTGCGAAATTAAAATATTTTCCAGACTCGAAAAAGAAAACAATAGACTTGTCTTACAGTTTCCTCGATTTCAGTTTCATATTTTTTTCTCCTTGAAGAAACGTACACATATTTAGTTAGGCTGCAGCGTCGGCTAGAGCAATCGTGGTTTCTAATTAAACTAGACTGGCGTTGCCAGTGAGCTCGCGGCGCTAGTTGGGTCGAGAGCAGAATAAACTAAAATGGAAAGCAAGGACAAGAGCGGAACTTCCGGGAGACTTCCAGTTTCTCACCAGAAATATATCACACAGTATAGAGAACTTGGCTTTTGACACCTTGCTTAAATGAAACCTGATTAAACTATAAATTTATCATTACAACACTCATACACTTGGTTCTTAAAGGTTGAGCGACTCTGCATTTTGAGCCTGGAAGCGAAACGGTTACCCACCAAGTAAATCTGAGTAATGCGTGACAGTTTGACTTCGAACACTTAATTCTAATCAGAGGCCACGATTATTCCAGCCTTCGCTTCAATACTAGTCTGTCTTGTTTTTAACTGAATGCGTTTCACTTCTATCAGGCTTTCGAGTATTTGTGCTTTGTAACAAATATAAAATTGAAAGCGAGGAATGTAACACGAGCCCAACACGAGACTTGTTTACAATATTATTGCGGTTTTGTTCACAGCGTGTTCAGTCCATTTGTGACTGCAAACTCAATGCTCGGGACTATTTCGGTGTATTTTTCATTTCTAGTATACACACAGGGCAGCCCAGGCTCCGAGGGTCTGTCTGTCTGTCACACAGTGATATGTGATACCTTTGTTATTACGAAAGAACATCACCTTTGGCAATTATAAAGAAATGTATGGGGATTTTGGTCGTTCGCCGAACGGCGGTCTTCGGCAACGATTGAACTTAAAAACTGGCTAAATATGTTTAGTTGCGCGTCATCTTACCTCTCTCCGAACGTCAGCTCGCTGCGCTCGCTGGAACCGGTAAAAATTTCGGGGCGAAATTCTGACATCTCTTCTTATGCACAATCGAATTGGACTCTTATTTCTAATCAGAGGCCACGATCAATCCAGCCTCCACTTCAATACTTGTGTGTTTTCTTGTATTAACTGAATGCGTTTCTTCTATCAGGCTTTCGAGTATTCGTGCTTTGTAACAAATATAAAATTGAAAGCGAGGAATGTAACACGAATCATGTTTAAAATGCTATTGTGGTTTTGTTCACAGTGTGTTCACAGTGTGTTCAGTCCATTTGTGACTGCAAACTTAATACTCAGGACTATTTCGGTGTATTTTTCATTTCTGGTATACAATAACCATTGCGAAACAAAGGCTACATGATCGAATGAAAGAAACATTTCAACAGGCAATGCACGATAAGCAGAAGAATTTTAAGAGGCAACAGATGTCATGTACAGAGTGAAGCATAAATCGCCATTGTTTTGCGGCTAAAGCTCATCGTAGCTTTGGTTTCCGTTTTCGGCTTGTTTTCTTCCCAGAAGTATTTCGTGTCGCCACAGAAAGTTTCGTCGGGACTAAATATTTAGCGGCTACAGAGATATTTGCAATCCCCAGCGGTATCCATCAAACATCTGTTTACGGCTATTCTCAAAGCTTCCGCGGTGAACTAAAGAACGCAAGCCAAAATCGTTCCCTAACATCCAGTTTATCAGTGCGTGTTCGGCACAAGCCCAAACGGTGTTGAGTTTGGATTAAATGCAGTTAACTTTTACACACAAGTACCGAGCAATTCATAGCCACACTCGAGTTGTTTAACGAAGTCAATTACGTCATTGCATATCACGTGATAATCTGAACCAATCACCGTGTGCTGATTCTCGACCGACAAAAAGGAAAAAATAAATAAAATAAAAATTTGCGTTTTTAAGCTCGCGTTGGGACCCAAGCCCCCGCGAGCAAAAACATTCGGTGCCGAAGATCGACTGTGCTCCCTTTGGAAAACTGAGTGATTGATTGAGTCACGATTCTAATTAATACTTTTCTTGGCTGGCAGGACAGTCTCGGAGTATTCTGTAGCTGCGTGTGGAAAGTTGTCTTTTGGAGTTTAGCTTGTCCACCAAAACGTTATGCACGTAGAGTGAACGACGCCAGGCTGCCGTGCGACAATTTTCAGTGGTCCCGCAGCTGCAATTTTTCTAGCGGTCGGGTTGCAACCACCAATATTTATTACCAACAGCCTTAGTGCGGTTTGTAAGCAATTTAATAGTCTCCCAAAAGAGATAGACAAGAATCCCGCCTCCAGAAAACCTACCTACAGGACAAAGGAGACCTGCGATTACAGTATTTTTTAGAACATTAACCAGACTGTGTTTGAAATAGACACTTGTCTTTTACCAATATCATCTAAATAATTCTAAGTCTCTCCCAATACCACCTTTGACCAAATTCTTGTTTTTTTTTTGTAGCACACGCAGCGCTATTAGTCACTAAAATACATGGAAATGTTACCTAATTCACCCAGGTGCTTGCACGTCGTTACAAACGTGATCACTCTCTCTCTTTCAACTTCATATGCCTTCAGTTCTGCACAGCGTTTTGTGGTATATTCCTCCATTTCTTGAATGTCGAGTATACGGCAAAGGTCCAGAAACAGTTTCGACTTGTCACGGATAAGCCTTAGTGTCATTACATCTATGGCACCGTTCTTTAGTCCAGCACAAACAGCTTCCACTGTGCTGAGTGCTTTTGCTATTTTCTCTTGACTCTCTGATGCTAGAACCGAATTGTATTCGGATTCCTTTCCTACGCAACAAGAGCATAACAACAGTTAGAAAGCCTACTTTAACTGCACCGAACAAACAAAAAATACAATAGCCAATCTACAATATATATATATATATCTTATTAGACACTTAGGCGTGTAGTACGGCTGTATATCTTTACGCGGGGAGCCAAAATACAAACGACGAGTAAAAATATACAGCCGTACTACACGCCTAAGTGTCGAATAAGTTATTTATTATACAACTCCCTTAGTAAAAGATGTAAATTAAATCGCGGTACGTTGTGTGACCAAAGTGACATGTTTTCCGCGCGTGATATGTCAATCAAGTTTAGTGCCGTGTGCAGTGTAAGCAAGCGCAGATTTTGTACTTGCAGTACTTCTAGTCGTTGTTTTCTATGGGACGCCGAGTGTAAATATATTATTTAACAAAGAAACGGTGTCTTTTGTCATTATTTAGCTGTTTATATCAAATAATGTAAAATACACACATACAGTAAAATCACTTATATCATATAATACAATGCTGATTTCAAACAATTGCTTTGCAGGAGAAATCGAAGTTCGCATTATTTGATATAATACGCGCTGTCCAAATTCATTGAAGTTGTTATTTGATATAAGCGTGTTTGTCCATTTTGCTAAAAGTTAGTTATTTGATATAATCCTTTTTGCGGTTTATCCTTCGTTTCCTGATTTCATATAATCCTTTTGTGGTTTATATGCTAGTTCGATTATTTGATATAAGCCACATAATTTCTTTACACTCGGCGAGCATATCCAGCGATACGATGCGGTCAGCAGCGACTTGAAAACAAAGGGTCCCCAAGGGCCAAATCGTGGATATAGCGTGACAAGGAATGACATGAAAATATATTCTAGTTAACTTTTATGAAATGGAGAGCTACCTCTCCTCCTCCTTGAATTCCTTGGTTTACTTTATTAATATAATACGCTTCTTCGAGTACAACAAATTTAGAACTGAAAGCGAGAGTCGCTAATTGTTTACACGCTTCAGAAGTCTCGGAAATGTGTGAATTTTGGCAAGGATTCAATTTTGAACACAACAACTTTTCAAACCGCGTTTGACAATTTTAAAATCTTTGACAGAAAAAATAAATCAAGTCCCTAAATAATACAAGGTCCGATTGTGTTGAACGAGCAAACCGGGCCAATCATAGACAATAATATACTAGAAATACCATCAGGAGAAATGTTGGACATTTTTAGCCCGCACGCCGATGTCAGCGGTTATTCCCTTAGTTTTTCAATAAACCGCTAAATTGTGCGAGAAAGTTGGCCAGAAGAGTGTATTGAGCATTTTTAGTACATCACAAGCAGCGCTTATCAATTTTAGATTCGAAATACTGCCATTAATAATAATATGGAAACGTTGGGAAACTGCCAGATTTGACTGCTCGGTACAAATAACGACCAAGAACAGTGTCAACAAATGTCAGCGTTTGTGATTTTTATTGTAATAGCCGGACAGTGCTGTCCAAAGCTAGAATTATGTTTTGTTAACATTGCACTAGATCTCCTGCAGCGAATAACTGTCATAGTCTGTATAATTACCTTTGACCTCGGAAATGACTGTCCTGCAAATCGGCAAAAACTCCACAACCCCTCCCCCCCCCGTTCCTACCAGAACAGTTAGGCACCCTTACTTAAGACTGAGGAGGACTAGGAACTAACATAACAAAACATGGCGGCCAGAAAGCATGGCAGATTGATCTCACGGTCGTGGTTTCTTCACCTACGGGCCTTCCATAATGGCATCGAGTTAGAGGAAACATGGCAATATATTTTGACTTAGAGAAGAAATTAAAGCTCAAAAGACAAAGGTCATTTTGGGCTCTGCGGACTCTATAAAGCTTCGACTCGATATCGCGAGCTGGACAAAATGTACCCGACACAAGCAAGTCATTGAAAGACGGACTTGAAATGTAGCTTAATTGCGAAAATTACAAAGAAACAGTGTGCTCACAGAGCGTGAAATGAAGCGTGAAGTTTTACCGCTCGAAAGAGGAATGAATGACTCGAAATACTGTACCGAGCTACGGTTAAAACGATGTCTTTAAGTCATAACTACAACTACCGAGCTGGACATTTTGCCGGTTTTTCGTCAGGAACAAGTAATTATACATTTTGTGATCTCTCCCATACATTTTCCTTTATTGATCTGAGAGAGAGCCAACGGATTGTGTGCGTCAATGCGCATGCGGGGCGGCCATCTTGTCCGATATTTCTGCCAATGGATAATCGCAGATTCCCCCTCGCCCTGGCATGGATGTTTTACTGATTCTTTGATCCAAACACCTCTTCAGGTCAAGTGCTGCACGCAAAGAAAGGCGAAAAAACATCGCGTTGAAAAATAATCCTTTCGTGACGCTGTACGCCTTTCTCACGCTGAGGACATCGTCGCGCCAAAATAACTTATGCTGTCTGCTTGACCAGACCGGCCGTAGTGCGGAAAAGAATGAACACAAACAAAGAAGCGTGTTTCTTGTTTTCAAGTCTTGAATTCGTTCATTTGCAGTACAAATAATTGGACTATCTGTGCGATATATTTTAACTCTGGAATGCACTGAACCGTGGCATTGTCTAGGGCGTGCATATTTTATGATACCAAATTGTTGTGTACATCAAAACAGCCTAAATTTCTCCAAGAATGAAAGCAAAACCTGAAGGGCCGACTTTTTAAAAAAGGTTTAGACCGCGGTTAAGGTATCAGGATACCCTCCGAACTTGCCAGATTCGAAAAAAATATTTTTGGCTTAACGAAATTACATGTTTTACCTTGTGTTTCTGAAAACAAAATTTGGATACTAGTTTTTTTCCCCGAGATATTTAAACGAAAGGATTTTATCTTTCTCTTTCTCACCAGAAACTACCTGTCAACAGATCGTTAGTATCACCCGTAACCGCGCAGCATGCGGCTTGCGCGTCAGTCATGCAAAACAATAAAGTACAAATTTTAGCCGCGCGACGGGTAACGCATGACTAACAGCAAATCTGTAAGAATAACGAAATGCCGCAAGAAATCTTTCCTTGTACGCTTGTGAACGCTTTTCTATGTTTACGCTGAAACAAATTAAATATAACCACGTGAGCGACGAAATGTCACAACGTGTGATTCTTGCACAATGCCGATTTATAAACCTTGAGCAGCGCGTGAACCATGCTCGATGGTAGCTCTCTTTTTAGAACGAGTTTGTCGTTTGCTTGAACTCATTCCAAATTCCAACTGTGGCTGCAAAAGGTTGAATTGGTGTTGATTGGTGAGTGCAACTGTGAAGGGAAAATTTAGATGTTGCAAAATTTACCCGAACGAAGCGTTGATGGTTATACACGGCGGTCTTTTGTGCTGCGTATTTCAATTACCTACAAGATGCCTGGAAAGTCTCTATGCGAAAGCACTAACTGCGGTGTTTTGAAAGATTGCTGACAGATGAGGCGATTATGTAAACAGGTTTCCGGCTCCCTGGTCAGAATCTTTAAGAGTTTGACTAATAGTCGTGGGTCGTGGGTCGTGGGTACAAAGTCGTGGGTGTGGGTACAAAGTCGTGGGTGTGGGTATGAAGTCGTGGGTGTGGGTATGAAGTCGAGGGTGTAGAAATAGGTCGTGGGTACCTAAAAACTGTAAAAGTATGTTAATTGATAATATTTATTTATTAGTTGGCAGCCAAAATAAGTTTAAACAAAACAAATTCGCAAAATTAATTCTGTCTGTCTGTCTTAGAAGGCTATTTCTCTGGAATTACCCCGATATATTTTAATCAATTTCAATCAACCCAAACCCCCCCCTCAAAATCCACAACTTCGTGCCTCACATCCCCATGCCGGGGACCGGATAAGAGAAACTCCCGCACACACGCAACCGGGCCTAGTTGTGTATTTACTGGCTGGTTGTGCACGTGGATCAGTTCACACAATTTCACGCATATAAAAATGTCCATTATAATGATTCAGTCAATGATAATCAAATCAACAGGGTTGATTTATTTTATTCTGGCTTGTGTTTTACAAACGAAACTACAATCTACATAACAGTGAAACGCCTTGCATTGGTACCGAACATGTAAAATAACCGCGCTGGCTATATAAGAATGACGTTTAAATCGCATGAATCAACAACATGCCTCTGTTCTGCTGTCAGGGACAGGTATAGTGCAGAAGCAATGTAAAAAAGTGAACAATGGGTTTTTACGGCAAATGTGGGCAGAGGCAACACTCGAGTCAAAGTTGAAATATAAGTAGACACCACCGGATTGAGGCTGTGGTTATGCAATACCGTAGAATTCCGCAAGTAAGGCCCCCCCCCCAGAAAGTAACGATTATTTTGGGACCTTCTGGCCCCTCCGAAAGTAACGATCCCCCCCCCCCCCCCGGATAAAAAATGTCGCAGTGACGTCTCCAACACAAAGTACCGTACCGTACCGTAATCGATTATGACTACCGTTGAAATAAAGCGTCACAAACGCTTCTACTTTGGTTAGTAGTACGCACACACAGTTTTTGTCTAGTGAATTTATACCCACCAAGTAATCTAAACAAATGTAAAAACTTTTATGATGACAACTTTTATGATTAATAAATGATGACAATTTTTCAACGTTTCCTATCATGTTACGCGTCCATTGTGTGTGAGAAATGGCCTTCTAAGACAGACAGAATTAACTTTGCTCATTTTTTTGTTTAAACTTATTTTGGCTGCCAATTAATAAATAAATATTATCAATTAACATACTTTTACAGTTTTTAGGTACCCACGACTTCATACCCATACCCACGACTTTGTACACACACCCACGACTTTGTACCCACGACCCACGACCCACGACCATTAGTCAAACTCAATCTTTAAATGTGTTTTTCTCGGTGTTTTTAAAACGCGGAAAAGTGTTTCTTTCGGAAACCTGCATTTCAATGGATTTTAATCGATTGGCTTGAAACTTGGCAAATATGTGAATCAATATCAAAGTTACAAAAAGGTGTCTCCGATTTTATTTCTTTTTTTTTTCGTTCGGAAGATATGTCCGCTTTTGTCTTGCGCGTAGCTAGAAATATGATCGGCCAACTTTAAAAGTCAATAACTTTGTATATGGACAAGATATCAAAATTCGGAGACATCCTTTTTTTTCTTCATTGTGTCAACAGTAGGCTGAAACAATAAATAATCAAATCAGGTAAAATCCGAGTGACATTAGGCTTTTTTAATGAGGCAAGGTCAAAATTCACTCGGAAGCTGATAACTTTCTTTCTTTAGCACATTCAAAAAATATAAAGCTTTAACCTAAATCTGTGATTGTTGAGCTTTCAGAAAATATATACTTTATTATCAGTTAAATGTAACGCTAGCGCGAAAAATGGGTTTGAACGCATGTCGTTCACGAGGGTATCCTGATACCTTAAGAAAGTCCTGGTCTAAACAAGGTCCAAACAATAGCCATGCTTATCGGATATGCAACGGCTAAACGTCGTGTTTATAACCAGACTCCGATCTATGTTCTAAACATGCTAACCCTGTTTTACGGCGTCCGTAAAAACCAGCGATAAACCAGGTCTAAGTTAGATTTCGTTTGAAAAATCGGCCTGAAGTGTTTACTTCAAGTTGTGCACGGGCTTCAAACCTAGTATAATATTGTTGAAGAAGCACGTGTGTTCAAGCCGCTGCTGACCGCATCGTATCGCTGGATATGCTCGCCTAGTGTAAAGAAATTATGTTGCTTATATCAAATAATCGAACTAGCATATAAACCACAAAAGGATTATATCAAATCAGGAAACGAAGGATAAACCGCAAAAAGGATTGTATCAAATATTCATAATGTCGTGTTAAACAGAACAAATTGGACGAACGAGATGTGTCTACATTTTCATTTTCGTCGAGTGCCATGAATAGCTATGAATCATCAAACAGCCAGTTCTCGCCTTCTCCTCGCTTATGAAGTATGAAGAGGACTTCTTCTTGTGACCAGTGCATGGTGGTACAGTTCGCATACAAATTCCCGTTTCTCGATAGAGGTAATCATTGCCTGTTGTTGCAAGTCAATGCCATAGATCTTGGACTGGAATTCACGCCGAGGCAAACTGATCCAACGGCTGCCGTGTTGCATGACGGCAAAATCTCGTTTCGAGATTGACAGGGATTCTTAAACTGCTCTCAGAAATATTGATCTGCTGGAAACACTATGGCCTGATAACCGCACTGTGGTGTGTGGTCTGACATTTTGTGGAATGGAAGATTAGTTATGTTGCGGCAAATTCAGTTGATTTTCTGACGAAGAAGCTGGTCTCCGTGCTCGATTTTGCGTATCGGAAAGTAAGCCAGGTCAGTTTAAATTCTGTGCTCCTTTCTTTGCTTAATAATCTGTGGAAGTGATGTCAACGCCAGCTGTGCACAGGGTGACCTTTATACGAAAAGCGAAAGAAAAGAATTAACGGCAGCAAATCAAGAAAAAGTTTTTTTTTCTTAGCAACGTTGAATACGGCTGTATCTTTTTTACGTGTCTATGGAGTTATTCGCAAGTTACTAAGCGGTATTTTCACGTTACTATTAAGGGAATTGTATAATAATACCAAGTTCACTAACACAAAGGGGCATTATTCCTGTTCCTCTCTTTTGCTCGTGTCATCTCATTCGCTGCCCAAAACGCACTCTATTTGAGTGCCTCGTAGGTATATGTTAACCTAATCAAGACGAGTTTTTGACATGCTGGGTTAAGCTGACTTTATTAATTTTACTATTGTATGAATTCTAATGGTCAGAAATACTTCAAGAAATGGATTCAAAATGAAAACATTAGTTCCTCTTGGTTTTTCTTTGAGAAAATACGACTCAACGAGGGTCACTATAATCACGGGCTGCCAAAGCTTTTAATGACTCCTTAACAGAAAATACCTCAAGGCTGCACACTAAAACTCGCAAAAGATCAACAAAGGATACAAAAACGATACGAGACATTGTATGGCCTATGGATTTCAAGTTCTCACTTTCAATTTTTTTTTTTTTTTTTTTTGAGAAAGTTGACAACTGTCATAACAATAATTCAAAACGATCAGTCTGTCTCGCCGAAATACGTCCAGACATCTGAGATGCAGCTTTAATCATATATCCGTAAAGCATTCACCAAGTGACTATATTTCAGTTTTTACATATAATTAGTACTAGCGGGACCTCCGTAAAATACGGTGACCGGATTTTTTTTTTCCTATTTTTTTTCCGTCTCCCCCCCCCCCCCCCCTTTTTTTTTTCCTTTTTTGAATTTTGCATTTCGAGCATCTCGAACGCAGTTCACAGTGTCAAACCTCTGTTGTGCATGTATACCACTCGACCGTACTCGACTCGTCGAACCACCAATCGATCGACATCAAGATCTCCCCGTTTTTCGAAGATGCGGCCATCCAGTCACCTGACAGCTAAAATTCTCTTTCTGGTTGAAAGGCAACGGTCGAGAGGATATCTAGGTTGCTTGTGCCGGTGATTCAGTTCGAATTGACGTCGTGATATAAATTATGACAAACGAGCACGCGAGCATTTGTTGCGTCAGAAATTATCTAATTGCCGGTTTAATTTGTCCATATAAGAAATGAGGCCTGGGAAAGAGCGTTACACACACACACACACACACACACACACACAAACACACACACACACACACACACACACACACACATCAGCCGCGGTCAGCGGTTGCTAAGCGTATTAGTACGTAGAGATTAGATGTTAAATTAACAGAAAAATGGTTAGCTGTTCACTCGCCTGATCTCTCATGCATTTGTGCTAGTCATATGACAGTTAAACAGAGACTAGATCAGGCGCGACGTCTTCACAGAGAGCTCGTGTCATATGTTTAACAGGGAAAACTCACCAAACCGCTCAAAAAAACACGGCCAAAGACGACCTCTTAACACGTGCTTGAAGATCTGATAAGGGGTGACTTCGACCACACCGCTCGACTGTGGCCAACACTTTGTCAACATCACGGTTAGTAGCTCCCCAAACTTAGGCGCTTGGCGTGACTGCAATCTAGATGGATCAGAAAGCTTCTTGAAGACCTCTTCTTCTTCTTGTTCAGTCTTTAAAAGAAAGTTCCAACCAAAAATAAATAAATAAATAAAAGTGATAAATCGACTAAAAGTTGATGTGGGAAAGCTAAATGTCGTTAAAAAAAGTTTTAAGCTGAAGTTGTTCCCTATTGGCGTCGAAAAAGCACGATACTACACTATTCGCACTGTAATTATTACCCTTGCAGAGCTTGGGGATGAAGCCGTATGAGAGCTAGCCAAGTGTGTGGTTCGAATTATACCCGTCACTTGTAGATGCAGGCTGGAGAGGGGATTGCGATCCACCTGCGAAGGCACGAATTTCCAGGGGTCCAGGGCAGCTTTATTATCTAGACTCCATGAAATGACGTTTCCTGCTTTTCAGGAGAGTTCTTTATCCAGCCGGCCACAGGCTGGTGACATGGTTCGTAACAGCACCCAGTTAAGGAACTCAGCGTCCAGGCTGCTTACAAGACTCACTCTTGTAAGCAGACAGTTCCAGTTATGAACACATTTTCCGCTTCCCAAGGGTGCCCCCTTACGGCAGCTTTGACTGTATTCTTTATTCGGTGTTCTCACACCGAAGGAGAGAACCCCGGAAAATCTGAAAGTTTATTCTTCTTGACTATGACATTTCCTGCGTTTCCAGGGTACTTCACAATTCATACATTCCCTTTCGTGTGTACATAACTGAGTGATCTCCCCTTCTCTAACCCAAAAATTGATTGCGATTGGACACCCGCCCCCCACAACAATAAATAAGGACGGGTCCCTAATATGTAATGATAGAATAAACACAACCAAGAAACTACAATCAAAGGGAAAATTAGTCCACTCTTAGGTTAGTTACGCCCTCTTCTCGCTTTTGACTGATTCTTTTTCCCTCCCCCTGTTGAAATGTTATTTGAGCTCTCAAAACGGTTACACGATATTACAGGATGAAGTTTTAAAAGGGAGGGGGAATTTGATAATATTGAACGCAATTTTACTGAAAGGAAACGAAAAGGGCATTCTTTTATCAAACGAGAGTCTGGACAATTTTGCATTTGATTGTAGATGTTTATTGTAATCTATACCAATAGTAAAGCACGCACCCGCAGCAATCTCTTCACATTTTTGAAAGCGATTCTTGTAATCAGCTCTTCGATAATGCAGTGGTACTTGTTGAAATCTGTCTTGAGCAGTTCAAAAGGGTCATTGCGTGCACACTGTAAAACAACAACCAGCAACATTAGAAAGCTGTCGAGCCAAATTAATAAAGTTGACAAAGAAAAGCTAACTGAAATCAACAAATAAAAACTAAGCTTTTACACTCACTGGTCAACCATAGAGCCTCGAGCCAGTGGCTTAGCCACACAATGTTCCAGCAAGTCGCAATTCAGTCTGTCTCTGTATTTAGAATATATCTGTATTTTTGCTTTTTTTGCTCGCGGGGGCCTGGGGCCCACGAGAGCTTAAGAATGGAGATTTTTTTTTTTTTTTTTTCCTTTTTGTGGGTCGAGGATCAGCACACGGTGATTGGTTCATATTATCACGTGCTGGGCGATGACGTAATTGACTTCGCTAAACAACTCGAGATGTGGCCACTGAATTGCTCGTTACTTGTGTGTAAAAGTTAACTGCATCCCATCCAAACTCAACACCATTTGGCTCTGTGGAATAGGCACGGATAAACTGGATTTTCGGGAACGATTTTGGCTCGCGTTCACCGCGGAAGCTTTGAGAATAGCCGTAAACAAATATTTGATGGTACCGCTGTCGCCGATAAATATTTAGTCCCGACGAAACTTTCTGTGGCGACACGAAATACTTTTGGGAAGATAACAGGGCGAAAGCAGAAACCAAAGCTACGGTGAGCTTTAGCCGTAAAACAATGACGCTTTATGCCTTACTCTGTACATGACATCTGTTGCCTCATAAAATTCTTCTGCGTATCGTACATTGCCTGTTGAAGTGTTTCTTTCATTCGATCATGTAGCCTTTGTTTCGCAATGGTCAGTGAATACCAGAAATGAAAAATACACCGAAATAATTCTGAGGATTGAGTTTGCAGTCACAAATGGACTGAACACACTGTGAACAAAAGCACAATAATATTGTAAACATCTGTCGTGTGACATTCCTCGCTTTCAATTTTATATTTGTTACAGAGCACGAATACTCGAAAGCCTGATAGAAAGAAACGTATTGAGTTAATAAAAGAAAACATATAAGTAGTGAAGCGAAAAAGTAAACTGCATCCCATTCAAATTCAACGCCATTTGGCTCTGTGGAATAGGCATGGATAAACTGGATTTTAGGAAAAGATTTTGGCTCGCGTTCACCGCACAAGCTTTGAGAATAGCCGTAAACAAATGTTTGATGGTACTTCTGGGGTATTGCAAATATCTCTGTCGCCGATAAGTATTTAGTCCCAACGAAACTTTCTGTGGCGACACGAAATACTTTTGGGAAGATAACAGGGCGAAAACAGAAACCAAAGCTACGGTGAGCTTTAACCGTAAAACAATGACGCTTTATGCCTTACTCTGTACATGACATCTGTTGCCTCATAAAATTCTTCTGCGTATCGTACATTGCCTGTTGAAGTGTTTCTTTCATTCGATCATGTAGTCTTTGTTTCGCAATGTTCATTAAATACCAGAAATGAAAAATACACCGAAATAATTCTGAGGATTGAGTTTGCAGTCACAAATGGACTGAACACACTGTGAACAAAAGCGCAATAATATTGTAAACATCTGTCGTGTGACATTCCTCGCTTTCAATTTTATATTTGTTACAGAGCACGAATACTCGAAAGCCTGATAGAAGAAACGTATTGAGTTAATAAAAGAAAACACATAAGTAGTGAAGCGAAGGCTGGATTAATCGTGGCCTCTGATTAGAAATATGAGTCAAGGTCAAACTGTCAAAATCGATTGTGCATAAAAAGATATGTCACGCATTCTCAAGATGCAGGGTCGCTCAACCTTTAAGAAGCAAGTGTATGAGTGTTGTAATAATAATTTTTAGTTTAATCAAGGTGTCAAAAGAGCAAGGTGTTAAAAGCCAAGTTCTCTATACTGTGTGATATTTTTATGGTGAGAAATTGGAAGTCTCTCTTGGGAGTTCCGCTCTTGTCCCCTACTTTCCATTTTATATTCTGGTCTCGACCCAACTCACGCCGCGAGCTCACTGGCAAGGCCAGTCTAGTTTTTATATATATTTTTTTATTTTTTTATTTATTTTTGCACAAATAATTTGTCATTCCCTTTTTGTCACCATTCATTACTTATACAGCATATATTGTATTTAGTGCATTATATATATATATCGTATCAAAAAAGTTATTACGACAATCATGTTTCCGTAAAATAATGTTTACATCACTTTAAAAAAGAAAATTCAGCCGTAGTTTTTGACCACGAGCTATCAACTTCACCTCACTTATAACTGTCATCTAAGCTTTATTCCGCCAGGAACTGGATATTCTTTCTTTAACATAGTGTGTGATCTTGTATCACAATCCAGCACACAGCGATTATCTTGAATTTTGGATACAGCCTCTGCTCTTTTATTCGTAATTATTGTGACTAACATTCTGTTGACAGTATTCATTTCTGGCCTCAGACCTTTTTGTTCCCCAGCATAAAAGATCGAAATACTTACGCTCTCCAAGTGACATTCCAAGTTCTGCTGGAGGGAGTCTTGCCACAAACGAGTAAAGTCGTCGCTACACCACTTTATCGAAAATAGCCGTGACCAGATCTACACAGACAAAATAACTCTTATTACAGTTATGATGAGGTGCGTGATTCGGGCAACGGGTAAAAGCTAATGGTGGAACAATGTGTAACAGCTGGTATGAACCTATTAGCAATGAATGCAAAGGCGTTCCGTTGGAGCGTTTAAAAGGTTGGAATGGAGCTTTGGTCGAGGTGTTGAGGGAATGCGTCATTTTTCACACGATTGAAAGAAACGCCCGCCGCACAGGCTATGTATGGATAAGCAACTGGCACGCTAACACAAAATCAAGTAACTAACCTCCATTTCCAACTTAGCATTGTCACACGAAATAGTTTGGTGCAGAACTTTTTTAAGCCACTTCTGAAGGACTTCAAGACTCTGTTGTATCAAATGAACCACTTGCTTGGATTGATCTTTATGCAAATCACTTTCAACATCAACGTCTCCACAAACCACTGGGATGCACATGCTTAATAGTTCTATCAAGTCACACAGCAAGTCCAGATGTTTTCTTTCTGCTCTACAGAGAAGAACCTTTAGGAGGTAAAAGCACGATGATGCACTGTACATGCTACTGGCGCACTCGTCTTTGTCAGCTGACGTTTTCCTGGGAGGAAAATGCGAGAGGAGACAAGAATATATTTTTATTTTTTTACTTAAATTTAGTTATTCTTAAAAGACATATTCATGCATGAGCAAAAATGCCTGGATGTCAATGTAGCTATATGAGCTTTAGACTACCTCAAGGCAGGTGTAAATGACAGCCATAGTCGTGATGGCCATGTAATTATTATTCTTTTCTTTTTTTTTTTTTTTTTTTATTACAAAATACATCCCTATGCTTCTTCTTGTACCAACACCAAGAAGATTAACTTAAAATAAAAATATCTGTCGCATTACCTTTCACAAGCTTCCCTTGAAAACCCCCTTTTCAGGTTCTTTATGCTAACTCCAACTGCATCCCACTAAAAAAAATGGGAGAATAAGAAAAAATTTAAATGAACCTATTGACTTTGCTGTTAACTGATTAGATGTAGTAATGGCCGTGATTAGAAGCTAGTTTTATACTTGCAGTTAGGACTTCCAGAAAGAAACAATGATTTCCGTTTGTACATAACCCAGAGTTACGGCAAAGCGCGCCATGGGGTGTGAAAAGAGCCTGGAGACGAGGATGAAAGCGCGCAACCATTCATGGACAATGAGGCCATTGTTCACAAAAATGTAATCAGGGTTTCACGAAGGTACGAGGAAGGTGAAAACGAAATCACTGCGATTTGTTATTTACAATTGGATTCTCGGCTCTTGACCTGTTCAAAACAAATGTGCTCCTTTGTTAAGTTTACAAGAAATGAAGAGTGTAACCTGCGATCAGGCCCTCCTTTCCCTCCTCGGTGGCGAAAAACACGAAAATGGGGATGTTGACACGTGACGGTCCAAGCAGGACGGTCTCCATTTTTTCTCGCTCCAAGGAAAACTACAAGAAAACTCAAAAGAACCCCAAGAGAAACAGGAAAACGTTTACCGAAGTGATGGCAAACAACGCCAAACAACTGAAGAAAGAAAACGAAACCCTGAAGTTGAAATTAGCCGAACTAACCGACGAAGTTGCCACTCTGCGACAGTTGTGCCCATGATAATAGACAAGACTGCCAATTATTATAGGTCTAAGACTAATTCTAATTATAGATCCAATTATTGAAATTTCTAACAAAATTTACACTATATCCTTTTCTTCATACACAACATCATCCTTGTATGAATATGTAAATATACGTACGTAGATATACTGAAATATAATATGAACTATCATAAGTATATAAGTACAGTTATGTAGACGTGTAAAAATAGAAACATATATTTCTTTCCTCTCTTTCATCGCTCTCATATTAATTACTTTCGTGTGAAACAACACACAGATTAACCTAGTTTAACCCGCTTTGATTAGCTAATTTGCTACCTGCGGGTAAATGAATTTGTATAAATTATATTTCTAATATAAGTTCAGTTCAGTTCAGTTCAGAAAAATATACTTGACAGTAAAAGCCTCCACCACGCTGACTGCAAGAATGTCCTGAACTCGCTCTACCACCGATTTAAAATAAGTTACTCAGACTAAGGTAAACGGACAAGCTTTCATAATGAAAAAAAGTCGGAGACAGTTTGAAAACCATCTGCATTTAAAACGCGAAGATAAGTACGATTTACGCGACGAGTGAACAAACCTTTAAACCTTGGTCTTCCGCCGCCTGAATTGCCTTGAGGCCAGTCACTTATCAGCACACCGAAGCAATGTAAATTCAACCACAGGAGATGAGTCAAGAAATATCGCCAAAACTAAATAGTCGCTGTCTCCCAAGGGGGAGCTGTTAGTCTCGCTCGCTAAATAATGGAGTGCTTTCACTCTTCTTCAACAACAGCGTGAGTCTAAGTAAAACACCTTGGGAATGAGTGTCCATTTAAGATGCCGTTAAGTATGAAAAAAACATCGCTCACCGTAACAAAGCAAAGGCTCCGTGTTCGATCAAAAAAATAAAACACGTAGTCAACCAAAACAGGAGCTAATTCGGGAACACCAATCGGAGCATCGCATTTACTGCCGCTATTGTTTCTTGACCAATTAGAAAATAGTCCAGAATCTGGACGATTTTACATGCGGCTGCGCAGGGATTTGTATCAGGCCCTCCTTTCCCAACAATTCCCTCCCCAGTCTCTCACGGTCAATTATCCCCGAGCGAAGCGAAGTGAAGTGAGGGTAATAATCACGGCGCTAATGCAGCAAAATCACTTTGTTTTGAGACTCCAAGCGAGTCGCCATCTCGAAATTTAATGTTCGTCAGTCTGTCGTAGGGCGACCTTTTAGGCCAGGCGCCTAAGCCAATGACGTAATAATAATAATTATCGGTTAGCCCGGTTCAAACGTCGAACTTTACATGTGCGTGGTTAGTTTTACTGACAATTGTACGTAACTGCGTTCACGAAGATGAATTTGAAAACTGAAAAACTTAAAACAGAAAGGTCTCGCGAAGCTCGTCTTCAAAAGAGAAGGGAACAGGCACGGGCAAGGCGGAATCATGAAACAATCGAACAGCGCCATATACGTCTAGAAAAAAGACGACAGCATGATAAACAGAAGCGTGCGGAAGAAACGACTCCGCAAAGAAAACAGGGCTTGAAAGCGAATCGGGAACTTCAAGAGCAAAAGCGGGCCGAAGAAAAGACTCCGCAGAGAAAATAGCGCATGAATGCCGATCAAAAGCGGCATGAACACAAGCGAGCCGAAGAAAACAATCCTCAAAGAGAACAGCGCTTGAAAACGAATCGGGACTCTTGAAGAGCAAAAGCGGACCGAGGAAAAGACTCCGCAGAGAAAACAGCGCATGAATGCCGATCTAAAGCGGCATGAACACAAGCGAGCCGAAGAAAAGACTTCACAAAGAGAACAGCGCTTGAAAGCGAATCGGGAACTTCAGAAACAAAAGCGGGCCAAGCAGACGACTCCGCAAAGAGAATCCAATCGCCAGCGAGTAGCTTTCCGACGTGGCAATAAATCGTCTAAACAGAGTACCCGCAGGCTTCTAGCTCAAAATGAAGCCAACACTCTACGCCGACAACAGCGTGCTGCAGTTGTCGAAGAACGTAAACTGGAAAACTTGAAACAGAACGGTCTCGCGAAACTCCAAAACTCGTCTTCAAAAGAGAAGGGAACAGGCACGGGCAAGGCGAAAACGTGAAACGATCGAACAGCGCCAAATACGTCTAGAGAAAAGACGACAAACATGTTAACCGACAGCATCATGAACGGAAGCGTGCCGAAGAAACGGCTCCGCAAAGGGAACAGCGCTTGAAAGCAAATTGGGAGCTTCAGACGCCGTTTTGTGTTAAACTCAAATACTTATTTAGAAAGGACAAGCACCAAAGGTCAGTCAGTGAAAATCGAACAATCGCCGTGACAAATATATTCTATCCCGTATCTTGTGTAACTCGATCACTTCAAGAATGTATTTTAAAAATCTGTATGCTGATCATTTTCCATCGAAGTATTGTTTTAATAAGCTTCTGTCGCCAGTTTCGGCTACCGTATTCGCTCAGAGCAATCGGTACTTGGAACCTTGAATGATTTAGTCAGATGTCTTATTTTTTTCTTTCAAGACTAACTGTAACAAATGCCGTAATCTGACGCGCGGTGATTGCAGCGAGAATCGTTCACAAGCCCTTAAAAGTATGACTAGGTCTGAAGCCCGTGTATAATTTGAAGTAAACCGTTCAAGTTTTGCTTTGATTCTGGGAGAAATCATGTTGTTTTGAGCGAGTTCACATACAAAACAATTCGAGCTCATTGAATATGCCTGAGTCTGGTGCATGGAGTCCAGAGCAAAAAAAAAAATTGCACAGGAAGCCTATTTAATTGTACTGCCTATGAATACAAAAATGGAAAATCAGTGTTCCTTTTTGCCCGTACTACGGCGGCCGACCAACTTCAAATTTTAGTATTCAATTTTGAGAACGTGCTTGGAAGACTGTATGAATTAATTTGACGTGCCGACCGTGGGAAATACGTACTTCGTCACGCAATCGACTCTTTTATTCAACGCAAAAGTATAACACACACCATTCTTTTTCTCCTTCCTTTTGCGTATAGCACTCGACCTCGAAGAAAAGATTGAGTCAACATTTTGGTAAAACAAAGGCTGCTCTTGTTGAGCAGTACCAAAGTAGACGTCCAATCAATGGCAGAGCGAGGGGTATCTGCGATTATCGTATTTCTAGTATTTTTCGTGTTTTTCGCCACCGGGGAGGGAAAAGATGGCCTGATCGCAGGTTATGAAGAGTGTCGAATCATGTGATGGGTTCTTTGCGCTGAAACTGGTACGAGCTTCAAAACGAGGCTGACCCGGCAAAAACTGAGAATGTTACTTGGAAAAATTGCGCATGAAAGTTCCCAAATAAATTATGTGCATCTCCTCTGAGGACGCCTTGGTGCCTTAGAGCATTAGGAAACTCTCTTGTTCCCTGTCTGGCAAATTTTGTGCCAGGTTAGCCCCACTGGCGGCACCGTGCAAAGAGCCCATAGCTTAACCGAAACAGTGTAGGACCACACTACCAAACTATGTAAACATCATTGTGGTGGTCAATAACGTTGCCCAGTGCTGGCAAAAAAGGAACAGGGGTGGCTCAGTTCGTTACCGCGCGGCCTTCGGAGAGAGAGGTTCACGGTTCTCAGTGACTTTAACGCCTGCTTCAACTCTTCTCTGTTCTGAGTAGCTTGAGCTTTAAATACCCTTAAAACGGAGCACGGACAGATAAAAGGGGAGAGGAAGGGTAGAGGGCGCACCGTCAGCTTACACTGACAACAGTTCTAATAACTGACGGAACTATCGACTTAAAATAACTTCGAATAACATCCTATTACCTTTTCTTTTCTTTCTATTTCTTTTCTTTTTTTTTTTTTTTTTTTTTTTTTTTTTTGATGTGCATGTATGTGGTTATCCGATTATTTTGTGTCAACGTTTGTTCATCCCGGCATTACATATCAAAAAATGAAACTATGAATCCGCGAATGGTTCATTCAACTAGTGCAGTGAATAGCATGTGAATAGCAGTGAATATTACATATGCTGACCTTTGTGTACAAGTTATGACACATTACTCCACATGCAAATTAATGCAATGGAGTAGCAGATGACATTGACTATGTTGGAAGTAGTAATATCAGTACTACAGGATAATTATAAAAAATATCGAATAGTATTATTAATGAGTAGTACGTATTGATGCTGATGGTAATAAAAAACAGATGCACTCTGACAGTGGTTAATTAACAATTGTTCTATTCGGGCCTGCCAAATATGGAATAATAATTAACCAAAAAGGAGTCGCCCCTGGTTGGTTATTTACCATTCCATATTCGGCAAGCCCGAGTAGAATAATTCTTTTATTAAAAACTGGATCACAAACTACTGATTTTATTTGACGCAAAAAAGACCGAAAGACAAGTTAACTTGCGCTCCAAAAACCATTATCACATGATTACTGCAACTATGATGTCTTTGAAAAAGAGCTGAATAAGTGAAAATCGAGTGATGAAAGCATTTTCATGGAAATTATACAGCTCAATCAGCAAAGAAAATTTAAGAACAAAACCTTATTTGCTACTGTGAGGGCAGAGTCGAAGGTGATGGAAAACTGTTCATCGCGTAGGCGAACTGAAGTAAGCGATCAATGGCTACTCGTATCGACTTGAGCGAAGGTGCGTCTTGTTCCCTTGCTGATGTGTAAAAAACATTTCAGGTACGCATTTATTTCCTATTTGCTCATTCTTCAATTATTGTCGTAAATTTGTTTCACCCAGGACTTGCAAGCCACTCTGAAAAGGTCGTGAAATCTGAAAAAACTTTCTCAACAGTACTTCGTCGCTCACGCGTTCATTGACCATACATCTGTCCACATATAGGTTATCATCTGACAACCCATGCCAAGGAACCAATCAAAAACCTAAAAATCCAATAACCGTGGTCCAGTTTTTAATAAATGATATTGTTACAGGTCGAGGATGGTGGTCCAGTCTTACATATATTGGATCATTACTATTTCTTGTTGAATATTCCTTAGTGAAGAATAAGTACCTCTTCTTGTCCTTCTTCCTTTGAAATCGATTGCTTCCCTTGCCATATCCTGGTCAGTGTCGTGCAGACTTCTAAAACACTGAAGATGTTCTTTGAAGTGACATTAGGAAACGACTTCAAAGGAATCACCATTAGATATGTTCTCTTGAACAAAGGATCCAGCTGGAACAAAGGAATGATGGACTGGAGTAAAGATGATGGACACCTGCAGGTGGAGCGACAAAACATTATAAGATGCTCGTGTAAAGAATGGGTCAACATACAAAGACAACGATGGAAATGTGCAGCATAACACAAAAAGGAATACAATCTCTGACACCTGGGATTAAGGGCCACTCTCAGCCAATTGTCCATGTATGAGTTGAATGGAAAAAGTTATTAATTCATCATTCGACTTAAGGATTCCCTACAAATGGAAGCGCGCAAAAAAGTGTTGTTGAAAGGGCCCGTGCGTGTCGTTTATGGTCATTCAAAAGAGGTGGCTGTAATACATTTTATATATAGACAGGTTCAGTAGATGCACCCACTGGTAGGTTGCATGTATTTTAGTAAGTACCATCAGCGTAAGTCCCTATCTAAATGATCTTTGCAGATGACAAACACACCTTTCTCGATAGATGGCTACTTTTCTTTCTTCTTCTGTAAAAAATCCTTCTGCCCCCCACCATTCCTCTGTCTTGCACTTTGGTTTCTCCAATAACAAAACTGACTTGTCGAAAGGCAAACACTGATTGGTCATGAAATGAACCAAGGGGACAGCAAACAGCCATTCGGAAAGGTCATCACAACCACCAGAAATCCTGCAGCACATCCTTTGAATTGACTCTCCAATTTCCCTGATAAATGATAAGCAAATATGCATCAGTAGTAACATTTGTAGAAGAGTAAGATAGAAGTGCCCCCGAAGTTTCAAAATCATGAGACACATGTGCCATAAACTATGATCGGGGCAAATAAATGTTCAAATGAATGAGCTTTATAAACCAAGTGTCCTTAATATGAGTATAAGATTTGGTTACTTGCAAATAAATTTAAAACTAAGTCTTTTAGGTCCTCATATCAATCTTCTTTCTATTTTAGCAGTTGACAAAACTCTATTATGAAAACTAATAAAGCACCATTAAACGCATTGAGTGATTGAAAGTTTATCAAAAACATAAAACCGACGTTTTCAAAAGAAAACACACAGACACACGCAAAAAAAGGTTCCAACACTGAATCTTACATCCAGCATTCTTTGGGAAAATGCTTGATCAGTCTCTCAAGTTGGCCACATTTCTGCCCATCTGAGCTCAGCACCAAACAGTGGAACAGCTTTACGTAGAACCCATTGCTGATATGGATATTGTACTCAACAAGAAGGTGAACAATCGCTATAGCCGATGCTAAGCGGAGCATTCTTCTTTCATCCTCCACAATGGATGTAATTCTTTTCTCAAGAAATCCACGTAAAACCTAAATACGCATAGCAAGAAAAAGACATGTATAGAAATTATAGATAAAGACAGCAGAAACAAGTTTTAGATCTTTATTAGTCAAGTATACAAGACCTAAATAAAATATTTCAAACATCGCGCTTGTGTTTTACCTACAATAAATACATTAAGATTTTTTATATCATTGCCTAGATATACCGAATTGCACAACCCTGAGTTTCAAAACTGTTTTTCTACATAACTGCATAACTGTTAAGATTCTCGCTACAATAAATTTAAGCTGGGCAAAAACTTGATAACCCTTGCAAAATAAAGCTGGAAATTCCATGGATAATCCTAGGAATTCCTGAGAATTCTCAGGTCTTTTCTCCTGCAACAAAAGTCCTAGGAATTTCCAGGAATACCTTTAAGAATGGGAATTCCTAAGAATTGTTAGGAATCCCTGGTAATTGGGATATGGAATTCCTAGGAACTCCAAAGTTTTTTAAACTCAATTAGAATTCCTGGTAATTCCCAGAAATTCCTACGAATTTCTCGAACCTAGACATTTTGCTCAATAATCTTGGGAATTCCTGAGAATTCCAATGAATTCCCAGAAGCTCCCGAGATTTTGTGAGATTGCCTGGGAATTTTTTAGAATACCTAAGAATTTGGCTGCCACAAAAAAATAACCATTCAAATATTTCCACACATCATAGAAAATTATGAGCAGTATTTAGTGTTTTATTTATTTTATTATTTATTTTTTATTTTTTACCAAGGAAATGAAATCAAACCACAATTACTGGATATTATTTTTATTTGCCTGTGCAGATATCCCTATTTCTTCATCCTGAAATAACTTTGCTACACATGTGGAACTTGGTAAATGGTCTAAAGTAGTATGGAGCTAACATAATGTACATGACTTCGAATTGTCCAAGCAATACAACACGATGGAAAACGATTCTTGAGATTATTCCTATTTTGTTATCCTCCAAGCAACAAAAAATGTAAAGAAATGCACTCAAAGCGGAAAATAGGAAACAGTCCTTCGATAATAGGCTTAAATCCAGTAAAAAACGGGACGACGTACACTGAGTAACGATCGCTGTTGAAAGTCCGTTAATTTGTCAGCGCCAGATCCTAATTGATTTGCACGTGACAATTTCTTGACTTACAAACTAGTATCTAGGCACTGAACGATTTTTGTTTGCGAGTTCATCGCGTGGAGGAACATGATCACCGTTGCATTTTGCCAAGAAGGAGAGCTTTGGTTATGAAAATGGATACATGTGTGGTTGTTGCAAGCAGTGATTAACAACGTAAACGTAGTCGGATACAATGAATCGTTGAGTGCTTGTTGAAGTCACAGCCACCATGTTCAGTTTTGGTCCGCGGCTTGGCGGGAACACTTCCTTTTTTTTTTTTTTTTTTTTTTAATCCAAACAACTGAAACAATCGGTGTTCTGTATGATGTCGAACTGACCGCAACTAGCGATGAGAATAACTTATTCGAGAGTTCCATTGTCTTCAAATATCAATCGATGATCCTAATCGCAAAATTGAATTTAAAATAGTGCTGTGGAAAAAATTATTGACTTGTACAGTAGGTGAGAACTAATAAATTGAAACGAGGTAAATGCACTTTATGATATCTTACTCGACCAGTGAGTAACGTGAAGTAGTTTAACGACATTAGTGCTATATTTTTCATGGCTTGGAACTGCCAGACACTGAAATATTGTATTGGTTACATCTAAAAAAGAGACCAGACAAAAACATTTAATTACTTTTGACCTCGTACTTTCAGCTATTTTCCAGTTATTGCGTTCGACGAAGGAGAACACAGTCTAATCGCGCGTCATTTCCGGTTGGATGCCATGCGATTTCAGGGTTTTGGGCGCCATCTTGCTACGGTCTGAGGAATGTCAGATTGCCTCGACAAAGTGACACAGCATGCTACCGTTCGTGGTATGGTAACTAGCGCATGCTAGGGGTGAAAAGAATTCGATTTTCAACTGCGTCACGGATCGGATCGGATCTTTCGTCACTGTCGTGTTTTGTCACTGCGTCACGGATCGGATCTTTGGTGTTTTTGCCAAGACAAGTGAAACTGTGTGGATTTTTTCGCACTATCGGTAGGAACTATGAGCGAAGCTGGTTCATCAGAATATCAGAAAGCTGTGTAGTGCCGTGTTTGCCAAGAAATAGACGTTGCCATCCTGTGATGTGTCAACTCAACTGTTTTCCATAGGAGATACAACTTCTCTCTCAATTCAGAGTTTGCCACCGTATTCCCTTTGGCGATTGGACACGAATGTGGATCATTTTATTTTGCTGAGCTATGAAGCTCAACAATACGAGTTTCTGACCTTGTCTATAGTAGGTGATCAGAGTAGAATGGCACATAAACATTGTCATATTAATGTACTGTTTTCCAGCGTTCTCTTTTGTTAGTTTAGACCTTGAATTGTAATCCAAAAGATCGTTCAACATTATTTGGTAACACTGCAGTGCAACATTCACATGACATTGGCAACAACTTTTGTCTTTTTGTTGCCATGATTAAAATCATGGCCATGTCAGTGGAGTTTAACAATGACTATAAAACAAATGAGCAATCCAAGTAGAATGCAGTGCAATGCAATTTTAGAAGTATAGCTTTTGCAGATGCAACGCACTGTAATCCTTGATTATATCTAGTTTATAATATGTCTTACGTTGGATTCTCAGGAAATTCCAGGTATCCCAATTGCTTCACTTTGCAAGATCGATTTGTATGACTGAGAACCTTTGGGAATTCTCAAGATTCCACAGCAATTATGATTTGTATAGTTAGGACGAGTTGAAAATTCCTGAGAATTCCTAAGACTTCCAAGCCTGCTCTTGAGAACAGTTGGGAATCCAAGGAATTCCTAAGACTTCCAAGCCTGCTCTGCAAACATCAATTTGCATAGTTAAAAAGAATCCGACAATTTTTTCTACGTAAAATATTTTGGCGTTTCTGATCTCACCCACACTGAGGCAAAACTTCACCAGTGCTCGGACCTACTGAAAAGTAGTCCGAGCATGGGTAATACTGGTACGCGTACTAGAAATTCTACCTGGCTCGGATGAAGTCTGTAGTGTAAACGATTACTTAAACCAAACTAAATTTCTTCCAGACAAGCCTTAATCCCTTTAATCAAAATTATTTCTTGGAGCATGTGCACAACAGCCCATGCAACTCAACATAACGGATATCACGAAGCGAAAATCGTGTGGTGTTTCGTGGAAAGACAACGATGTAGAGTTGCTCCTCGAAGTAATGCAGAAAGAAACTATATCGCAAAATAGACGGTCTTTTCATATAAAAAAAACAATACTTTTTGTCTGCCTTGTTCTAATGAAAGCCCCGCATGCGCAAAAAATGATTGCGTCAAAACTTCGGTAAAACAAAGGTTGCTGTGTCCAAACATCTTCTCCACTCCTCAGGTTACGATTTAATTCTGGGAGAAATCATGCTGGTTCACATTCAAAACAATTTGAGCTCGTTAAATATGCATGCCTAAGTCCAGTGCATAAAATCCAGAGTAAAAAAGAATCGCACAGGAAACCTATTTAATTGTACTGCACATGAATTAAAAACTGGAAAACTAGCGTTAATTTTTTCCCGTACTACGGCCGACTAGCTTCACAAGTACTAAATGCTGGAGAATGTGCCTGGCAGACTGCATGAATTAATTTGGCGTGTCGACAATGAGAAATGCGTAAAACGCTACGCAATCAAACTCTTTGTTCAATATAAGAAAACACACACCACTCTTTTTTTCCTTTCTTTATGTGCAGCATTACACTTCCAAAAAATGATTGCATCAAAACTTCGGTAAAACAAAGGTTGCTGAGCTACCAAAAAAAATAGGCCAATCAATGCCACGACGAAAAAATATCTGTGATTTTCGTATTTCTGCATTTCTGGTAACTCTAACAAAAAGAGTTGACTGCTGATCTGGAAAAAGAGGGAGAGTAAGCCAACTGCCATACAATATAAAAGATGAATTATCACTCTGTAGACATCCTTACCTGAGCAAAATCATAACCCTTGGGAACACTGGACACTGGGTACACACCAGACTTCTCTTTTCCTTTACTATGTGTCATACAAAAGGCAACATCCTGTGTCTGTCTAATAGCCTCATCTGCTGTCATCTGCTCTCCACCGCTAGGTAAAAATCCTTCCCAGCAAGGTAGCATGGCAATTGTTGCAATTTTTCTCCCCTCTAAAGTATCCATGCTTTTGTAAACTGGAAGCCAATTCTGCACAGCTTGGAGTTTGGTAGGTTCTGGGAAGATAGCATCATCATACTGGTGCCAAGTTTCTAGAAGAACGAAGACATTTTTTTACAGTGTAAACAACGTGAAAATTAAGTTGATATAAAACTAAACTGGCGTTGCCAGTGAGCTCGCGGCGTTAGTTGGGTCGAGAGCAGAATAAACTAAAATGGAAAGCAAGGACAAGAGTGGAACTTCCGGGAGACTTCCAATTTCTCACAAGAAATATATCACACAGTATAGAGAACTTGGCTTTTGACACCTTACTTAAATGAAACCTGATTAAACTATAAATTTATTATTACAACACTCATACACTTAGTTCTTAAAGGTTGAGCAACTCTGCATTTTGAGCTTAGAAGCGAAACGGTTACCCACCGAGTAAATCTGAGTAATGCGTGACTTGTCTTTTTATGAATCGATTTTGACAGTTTGACTTCGAACACTTAATTCTAATCAGAGGCCACGATTAATCCAGTCTTTGCTTCAATACTAGTCTGCCTTGTTTTTTAACTGAATGCGTTTCACTTCTATCAGGCTTTCGAGGCTACAGATCGAATGGAAGAAACATTTCAGCAGGCAATGTACGATAAGCAGAAGCATTTATGTCATGTACAGTGAAAAGCATAGATCGCTTTTGTTTTACGGCAAAAGCTCATTGTAGCTTTGGTTTTCGTTTTCGGCCTGTTATCTTCCCAGAAGTATTTCGTGTCGCCACAGAAAGTTTCGTCGGGACTAAATAATTAGCGGCGACAGAGTTATTTGCAATCCCGTAGCGGTATCCATCAAATAATCGAATCCATCACATTTCCGCGGTGAACTTAGTAACGCAACCAAAATTATGGCCCTAAAATCCAGTTTATCCGTACATGTTCCACAGAGCCAAACGGTGGTGACAGTTTGACATTTAGCAGTTCAATTACAACAATAGCCGTTTAGTATCGTATCGTATTCGTAGCATAATCCTATGGTGATATTTAGAATGATCAGCATGCCATGAACAGACTACAATAACCGATACACCAGTCAACTGTGTGTACTCGGCAGATGAACATTAAAAAGACAGTTCTTGTTCAGTACACGTTGTTGTGTGTGCCTCTACGTAAAGCTTGAGCAACACAGCTAACGTAACAGATGCAGTTAACTTTCACACACTGGACTGGCGTTGCGTCGAAACCAGAATATACTAAAATGGAAAGTAGGGACAAGAGAGACTTCCAGTTTCTCACCAGAAAAATATCACTACGAAGTAGACAAAGTATAGAGAACTTGGCTTTTGACACCTTGCTCAAATGAAACCTGATTTAACTATAAACAAGACAAGCCCGTGGCCAGTGCGCTTGTGACGTCATTAGTACAATGAATAGAGACACGCGGGGTCCCGGGAGAGGAACTTTTGTCGTGCGTTTATATGCAAAAGATATTATAGCCGAGTTAGTTTTTGCACATGACGCATCCAAGAGCTCCCTTTATTTTTCTTGCCCTCTTTTCTTCTAATTTCAGTCAAACAGATATTCACGAAAAAGTGTATTATAATAATTGAGAGAAAACAATTATCGAAGGCCCCGTAGGAATATTCTTCGTTTGCAACAACCCAGTTTTCATTGCTTTCCGATGCACGTGACAGTACTTGTGTGACGCTTGCTATACAACCTGGCAACCTTGTTGAGTGAATTTTCAAGCTGACATGTTTTGTGGAGGAACTGTGTTGTCATTTTGTAATGGGATTGACTGGGGAATACCCGACATCTTAAGTAGCTGTAATCGAAAGCTTTCAGACTTATCTCTGTAGCACATTAAAACATGACACTTCCCATGATGAAATTACTTCGTATGAAAAAGCCATCTCAGACGTTACTCATCCTACATGTACAAGTCTGATCACTAATATGTGCAAGATTGCTATGCATTAAGCTTTAACGCAAAATTCTGGGTCGATACGAAATTAATCTCTATCGGAAGCTGCAGACGTTTGAATACCGTGACAACAAAGGCGTGCATCACGGGCTTGTGGAGCGAACATTACGGCTCGGATAGTCGGATATCAACCTTGAGCTTTTGAAGACTTCGAGGTATTCAGTGACAAATATTCTCGATGTAATCGCCTGCCGGTCTTTCCTGCTTTTGTTAAAGCGGCGTGAGTGAAAGCTAAGTAGCTGATGATTCGGGATTCCCCGTTCTATGATATTATGCTCGTGACATTTCATTGACAGATCTTGTATCTTAATCTCGCGTGATATTTGCCTCAAACCTATTAGTAATTCAATATCCTCAGACAATAAACAAAGAACCTTTACTGCACGCAAAACGAAGTTAAACGCCGACTGTTCGTATACGCCGCGCGTTACACAAAGCCGCAGAGTTTCCGACAAAGGGAGACGCTCTGCCCGCAGAGAAAAGTTCAAGTTCTATCAAGTTTCGACTCGTCTTCTACTACTTATTCGATGTTCTTTCACACAAATATTGCTCAGAACACAGATACATTGGTTGAAGTGGTATCTATAATCGAGCATTTGCAAAACACAACCCTTCGTACTTTACGGGGGTCCCGCTGGTAACACATCAAGCATTTGTGTACGGCTATTTTCAAGTCTTCCGACGCTTAAAAACAATGCAAGCCAAAATCGCTCTTAAAGTATGGCTTCCGTGCATCCAGAAAGCCAACCGATGATCGTTTTGTTTGAATCAACAACTGAAGGACCGGAATTTTTTTCTATATCCCTTGACAGAGAAAACCCATTGTACTTGGTTCTATGATTTTGATCTCTGAGTACGTCTGATCTTGCAATGCCTGTTTTTTAACACATTTTAAAATACAAACGTATCTTAGCACCTCGGTTACTTTTGGCAATCTTCTTTTTGAGCTTCTAGCTTTCTCGCAGCGATGGTTTATTGATCCTAATTTTCTCTTTCCATTTCCATCTGTGGCTTTTTATTGTTTACATGTTGTTTACATGCACGTTCTCGGAACGCATTAGCATTGTGAAGTACGTAAGCTCGGGTATAACCATGGACTTTTGACGACTTTGGGACATTCTTTGAAATGTATTCTTGTATTATTCGCCTGCTTTTTCTACTCTTGTTCAAAATGCGTGAAAGGTTATTCAAGGGTACGTGGCTTGGCTCACGACTTCGTCTTGCAGGACTTCGGTTTTCTTTCACATAAACATTTGTGGGAATACAATAAAACTGAGCGAAGCGAGATCTACCAACGGTCACTTTTTCCTCAGCCATTTCCCAATTTTCAAATAACAACGCCATCTGTTCCACTGATTGTTGACCTTCATGGCACCGAGCCAAAATGTCGCAACAACATAAATGCACAGCAGAGTGAAATTTTGATCCCAAACAAAAGTCAGATTTTCTGACGCTTTACTTGTATCAGCAAGAATAATACAAAGTAAAAGAATACAAAGTACCTTCAAGTTCACCCTCATACTAAACAGTTCCATATAATCCGCTATCAAGCGCTTGTCAAGAATCGCCGTCTTTACACAGGTTCTCGTCTTTGTATGTCGAGCGGCTTCGTTCAGCTTGTTCCTTCAAGTTCTCAAGGTTCTGGATGTCAGATTCTTCGTACATTTCTGTACAGTTGTGCATAGTTATGCAGTTCATTGATAAGTTCATTGCATTTGCTTTCATGGCTTTCAATATGGCTTTTGAGGCTGAACGGACCGACCCAAGCCAAAACCGCTCAATGAAATTTAGTATGGGTCTACCGCAGCCGGGGTATGCGTTTGTAAGTAAGATGAGCGGTCCATAAAATAATCCACAGAGCCAACTAAGGCAAGCAACTTGCTGTCTTCAAAATGGCGAAACTGCTCGCCCGCCAAGTCACTTGATCACAACGTCATCACAAATCACATCATAATATGAACCAATCACCGCATGCATCTGTCTAACCCAGAAAAATAAAAATAAAAAAAAAAATCGTTGCATTTTAAAGCTTGTGACGTCACAAGCAATTATTACAACACTCATACACTTGCTTCTTAAAGGTTGAGCGACCCTGCATTTTGAGGATGCGTGACATATCTTCTTAGGCCACGATTAATCCAGCCTTCGCTTCAATACTTATGTGTTTTCATTTATTATCTGAATACGTTTCTTCTATCAGGCTTTCGAATATTCGTGCTTTGTAACAAATATAAAAGCAGCAAGCTAGGCAGCTGTAAGCTCGCGAATTTGTAAAAAGGACTTTTTTTGCTGAAATAGCTATTTATAGAACTGGCTCAATTCACCACTTCGTGGTGAACGTGGGCTAAAAAAGTGTTTTATAATAATTGAGAGAAAAGAATTATCGACGCGGTTTTCACGGGTCACGCGACCGCAGCACTCTCCAAAATAACAGATTTACCTTTTTGGCTCCAGAACTAAAAAGAGCATGCCTGAATTAGTCCAGATGCCAATTTTGGATTGTCTAGGCTTCATTTTGGCGAAGCAGCTGCAATTTGTTTTATTGAGATTTGATAAGAGTTTGTATGCGGCCGCCATGTTAGTCGAACTCGGAACACGAAATGAAGTTGATCTGTGACTCAGCTTGATGTTTAGTTACTTCACATCTTTCGCAGTGCCAAATTTAAAATGTTTCGTGATGGAAAACTTTATAGTTCAGACACAAGCACCAATTTTAGTCGGTCACGTAAATTGGAGGCGTAATTTGAGGCGTAAATTGGCAAAGAAAGTGAAGCAATCAGTTAGCGCTTGTCGACCACTGAGCTGAAGAGGCATTTTGATAGGAAAAACCACATAAATCAATCGTTAACCGGTGGTATTGAAAGTTAAACTTATTATAAGGTCTCCTACAGAGTTTTGTGCCAAGTTTGAGGTGGAGGGCGAAGTTTTTGTTCGAGTTTATCCGAAAGTGTGAATTGATCGTTGCACGTTGTTTACAAGTCGACGTTGTGAATTTGGCAAAATTAGCCGCGTTAGTTCTTTCGAGCTATGAAAAGTGCAAACTAGTTTTTATTTTCTAAATAAGAACAACACTTCTAGATATTACAACCGAATTTGTGTGCAAATCTGAGTTATACCGGACAGAAATGATTTTTTGAAAAAGTGCTCTGAACTGAGATTTGCGAGCACCGGAACTTGGGCTGTCTTTACCCCGACACCAGATATTCAATATTTGACCTATACTTCTATTTATAGGCTCAAATTGCTCGTAGATGTCTTCTTAATCAATAGATGAAGACATTTATGTGTAGAGTTTCGTTGCGCGGTCGCGTGCGAAGGTTTTTGTGGTCCTCCAAATCCTTTCATTTTAGTGATTTCGAGGGGTATGGCGGTTTTTCAAAAATTTCACGAAATGAAACAAA
The DNA here is from genome assembly GCA_964036295.1 of Plumapathes pennacea. Lineage (NCBI taxonomy): Eukaryota > Metazoa > Cnidaria > Anthozoa > Antipatharia > Myriopathidae > Plumapathes > Plumapathes pennacea. Next base: position 5,258,764 of record OZ038469.1, on the reverse strand, counting down.
ATCCGGACAAACTAAATATACCAGGGTGATTGGCAAACCATAGGATATCTATTGACAAGATAAAAAGAACCCTGAATTTTGACCGATTTGCCACTCCTCACCCGGTCAGAAAAAAAAGTCGTTCTTAAGAACGCAAGCCAAAATAGTTCCATAAAATCCAGTTTATCCGTGCATGTTCCACAGAGCCCAATGGTGTTGAGTTTGGATGGGATGCAGTTAGCTTTTATACACAAGTATAAAGAGCAATTCACTGGCCACATCTCGAGTTGTTTTGCGAAGTCAATTACGTCATCGCATATCACGTGAAAGCATGAACCAATCACCGTGTGCTGATTCTCGACCGACAAAAAAATTAAAAAAATTAAAAAAGAATTTGCCTTCCTAAGCTCGCGTTGGGCCCCAGGCCCCCGCGAGCAATTAAAACCCTTTCAACATTAGAAAGAATGGTCTTCAATATGCAAATGAGCAGCTATGTTACTTCGCGATGGTTGCCACAGCTAGAAGATAACTTACAAAATATATATGCATGCATATCGTAACAAACGAAATACATGTCATAATATTGTGGTAAAAAGTTATGGACCCAGGTTCCTTCCAGGGGTAAAAATCCCCTACTTTATCAGAGGTTGTACCTCTGTGTTTTAGGCAGAAAAGCTTCTTCGATAAACAGTTTGCTGATATGAGAGCCTGTCTCGTATGCAATTGAGTAAATTGTGAGATACACGTTGCGTATAAAATGTCAAAGTGATGACATAATGGTTCTTTGTCCAAATTTTCCAAATGATCTGAAAACAAATTCACACAAAGCAATAGCTCTTTACGGAATAAAACAGCTGATATATGGGCTTTTCAAGTTCAAATTGCTTCATACTAAACCCTCGTGTTTAGTGTCAGTTCAGTGATTTAGAACTGACGCTAAATTAGAGTTTAGTATGGGATTATCTGGAACTTTCAACGTCTAAAGTTTTGTTTTCAATAGGCAAGCGATTTGAAATTGTGCAGATTTTCTTGCAGCAGCTGCATTTGCAAAATGATGCCGTTACACTTTGCCAATCTAGCTTTCTTACGTAATATAACGAGTAAAAATATCGCGATGTGAATCGCGGTGGTACGTCTTGCAAATTTCCGCTCACAAATTTGATCGTTTTTGTGTACAATCAAATGCAAAAGTAGTTGAGACCCTGTGCATATTCTGAGCAATTTATCGGCAATTTATAAGTTTTGTTCATTTCTCTCCCCCCCCCCCCCCCCCCCCCTCCCCCACCTAAACATTGAAACGGGGGAGGGGGGAGATGTTGTCAAATAAAATCCAGCTGAGAATGAGGGAATATAAGAGAAGAATGGGTCGTTTTCTGCGATCTCAACTATTTTGCATTTGTTGTAGATTGGAGGTGGAAATTATAGAACCTGATATCATACGGTTACTGCTGCACGATTTTGAAATCCGTTCTTTATTTTGACTATACGCAACTTCACAAGCGACATGTGTTTTTCAAAAAGTCAGGATCATCGTTAATTTCCCCCCTTATTTACTGATGTGTGCACATCATTGTTAGGATTTAAAATGACGTAGGTATACAATGAATATAAACTTACCATCTGTCTTGGCTTTCTCCAAAGGAACTTCCAAGCACCGATTGGCCCCTTCTGATGCAAAATCTAACAAACGTTCCCAGACATCAGTCTCCCCTTTTGCATCTTTTTTGGCCACAACGTACTTGTACTGAACTATCTCACGCCTCACATAATCTACTGGAACTTTCAGCTCTCCTTTGACACGGATAAAGTTGTCTTGAAGAGGCCTACATGAATGAAATGTGACATATAAGTCACAGAAAAACGTTAGATAAAGTCAAATGTCTGATGGGAACGTTTGAACTATTTATAATGTAGATAGCTAGATTGTACATTTTCATTTACACACCAATTAAACTACAAAGGACTTTACTCCTTAACTGGAACCACGTAATAATAACCCTAACTACAGTACAACAAACAGCTGTTATATTTCAATAATTAGCCAAGCATGGCTGGAAGTAACTGTATACTATATACAGGTGATACAGGTGATCACATATGAATGTGATGCAACTTTGGGGGCGGGTGGGGAATACGGAAAGCATATTCTAATGTTTTCATTTTCTAGTGGAGTTTCAGTTTGTAAAAACGTTAAGATTACATTTTTTTCATATTTTATTGCGTGATGAAACAAATGAATAATACTATCAAAATTTAAGCAACAGTTTTTGCACATGGCGGATCCAAAGGCTCTCTATATTTTGCTTCCTCTCTTTTCTTCCAATTTCGATCAAACAGAATTTTCACGAAAAGGTGTTTTAAACTCGAGAAAAAAAGTATTGAAAGGCCTGCGTTGCATCTGAACTAAACACTGGTATAGTCCATCTGCGCAACAGCGACAGAAACCATGATCTGGACCCCCAACAAACTATCAGGGTTATTTATAGTCGATCGTAATTGGCCACTGCCTGATTAATTTCTTTCAAGTCTCCTAATTCGCCGAGTTCTAGTCAACACTTGTCAACGCACTGACGCCTGAAGTCGCAACTATCTTGGCTGTCCATGCGAAGTAGCCGTTTCCCTTTTTCGGCAGTTTGAGGTCGACTTGGTTGTGTTGTCTCCCCAGATAACATCGCTGAATGACCAAGTCCAATTCTTAAACAAAACAACGGAATCCCAGAAAATCATCAGTGAAATATATTGTCTTTTCCAGAACCTGCTAAATGTCTACCGAGATCTCCGACCGGGTCATTTTTATCTTCGATCGCAACAGCAGAAATTTCAATGCTGTTCTAAACATTAAACTTGCTCAGTCACAAGTGACTTCAGGCGAGAAATGTGAACCAACGATGCTTCAAATATAAACTGCGTCCGTGACAACGGTATTCAAAAAAAAGGGATTCTCCCAAAACCTGTTGCCAATTCAATATACGGGCACATGCTTGTATTAAATTAAGGCTCTCACAGTTTCTCTACCTTCCGAAGCAAATAATCGACCATACTCGGCAATTCTCTTGAAAATATTGAACGCTACCTGAAACATCACACCCTATTTGCATATCGTCGCGACTTTACGTGTCAGTGCGTTGACACCTGACTTTGGAACTCGGCGAATCAGGAGACTTAAAAAATATTAATCAGGCAATAAATAGTCCTGATAGTTTGTTGGGGGGGCCAGAACGCGATTTCTGACGGACTATACCAGTGTCTAGTTCAGATACGACGCAAGCTAACTTTAACACAATTCAATCTTAGGCCGCGTTTACACGGATGCGTTTTCAAAACGATTCATTTTCACATGGATGGAAACGAATAGAAATGTATACGGTTTCGTGGTGTTTACACGAAAACAATATATTCGTTTTCGCCTGTCTACACGACAACGAAAACCACTATGATTGACATGTATCCTTGGAAACAGTGACACTTGCGGTTCGTTCCCAGTCCAAAGGTCATGTAAACTATCGACGCCATTTTTGAAAATGTCGGGTCGAAGCAAGGATGGTCGAAAGAAAGACTTTAGTGATACGAAATCGACGGTGTTGAGCCGCTAGTAATGGTCCGGAAAACACAAACATTTGCAACAACTTCTGGTTGCTGTTGCGATGGGCTGTTCGATTTAGTTCCATAAACATACACGTAAGCTGAAAAAGAGAAAATAAATTGGAAACAAGCGTTGTTACTGCTAAAGCAAGCGCTACACTCCTGTAAACATTTGCCATGTTTTTGCGCGCGAAGTTGGCGGGAAGGTGTGCGTTTCCAAATCGATTCGTTTTCGCTGTTTACACGGAGTGTGAAACCGGATCGTTTTAGAAACAATCCACTTTTGACAGCGTTTTCGAATCGATGCGTTTTCATTGCGGATTCGATCATTGTCGTGTAAACGGGAGGTGCAAACGCATCGAAAGCGATGCGTTTTCAAATGAAAATGCATCCGTGTAAACGCGGCCTTAGTCTCTTGCTTCACCCAATTCAGTCACCCACATCTCGCTCCCGAGGAAAGTCATCTTTTTACATAACATTGCAAATCACGTGATAATGCGAACCAATGACCGTGTGCGGATTCTCGACCCAGAAAAGGAAAAAGAACAAAGAACAGTTTCGTTTTACTTTTAAAGCTTGTGTTGCCACAAGCAATTAGCTCAAACAATGGTTCTGCTCATTTGCACTAGGGTCGGCGCATGTGGGGAGCGGCGCCTAAAACGGCCTAGTCTATATCACAAACTTGTCAAAACGTGCAGATCGCAAGTGTAAGTGCCTGTAAATGTGATGTTATCATAACTACGAACTGGTCTAAAACCAATAAATAACGAAAGACTGTCACTTACCTTTCTGCTGGATGCAGCTCTACTACATTTTCTCTAAACTCTCCAAATTTTGGGCCATCAAAGCGCATGAATATTCGGGTAACACCACGCTCATATTCAAAATGAGGTGCAAGAATGGCATGAAATACAATGGTCATCTTGTTCTTAAACTGCGGATGGCTGAAATATTCTGATGGAATTCCCAAATAACCGTCTCCACTACTAGATGAACTGCAGGGATTAAAAATCACCTTCATTAGCAATTCAGAAAGTACACACACTCGATAGCACCTTTGTGCAATAAATCAACTTCTTTATAGTTGGGCATGCTTTAATACACCCAAAAGAACGTCATTTAAGCCGCCAGCTTTGGTCTTAGTTCTTTATGTAAATCTTTGAGTGTCATCTAATAAATATATTTGTATTGTAAGGGACAAACCAAATTTGCATAATAACAATCAACTTTACTGAGCCCAACTAGTGGTATTGCTCGGTGGTCTTAATAGAGACAATTTTTTCACGGTACAATTCCAGGTGATATTTTCCACAATGCCCATAAACCAACATTCAGCTTCAATTTATTCTTTTTACATTTTTGCATTTTTGCATATAAACTCAGAGTATATTTATATTTATATCTATATATTTATATTTAGAAATAGATATAGATATAGGTGTAGATATATATTCCTCCCTCCCTCCCTCCCTTCCTTCATTTATTTATTATATGGCTGAGTTTCTGAGCGGGCAATACGCGCGAAATGGCGCATTCTGATTGGTTGTCTGAGCGGGCAATAATTTTTCTGTACGGCCCGCTCAGATTCAGTTCGCACATGTGGATCGCAAATGATTACTCGAAAAGTTGCTAAGCGTTTGCCATAGAAGGCCCAGAAGTTCAATGGGGAGTTAAAACGTTCCGGATACTCACTGTTAAGTTATGATGATCGGGGAAAGCTTACAATCTGGGAAAATGACCGTTACAAAGAAGGAAAACATCCGAGGATAAATTTGCTTGTGACCTCAGCCGTCATTGACAACAAGTGCTGCAGATCTCTGGAGGGTTGTTTCACCCCTGTGTTGAAATCTGCACAGTTGACAGGGAGAAAGTGGAAAGCGAACAATCACCGTAAACAGTTATGACTAAAACTGTGCAAAAATCAAGTTTTGAAGACTGTAAATATATTTTTTATAATGCACGAGAACTCTAAATATTTCGAAATCACTGACTGGGACAAAGATGCCGTGGTGATTTGAGGATGTTTAGTTTGCTGGAATAAACCTAAATGCTCCACGAGGCGGCAGGAAAATTAATCGGTGAGTTTTGAATAATATAATTTTCAACGATGTGTCGGTCGCAGTGTGTGATGAAATGATTTTCCTTTAGTGTCATTTTGCCATCTACATTATTGTGTGTGTGAGAAACGTATTCAAAAGAATAAAAAATACTCTGAGTTACAGAGCAGTTTCTTCTGGAAAAAAATAAGACTGCAGTTTTTTAAAAGCTTTAGAGAGCGAGCAACTGCTCAAGGGCGAGTTCGTTCACTGAATAAAGTTCACTACAGTGTTTACGCTATCTGCCATTTCATTCAGCTCAGAACAACTGGGATGTATTTAGGCAGTTGGTTCGACAGACGCTTTTTTTCTTTCAAGATTTTCAAATCGGTAAAATTGTAAGCTGTTAACTGAATTTGTTGTGAAAACAAACGTGCGTAATTCATGCCTGATCGCAATTGATGTTGTTAAATGAACGAGATGAACGAGACGAGTACTCATTGTGGCCTTGTTTTATGTTTGCCGAAAGATCTAAAGCCATATAATAAATATCTTATTAACCTCGTTTGCTTGGTCCGTACCGTAAATTATGGATCCTCGTCTTTTTCGTCGCCTTATGGCGCGCTCGGGCCATAAGGCGACGAAAAAAACTCGGTCCATAACTTACCGTACGGACCGCGCACTCGGTTAATTATATATATATATATATATATATATATTTAAACTCACTTACATGTTAAGTTACTGTGGGAAGCCTCGCCAAAGGTATATACACGTGCTACACTCAGATAGAAGTATGAACTAATACTTACCTTGGTTCCGCGTCACAATCCCTTTGTTCCTGACTTGATTTCATGTTTTTCTTCATTGCATTTCTGAACTTCTTGTTCTGCTTTTTAGCACCTCCCACTGACTGCTCAAGTTCTTTGGAGATCTCTCCTGCTTTTATTTCCTCTTCTTCACCGGACTGTGAGAGAGGAAACGTTTATGTATAACTTTTAGTGGCGTTTTAATGATTTATTCATGAAATACAGTGATGCATACTATCAAGTAATATTAAATTAATTCTTACATGTTCTGTTCCTTCCGGACCTTCCTTGATCCGCCCCTTCTCTGCTTGCTCCTCGAATTCTGTTCCTTCTGGAGACTGACCCAACACCTGGTGTGTAAGTTTCTGTCCATATTCTGTTTGGTGCCCTGTGCTCCCATCTGTTTCACTTTGCTGTAGCCCCTGGCCTGTTTTTTCTTGGTATTCCAGCGCTTTTCTTTCTGCAGAAGGCTCCAACTTCTGGTCTGCATTTATATGTCCACAATCTGTTTGGTCCCCTGCGCTCCCATCTGCTTTACTTTGCTGCACCGCCTGGCCCACTTTGTCTTGATCTTCAAATGATTTTCCTTTAACAGAAGGCTGCAACTTCTGGTCTGTATTTTTCTGTCCGTATTCTGTTTGGTCCCATGTGCTCCAATCTGTTTCACCTTGCTGTACCGTCTGGCCTGTATTTTCTTGGTCTTCTAATGCTTTTTGTTTAGCAGAAGGCCCCAACTTCTGGCCAGCATTTTTCTGTCCATCATCTGTTTGGTCTCCCTTGTCCCCATCCCTTTCACCTTCCTGAACCGTCTGGCCTGTATTTTCTTGGTCTTCTAACGTGTTTCCTTCAGCAGAAGGCCCCAACTTCTGGCCTGCATTTTTCTGTCCATCATCTGTTTGGTCTCCCTTGTCCCCATCCCTTCCACCTTCCTGAACCGTCTGGCCTGTATTTTCTTGTTCTTCAAATGTGTTTCCTTCAGCAGAAGGCCCCAACTTCTGGTCTGCATTTTTCTGTCCATATTCTGTTTGGTCTCCCTTGTCCCCATCCCTTCCACCTTGCTGAACCGTCTGGCCTGTATTTTCTTGTTCTTCAAATGTGTTTCCTTCAGCAGAAGGCCCCAACTTCTGGCCTGCATTTTTCTGTCCATATTCTGTTTGGTCTCTTGTGCTCCCATCTGTTTCACATTGCTGTACCGCCTGGCCAGTATTTTCTTGTTCTTCTAATGCTTTTTGTTTAGCAGAAGGCCCCAACTTCTGGCCTGCATTTTTCTGTCCATCATCTGTTTGGTCTCCCTTGTCCCCATCCCTTCCACCTTGCTGAACCGTCTGGTCTGTATTTTCTTGTTCTTCAAATGTGTTTCCTTCAGCAGAAGGCCCCAACTTCTGGTCTGCATTTTTCTGTCCATATTCTGTTTGGTCTCCCTTGTCCCCATCCCTTCCACCTTGCTGAACCGTCTGGCCTGTATTTTCTTGTTCTTCAAATGTGTTTCCTTCAGCAGAAGGCCCCAACTTCTGGTCTGCATTTTTCTGTCCATATTCTGTTTGGTCTCCCTTGTCCCCATCCCTTTCACCTTGTTGAACCGTCTGGCCTGTATTTTCTTGTTCTTCAAATGTGTTTCCTTCAGCAGAAGGCCCCAACTTCTGGTCTGCATTTTTCTGTCCATATTCTGTTTGGTCTCCCTTGTCCCCATCCCTTCCACCTTGCTGAACCGTCTGGCCTGTATTTTCTTGTTCTTCAAATGTGTTTCCTTCAGCAGAAGGCCCCAACTTCTGGTCTACATTTTTCTGTCCATATTCTGTTTGGTCTCCCTTGTCCCCATCCCTTCCACCTTGCTGAACCGTCTGGCCTGTATTTTCTTGTTCTTTAAATGTGTTTCCTTCAGCAGAAGGCCCCAACTTCTGGCCTGCATTTTTCTGTCCATATTCTGTTTGGTCTCTTGTGCTCCCATCTGTTTCACATTGCTGTACCACCTGGCCAGTATTTTCTTGTTCTTCTAATGCTTTTTGTTTAGCAGAAGGCCCCAACTTCTGGCCTGCATTTTTCTGTCCATCATCTGTTTGGTCTCCCTTGTCCCCATCCCTTTCACCTTCCTGAACCGTCTGGCCTGTAATTTCTTGGTCTTCTAATGTGTTTCCTTCAGCAGAAGACCCCAACTTCTGGTCTGCATTTTTCTGTCCATCATCTGTTTGGTCTCCCTTGTCCCCATCCCTTCCACCTTGCTGAACCGTCTGGCCTGTATTTTCTTGTTCTTCAAATGTGTTTCCTTCAGCAGAAGGCCCCAACTTCTGGCCTACATTTTTCTGTCCATATTCTGTTTGGTCTCCTGTGCCCCCATCTGTTTCACTTTGCTGCACCGCCTGGCCTGTTTTTTCTTGGTCTTTAAATGCTTTTCCTTCAGCAGAAGGCTCCAAGTTCTGGTCTGTTTCTTGCTGACAATCCTTCTCCTGCACTCTGTTCTGTTCCAGGGCCACATCCTTTAACAGTGTTGTCATTGTTGTACCAGAGCTACCTTGTGATGTGTCCAGTGCCTGGTTATCTTTTCCCTCATTGTTTAGAGCATTTCCTTTAGCCTTTGCCCTGATTCTCTTGCACTCACCTTGCAAAAAAAGAAATGGAATTTTGTATGCATTTCATAAAATTTTGTAGACATAAAAATGCCCACACTATAAAATTAAATTCACTCCGGAGTTTCATTTAGCGCACTCGTCCGTGACAAACTTTGGATCATAACTTTTTTGGCTTTTATGCGATTCCTATAGAACTCTGAGAAACGTTGCAGCTGTCATTCAGCAATAATATGATAGAATTTGATTTAACTGGGGAAAAATATTTTTAGTGATATTATTAGCTTAAGTGGACAGCACTTTTTGAACATAATCGCACCTGGTGAAAAATTTTGCTGGTATATTTTTGTTAAATTTCTGGAATCAGTATATATTGACTTAATATACGTCTTATCAAGTTTCAGCAAAATCGTCGGAGCAGAAGAGCGGAGGTAATAAAACCATCAAAATTTCCTTCTGCTCCGAAGATTTTGCTGAACCTTGGTTAAGGTATGTATTGTTACAGTAAGCTGATTCCAGGAATTTAACAAAATATATCAGCAAAACTTTTCACTAGGTGCAATTTTGTTCAAATAGTACTGTCCACTTAAGCTATATCACTGAAAATATTTTTCCCCAATTAAATCGAATTCAATCATGTAATTGCTAAATGATAGCTGCAACGTTCCTCAAAATATTATAGGAATCGCATAAAAGCCAAAAAAGGTATGATCCAAAGTTTGTCATGGACGAGTGCGCCACATGAAACTCCGGACTGACCTTAAGCCAGCATGCAAGGCAGGACAGGATTCCACTCCCACATTAAGGTTTTTTTCTTTAATCTTGTAATTCACTTCAAAAGCGTGCATTTGCAGAAAATTCCGAAGAAAGATATATTTCGAAAGGCAAGTTGTAAGCAGAAAAACAATTTCTCGTCCTGATGCCTGCTAACTGACTGATGACATACTCTGTCAGCATTAATAAGACCCTACGCAAACCACGGTCTCACGCTTGCGTCTCACGTTGCAAACTAATGTGACAAGAGCACGTTATTTAGAAAGTTTCGTTCATTCGTTCAATGTCGTCATCACATCGGAAGAGGTCAAATAATCCTTTCGCCGCATCCTCGAAGAGGCCTTCCCTCCAGCTATTACATTGCTGTCATCGCTGCCTTTGTTGCTGAAAGTCGATATAAGGCGGCACCCATCGACATATAATTAGTTTCACGCTTTGCACGACCTTGTGTAAACAAACCCGCGAAATCTGTTTTCTTCGATAACTCAAACTAAAAATACGCTGAAGTAAGCGTAATTTTGAGTTCCAGTACATAGGCGTTTTAACCGATTTATCTGAAAGTTAGCATATCGCTTCACAGATACTCTCTTGAAAAGCGTGTCTCCGATTTCCTTTTTTCTGCCGAGTTTTTAAGTTATAGATTGATTTGTAAACAATGGACTCTAATTTCGGGCATCCTGAACTTTAGTACCATGTAAAAATCAAACGCGTCAATTTATCAATCAAAGCAGGGTTGCCGCTGTAAGGCCGGCTCTCTATTAATTGACAGTTAGTCAATTTTCACCTTTTAAAAACAGAACAGAAACATAAATCTTTAACTGACAGAGTGCGCATCCGTTTCTGCAGGCCTCTACCTTGACCGGGCCGCATATTCAAAAATCTTTTTTAAAGCCCTCAATTCCAAGGCGCCAGAGGGGTGGTGCTTAAACTGGTAGCCTTCGAAAACACTGCAGCAATCATTTAGAATTCTTCACTGCTGAATCTTTAAAGGACAACTGCGGGCCAAAAACAAAGGAATTTAAGAAGAATGGCCATGTTTTGCCCTTCCCAAAAATGCAACTTTCAATGCACGAATATAAGGGAGAAACTCTAACACAAACACAGTTCGAAAATGCGACACGTAGGCCGCCATTATGAGCCTGCAAATTTTCATGCGGCTTACCATGTGACGTCATATTGCCGATCGGATAATGGAAGATAGTTACGACGGAATTGTTTTCCGGTTGCGACCTCATTAGTTCGCTCTGTGCACGAAATAACGATGAGTTTCTTTAAACACAAAGACGCGTATCCTACGTTTGTTCTATGTTAGAATGGTCATTGCTGGCTTATGTGCAATGGAAAAAGATTATATCACATTTTACAAGCAATTGATTGGAGCTAAAGGTAAAAGGTAATGTGACTTTATTTAACGTCGGTAGTTTCGCCAGTTTTGAGAACTCTGGAAGCCGACAATGGAAGCCGACGGTGCGCCCTCTACCCAGGGTGCTCCGTTGTTCAAGCTACACAGAGCAAAGAGGAGTCGAAACAGAAGTTGAAGTTACTGAGAATTGAACCGTGAACTTCTCGCCGCGCACTAACCAACTGAGCCACTCCTGCTCCTGATATCTCCTGCTCCTAATAACTCCTGTGCTCCTGATAGCTGCTCGAACTGAGGCGAGCAGATTATAATTCAACTGATGATTGATGAAACATTTCGCCAAAAAAACTTGCTTTTTGTACCAGCCATATAGAAATTTGTAGTGTGTGCCGTTTACACAGACACATCCATCAGCTCGCTTTCTTGCTACGTTTTTAGCTCCCTCGCTTGGGCGACGCCTGGAGTTACTCGCAATTGCGACGCGCCATGCAGCTGTAATACAATGCGCATCGCTTGCACCAAGATTTACCACGCAAAAACATAAAAGTTTCATGTTATATCTATTCTCGTGAAGCAAATCTCACGTCCAATCGCTCTTTCGGATTTTGACCGCTACTATACTGCAGTTGTCGAGTAGTAAGCATTGTCCGTGTAAAATTAAAGGGCACGATCAAATAACAAGATACGTGCACGTGTGTGGTTTATCGAATGATCTTTTCAACGACGCAACTGTTCCCCCTCCAATTTCTTCCTGGGAGGAGCGCCCACGCAAAATTTTAGGTACATTTTGAGTACCAAAATGGTATCTTTCAGGTACATGTGGATTGAACAAGGTATTGTTTAGGCACATTTAGAAAATAGTACCAATAATGTACCTTGTATAATATACCCAAAATGTATCTAAAGTATACCATTTACATACCTCAAGGTAAACGATCTTAAGATACCCAAAATGTACTTTTTTTTATGTACCTCTAACATACATTTTTGATACCTAAAATGTACCTTGACAAAAATGTATCTGTTATGTACCTTCATAAAGATATCCAAAATGTACCTGTATAGAAATGTACTTGCAATGTACCCTGAAAGATACGCAACATGTATCTTGACTGATGTACATGCAAGATAAAAAACCTGCAGTGTGCACGGCGAAATAAAAGTGTACCTGTAATATACCTTGAAAAAGATATCCAAAATGTACCTTGTTTGACTCCCAAACAAATTCACATCCAAGAGTGTTATACCTGTTGCGATATCATTTGAGCTTTAGACTTCCATCAGACCTCTATCAATCTGCATTTTTTATTCATACGTTTTCCCTTGTTCAACATGTACGCAGTAGCCGGACGCATTGTTCAACAAGCAAATCTCGTGATGTGAATTCCAAATATCAACTGAATAGCACTGTCTTTTCGATGATCAGCATACTGTCCCATTAATTATGCATCCATTCTTGTTTCAAACATTCATAAATATCCTGCATATGCTGCTCGGAGAGTGAGTAAAGAAGATACAACTTGCTGAACGAGCGTTTTCAAGTCGATTACACAACTGCAACATAATCTGATCAGCATGGGGGACATCAGATCGCATCTCTGCAGAAATAGGACCCTGAATGCTGAATTTTGAATTTTGTTTGTTTCGATCCCGGGGCTACAAATATTTTGATACAGTTGCTCTGATTCAGGCACACGCTTTGTGTTGAATGGAGTGCGACATGATTATGACTGTTTGGCAGCGCTATAATACGTCCAAGCTTACAGATATCTTGTCTATTTCCATTGTGCTCCCTGTACTGTTGTCTGTTAAGTAAGATAGCTGTCCGAATTCCACTATATGATTTGTATCAGACGGCGGCCGGCACTATTCAAATGTTTAATTTAATCAGAAAGTCTAGTACACGCAAACGAAATATTGGGCATTCTCTGTATTTTGCTAACCTGTATGATTCATTTTTATGACATGGGATTTTGTGCTTTTGTACATGTACACATGCAACAATATTGAGAACTTCTGAGAAGTATATTGTAACCTAGAGGTATTTGAGAAGTGTGTAATATACAGTATTTCACCAATGAATGCAGTGCAAGGACTGACTGCGTACTTTCTTATGAGACAAAATAAATTACTGTGAAATGGACATGGCATGATGAATAATATCATGAGAACTTCCTTCTTTTCAGACCACCCTACATATATAATTACTGTACACGTCAAACAACAATAGACACTGCATGCCAATATCATGCAAATGTTATATAGTGCCATTTGCCTTCATTTACATTACATGATATTGAGATGTGTGGTGTAAGCATGGGAGCTCTACCCAGCATGTCATACATAATCGATTACTTGGGCGTGGGGCCTCTGTGAATATCGTATTTCTAGTACCTCTGATTTATCGTCCTGGTTTCTTTTATATGTACCATTGTTGGCTTGCCTGGCCGTCGCTGCTCTCTTTTCAAGACTTTCAACACTATCAAGTTTAGCATACTTTTCCAGTTTTCCAGTTTTCCAGTTTTATAGTTTGATTCATTAAAAAGTCACTTACAGTATGTTCTTTTTTTTTATTATTATTATTTTTTTTGCAAAACCATGCATCCAGTATTGCAAGAGCCCACAATCAACAGACTCATGGTCATGCACCCCATGAGCCAGTGAACCAGTCATCAAAAAACGAGATAGTGTTACATACAATATTTGTACCCACTCAGGGCATGCAGAAATGTGCAGAAAAGGTGGCAAAATACAAAAAGAAGGGTGTCTTGTCATCTGAAAAGCGAACGACCATGCAGTTCTCAATTTTACAATACAGTTATGGTTCAATACAGTGTTACAGAGTTTATGTTAAAAAGTGGTGTGAACATTTTCGACAGAACAGACCCTTGCAAAATTGATTCCCAGCTTTTTGGGAATTCCTAGGAATTCTCAACTCTTCCCAGCTATGCAAATTTTATAGGGAAAAACACGGACAGGAGAGTGATATAGGCATACAAGACAGCCATGTGAAGAACCTGATAACATCCCTGGACACTACACTATAGCAGCTGAGTCCTGTTTAAATATGTGCTGATCATATCTTGCCTATCCTAAGTCGAAAAACACTGCATGTGCAGTATGTTAGCTCCATACTACTTTAGACCATTTACCAAGTTCCAAATGTGTAGCAAGATAATTTCAGGATGAAAATATAAATACTAATACTGTTAATACTGTTCTTAATACTCTACAGACAAGGCTCATAAAGCAAATTATATTTTCAAATCAAAATATTGTAGAATATTATCAATAGCAGAATAAATTTATTTCAGTGTACATGTATGTTCATGACAATATTGTGTTTTGTTTGATATTTAAGGACAAGGGATCCTGTAGATTCGGGGAGCACAATTATAGGTGCTTAAGGTTTCTATGGCAACCTGAATTCTCATCTCAGGGATTCCTAAGGATTCCCAAAAAAATTCTCAATAATTCCTAGGAATTCTCAGGAATTCCTGAGAATTCTCAGCAATTCCCAATGATTACCAAGTAAATGGCCTACTTTGAAGCATTCCTGGGAATTCCTTGGGTTTTTGTTTCAGAATGCTAAACCTGGGAATTCCTAGGAATTCCTAGGACTAAAATCCTGGGAATTCCAAGCTTTGTTTCACACGGGAAAACATTTGCAATCCATAAAGCCTGACCATTCCTCACTAATGCATAAGCATAAGTATATTAATAAGCACATTAAGAGGGGGACATTAGCAACATAAGCATAGGGAAGAGATGTTTGATCCTTAAAGAGCCCCCTTCAACCACAGTGCTTTGTGTGTGTGAATGTACAGTGGCCATTTTCAATATACCCAAATATGGCATCCACAACGAGCTGAGGTGAAGGAGCCCAGGTGAAATGAAGTTCATGACTTCATGAACTTTGGTGACCGTTGATGAACAGTTCATGAACATCCATCAAAGTTCATCAAGAGTTCATGAAGTTTAGTTCATGATGAACTGTTCACGTCAAAGTGAGTTCATGAACTCTTGGTGAACTCTCATGAACTTGTTTCAGTTCATCAGAGTTCATCAAATGTGCATGAAGTATTTTCATGAACTCTTGATGAATTCTCATGAACTTGTTTCAGTTCATCAGAGTTCATCAAAATTGCATGAAGTATTTTCATGAACTCTTGGTGAATTCTCATGAACTTGTTTCAGTTCATCATCATCATTACTAGGAATTCCCAAATGTTCCCAGTCATACAAATCGATCTTGCAACAAGTAACAATTATTGGAATATCTGGGAATTCCTGAGAACCTGATAAAAGACATTATAAATAGCTCGAAATAGAACTCGAAAATAGCTGAAAATTCGTTGAGAATGAAGTGATTTATTGTTGTGTGAGGGAAAAGGCAAAAGTGTCCAAGCCATGAAAAATGTACATTCTCACAAAACTGGTCGAGTAAGATTCACCTCATCTCTCTTTGTTTGTTTTCACCTACTTAAATACAAGTCAATTTCTTACACAATTTCTTACAACACTAAAGATTCTGCAATCGGGATGATGCACTCTCGAATGAGCTATTATCGTCGCTAATTCGCGGTCAGTTCGACATCATACAGAACACCGCTTATTTCAATCGTTTAATGGATTAAAAGAAACAAGAAATAGGTGACCTTTGTGTTGATCGAGTGTACTTCCCGCCAAACCGCGGATCGGACCAAACGTGAACATGTTGGCTGTGACTTTTACAAGCAATATTACTCCGCTCCAATGATTCACTGCATCCCGAGTATGTTTACCCTGTTAATCACTCCTTGCCACAACCAGCAGATGAATCAAAGCACTTCCTCGCGGCGATTATTAAACACGTTCTTCCCTTTGCGATAACTCGTAAACAGAACTCGTTCCGTGCCTGGGTACTAGTTTGTCAGTCACAATCGTCACGTGCAAACAATCAAGACCTCACGCTGTTTTGGCGCTCAGATTACCGGACTTTTCAACAGTGATTGTTGTTCAGTGTACATCGCCCCCGTTTTTCACAGGATTTGTGCCTTTTATTGGAGGACTGTTCCCTATACTTCATTTCGAGTGCAATTCTTTACCTCGCTTGTTGCTTGGAAGATAACAAAATAGGCGATCGTTGCTCAAAAATCGTTTGGACATCTTCGAAGATCATTGTGTGGAAATGGTGGCTGGGAACATCAGATTTGGATGATCATTTATTCTTTACGTGCATCATTACCCTGAGGACTTGTAGCAAGGTGAGATGAATCGCTTTTTGTTTTGTTTTGTTTCAATCCAAAACAGTAATGTGTACATTATATTTCACATGTTCCTCCAGTTTGGGATCTCTCGCTGTTTGAATAATTCTCCCGTGTAGAGCTTGAATTGGTTTGATGCGCTTTAAGATTTATTTACCTATAGACTCCATGCAGTTCTGTAAATCTAAAAACTACCAAGCTCATGTATATTATGTTTATTCATTCTCCATTCACTACATAATTTGGTTGCCACCAATTTTGTGTATACCGCCATTATTTATCAGTTTGTTTACCTGATCTGTTATTTTCTTGACTTTTTATAGGGAAAAACATGGAAGGGAGAGCGATGTAGGTATATGGAACAGCCATGAACAATCTGAAGACAGCTCTGAACACTATATATTAATTATACACTATAAATTAATAATGAATAAATTAAGTTCATGAACTCTCTCAACTTTGAAGAATATTTATGAACAATTACGTAGGCATATGTTCATGAAGTTTGGAGAACTTTCATGAACCCATTATACATGAACATTCATGAACATTCGTGAACAAATTTATCCGCTGTTCACAAACTTTTAAGAACTTTCATGCACCCATGGTCCATGAACATTCATGAACATTCCTGAACAAATTTTTTGGCACGTTCATGAACTTTTAAGAACTTTTATGAACCCATGGTCCATGAGCATTCATGAACAAATTTTTCAGCACGTTCATGAACTTTTAAGAACTTTTATGAACCCATGGACCATGAACATTCATGAACAGCTTGTCATGATAACATGACGGTTTAGTTCATGAACAGTTCATGAACTCAAAATGTCTCATTTGTTGTTCATGGGACATTCATGAACAGTTCATGAACAACTTAGATGAACTTTCATGGACGTTCATGAATAGATTCATGAACGTTCATGAACAGTTCATCATCATTTCACCTGGGAGGAAAAGCAGGATCATCATTTCACCTGGGAGGAGAAGCTCTGACAACAAAAATGTACAACAGTCAGCTTTAGTTTAACGTCAAGTTGTATGTGTTAAAACTACAAGAAGGAAAGCATTAAGCTTAATTTGTCAAACTTTCTGATTAAAATTTGCAGGGAGCAAGTTTTGCTGAAATGTTTTGCTTGCCATGCAATGTATCAGAGCTGTTCTTTCAAAATCACTGAAGACTTAGTCAAAGAAGTAGTGCTTTGAGGTTGTTTTCTTTGCTAAAATGGAGCTAAAACTACAACATAAGGAATCGGTGAGTTTGAATATTATTACTGAATATTTTGCAGTCAGTCGTATGAGTGCAGATATTTTGTGCAACTATTTCCTTCAACGTGCAAGTTATGCTGCCCATATTTTTGTATGCATTACTCATGTCTTCAGATGAATTAAAAACATTCAGTTTGCTCAAGAACTGTTTTATTGTGTTCACGGTTACACAGGCAAGTGATTTTAGCCGCTTGATTGACAGCACAATCAAAAATTAGTTAGATGACTTCTTTTTTCTTTTGGGATTTAAAATTTGATTGGTTAAAAAGCTGTAACTATTCTAGAAATGCTGCGATTGACCTGGACAGGGCTCCTGCAGCAATTACAATGCATGAATGGCCACTGACAAGCTGCTTGAAATATGACAGGATTTGAGAGCTGGAAAAGCCTGCAGGGAAAGGCCTGGTACTTAGAATCTGGGAAAAATTTAGGCCCCCGGGTACTCATCATAATTTTGGGTGGGTGTGCCGCCCAGCCCTGAAAACCCTTAACCTGTTTTAGACCAAGATATCTGATTTTCTATACCTTATTTCAGACCTAACTTCAAAATGTATACAGCACATACACTGTACCTATGTGGCTCATATATTGGAGTACCCCACAGGGTTTCAGTCTCACCAGAAAAATATTATACAGCATAGAGAACTTGGTTTTTGAGACCTTGCTCAAATGAAACCTGATTAAATTAGAAAATTTCACTCATACATACATTTCACTCATAAAACACTCATACATTTGCTTCAAGGTTAAGAGACCCAGAAAAAAGAGTAATGCGTGACCCCAGTGCGTGACTTGTGACACTTACTGTATTTATGCACAGTCGATTTTGACAGTTT
The DNA here is from genome assembly GCA_964036295.1 of Plumapathes pennacea. Taxonomy (NCBI): domain Eukaryota; kingdom Metazoa; phylum Cnidaria; class Anthozoa; order Antipatharia; family Myriopathidae; genus Plumapathes; species Plumapathes pennacea. The sequence continues at coordinate 5,240,309 of OZ038469.1, read as the reverse complement.
GACTTCGAACATTTATTTCTAATCAGAGGCCAGCCTTCGCTCCAATACTTATGTTTTCTTTTTGCTGAATGCGTTTCTTTTATTAGGCTTTCGAGTATTCATGCTCTGTAACAAATATAAAATTGACAGCAAGGAATAATGTAACACGAGAGTTGTTTACAATATTATCGCAGTTTTGTTTCACAGCGTGTTCAGTCCATTTGTGACTAACAAACTCAATGCTCAGGACTATTTCGGTGTTTTTCATTTCTAGCATACAGTTACCATTGCAAAACATAAGCTACATGATCGAATTGAAGACACATTTCAACAGGTACTCTATGATAAACCAAAGCATTTTGATGGCACAGGCTTGCAGCATGATACATGTAATATTAACTCACAAAGCTGCGTTGGTGGAGTTGTAAGCTACAAAGATTGATGTTTTCGTCACACAAAAGGATATATTTTCGGCAAAAAAAAACTGTACAAAACAGCTACAGTAAAAAAATGAGGCAACATATGTCATGTACAGTGTAAAATGTTTACGGCTAAACAGTCATCATAGCTTTGGTGTCCGTTTTTGGCCTGCTATCTTCTCAAAGTATTTTGTTTCGCCACAGAAAGTTCCATCGGGACTAAATAATTAGCGGTGACAGAGTTATTTGCAATCCCGTAGCGGTATCCATCAAATAATCAAATCATCACTACAAACTTGTTTACAATTATTCTCAAAGCTTCCGCCGGTGAACTTAAGAACACAAGCCAAATCGTTCCCTGAAATCCAGTTTATCTGTGCATGTTCCACAGAGCCAAATGAGTTTGGATGCGACGCAGCTACAATCATGGCCAAAAGTGTTGGGACGATACCAATTTCCCCCCCTCCCCCAAATCAATGTTGGAATATCAGCTGCACACAGTACGTAACATGCACCAGCTCACACCAACATTGATTCAGGGGGAGGGGGTATCATAGCTACCTCTAATGTTAATGATTTTGTTTCAGTACAAAATACATAGCCTCGGGGTAAAGCAGTGGGTCGTAAATCAATATTCTGTCAGCGTTGTCCCAACTAATTTTGGCCATGATTGTAGCTACACACAAGTATTAAAATAGAATTCAATCGCCCGCATCTCAAGTTGTTCGCGATCACCTTACATCATCACATATCACATCACAATGTGAACCAATCAATGTGTGCTGATTCGTAACCCAGAGGAAATTATTGCTCGCGGGGGCCTGGGGCCCTGAAGCAAGCTTAAAAACACAATTTTTTTTTTTCTTTTTCTTTTTGTGGGTCAAGAATCAGCACACGGTGATTGGTTCATATTATCACGTGCTGGGTGATGACGTAATTGACTTCGCTAAACAACTCGAGATGTGGCCAGTGAATTGCTCGTTACTTGTGTGTAAAAGTTAACTGCATTCCATCCAAACTCAACCCCATTTGGCTCTGGGGAATATGCACGGATAAACTGGATTTTTCGGGAACGATTTTGGCTTGCATTCACTGCGGAAGCTTTGAGAATAGCCGTAAACAAATATTTGATGGATACCGCTGTTGCCGATAAATATTTAGTACCGATGAAACTTTCTGTGGCGACACGAAATACTTTTGGGAAGATAACAGGGCGAAAACAGAAACCAAAGCTACGGTGAGCTTTAGCCGTAAAACAATGACGCTTTATGCTTTACTCTGTACATGACATCTGTTGCCTCATAAAATTCTTCTGCGTATCGTACATTGCCTGTTCAAGTGTTTCTTTCATTCGATCATGTAGCCTTTGTTTCGCAATGGCCATTGAATACCAGAAATGAAAAATACACCGAAATAATTCTGAGCATTGAGTTTGCTGTCACAAATGGACTGAACACACTGTGAACAAAACCGCAATGATATTGTAAACATCTCTCGTGTGACATTCCTCGCTTTCAATTTTATATTTGTTACAGAGCACGAATACTCAAAAGCCTGATAGAAAAAACGTATTGAGTTAATAAAAGAAAACACAAGTAGTGAAGCGAAAAAGTTAACTGCATCCCATTCAAACTCAACGTCATTTGGCTCTGTGGAATATGCACGGATAAACTGGATTTTAGGAAAAGATTTTGGCTCGCGTTCACCGCAGAAGCTTTGAGAATAGCCGTAAACAAATGTTTGATGGATACCGCTGGGGTATTGCAAATATCTCTGTCGCCGATAAGTATTTAGTCCCGACGAAACTTTCTGTGGCAACACGAAATACTTTTGGGAAGATAACAGGGCAAAAACAGAAGCCAAAACTACGGTGAGCTTTAGCCGTAAAACAATGACGCTTTATGCTTTACTCTGTACATGACGTCTGTTGCCTCATAAAATTCTTCTGCGTATCGTACATTGCCTGTTCAAGTGTTTCTTTCATTCGATCATGTAGCCTTTGTTTCGCAATGTTCATTAAATACCAGAAATGAAAAATACACTGAAATAATTCTGAGGATTGAGTTTGCAGTCACAAATGGACTGAACACACTGTGAACAAAACCGCAATAATATTGTAAACATCTCTCGTGTGACATTCCACGAATACTCGAAAGCCTGATAGAAGAAACGTATTGAGTTAATAAAAGAAAACACATAAGTAGTGAAGCGAAGGCTAGATTAATCGTGGCCTCTGATTAGAAATAAGAGTCAAGGTCAAACTGTCATAATCGATTGTGCATAAAAAGATATGTCACACATTCTCAAGATGCAGGGTCGCTCAACCTTTAAGATGCAAGTGTATGAGTGTTGTAATAATAATTTTTAGTTTAATCAAGGTGTCAAAAGAGCAAGGTGTCAAAAGCCAAGTTCTCTATACTGTGTGATATTTTTATGGTGAGAAATTGGAAGTCTCTCTTGGGAGTTCTGCTCTTGTCCCCTACTTTCCATTTTATATTCTGGTCTCAACCCAACTCACGCTGCGAGCTCACTGGCAAGGCCAGTCTAGTTGTGATAAAGAAGAAACAGCCTGTGATTTTAAGCTCATCGGGCCATGCCCACGAGCACTTAACCCAGATGAAAACGATAATAGACGCACGCAAAGCACTGTGGTTGAAAGGGGCTATTTAAGCCTATTTCGCCACTGTCATTCAATCTCCTATCCTTATGTTTATGCACTAGTGAGGACTAGGCTTAAAACTCAACTTGCTGATCAAAACAGAGCTCGAATGTGGTCTGTTACAATTAATACTTGTCACATACTGTTCATAAACTCATTTAGTAAGGTTTAGTAAAGTATCTACATGTGCAGATTTCCTGCAGTAACTACATTAATAACATGCATACAATAATTTCTGCATTCTGATTGGCTGAGCGCACATCAATTTATATCAAACAGTGCAAAAATGTGTAATTAACAGTGCAGAAATGTGAAATTAAGTGCAGAAATTTGAAATTAAAACTTGCCGACAGTTGGCGCACGTAGTTGCAAAGCCAAACAAAACAGAAAGTATGTTTTTATCATTCCTTAAGACAATTCCGATCCTGTTTACGAGAAAACAAAGTTTTTGAGACACTTGTCATTGCAACGAAATTGAAAAAAATATTTTGAGACGTAAATTATTGTATGCATGTTATTAACAAGTAATCACATGATTTCTCGTGCAATTTTGGAATAAATGAGCTCTCGTAAAGTTTTCAAAGACCACAAATTGCACTCGCGCGGCGCTCGTGCAATTTTGTGGTCTTTGAAATATTTACTCATGCTAATTTATTCCAAATTGCACTCGAAATCATGCGATTACCTATACTAATAACATGCATACGATAATTTCTGCATTCTGATTTATCCAATTTATCCCAAACAGTGCAAAAATGTGAAATTAACAGTGCAGAAATGTGAAATTAAGAGTGCAGAAATTTGAAATTAAAAATTGCCGACAGCTGGCGCGCGTATTTGCGAAGCCAAACAAAACAAAAGGGCGTGTTTTCATTCCTCAGGACGATTCCGATTCTGTTTGCGAGAAAACAAAGTTCTTGAGAGACACTTGTAGACTACTTGTGAATTGCAACGAAATTGAACAAAATTGCGAGACGTAAATTATTGTATGTATGTTATTAACAAGTAATCACATGATTTCTCGTGCAATTTTGGAATAAATGAGCACTCGTAAATTTTCAAAGACCACAAATTGCACTCGCGCGGCGCTCGTGCAATTTTGTGGTCTTTGGAAAATTTACTCGTGCTAATTTATTCCAAATTGAACTCGAAATCATGCGATTACCTATACAAATAGGTGCGACATACGGCATCAACTTGTGTTCGTATTAAAACCGCACAAAAACATTTGTTGAATTTCCGGGTCCAGTCATTTTAAACACTTTGGTAAACATGTCGTGTTGCAGTTATGAAGCATATCGGATTCAAAGATCGAGCTGGCAAGATGGTGAAAATGATATTGTTCAATACCTGACCTATAACTTCGAATGTTTGCGCATTCCTATGTAACTACAGTACTTGTCCATACGCATAAATTTCAAACATGTGTTTCCGAGCGCAGCTTTGTGTTTGCCATTCCACTTGCGCTTATTCATCTGGAACTCTGTCGTCTCTAGTAGAGCTAGTGAACTACTAGAACTACTACTCATTCCTATTTAGCACTGAATAAATCTGAACGGAAAAGGAGAGTCTGGAGTTTTCAGTTTTCGAAACGCCCGTAAATCCAATGAGGTAAACTGGGTCATTACACTTTTCTCTTCCTTAATTGTTATGACAATACGACTCGGTGTTTGTTCTTCGATGATCGCTTGTCTACTCGATATACCCGAACACATCGTTTTATTTCGCAAGTTTGTCATCTAAAAATCGAGTACTTCGTTCGAACTGCATGGCGTGAACGCGTAAGTCAACTATGAATATCAGATAATGACTTAAAGACGTGGGCTGTACAACCTGGGACGTGGGCACCGCGACCGTGGGCAGTATGACCGGTTACCGTTCCAACTGACCCGATGTGGTCGCAAAACAAAACAACCGAGGCGTCGTTCTCGGCGGCCATTGAGCCAATTGCAAGTCTTCATAAACACGTCTTCCATCAGCTGCCACATACTGTACTAATAAAGCGCTATGCGACGCATATATAAATGTTCTACTTACCGACTTCTGTCGTTTCTTGAGATTGTTCTTTTGATTTTCCGCTTGCTCGAGCCCCATCTCGGCAAACTTCAACTTTCCAGCCACAGCCAAAACAGAACTTATGGACTGCCGGGTCGAGTTCTGTAGCACATTTGAAACACTTCATTTGGTCATATTTCTCCAGCTATTAAAGCGACTTGAAGGCGAATACTGATCTCAGAAAAGCCCCTCCCACAAAATTCTGGGAATCTTGGGAATCTTGCAAGGAGTCTGTCGTACGACTACCATATATGGAATACAGGTCAAGCGCCATCATGTACTTATTTTGAGCAAGCAACCAGTCTCCCACGGAGCGTGGCAAACAACATGGAATAACCGCTTCGAGTTACAGATCGAAAATTTTGAAAAAACGTTTTGAATTCCGCAATCCACTACTGTATCAAAAAGCAAAGCTTGAATGACCCAGAGAAAATCTGTAAACGGAGGGCTTCGTTTATCGTTTGAGAGTTTCCTCACGCCGAGGGCCCTGGGAACGAGTTTGAGACGACTGTCGGTATGCGGTTCTTCAGTTCAAACGGTTTTTTGTAGCGTGGCGGATATCGTGGAACGGTTTAAACGTTCATTTTTTGAGCAAGAATAGGGATGCAGCTGTGTGGATAAACGTCGAACTCGTTGTTCGATGGCTGTCGGGGTTACGGTCAGGTCAGTCTGCCGTCAATAACAACGTCAGCGTTCTGCAGCGGGTGTCTAGAAAACTAAGACCTCAGACCTAGAAAACTAAGACCCCCAAAATACGCGAAACGATTCGATCGTTCCTTCTCGTAATTGCTTTAACCGGAAGCTGCTCGAGCGAGACATCAAACAGTGCGGTATTTTTAGCCATTTCGCAAACATTCGACAGGGTCTGAGTTTTCCAGATCTGGAAAACTCAGACCCCCCAAAATACGCTAAACGATTTGACCGGTCCGATTTGACCATTCCTTCTCGTAATTGCTTTAACCGGAAGCTGCTCGAGCGAGACATCAAACAATGCGGTATCTTTAGCCATTTCGCAAACATTCGACAGGGTCTTAGTTTTCCAGATCTGAAAAACTCAGACCCCCCCAAAATACGCTAAACGATTCGACCATTCCTTCTCGTAATTGCTTTAACCGGAAGCTGCTCGAGCGAGACCTCAAACAATGCGGTATCTTTAGCCATTTCGCAAACATTCGGCAGGGTCTTAGTTTTCCAGATCTGCTAAAGATACGGCATTGTTTGCGAGACATCAAGAAATTTGAACATGCTTTTATCTCAAATACAGATACAGGCTAAAGATACCGCATTGTTTGATGTCTCGCTCGAGCAGCTTCCGGTTAAAGCAATTACGAGAAGGAACGATCGAATCGTTTCGCGTATTTTGGGGGGTCTTAGTTTTCTAGACACCCGTTCTGCAGCCCCGAATTCGGAGGATAAACGTGATCAGGATTTGTTATTTGTACATCTACAAAGGCCAACACTCCTCTGGCAGGACGAAGTGATTAGTGCATACAATCATTTCCTTCAACTCAAAGTTAGACATATTTGTGGAAGGCTGCGTACAGTACCTATCCCTTTCCGTACATTTTGAATGTATGGTCGAAAGACTGAAGCATAATGGAAGACTAGAGATGGAATCGGTGAGAGTACAGTGCTATAAGTTTTGATGTTATTTTTCTGTTACATTGGTCACATACACTGTTCTGTATTTGAGATAAAAGCATGTTCGAATTTCACATCAGATATTATAGTTTTGCTTGTACACAGTTAAGGTATCACCACACAGTGCATGTGACAAAATCGTATTGCCACTTTCTCCATCAAAACAGCCTAAATTTCTCCCAGAATTGAAACAAAACCTGGAGGGTTTCATTCAAATTGTGCGGGCTTCAAATCTAGGCATTCGAAGGGCTTGTCAACGATTCTCGTTGCAATCGCCGCCGGTCAAATCCACAGCTGCGGTTCTCGAATAGACAGTTACACCACAGGCAGCCCACAAGGTGTTACTAAGTCACGCCTGATCGGTCAAGGTCTGATGACGTCACGGCCGATCGGTTAATAAGGATTTGTATGGGGAGATTTCAAATCACATTTTATGTGTGAAAATAAAACAATCTTTCTCCTAAAATTCGTCAGATAACATTACGAGTCCTTATTTACCGTTTAAGGTGACTTTCGAGGCGATTGGCGCCGATTTAGCGATTTTTTTTTTGTGCTGCCTGTGTATGTGTAACCGGACGGCGCGAGCGGTTTCGCCGTGAATAAATTAAATAGGGATGCAGCGAGTGGACTGACAAAACACTTTAATGAAACAGATAAAAACAGTACCAAACGGTGTATAAAAACGGTATAAATGGTAGGTAAAATGATCTAAAACGGAAACGAGTAACAGTGCTAGGAAACAAAGCAAGTACAACAAAATACTATAAGAATATAATCTAACTTGATTATCCTAGCCATATAAGTAGCACTGATACTAAAGACTAACTGTTTAACTTGTTGACAACAAAGGATAAACAATGGAAACCTTGCAACAATAGAAATTGCTAATTGACAGGAAATGACTTAATGACTATTAAGTAATCATTGACTAAACAGAAAGCTGATATGCAAATCCATGCTGTGAAATGCTGAAAAGCATGGCTGGTGATTGTAGCATTGAATGGACTAAACTAAACAGAATAAAGGCACAAAGATGAAAGTACTCGACTAAGAAATGCACAGGATGCTAACACAGCAAAGGTGAGCAAACAATTTGGATGAATCAATAGATATAAAATCTGTGCACTGAAATACTTGCTTCACCAAGGGCAAAGGTTAAGTGAAACACAGCTAAATAACAACTGAGCTTGATACAACTTGAATTGGACCATGTGCTTATGCAGATTGAGAAATAGTATTGCTGAAGGCAATAACTATACTGAACTGAAAAGCGTGCACATTAACACTGAGCTAGAAACTGAACCTAAAGAATTCTATAATATTATATAAACCTAGCAGTAAGAGAGAATAAACTAAATTGTACCTTGTGCTCCAATATGCTTGCTTAACAATTTATAATTCCATGCCTTGCACAGTACACCCAGGAGTGAACCTCCTCCACAGAGAGCTGATCGAACACTGACTAAGAGCTACATGTGCTGGCCTTGTGATAGCTAGTGATTACGAAATTCCCAGCACATGGCGACTAAACATATCCAAATACGGTCCTAGCAAGTGCTGAAACAAAGCTAAAACAACTGAAACTGCTGCATTGCTCAATACTCTAGAACATTCTAGAGCCTTCCAAGTGATAATAATTAACTGCAGGTTTAGAGTATAGAAATAGAAATATAAAAATACAAAAAAAATAAGCACTCTGACACTGTCACATATGTACTGTAACGTTTTTCCGTATTTCGTTACAGTACTGATATTTTGGGAAGGCAGGAAGCCAAATGACTAAAATCCCCGACTCGCTCTTACATAATCGCCGATTTCTCCCCGAAATCATCGCTTAAACGCCATCCGGCTCCGGCACAGAACAGAACGATGACTAGACTTCTCAGACACATCGACATGCAGCCGATAAACGCTGTTTCTCCATGCGAAAATACTAGCGAAAGCTCGGCAACTTCGATTCCTAGATCATCGGACAGTTATGCATGGACCAGAAAAAAACCGTTGGTGTCAATTTGAATCCCCACCACCCCTCCCCAAGTGACAATTTTTCAAACGTTCGTTTAAACTGTGTCCACCGACCTCACCCGGCTGGGGACAATTGTGGGCGATAAAACCTACCAGAATTTTGCAGCGTGACTGTAGCTGTAGCTATATAAGCGCTTTGCTTTCGAGATGGCTTTCATTTCGTCGCCAGTCGATCAATTACACACTACTGCATAATGTCAAAATTTCCCCAGCCGTGTAAGGTCGGGCACACGGTTCGAACGAACGTTTAAAAAATTGTCACTTGGGGAGGGGTGGTGGGGATTCAAATTGACACCAACGGTTTTTTTCTGGTCCATGCATAACTGTCCGATGATCTAGGAATCGAAGTTGCCGAGCTTTCGCTAGTATTTTCGCATGGAGAAACAGCGTTTATCGGCTGCATGTCGATGTGTCTGAGAAGTCTAGTCATCGTTCTGTTCTGTGCCGGAACCGGATGGCGTTTAAGCGATGATTTCGGGGAGAAATCGGGGATTATGTAAGAGCGAGTCGGGGATTTTAGGCATTTGGCTTCCTGCCTTCCCAAAATATCAGTACATACACAGGCAGCACAAAAAAAAAAAAAATTGCTAAATCGGCGCCAAATCGCCTCGAAAGTCACCTTAAACGGTAAATAAGGACTCGTAATGTTATCTGACGAATTTTAGGAGAAAGATTGTTTTATTTTCACGCATAAAATGTGATTTGAAAATCTCCCCATACAAATCCTTATTAACCGATCGGTCGTGACGTCATCAGACCTTGACCGATCAGGCGTGACTTAGTAACACCTTGTGGGCTGCCTGTGGTTACACTTTTTCAAACCCATGAATTATTAGATCTTGAAAGAAAACATAGGTCCGCAAAGTGTACTTGAAGCTATTTGGTGGTTGATGATCGTCTATGATAGTGCATGATAGTTCATGATAGTTCGTGTTAAAACGGGCGTGAGAGTTCGAACTATCATTGAATATTATCACCGTTTGATCGGGATTTTACATTATGCCAGCTACGTACTATGCATGACCAAACACAAATGCACAAACATGACAGTTTATTATATAATTATTTTGAGCTGATCGGCATAAAAGGAGCAAAGTATAGCTTGCCAAAATATTTCAAGTCGTTCTGTAAATTTCTGCGAGGTAAGCCAGATTTTGACTCGTTATAATAGTTTCGTATTAACGTAACACACTCCAGCCATACAAATCTGTTTCTTGTGCTCTTCGAACGGTGGCGAAAAGCATTCACAGTAAAATTTCCCGTCGATTTTTCATTAGCGACAAAACCCGCTTTTACTTTTATAAACAAACAACTCAGACATACCACAGTCTATCTACATCTGCAATAATTATGTCATGAAATCATGTGTCAACAAACATATCATGCGAGGTAAGCCGGATTTTGACTCGTTATAATAGTTTCGTAACGTAACACTCTCCAGCCAAACAAACCTGTTTCTCGTGCTATTCGAACGGTGGTGAAAAGGATTCACAGTAAAATTTTCTGTCGATGTTTCAGTCGATTTTTCATTAGCGACAGAATCCGCTCGAGACAATTTTATAAACAAAATACTTAGACATACCACAGTCGATGCTACATCTGCAATTATGTCGTGAAATCATGTGTCAACAAACATATCAGCGAACGCAAAAAAACTCGGAATAAGCTTTACCTTTGCCAAAACATGTCACACCATACAGCTGTGTTCCTTCTTTCGTGAGCGGAGCGTATATTCGCAAATGTGTCCAGAAATGTCGCTCAAAACGTGAATCTGTGTCGCCTGTCTGCCAGATACTACGGATATGTCAGCCAGGGGCTGAGAGGGAGCAGATTTCCACATACAACCAAAGAATCGGCAACACTCACCCAGCCGCCATTAAATAGTGTTTTGATTCTCCACGTGCGAGAGAGCCATATTTAGAAGACCCCTCCCTGGAGAGGCAATTTAGCTTCTGACATTCTGTCGCCAAGTTATAACATTAGCACGGAAACATTTTACTGGAAATCTCTCTGTGCATTCTTTGTGCTAAGTAGATAATAAACGACAAACTTTCTCACAGGTCCTACACCACAACGGCTTTTATATGGATAACACTTCCCTCCCCCCTCAGAAGTTTTTGCCACCTAGAGGGGGGACATTTTATTGACCTAATGAGATGGGCCGAACGGTAGTTTGTGTGAGACGATGACATAGAAGCTATTTGCATATATGCAAATAGCTTCAAAAATAGGTCATCTGACCAGTGTTCCGACCGGACTAGCACCGGCTTTTATCTCAGTCGCAACTTCTGCAACTGTTCAATATATCTGAAACACAAATTTCACAATATAAATAACTGTTTTAACAAACTTGCTAAGCCTCGTTTCTCGCCTGAGCGCATGATCAAACAGTGTCTGATGATACCAAGTGAACAAAATGTGCGAGAATCTCGCACATTTTACATCCTGCAAAAAGATCATTTGCCGAGGCTTTTCATGCAGATCACCTTAGGTACGAGGCTGGCACGTCCCAGATTGTACTATCCAAGCAAAACTTAGAGTTATTTAAAATGGCGTCTTAAAGGAACAGTGTCCCGATCCAGCATCGAACAAGGGTTTATGCAAATCTGAGTCACGGAAACTAACAATCAAATTCCTCAACCAATGAAAAAGCGGGATTTCACACAATAATTTGCATACGGATTCATCAATACCAGAGCGAGGGGGTATCTACGATTATCGTATTTCTAGTAATAGTATCCCAATCCAATTACCAATCGCCAATCCTTTTTATCCCATACACTCAACCACAACTAAACAATTTGAATCGGATAAGCAAAGTAGAAACTAGGCAAAGATGCTAAAGATTCGACCGGATTTACTACGTCTTACTATATCCTGAACAAAAATCAAATGACGCGCATGTGCAAAATCTGGACACTGTTTCTTTAAGCGGTAATTGTGCGAAAGAGCTTAAAAGGGGCGCTTTCGTTTCAAGACGATTGGCTCAGCGATTTCCCGGCAAATGAATGTTATGGTGAATTTGACGTACTTTCGATACTCAATTATGGTTAGATATTGTTTAGCTTCGAACTATCTATAGAGTTTGTTGTTGTCATGTTGTGAAGAGACCCAAACGACTCGATTTCACGCACCTTCGCACGGAAACCGCTGAAGTTTTGGCTCAACTGCAATGCCATTGATAAAATAGTAAATAATTAACCAGTTATTTATTACGAATGATATATTATCGAATAGCAGGTAAGAAATAATAAAAGTTATCATTACCGTGTATGAGCATTTTGAAAACGTTATTCAACACATGCAGCGTTTAACTAGTTTTATTATACCATATTAAATATCTTGATTATAGGTCGTCATTCAACAACCTGCAGCTGCAGATAAGGCTACTCACACAGCAGGAGTGTGTGTAGTAGTTGAAGATTGCCATTTTAACACACTTCCTGGATTTCTGGATGAATGGGGCGTGACATACAGAATTTTTAGCGGCATAGTTTATAACCTCCCCGATCCAAGTGGAGAAGAAGGTGCGTAAAATGTTATATTTTTAGCTTGCCGCAGCCAAAAAGATATGCACCAAAAACATGCAGATCAAGCTTCAAAGAGGTAACAACAACAACAACAACAACGTTTTATTTGCACCAATTTTAGAAGAAATTACAATGATTTTTAGGGAAAAGAAAAGAAAAAGAAAAAAGTGTATCTAGAAAGCATACACATAATTTTTCTTCCGGATAAGCATTATTGATATGCGCTGTATTGCCTTGTTGGGCAGCGCTAACGCAAATTACAGAATGGTGCAGAATTAGTCAGGGAATTCTGAAATCTGCCTCGATTAGTAAAAGGTGATACAAACTGCCAAGAGACTTCCACTGTTATGACAGGTTTAATATGGACTAAAATGTAATACAGTCATCTCATATTCTACCTTAACTTGAGTTGAGGGACAAGAAAGAAAAAAAGACACTTAATGTTCCTTGCAATTACTTGTCCCTGAAAACCAGCAAGTTTTGTTGCGTGAAAACGCGACAGATGCTGGGATTCATGTTTGGTGTGACAAGTGTCCGCACGCACCATAAGAATTGTTGAATAAGCAATCTCTGGACTAGAGCGAGACTCCCAAGAGTGATCAGTTTCAATTTTCTCTTTCAATTTCTCACCCGAAAAATATTGTACAGTATGGGGAGCTTGGCTTTCGATTTACTCAAATGAACCTGATTAAACTATAAGTTATGATTACAGCACTTGTACATTTGCTTTAAAAGAATGAGAATCTACATTTTGAATTTGGGAGTAATTGCGTGACTTATCTCGTTTTCATGCATAATATTGTTTTGACAGTTTGACTTCGAACATTTGTTTCTAATCACAGGCCACGATTAATCTAGCCTGCGCTTTATTACTTACACTATGTTTTTCGTCTTCTAAATTGCGTTTCTTCTATCAGGCTTTCTAAATTTCTAGTCGGCCTGTTTCATTTCAGCTATAATTATAACCGCGGATTTGATGAATTCACGGTTGTTTGACGAGCGTACGCTAAAGCTGAAAAACCCAACCGGGAGCCACTTCAGCTTGTCGAAATGGTATCGTTTGATTATGTTTGCTTTCCTTCGTTTAGTTTTAACCAGCTGGACGAAGAAAAATACAAAAGTGAATATAATGAACAAAAACCGCAAGAGCGCAAGTATATGTCAACAAAAATTTCACGTTACATACTTTAAAACTCAACCAAGAAAAGAACGCCACTTCCACGTGAACAGGATCCAATCAAAATATAGTATTTTTGCTTACATGTCAATCAAACTTCAAAATCCAAGAGGGGTGACTTCTTTTACCAATTGTCATGATACCTACGCTGTGGTTTTCGGGTGAAAACAATTATATGCTGGGCCCTTAGACCCAGCATAAAAACAAGTAATCACGGTTGAAAACTTTCCAATATTGCAGTTGCTAACAATAATTACAGCAAAAATTTATAAGAAATTGTAGTAAAGTTTAGCTTTAGCTTAAGCAATACCTATAGATATATTATGATAGTATTCTCTCAACTCCCTTACCAGAAATAATGGTGAAGAACTTAGCATAGCATGTCATACCTTGCCCAAATGAAAACAGATATATGGTAGATAGTTATTTATACAAACTTACTAGATAAGCTGGCAATTTGCATTCTGAGCAGGGATTGCATGTCTTGATATGTACAGACCATTTTCCATAATTTGTAAATGAAGCAAAAATTCTCAATTTAAATTTGAGCAACTTGAAGCACAAGCAAATAAGCCAGCAAAATTACATTTCCTGTAAATCATTATACAAATTTACCAATACTGTTACAAACTTGATTTGAGTCATGAATATTTAGTGATCAAAGACTGGTAGTCATTTGCTGTCAATGATCACACAAGTTAAAACTTCATGAAACACATAGCATTAGATTTTATAATCGATACACAGTATCCTAAAACAACACTAACATAAGCAGACAGCGATTGTGAATTGCAACAAGAACTGTTCTTAGAGCGGTTTTCGGATGACTGTCGAAAGTAATCATGTCATTGCTTTGGTTTTGCGTTTGCTTCGCTTTCGGATTGGTCCACACGAGTTTGTCAGCATGCTCAGCCAATCAGGAACAAAACCAAAACCAAAACCAAACACTTCTCACGCAAGCGATGGCGTGTACTCGCACTGCTGATTGGAAAGTAAAACCAAACGCAAGACCAAACACAAATTACTTTGGCTTCTGATTGGCTGAACTGTTTTCTCTCAGTCTCTGTGATTGGCCTGTGTGATCACTTTGGTTTTGGTTTTCGACAGTCATCCGAAAACGGCTCTAGTCGTGTTTCTGCTGATCAGCATTAGAATATAGGCAGATCCATGATTCATTTGGATATTTTTGAGGTATGGAATTTTTTTATGACGTCAAAAATGGCACGTACATTTCCTCTGGCCGTCAAAATGATTCAGTTTGCCACTCGCACTTTGCCTTTTCTTTTTGCCCTTCTGTTCCCCAAACGTACCTGCGCAAACTCATGAATGTTTGTAACTTGCGTTTCCATGGTGGTGAACGTACGTAGTGAGACTGCTTAGGTACTGTGTTCCTGGCTTGCAATTCTTGCAATTCATAACAATTGACCAAGTCAGATTCCTTTCCTCTTTTTAGTTCTAGATACCGTGGCCAAACCAGGTGATGTTGTTGGCATTGAGGTCCAATCGCTTGTAGACTATGAGGAGCAAACCCACATTACATTTACCCTAAATGGACGCACGGTTGCAGAGGGCGCGATATCACTCGAAGGGCGGGAAGTTTTCCCAGGCATCGTTCTGGCATCTAAAGAAACGTGTGTTGTGAAAGCAAAGGTAAAGCAAGAACCAGGTTTTGCCCCTCGGTTATGATACGTTTGGGTTTTAAACTGGGAGTCATTTTGTGATTATACTCACGTCAAGAATTTATAGGCTTTGAAGCGACTTTAGTTGACTGATTCGTCAACTTTTTCATGAAGCAAACCTAAAGGCATAAGTTATCATACTGCAAGTTTTCAAATTATGGCAATATTCTGCTAAGTATAATTAGCTAGAACTAGAACATCATTAAAAATACCTCTGAAAGCATGCGCAAGAAACCTCGAAGAAAAAATTAGTTTTGTGCAAGCCACTTGAACGACAAACAATGTAGCACATGGTTTCACTCATAATGTTAGCATATATTCAGCCGTCCCATTCTCTTTATACCTCGGAAAAGAACATCTGTGTTTTACCTTTGATAATCGTGTTACGTATTAATTCAGCATAACCTAAAACTGTAATGTTTTCCGCTGACTAAATTATCCGTGGATCTTAATTGAGCAAAACAAAATGGCGTTCGATCGCGCGATGGAAAGTGTTTGCCATATTTTCAAAGTTCTTTCTCTTTTTTCTGGGCAAGAAGAATGTTTGAAATCTGTTTTTGAGAAAATATGTGTACTATGCAAGTCTTCCTATTGAATATGACAAGTCTTTGACCTTTTAATATGCAGCTCTCATCGTCGCCGATGAAATCTTAAACTAACAGGACTGGAGACTTACAAACAATACAAACAAACTTGAAAAGCTAAACGAACGAGCGCTTAGATTTGTCTTTAATGACGTATTAACTACATATGATGGGCTTCTTAAAAATATGGGGATGCCCAGTCTTCAGATAGTAGAATGCAGGACTATAATTGTGTTGTTATCAGCAAGGCACTAAACAACCAGGTACCAAAGTACATGAAATCACTATTGAAAGAACGATCTACTACAAGAAACCTACGCGGGATAAAGAAAATTGTGATCCCAAGAGTCCAAACGACGACCTTTATACTCCACTTGTTCAGATATGAAGCCTCGAAATTGTGGAACAGCTTGACAGATTATGTCACTCCGTACTGCTGAAATACAAAACGCTTTTAAAAACAGAATCAGGTCCATAAAATTTCACAGAATGTAGCTGTTGCCAATGTAAAAGCGACTAGTCTAGAGTGTGAATGTTGTCCCAACTTAAACATTAGATGGAGCAGGGGAGGACATATAGTTGCCATTATAAGTTAACATGACTTCAATTCTAGTATTGTAGAACTTTTATATTGTCATTGTTATTATTAATCTTTATCATATATAGCTTCCATTTATTGTTACCGATTATATTAGTTGAGTTGAGGATACAGATCATTCTTTTGTTTGTATGTGTTAAACGGGAATTAGCTACTATTTTTTAAAGCTAGGGTTTAACCGACCTGTAGCCGTTTTAAAAAAGTTCTTATAAATATGTTTTATTATTATATATTATATTGTATATATTATATGTTATGTCCTTTTACCTTAGTTTCTTAGAGTTGAGTTAAGTGGTAGTTGTTCGGGTTTCTTTTTTTTTCTGGCTCCAAGGTAATTCGCTTTCTGGCCTGTAAATTCGCCCTCGAAGGGCGGTTGGACACAGCTTTGGTTTAACACTCGCGGAAGAGGAAGTCGGCTGAGGTTTCAAGCTTATAAGCTGCCGTAATGCAGTGTTTAATGAAAGTTCTTCGGTAGCGCTCTTCTTTGCTGCGATTTACCGAGGTAACTTATGCAGATATAGGAGGCGTTCAAAGCAATACAGCCAAACGATAATATTTCTTTTCTGACGTTGTAATGCCGTAGTTTTGCGTCCGTCCACGAGATTTTTGTCCCAAATCTGAACGATCTTATTTCGACAACAACACATGAACTCATCACCGCTTTCAAACGCTTGCACTCGCTTGACAGGCAAAATGCGCGCGCCAATGCTAAACCAGTCGAAACTCGGCATATGTATGACGTAAAGACATAAGCGTGAAAACCAATTTCAGGTTATTTTTTCCGCAAAATCCAAGAAAAGTCACGTGACCTGGAACACGATTATCAACGGTAAAACACAAACATTCCTTTCCAAGGTACAAAGAGAATGGGACGGCTGTACATAAGCTATCATAATGTAAGATCCGCATCTCGTGTTTGCCGAGTACTGAAGACACTAAAATATAGATTGATAAAACCTGGTACCATAAATGACATGAAAATGTAAGTATTTCCATTTTGTATAATGAACTCCTTGTTGCAGGTGTGTATAATACCAGCTGGCCCTAGATAGGTACTTTTCAATGGATTCTGTCAGTTCACAGTTGCATGGACACGCTTGATAAAATTGTGCTTGTCTTACCAACAGATGTATGCAAAAAGCAAAGCCGTGATAACCGAACTCGAAAAGTGCCGCGCTGACATCAAAGAACTAAAGAAGACCGTTGATGCGCAGCAGCAGTTGCTAGAAGACATCCACAAATCCTTGTGCATTAACAACGCTACTTCAGTCAAAAAGCCTTAGGGTCTGTTGTTTACAAGGAGATAGGGTTAGGTTTACCCAGGCTCTAAAGTTACCTAGTATCCGTCGAGCTTTGTTTTGCCCTTGTAAATGGTCAGCTATGGATAACTCGCCTAGGCACAGCGAGTTATTCATAATTCATAATCGTCCGTCCTTATTAGGTAAAAAATATTATATTTGGCCACCACATGACCAATTTCGATCTTCCATGAATTTACAGTCGACCTAATTCACGGAAAGGAAATGTTTCGCGACCGAAGTTGCAGTAAATGGCAAGACCTCATGTGAGTATTTGAAACGTAGAAAGGTTTTTTTTTTTTTTGTTAATTCCTGGTGGATTTGCAATAATTTCACTGAGCTTAATGATGAATTGTTTACTTCTGTGTCAAGATGAATTTTGTAGCTCCAAACTTTGCTGAAACCAAGAACCATAATTAGACCGAGAGGGAAGAAGGCAAATAGAAAAGTTTTAAATCTCGAAACGACGAAAACAAAAGCTGGCCCGGGTACCTGCTTTACCCTAGCTGTTCTATTTTGCTTAATGTAAACCCGGCCAATTTTGACCCGGGTATCCAACCCTATCTCCTTATAAACATGGTCTTAAGTTGCACGTTTCCGAAAGAACGTCGATAGTTAAATAGTTTAATGCCATATATCATTTTAGAAAAAAGTGCGCTAATGTCTACAATATAACCATGTTGATTGAAAATATTTTAGTCAGAAGATCTCCTTCCTAAGCGGAACAAGATGGAGAAGCATTTTAAATATCTAGAGCAATAATCATTTTCTGCGATGTATTCTCTCTCTTTTTTGTTTGTTTGTTTGTTTGTTTCAGTGCTTGTAAAGACGTACAGTACTGTGCCAAACTAATGGCATCGAAATTCGACGAAATTCGGCAAATAAGTGCGAAAAATGGCAAAAAAGGGCGAAATTTTGCATAAAGCGAAAATGGACAAAATTTTGAAGCGCCTATTGTTTGCAAAGAGAAATTTCGCTCGAAATTTCGCTCTTGTCGGCGAAATTTCGTTGAGGGCATCGATGCTTTCTAGTGGTTGGGTAAGCATGGCAAAATGAAGCCCAAACGAAAACACGCCTTGAAACTTCACGTTTGAAACAAAGATTGTTTTTCAACAATAGGCATAACCGTACGCCATTCCCTTTAACTGTCGGTCGGGGTCATGGCTGGTCGGACACACACACATCGATTTCGAAAATTAGCATAGGGAAACGATGCCAAAACTTGAGAAAAATGCCCAGGCAAGAATAGTTTTGAAAGCCCACGTCCTACTGTAACCCACGTTCATAGTTTGTAATAAAAAGTGCAAGTAGTCGAATTGACTCCTGTCTCATTGTATTAAAGTTGAGCTCGCGGCGCCGAAATTCATGGTTTGCACGCAGTTCTCGGTTTCCCGGCTACAGTCTGAAAACGGTAAAAATGTTTAAACGCTTCTGGAACTAAGGGGAAAAGAGCTACAACCACCAAACTCGGGCATGTTTATGAATGCTCTATAGAGAAGATAACTGTGATTTCAGAGTTGATTGAAGTTAACTCACAAACGTGTATAATATTTGACCGTTAAGTGCCGATTGCGTTACTTAAAGCCGTTTTGTCACATTGTGTGCTTAGGAACTGTATTCTTCCTGATATAAGAGGAGAGAACAGTTGCATTCTTTTTATTAGGCGGTGCCATATTCTTGAGTGAAGTTTGATTCTTTGTTTGACCTTGTCTGGCCCAGTTTGTCAATGCTAAATAAGAAACATTTAAGACATTTTCAACAAAACTGTAAACGCGATATGTTTGACAAACGTTAGGTAAATCTTTCAATGCATTTTTTACTAATTTCACGACAGCATTTTTTGTTTTTAGAACATTACTCCCTTAAAAGTCAAACAAATGATTTGAATCTAATTATCTCTTTTGTTGTCGTTCAGTGGAGTAATGTTGTTTTTCCTTCTATACGAGGGAAACATTAAGCGGATTATGCACCAATATGGGCTTTAGATATAACTATCCACGGTAGTACACTTTCCCAACTTTTAACTGTTTTAAAACGGCCGAATTTGACAACAAACAACGGAGTATTGTCTGGTGTAATGTTGAGCAATCTCCGTCTGACGTCACATGAACAGTTGTCGCCACCATAACACGGCTATTCGCAAGCTGTATGAATTATTATTCGATTCATCAAATTATCAGGTGTTATAAGCAAGTCCTATAACAAAAATCCGTGAATGAAACTTGCCGTCATGGCGAATTTTCGCCGCTAAACAGCTGCACCCTGGTACCAGACTCGGCATGCGTGAATACTGTACTCCCTTTCAAGTAGGAAATTCAACGAGGATCCATTTTCCTTTACACTAAATATGTTTAGCATCTTTTCAATACGGTCGATCGTCTTACTGTAAAATGTAGCTACTTAAAATATATAAATTTCCTGTCAGCAGAGCTTTTAACCTTTAGAAGCCTAATGTGGGCCCTATTTTCTGCTAGCGGACAGTTTTTCGTTTCTATTTTTTATAAACTAGACATAAAATGATTTCTTGAGACAATATCTGCCAAGGTGTATCAAAATATTTCCCGTCCCTTCAGTCCAAGAACCTTAAACGGCGATTTTACTTCTGCGGAACAAACACAATCATGGTCAAAATTGTTGGGACGATTTCAAGTTTACCCCCTCCCCCCATTCAATGTTGGGTAGTTGAGCTTTGTTCGGCTTATAGCTGCAGCACGGGCCAACATTGAATGGAGGGGAGGGGGAGGGACTTGAAAACAAGAAATATAAGACCCCCATAGGTTGTACGGATTTACATTGTGCTCCGGATGTGCGTAAGTGGAGTGTCCCAACGACTTTTGACCGTGATTGTAGATTACAGAACAGCAATGACAAAGCTCCGAAAAATCAACAACAACAAAACGATACGGTTTACGCTTTACGATCCCTCTTCGGAGTAGGCAGTTCATAACATCTTACTGACTGATTATTGAACTAGTGAAATTCCTATATTAGTTTAGATTACGCCACGGTTTCTATACCGGGCACATAGCGGGAAGCGGATCAGCTCATCCGCCTCGCTAGTGTACGTTTTGTGCTGTGTGGAGCTGTGCGGCATCTCTTTAGGGAACCTTTAGCACACTTTGACAAGCATCGGTCATAACCAACTCGATATATAGTTTAAAAGACTGAAGGCTATTTTTGAAATGTAGGTATAATTTTGAAAAAGAATTCATGCCAGCGCAGAAAAAGAAAGGTGTGGTCCTGTAGCGTTCCCCATTTGTAGATCATAAACTACGTTTTATTTGGTTTGTTTCCATCTTCTGGGGAAATTAAAGGCTCTTTCAAAAGTGGAAGTTTTGTGTTCCGTGATCAATTTCTTAGTTTCTTTTGATCTGTGTCGGAAACGTCTCGGATAAATTGTGTTTATATTATTGTTATAGCCTAAAATTAGAAAATCTTCCCGTAGTTTTGGAAGGCAATAACTTAGTGAATTAGTGATTTTTGTTAACGTATAGATGTTTTTATTGAATACTTCGTTGTTGTTTACGTCAGGTAATTAACACTGAGGCTTTCCTTGGGAAATCTAGGTTATATTGTTATTAATTGAAGATCCTGTTTTAGGAAATGAGCAACAGCGAGTGCGCACACTGCCGTAGGCGTGCCGGGCACCTTCTCCTTCTTCAGATCTTAACTACAAGCTATCATATCCATAGGGATCTGTCAGTGCTATTTCAGAAAAGGTGGGTTAATATAATAGAGGAACCTAGTGGAAATTTTCATTCGGAGATGTGAGTTCCTAATGTGACTTAGTCTAAATTTATTTCCTATCCTTTTTCGTTCTCCAGTTCACTTTGTGTAATAAAAACAAAATAGAAACCGCTTGGATGGCTTAACACTTGATGGCCATAAATACGTGAGCTCAGATTCAGAGTATGAGTGAAAGTCGGAGTCGGAGTGGAGTTGGAGTTGGTATTAGTACTCTTGTACTTGTACTTACTGGAAGAGTTGTACTTGTTCTTGTTCTTGAAAACGGAACATCACCGCAGAAGTTGGATTAAAGTGAGCTTTGCCTATAAAGTCTGTTATAACCCCGTACCTAACAGTTTGTTTGGTTCTAGTTTATATATATATATATATATATATATATATATATTTAACAAATAAACCAGCTTCAAGCGTGCTCCGTTCAGAAATAAAGCACGCAGCAAGTGACGAGAGCACGAAAGAAGTGTAGGGAGAAACGCGAGCCGAAGGCGAGCGTTTTTCCCCACTTCTTGAGTGCTCTCGGCACTTGCTGCGTGCTTTATTTCTGAACGGAGCACGCTTGAAGCTGGTTTATTTGTTTTATAACATAGAACTTCAAAACTTTCACAATAAAACTGTCTGTATTCATCAAAATTGTTGGAATGCTAACAGCGATGAAAAAACAGATTCTCCTAAACGGCTCGGCGGTCCGAATTGCCAAGTCAGTATATTTTCGCTTCAATTTTTCAACCAGGCCGTCTGTTCTATAAAATTAGACAACATCTCACAGTAAAGAACTATATTTCCTGTAGAACTTTGGACTACAAGTACATGAAATCGTACAGTCGGCTAGTGCATCAAATGCAAATTTGAAGGGAATCAACAAATGCTCCAACGGCCGACTCGAAAATTGTGTGAATGAAAACTTACCGATTTCTTGACTCTACCTCGTAGTACAATCATTTGAAGTCCGTCCGAAAATTCTTCAATCATTTTTTTCAGTCACATCGTCGGAAATTCTTTCTCTTGCATCACTACAAACACGTCTGTTCGTCTGTCTTCGCCGTTCATGTTCAGTGATTGCTCACGGCTGATCTTCTTCAACTGAATGATTTGTTCTCTCCTTCCTTGTTGAAGCATTCAACTTCATTCAAACAACCCACTGATGTAATTGTGACTCCCAAGTATGCTGTACTTAGGGACAGTGCTTAAACCGAGTCGCTTTCCACGACGCTGACAAGAAACTTGCCGTTCTTCGACATAGATTTTCCCTCTCCAAACTGTTGAAGTGCTTTTTGATGAGGTCACGTTCTTTACCGATTCACGGTGAACCGTACTACCACTACGGTGCCTTCACTTAAAGCCAAATTTTATCTCGAAGTTGGGCATTGGTGACTCCATTCTCGCATTATTTTCTCTTTTTTGCCAGAGGATGACGTAAGCGTGGTTTATAACTTATAAACCACGGGTAAGTGTGGTTTATACTCTGGCAAACCACGGTTTTCGACCAATCAGCGCGCGGCTTGTATCGTGACTATGTATTTATTTATTTATTTTTATTTTTTTCACAGGACTGGATTTCCTGTGAAGATCTGCATCGCCCGCTCTTCCGTGAACACGGCATTACGCTTTTCAAGAATGCTTTCTGTAAGGTAAACCAATATTCCCGTTCATATGGATTGCAATTTCAAAGTTTGGTACTTATAATCAAGTCTAAAGTTTTTGTTCTGTTATTCTGTCGCTTAAAGGGCAAACTTTACAAAATCCTGCAACAAAACACCGGCCATTTTGCTGACAGCAAACCACTTAACGAATGGCAGAAATCTAAACCCAGAGTACAACTCAGTATCTTCATGGGTAGAGGTACCATATGTTGTCCTGTTTAATATGTATATTACGTTGGCTTGATTTCCATTTGTATGTAGTTCCCGACTCTTTTTATTCAAAACATATATTTGATGGTTATTATACCATGTGCCTTGTTACTTAGTTCTTCCTGTTTATCTTGTCTGGTTTTTATTGCGGTTAATAATTTTGTCGCATATTTCCTTGTCAGTACATCAGTACCACCGGATTTTGCGCATGTGCAAAAGAGCTCTTTGCGAAGAAACACACAATCCGCTCTCTGTTTCTTATGCTGTCATGCCAGGTAGAAATTCTGAATTGAAAAAGAAGTTATAAACAATTGTTGTTTTCCATCAAACAGGTAGCTATAGAAATATAAAACATTATGACCCATCAAATATTTCATGCCGCGCGTGATTGGTGGAAGCGTGACACGTGACCGGATTACAATTATCAGCAAATAACCCTCGCCCGGCGAACTATCGCTATTTATTGACAATATCCGAACACAATTTTATTTATTTGATCACAATTTGTTTAATAAATTTATTGATCGAAAAAGCAGTTCAAGAACGCACCAAAAGCTTTACAGTCCCCGCGCCGCTATTTGCGCTGTGAGAGGAAACATTTAAATGATAATAAAGACAATAAACTATAATTTTGGCTTCGGAAATATGCACGGATAATGTCCTTGGACATTATCTGTTCCTTGAAGCTCACAGTTGAACTGTTCGCTTCTCGGAACAGATAATATCCTCCGGAAATTATCCTTGCATATTTCCTCGCTAAAAGTAGTTTATTGTTTATGTCTAGCGCGTTCCCTGAAAAGTTGCAGTGTTACAGCCTGAGTTCATTTTTTTTTTACACTTTCCTTTCCAGCGTAATCGAAGTTGAAGTTATAATATTTAAAAAGGTGTTTGTCTTTCTTTTCTCCCTGGTTTGTATAGATGTGTGTGATACTTTCTGGAGCTATTTCAATCAAGACAAATGCAAAGTGCAGAAGTATGGGCGCAGACTTGGTCACTGTTCGCAGTCAAGAGGAAAACGTTTTCATCCAGCATTGTCATAATGGTGACAGGAACTGGATTGGTCTAAATCACATCGCTGGTGAGGGTGTCTACGCCTGGGTGGACGGGTGTCCTGATAAAGCTCGGTTTTGGGCCAAAAATCTGCCAAACAACTTGCACGTAAATCAAGATTGTACTCAGACGCTTGGCATCAGTCACGACTGCAGGTGAGAGGACGTGGAATGTTCCAAGTGTTGACTACACCTACGAGAAAGGTAATCGCAAGTTGCGATGGCATGCATTCGCATTACTTGGTTTTGGTTTTGCCCGTACAGTGGAACCTCTACTTTGGGACACTTCCATTAAGGGAAAATTTCTCCTTTTACTGACAATACGCTCATACAATCCTTCTATTGATTACGACGGGGACACTATCCCAATCCCAGCTTCTTGAATGCTATTTGAAACATTAAGGGGAAAAATGAATTAACTATAATCTGTTACACAGGACCACCACTGAGAGTTGATAATTAAATTTTGTTCTACTTTAATAACGAGAAACCAACAAGTAGCAAGTCAATAGAAATTTAAAAGTCAATAGGAATTTAAATAGCCTATGGTTGATACATGAATTCAATTTAGATTAAAGTGATTTCGTATAACCCTCTCACTGTATGCTAACGAGTTCCACTAAATTCTAATGAGATGCGTACACAAGAAAAAGTAAAGCAATAAACATATTTTATTTCGGTGCAAGAAAAAATTACACATTCAACAATTCTTGTTTGTGTTTACAGCTGTTGATTCACGGTTATTTACCTTTTTTCGGAACTTAAGCCACTTACTTGTGGACACTTATTTCTAAAGGCTATGATCCAGTTATTTTCTTGCAAGAGAGGTCTCTTGTTTCCTAGTAAAGCATGCGATGTTAAAGTAATACTGACCGTGAAAGTTTGGTTTCAACCGTGCATTGTCTATTAGTATCCAGATTATATTTTTTGCGTTGTTTCATATCATTAACATTTAGAGGAGACTATTCGCATATAAAGATCGAGTTATACAAAATCACTCTCTTATGTCCTTTTCTGTTTGCTTAAATTAATTACTGTATTCCAATTCAAGAAAACAGGCATTTTTGTTCAGCATGTTAATTATTAACTAGACTGGCCTTGCCAGTGAGCTCGCGGCGTGAGTTGGGTCGAGACCAGAATATAAAATGGCAAGTAGGGGACAAGAGTGGAACTCCCAAGAGAGACTTCCAATTTCTCACCATAAAAATATCACACAGTATAGAGAACTTGCCTTTTGACACCTTGCTCTTTTGACACCTTGATTAAACTAAAAATTATTATTACAACACTCATACACTTGCTTCTTAAAGGTTGAGCGACCCTGCATCTTGAGAATGCGTGACATATCTTTTTATGCACAATCGATTTTGACAGTTTGACCTTAACTCATATTTCTAATCAGAGGCCACGATTAATCCAGCCTTCGCTTCACTACTTATGTGTTTTCTTTTGTTAACTCAATACGTTTCTTCTATCAGGCTTTCGAGTATTCGTGCTCTGTAACAAATATAAAATTGAAAGCGAGGAATGTCACACGAGAGATGTTTACAATATTATTGCGCTTTTGTTCACAGTGTGTTCAGTCCATTTGTGACTGCAAACTCAATCCTCAGAATTATTTCGGTGTATTTTTCATTTCTGGTATTTAATGAACATTGCGAAACAAAGACTACATGATCGAATGAAAGAAACACTTCAACAGGCAATGTACGATACGCAGAAGAATTTTATGAGGCAACAGATGTCATGTACAGAGTAAAGCATAAAGCGTCATTGTTTTACGGCTAAAGCTCACCGTAGCTTTGGTTTCTGTTTTCGCCCTGTTATCTTCCCAAAAGTATTTCGTGTCGCCACAGAAAGTTTCGTCGGGACTAAATACTTATCGGCGACAGAGATATTTGCAATACCCCAGAAGTACCATCAAACATTTGTTTACGGCTATTCTCAAAGCTTGTGCGGTGAACGCGAGCCAAAATCTTTTCCTAAAATCCAGTTTATCCGTGCCTATTCCACAGAGCCAAATGGCGTTGAACTTGAATGGGATGCAGTTTACTTTTTCGCTTCACTACTTATGTGTTTTCTTTTATTAACTCAATACGTTTCTTTCTATCAGTCTTTCGAGTATTCGTGCTCTGTAACAAATATAAAATTGAAAGCGAGGAATGTCACACGACAGATGTTTACAATATTATTGCGCTTTTGTTCACAGTTCAGTGTTCAGTCCATTTGTGACTGCAAACTCAATCCTCAGAATTATTTCGGTGTATTTTTCATTTCTGGTATTTAATGAACATTGCGAAACAAAGACTACATGATCGAATGAAAGAAACACTTCAACAGGCAATGTACGATACGCAGAAGAATTTTATGAGGCAACAGATGTCATGTACAGAGTAAAGCATAAAGCGTCATTGTTTTACGGCTAAAGCTCACCGTAGCTTTGGTTTCTGTTTTCGCTCTGTTATCTTCCCAAAAGTATTTCGTGTCGCCACAGAAAGTTTTGTCGGGACTAAATACTTATCGGCGACAGAGATATTTGCAATACCCCAGAAGTACCATCAAACATTTGTTTACGGCTATTCTCAAAGCTTGTGCGGTGAACGCGAGCCAAAATCTTTTCCTAAAATCCAGTTTATCCGTGCCTATTCCACAGAGCCAAATGGCGTTGAATTTGAATGGGATGCAGTTTACTTTTTCGCTTCACTACTTATGTGTTTTCTTTTATTAACTCAATACGTTTCTTTCTATCAGGCTTTCGAGTATTCGTGCTCTGTAACAAATATAAAATTGACAGCGAGGAATGTCACACGAGAGATGTTTACAATATTATTGCGCTTTTGTTCACAGTGTGTTCAGTCCATTTGTGACTGCAAACTCATTCCTCAGAATTATTTCGGTGTATTTCGGTGTATTTTTCATTTCTGGTATTCACTGACCATTGCGAAACAATGATACGCAGAAGAATTTTATGAGGCAACAGATGTCATGTACAGAGTAAAGCATAAAGCGTCATTGTTTTACGGCTAAAGCTCACCGTAGCTTTGGTTTCTGTTTTCGCCCTGTTATCTTCCCAAAAGTATTTCGTGTCGCCACAGAAAGTTTCGTCGGAACTAAATATTTATCGGTGACAGCGGTACCATCAAATATTTGTTTACGGCTATTCTCAAAGCTTGTGCGGTGAACGCGAGCCAAAATCGTTCCCGAAAATCCAGTTTATCCGTGCCTATTCCACAGAGCCAAATGGTGTTGAGTTTGGATGGGATGCAGTTAACTTTTACACACAAGTAACGAGCAATTCACTGGCCACATCTCGAGTTGTTTAGCGAAGTCAATTACGTCATCGCCCAGCACGTGATAATATGAACCAATCACCGTGTGCTGATCCTCGACCCACAAAAAGGAAAAAAAAAATAAATAAAAATTCCCATTTTTAAGCTCTCGTGGGCCCCAGGCCCCCGCGAGCAATAAACCTCCATTCAAGGGAGACCTCTATTTAGGGGACACTTTTACTTGTCCCGAGGATGTGTCCATAGAGGTTCCACTGTAATTCTAATTGGTCAAACGTGTTTTTGCTCGCTTTTTGATTGGCTCTGTAATTGCATTGGTAGTCATCCAATTCATCTAACTCGGTCTTGCTTGAGCTACAAATTCACATTGTGTCAATTTTTGTTACGCATAAATCATGCTATAAAAATGTAATGAACTAATTCGTATTTAAATCTCTTGTCTAATTCTTGAGGTTTTACAGTCGTTACGTAAGCTGCGAAAATTACACTTAATTTTGCTGTCGTTTCCTCGGTACTGCGGAATGACCGATGATTCAAACATAAAGTGATCGCACAATCGAAAGACGTACTTCCGTAAACCATCCGCTGTCAAAGGCAAATTTATTGCAAAACATTACTTCAAACGTTACTCGTCACACGTCAAAAGCTTCATGCCAGACAAGTTTGTCAGTTCAAGACAGAGACTTTTGCGGAATTACGTAGCCTCCCTTGCGAAATGATTTTTGAGCTATCTAGAACATTCTAGAAGTTTCTGGAAATTTCTAGTCCCTATCCAGCTTTTTTTGGATAGCTATTCCAGTTTTTTCTAGTTCAAGAAAATTCCAGTTGTTTCTAGCTTTCAAATCTTTCAGAATTAGCTAGAAATTTCAAAAATTGTTTTGTAGCCCCAAAAATTCCAGTTTTTTCTAGCTTTCAAGTTCTTTCAGAAGCCATAATTTTCTAGAATTTTGTCTGCTTAAGAAAATTCAAGTTTTTTCTAGCTCATAAATTTCTTTCAGAAGCTAGAATTTCTGAAAAATAAAAATGAGGTTTTAGCTGATCGGCCTTACAAATCAATCTAATTTTAATCTTATTTTATGGCTATCTTAATGGTAGCACAATTTTATCTTATTGGTGCCAAGTCCTATTCTATTACTAATTTAAAATATTACAAGGAAAATAGGGCATCTATCTTATTTGTTTTAATTTCATCCAAGTAGTGTATTGCTATTTTCTCAAAGCAAGCTTAAATAGTCATGCAAAATAGTCTATTTGAATTCTATTTTATAGCATGATAGACTCAAGTAGTGTATTTTATTTCTATTTCTCAAAGACAAGCTGAAAAAATAGCATGCAAAATAGGCTATTTAAATACAAAAGATATTATTCTTCTAAAAATGATGATAAAATATACTGTTTTACTCCATTTCCCCAGGCAGTTCAGGTAAAGGCCAGTTCCTTTGTAAAATATTCTTAAATTAGGCTATCATAATCATATTTTAAGGTAAAATAGTTACCACAGAATCCAGGGTATAAGCCCATCTACTTGTTAACACAAAAAACATCCCAGTTATAAGACCTCTGTCCCCCAACTGTTTACTATATGCCATCACAGAACACTGTACATTAACTTCAATAGAAAATTAATATGAAATAATAACAAAAAGTTACTCATTGGCTGGATGGAGCACATGGCTTTTTGATGATTTGTACTGAGTTTGGGACAATTGATTAAAGACTGACAGCTGTTGGCTCATTTTAAAACATTTTTCATCCCCCATCTGTGAGAAGAATGTAATTCAGTAGAAAGGTTGCTTGGTCAGTGCTGGTTGCCATCAGTTTAGACTGTCAGACTGTCGTTTTGGTATACAGAGACCACAGGTTGCTACAGATTATTGATCACTGTGATATCAGGTCAGTGATGGTTTGGCCACATTCAAAAATTGTCTAGCAAGATAAAGACTGTCATTATTTTCATGATCCTGCTTTCTGGATGTGTATAATTTTGCATTTAGTTACGTTGAAGGCATAGCCCCATCTAGGCTTGACAGTTTAGAGCAGCTAAACAATCCTTGTGCAAAAGGCTAACTTTAAATCATCAGTAAAGAGGGCTGATTGAAAGTCTTTGTGGAGATAGGCATGCATGTCATTTATGAATGATTGAGGAACATAAGGGGCCAAGAGGTTTTATTTTAAAAATTAATGTTTTACTGAAGATATAAATAATATGGTCTGTTTCAAATCACATGCTAAACCTGTGATAGAAAAATGATTGAAAAACTATTTAAAGTGGACATGTGAAAACTCTGTGAAACACCATGCCTTAAATTTTTCTCAAGTAACCTGTGAAAAACCATGTGATTCAAACTGGATCAAATAAAATATGTCCTATATAATTTGAAAACTGCAGCTGGAATAGAAGTTCAATTTCATTCTGATGATCTGCATGAACTGTTAAATTTACAAACCTTTTCTCTGGGCACAACTGAATGATACAATCATGCTGAGAAGTTCCTTCATGTACTACAAATTTATTATCAGACAAAAGACTAACAGAAACATTGAACCTGGGTGTGTGTACATAAAGCAGATGATTGTATACTTTTCTCTCTTTGAAATCTAGTAGGCCAGTCCTAAATAGCTGCCTCACAAAGGAAAATAATTACTACTGTATTTTGATTCACACAATATTGTCTGAAATGAATCACACTGTAGCAGGATCTTGAAAAGGAAACTAACGGAATTATAGCAGACAATTCAATCTCCAGCCATAACAAGAAACCCAAAATCTCACAACCAAGTTCCATGAAAGTCAAGAAAACTCATTGACAAAACTGAAATGCATATAATCACCATGCTGTAAGACCATAAAAACTTGCAGATGATATTATTACACTCTAAAATAATAAAATACTATATGGGAAAACTTAGATTGCTTTTGTGAAACAAGTACACCGGGATATGCAACAATTCATTTGAAATACACATCATTACCAGATGATCACAAGATAACAGAAGTCGTACAGGAAGTACTGCAGTTCCAGGAATATATTAGAATCAGAATAAAAAACAAACTCACCTCCACCAGAATTCTCTTATCATGTTTTTGTGGTGTGTCCTGGTTTAGCTCCAACAATTTACAGTCTATTTTGAGTTCGTGTTCGATGGAGATTTGTTCCCGAAGTTAATTTCAACCACGAAAATGATTCGCATAACATACGGCGTACATTGTAGCAACAGCTTTTCCAAAATTGCACAGGTCCATCGCTTTTTACTGAAGATTGCTCCAACCAGGTAGCCATATTCATAATTTTAGTTAACCGCCTTTAAATTGACTTGACGTTCGCAAACTATATTTCCTCACGTGTAAAATGGCTTCTCGTTGCCCCACGTTGGCACTGGGAGCGAGTCACATTAACCAATCAGAAGCGCTCTCTTTTGAGCGCCAAAATGTAAGCGCGGACGCGACGCTGTTGATTTTATCTTTTTCAAACTCAAGCGAGGAGGGTTTATTTTATTTTTGTGAGAGAAATTTCTAGTCTGTGGCAATGGAAAAGCAGTTAAGGAATGAAGCTTTTCCCAAATGTTTAACCATGGAAAACAATTCAACTCAAAATGAAGCAACTGGGCAGAAAAACTGAAGTTTTGCGCTGAAACCTTGGCAAGCTGAGTCGACAGAAGAACCGAAGATAATTAAGGTCAGTTGTGTATAAGCTTTATCCGTATAAATAGCACGGGTGTTTCAAATGCATTATGAAATCTCTAGTAAATCTTCTTTGAAGTCCACCTCTGGCCGTCAAAGTGATTCAAATTGCGACTCGCACAGTGCCGTAAATCTTTCTGTTTTTTTTTTTTTTTTTTTTTTTTTCCCAAACGTACCTTTGAAAATTCGTGAATGTTTGTAACTTGCGTGTCCATGGTGGCGGAACGTAGTCAGCACTTCTTTAATTTGAAGATTGATTGTTTCGTAAACGGGAATCAAAACTATTCGAAAATGCTAAAGACCCTGTTAAATGAAACAGGAAAAAAATGGAAAACTGTAACAGTACTTTAGAAACGCATGTCTTCTCACCTCACGAACATAGCCAAACTGCTCAAAAGTCTTAGCTCCCGAAAGACCTACTTTCTTCGCTAAAATATTTCATCGATCTGATGTATATTGCACTCTACTTTTAAAGTATCAGGATACCCTCTGGACTTTGCCAGATTCGAAAATTTTTTTTTTGGCTTAACGAAATTATTACATGTTTTACCTTGTGTTTCTGAAAACAAAATTTGGATGCCTAATTTTTTCCTCGAGATATTTAAACGAAAGAATTTTATATTTCTCTTTCTCGCCGGAAGCTACTTGTCAACAGATCGTTAGTATCTCCCTTAACTGCACAGCATGCGGCTTGCGCGTCAGTCATGCAAAACAATAAAGTACAAATTTTAGCCGCGCGACGGATAACGCATGACTATAACAGCAGATCTGCAAAAATATCGAAATGCCGTAAGAAATATTTCCCTGTATGCCTTTGTGAACGCTTTTTTACGTTTAGAACGAGTTTGTCGTTTGCTTGAACTCATTCCAAATTCCAACTGTGGCTGCAAAAGGTTGAATTGGTGTTGAGTGGTCAGTGCAACTGTGAAGCGAAAATAGATGTTGCGAAACTTACCCGAACGAAGCGTTGATGTCCGTAGTTATACACGGCGGTCTTTTGTGCTGCGTGTTTCAATTACCGACAAGATGCCTGGAAAGCCTCTATGCGAAAGCACTAACTGCGGTGTTTTGACAGATTGCTGACAGATGAGGCGATTATGTAAACAGGTTTCCGGCTCCCTGGTTAGAATCTTTAAATGTGTTTTTCTCGGTGTTTTCAAAACGCGGAAAAGTGTTTCTTTCGGAAACCTGCATTTCAATGGATTTTAATCGATTGGCTTGAAACTTGGGAAACATGTGAATCAATATCAAAGTTAAAACAAGTGTCTCCGTTTTTTTTTTTTTTTTTTTTTTGGTTCGGAAGATATGCC
Source organism: Plumapathes pennacea (assembly GCA_964036295.1). Lineage (NCBI taxonomy): Eukaryota > Metazoa > Cnidaria > Anthozoa > Antipatharia > Myriopathidae > Plumapathes > Plumapathes pennacea. The sequence goes on along the minus strand of OZ038469.1, from coordinate 5,207,740 downwards.
CGCTTTTGTCTTGCGCGTAGCTAGAAATATGATCGGCCAACTTTAAAAGTCAATAACTTTGTATATGGACAAGATATCAAATTTTTTCTTCATTGTGTGAACATTAGACTGAAACAATAAACAATCAAATCGGGTAAAATCTGAGTGACATTAGGCTTTTTGAATGAGGCAAGGTCAAAATTCACTCAGAAGCTGATAACTTTCTTTCTTTAGCAAATTCAAAAAAATATAAAGCTTTACCCTAAATCTATGATTGTTGAGCTTTCAGAAAATATATACTTTATTATTAGTTAAATGTAACGCTAGCGCGAAAAATGGGTTTGAACGCATGTCGTTCACGAGGGTATCCTGATACCTTAACGTGTACGAAAAACGTAATAGCAGATATGCATTCTTCATTCCCAGACCTTTACAATGATTAATAGCACGTGTATAGAATATTTCGAATATTCTAGAATATCTTAGAACATTTTTAGGGGCGCGCAAATATTCATTGAGTCCTCAAACCGAGTAATATATTTTGAATATCCGAAAAAAAAAAACAACCAACTGGGAGGTATTGTACTGCAAAATAGAAAAACGACATTTTTAACAATATACGCGGTAATGGCATCATCTCAATACGCGCGAGGTAATATATCCGCGGGGGACTGGGCTACCTTATAAAATAGCTTTGTGAGAGATTACCTTGGAATATGACTTATACGGGGGATTACCTTTCTTGATTTCAGTCAACGTTTTGCTTTCATAGTCAATATTTTCCTGCACTTGAGTAATCAGTCCCTCCATCGCAAACTCCATATTTTGAAGTTTTGACACCTAATAGTCTATTGATAAGTGAGCAAAAACTAACTTGACATTGGTCTCTTGAGATGTTCATATGGTTAGAAAGCGCTGGCTTTTTGCCATTGCGGCCCGGGTTCGCTGATCCCGGCGTTGGAAGAAACTTTGATCCTGTCTGAGCTATCTCGCCCTAGGGTAGGACGTTAGGCCGTTTACTAAGTCGCTCAACCTGACTAACCCGATGTGAGGGGCTTTGTGGGAGAATGTCCCCGGTGTTATGATTTTTCCTCTATATTATCATTAACCAGAATTTTGGTATAACAGACAGCCATACGAGCCTCCGACAATTTATGTTCAATCTCATGCATACTAATTGTAAAATTGAACATAAAATACACAGTCACGTAAAATTTGTGCCATAGAACTGATTTAAAACCATCATCATCATCGTTTGTGAATAAAGGCTTCCGCATGAATGAACTTGTTGGTTCCAAAGGCCTTATGGGAGTGCTTCAAAGAAGGAGCCCGAATCTGGAACAAATTTTTCGAACAGTTCGAGAGCTTACTACAAGAAAAGTGACGCGTCAAATCGAAAGGAGACATTAAAACTCTAAATGGAGGGGATGAGAGGCTAGAATGGGTAAACTTTTATGCACTGCACACTGTAAGCCAAATTAGTAGATAATTTGTTCGTTGGAAATTTTATGGTGAATCCATCAGGTTCCATTTCTGGGGCTAAAGAGGAATAATGTGTAATAAATTCAGTAGAATAATAGCCACTAACTTGGATTTTCATGGATGGCGGGATAGCTGCGTTTCTTTGGGAAAAACTATCAGCAATAACATTTTCCTGGAATAATGGAATACTTTGCCAGGAATAATGTGACTTTTGTGAAACGTGAAACGGAATATTAGGATTTTATAGACTGTATTAATGAAACAGTGGAAATTATAGAGCAGGAATAATGGAATAATAAACACTTTTAAAATTTTTCTCCAGACCCCCGAGTCCATTGCAAGGGCCACCAATTGCATGTGTATCCATTCTCTCTCCATTCCCTTTAATCACAGCAGTATCAATTTATTGTACAACTCTCTCCCTTAGTGCTTTGTATGCCCTTAGTTGTTTGGAATGAGAATGGGACAATGGTAATGTTAAAGCTACAAATATCTGAGGAAGCTACATCTTTAGAGGCACTTGACTGCTTATAATCCTGAAATAGAGAAGAAATGCCTTCAGTTAAAATTCAAAGCGACTTTTAATTTTTACGGGTACAATTATGGTGCTTTAAAGAAAATGAGGACGTACAGGGGTGGGGAGGGGTGGTGACGAAAAGAGTGGAGAAGATGCTACCCCCTGTTTTCTTGAAATAATTTCACGGCGCTATTTTGTGGAGACAGAAGACTGAAAATAGTCTTAGCCTGTACAGCAGACAACGAGGCTATCTACTGAAGATGGAAGGTCTTCCATATATCTCAATAGACCGGTTTCTCAAAGTACGCGCGCATCCAAGCTCGACGGGCCAAAACTTCAAATTCAACTTTCAGCTTTCTTTCACAGCAATTATCATATCGATAATTGTGGCCCGTCAAACTTGGATGCGCGTGCAACCTTGACAAACTGGTCTATACAACGCAAATCCTAGTAAAATCCAGTTCTTTCCTTAGCTCCGCCAAAATATCCTTGTCTCAAAAACAAGCCCCTCTGAAATAAAAGAATTCGATGTCAGATCACATTTGGTGCAATCAGTTATGCACTTACCTTAAATATCCTTTTTTTTTATTCGGATTTAGATGAAAATGATGTCTTTGCCTAAAAGAGTGAGAAAATGAGTAACAACTGGGACTAAATTGCATTGTATGACAGCAGTATATTGAGAATATTGATGGCAATAAAATATGAATAACCGTAACGTATTTCTAGTAAGTACAGTCAAGTTTCTATTTACAGATACCTCTATATTAAGGACAGTTCTATTGATTCCGACAAAATCACCATACAATTTATCAATTATGTATAAAATCCATGCAATACGGACCCTCTATATTACGGCCAACGGAGGCTAAAACTCGGCCGCAGAGAGCAAAGTCCATAAATGTAGCTCACGTAAGTGGATACCGTTGGAAAGCAGAAAAATAGTGTGCGTGACTGGAACGATCCGCTTACGAGAGTGTGTAAACACACAGTGTGACTGAGCTAGAGTTTAAACGGGTTCCGTGTAGGCGTCCGTAAGTAGAGCTGTCCGCTTACGAGAGTATCCGCCCAGAAAGCTTCGACTATTCTATTAATATAATTGGACTATTCATGGGTGGAGAGGTGTACAAGCGTTCCCTGTAAACATACCAATACAATTGGCAAATATTTGATTTGATGGCAAAATCTCTCTTTATATTGTACCTTCATCATGCTCTCCATCAGCCTCGTCGTCTGCGAGAGTGTCACCAGAAAATGCAGAAGCGCCATAGGAAGCCGAAGCGTCATCGACGTCGTCAGCGTATGCAAACGCGTCATCAACGGATGCAAAGGGGTCACCCAAGGTGCCTTCAATCGGTTTTCCCTGAGCGCCAAGCACGGTAAGAACAAGAAACAAGGCGACGACCAACTTCCACGAGGCTGCCATTTTCTTAGTGTCTGAACCATGAAAATTATTTATTATATATAGACATCGATTAAACACTGCATAGTAATATCTTCAAGTTCTGATATATATGCAAATTAACGTAACAAACAGTGCGTCATTCGTCAGTTTCTGTGCTCCGGATCCGCAATTGACGTTTCAGCTTCTCGGAAAAGGCTATACTTACATTCGCATTTCTTTGCATGTTAAAATATGCACAAGTATGAAACTTATATTTAGTCAAGAGAGGCCCGTTTGTATTTTTTAGAACTCAATAGCCATAGTAATCTTGGTTACATGATAAACATTTACGCCTTTTGAACGACAATATAAATGGAATTGCTCCTTTGTAAAGAAAACTATCATGGTTTAAATGGCAGCTTCAGATATGGAAAATCTTTGAATATTACCCTGACGATTTTGACCGTCTTTTTCTGAAAGTATTATATGGTTTACCAACCATGTTTCAGTCCATGAAAAAATGACTGAATTTGGACACACAGCAAATTTAAACAGCTACCACCCGAATATTATTCTGAACATAAAAATATTATATTTATTCTACTCTATTTTGTTTTAAGTCAAACCTAAAAAAATCTTCCTTTCCTAATTTATTGTCATAAAGGTTCATACACATGGATTTTACACTTGGATGGAAACTTTAACTAACAACGATATGGGTAAAAAGTAATAACGTTATTATCTTTTTTTGTGGCTCGTACCGTTTCCTTACGAAACTTGCAATTAGTGTTAATTAGTGTTACTTTGCATACGGCGAAGAAATATGGAATTATCAGAAATTAAATTATTTATTGTAGAGTTTGCGGAAATTCGAACGCTCTGGGAAAACGAAAGTTCTCGAATTATCGGAAAGTCGAGGTGTCACAAGCAAATGGATGAGAATTAACAAAAGCAAAATAGAACCTGAGATTTCAACCTGCCAATATTTTTTTTACTGCCGAATCCCAATATAAACCGAGAGAGTTTACCCAAACATAATTTGTATTTATATAACTTACTTCCAGCATCCTCGTTTATTCAGTGAAGCAACTGAAAAAACTACCTATTATCAATTTCTTTTTTTTTTGATATAATTATTTGCAATAAAGACTTTCATATACATGCTACGGCCAACCGGTTACTTTCACGAGCCATGGCGTTCGAACAGGAGTTATAGTCAGCTGTTTTGAAGCATATAAACGGCTCTGTGTTTTGAATTTGAGAATAAACTATGTGTTTCACAAATTCGCCATCTGATGAAGTACTTAACTTGACGATAATGTTTGAGTTTGAGTTTGAGTTTGACATTTTCTCGTTTAAGATTATCGAATATGCTGTTGTCGTTTTCTTTGAAAATGTGTAATGAACACTGATATAAAACTACGCGTAAGAACATTGATGAAACATAATCTCTTTTTATGACTACTTTACTGTTGTATATTTGTCAGTGGAAAATTAAGAGGATGTACGTAGCGCAGGAATATTACCTGATGCGTTTAACCTACCTTTAAGAGATCTCAGAAAATGAATCCAAAGGTTGTCTGTATGTGTCACTGAGATCAACGTTCGGTCGAAGTAAATGAAAGAAAGCAAGGATCGAATAGTTATATTGATTTCGTAGTTGAATGAAACAATTAAACTCCGGAGCAACGAAAGAGTGCCTGATAAGAATGTACTTTCAATGTAGTACTGCCCCAAGCCGTGCAAAGCCATAGAACACTGTATGACACGCAGAGCTTATACCAAATGAATCCATGTATTTACATCAAATTGTTAAAAACTAAACCTCAGCAACAAATCTAGATCATATCTCTCACATTCTGCCTCTCCTTATAATGTTCATTAATAATTCAAAGCCTTTTGTCCAAGTCTTGCCGTTCTTCCAGGTCAAGTGCATGCTCTTGTATCCCCGATTCAAGTCTCAAGAAGAGCTTAATTTAGTATTTTTGTATCGTTCACACAGAATACTAATAAGATTTATTAGTATTCTGCATGAACGATACAGAACATTCAGCAGTTGCTGTAATTAAACTACACATCTTCTGTTATGGCATAAAATTGGACTCATTTGTTCCTATCAAAAACACTCAACAACCTTGTTCGACATTCTACAAGTGCAGATTTAATGATTAAGCCGGGTTACTTATCATGGGTGATTAGGATTATAGTTATAGGTCCTTTCATGGAGTATCAATAGTTGTTTATTAGAACTTGTCGATGGCGAAGCCGCTTTCTATACAGTTATATGGGTTCACACTCCAGGACACTGCAAATCTTGTAGCAATAGAGAAAGTAACCAATTTAGCGATACATTCTATTTCGGCATAAGTTCCTGTCCAAGTCAAGCTAAACGAGCAATTGTTCTGTGTCTCAATACTTAGTAATTGCTAAAAAGATTAACTGATTAAGATCGGGGAGTTCTGCCCTAAGGTCAGCTTTACTCGTGGTTCTGTATGCGTAATGCTGTGTTCCTGTAGCCCTTGCGAAATGAAGCTGGATGATTCTAGAATTTTCTAGAATATTTCTGGAATTTTTCCAGCTTTAATTCTAGAAATTTCTTGAATTATTCCAGCTTTAAGACTAGAAATTTTTAGAAATTTCCAGGATGTTAAATGAAACAAAATTCAAAATTAAAGCTGTAAATATTTTCTGGAAATTTCTTGTCTGGAAATTTCTAGCATTAACCAGATTAATGAAGCTGTATTATTCAAGAAATTTCTAGAATATTAGTCCAGCTCTAAATCTAGAAATTTCTGGAAATTACCAGGATGTTAAATATGAAACACCAAAACTAGCAATTTCTGGAAATTTATAATCTGGAAATTTCTAGCATTAACCAGAATAATAAAGGTGGATTATTCTAGGATTTTTCCAGCACTAATTCAAGAAATTTCTAGAATTATTTTAGTTCTAGAATTCACCAAAATGATAATAATGGAGATCTAGAATTATTCCAACTTGTTGCAGAGAAATTTCTGGGAATTTCTAGAATTATTCTAGGTTATGCTAGAAATTTATAGAATTTTTAATATGCTTTGAAATTATAATCCCTAGAAATGCAAGAACTAGCTTTAGAACAGCTTTAAAAGAGTGAAAACTACATATAACATAGGGACAAAACAGGCATAAAATCAGTTTATGGGAAGTTATCGTAACGCATTTCTGTTCATTTGCGTCGGCTGGCCATCAAAACATTGCGTAACGTCGGCTATTCTTGGTTTGCACTCACGTGGTTTTCACGGGTCACGCGACCGCAGCACCCTCCAAAATAACAGATTGTACCTTTCTGACTCCAGAACTGAAAAGAGCACACCTGAATTAGTCCAGATGCCAATTTTGGATTGTCCAGGCTTAATTTTGGCGAAGCAGCGGCAATTTGTTTTTTGGAGATTTGATAAGAGTTTGTATGCGGCGCCATGTTGGTGGACCAAGGTTGTACACCAACATGGCGGCCAATAACTCGGAACACGAAATGAAGCTGATGTACGACTCAGTTTGATTCTATGTTACTTCACATCCTTCGCAGTGCCAATTTTAAAATGTTTCGTGAAGGAAAACGTTATAATTCAGACACAAGCAACGATTTTAGTCGGCCACGAGCGTGTCACACGGTTTTGTTGTCACGGTATTCAAACGTCCATAGCTCCCGATAGATATTTTGTGTCGACCCAGAATTTTGCAGTAAGTATTAAGGCATAACAGTCTCGAACATATTAGTGTATCGGACTTGTAGGGTGCGTTACTTCTGTGATGGCCTTCTTATGACGTCACATGCAAACCAAGAATTAAGAGTTTTCGAGAAACTGTAATTTGAGATAAATCGGGAAAAATGGGGATAGCGAACAGAACATGATTATTTCACAGATCTCCACACAAAAGAAGTATGCAGAGGCACGGCCGTGAGCGCTTGAAAGACAAGAAACAACAGTCGGAAAACTATAGGTTTCCGAAGATGAAAGTGTCTGATGATTCAGTATAAAACGATGCGTAGAAGTACGACTATTTAATTTTGTAAACAATTTGCCTTCCAGCGTACACATGAAATAAGAACTCGATGCCGCCGGCGCTCCGTTAAATTTCATGAAACTTGCCAATTTTAAGAATTGCAAGCCAACTGCCTTCCTAAATTGTATTCTATCCTTAATGTGCCTGAAAACGATAATATCAAATAGATATTCTGCAGTCCAAGACTTTAACGATATAAAATACGTGCATCATGTGCGTTGATTTAAAACGTTCCAGTGATTTTTTTTTCCAGGGATACATTGAGGTAAAATCCAACGATAATCAAATTTTAATTCTTTCGAGTGGAAAAGATTCAGATTAGTCAAAAAATACTGGACCTTGGGGTGTCGGGGAGGTCTGGCCGAACTTTTAGATATAAAGTTTGAAATCAGGTTATTACGGATGCTGTGTTGTCATCATTCTTAAAGCCGTGTAAACATTTAATTGGGTTCTTTTGACATAAAGTGTCATGAGCTGCCGTAAGCCAATAGTTATGACCCGCCCACATTGTCTTGGATCATTGTGGGGTTATAGAAGGTCCGTACATAACTGGTCTCATTATTTCCACATCTTGAGGATATAAGGTACGTGGGGTTTGTTTTCTCAATTTTTGTAAGAATACTCAATTATATAACGATAGGTTTAGACTATAATACCACCACCGCCTGCTCACACTTTGTTATGCACGGTAGACATAATTGCTTGAACAGTGCAAAGTCCAGCCCCATTTTAACCAACCTTTACAAATGTACTTCTCCAGAACGAACAGTCTCTTAATATCAAGCAGAGGTGGCGATTAGTGAAGCCATGACAGATAACTTAATTTTCGGTGTTTGTATGTGCTACATGTCAGCGCTACAGAGGAGGTGAATTTCGTAAGAAATCGAGGTTTTTGAGGCTTAAAATTAAATATGTTGTTTTTCATGCAATTTAAATATATTTTTATACACTAGAATTTGCATTTATCAGGTCTTATTTTGAGGAAAAAAGAACTTGGAAACGACCTATTCTGCTGCAGAGATGATAATGTGTACCTCACTGCCTTTTTTTTTTCAGATTTTACCAGAGTACTCACCTTCGAGTAAAATCTTTGTCCGCTTTTCTTTAACGTGTGGCAGCTCATCACATAAATAAAGAGCGAATAATTACTTCTATAGAATTGTTCTATAAACAAAATTCACGTTCGACGTGTAGAAACTCATTTTGCTTCCCTGTCCAAGCAAACCTTTGTACGCCTGGCATGCTGAATCTACAATCATTGTCAAAAGTGGTTGGGACGCTTCCCTTACGCACATCCGGAGCACAATGTAAATCCGTACAACCTATGAGGGTCTTATATTTTTTGTATTCATGTCCCTCCCCCTCCCCCTCCCCTCCATTCAATGTTGGCGCGTGGTGCAGCTGTAAGCCGAACCATGCTCAACTACTCAACATTGAATAGGGGAGAGGGGTAAACTTGAAATCGTTCCAACAATTTTGACCATGATTGTACGTTACAATCTACACAGTGTACTTAAAATTGCATCTGGCGCACGGTTGTGCAAACTTACTTTCTTTAATTCTATCCACCTGCAGTGGTTTATTAAATAGATTTTTTTTTAAATAAACTTCTACTCATAATGAAATATGTTATAAATACAATAAGCCTCGCTTCAAGGTTGTTCACCTTGTTGATTTATGTTATAGGTTAGTTTGAGCACAGAAGATCGGTCGCATTCCCAGGTCCAGTTTTCCTACAATGCAATCCTTTTGCAAATTATCCAGGGGAACTTAATATAAATAAAACAGCCGGTAACTGACGCTTGCCGATAAGCTGCCATCTTTCTCACGAAACAAGCACTGAACTCTGGAAGAGCTGGACCAGTGTGGTCTGTCGTCGCCCTTGGCGATTAGTAAATTATATTCATTTGCTCCTCGTGATATTTGATTGTTAAAGTGATGTTCAATGTGAGCGAGTCGTGAAACTATGATACACTAGAGTCACGCCTTGAAGTTAACACTGAACGACACAAGGCGCTTCCGTTCAGTATAAGCACAGTCTTGCACCTTTAGTTATGAAATTGCTTGTTACATTGTATTTCTTTTGAAATTATTTTAATTTTGTGACTAAAGAACGATCTGGTCAATCGACGTAATAGGACGAACAAGTTGTCGCTCACAAAAGGTGGTCTATCAGGGAGATTAATTTATATCCGGGTTAACTGTACAATTCGGTATATAGGTTTAGTCCTCGTGATTTAGAACTTCCTTGCACACAAGACTACAGCGTACAAGGCTGATTCAGCTTGCCGACAGCTGTACTAACTGTCATTTCTTTCACCTGTAAATATAAGCGGCCAAAACCAAAGACAAGTGCGACTGGTTTACACAGGCTCCTTTGTAAAGGAACAAGAACAATAAAGGAACATTTTTAACACCAGAACAATCATACTCGATCATAAAGCTCTATTGTAGCCCAAAAAGCTTTTCTCTGTACGTTGAACTAATGTATCTTCTAAATTTATATCTAGTAAATGTGTTAAAGTGCATATATGTTTTTTCATTAATTATTCTCTATTCCTCGGTCAGTCTTACATTAATTAAAGTTGAGTTTATTTTTCCTTCGTCGTACTTAGGATAAACAAATCCCTGATTCCATGGAGTCAAGAATTAGCCCGTTTTTGTTCCTCGTCGCCACACTTGCCTCTCTGAGTTGTCTCACAACGGTGGCCGGAGATGTGTTCTACGTGGACGGAATAAAAGGCAACGACACCAACGAAGGCCACACGATCGAAAAGCCATTCAGCACTATTCAGAAGTGCGTTAACGCCTTAGGAAAGCCTGGGGACGAGTGCCATATCAGAGACGGTCGTTACCACGAGGATGTGCAGATTGATGCCAAAAAAGGAAGCGCAGACGCACCAATCATCATCCGAGGATACAAAGATGAAGTTCCTATCATTGATGGCACTATTGAGTTGAAACCTAAGAAATGGTACGAGCATGGAGATGGGATCTACAAGGCCGCTATACCAAGAGACATTTGGCAACTTTTTGTTGATGACGTCATGATGACCAATGCCCGCTGGCCCAATGCACTGTGGTCCGACAAAACTGTATTCCTCAACAAGCACTGGGCGAAGTCGTCTCCTAGATCAAAGCGTGGATTGATGATTGACAATAGTCCGAAGAACCTCGCGAACAGCGGGCTGAACGCGACAGGAGCCATGGCAATATTGAACATCGGCAGCTTCAACACCTTCACTGCCGTCGTGAAAAGCCACGCGCCAAAAAGCAACTCTTTTACGTATTACGACGTATTTGGCGACATCAAATTCAAACCTAAAATGAACCAGTACTTTTTGGAAGACAAGTTGGATTTCCTGGACCAGGCGGGGGAATGGTTCTACGACAAGAACACCAAGAACTTGTACGTAAAGACTTATGACGGCAACAAACCCACGAATGTGCGCGGCAAGGTATCTGACAAAGCACCTGTATTACTCAACAACACAGTGTTAACGTTATTAATCCCTAACATATTAAGAAACCGACTTTAGCAGGAGACGAAATACCTAAATTAAAAAATACAATTGTAGTACAAAACAGCCTATGCAGGAACCCCCGGGGACAGGAAGTGTTAGTGAAAGGCTGCATTGGTTCCAGCAGGAAGGCCAACTTATATACATTGCTGGTCCTTTCCATGGCTAATGTACCCATTACCCGTATATAGCATGTATTTCTGTCTGGTTTCTACAATGATTGGATGATGATCTATGTGTATCTAGTGATAATGTAAGTTACAAGTAACAGTAAACAAGTTTTGTCGGGTGAAAACGCGACAGATGCTGGGATTCAAGTTTGGTGTGGCAAGTGTCCGCACGCACCATATGAATTATTGAATAAGCAATCTCTGGACTAGAGCGAGACTCCCAAGAGTGATCAACTTCAATTTTCTCTTTCAATTTCTCACCCAAAAAAATATTATACAGTGTGGGGAACTTGGCTTTTGATTTACTCAAATGAACCGGATTAAACTATAAGTTATAATTACAACACTCGTGCATTTGCTTCAAAAGGAGGAGAGAATCTACATTTTGACTTTCTTATGCTGCTCAGTATGCTCTTCACAAAAACCAAGACAAAAAAGAAAAACAGTAGAATAGGGAAACGTGATAAGATACAAAGACACAAAATGGGATAAGTGTGCGTGCTTTTAGACGTGATAATCATGTTAACATTGATGTAGAGAGGTAAACCTATATAAGTAAATGTAGACCTATTATAGATGCATATAGAAATATATAAAAATAATGACAGAAACATAGCAAGGCATTGTTGTAAGAATACAATGCGGTTCTGATCCTTTTTTTTAATCATTATTCAAGGTCCAAACGTATGCCTTTGTGATCACAAGGAGTGAACACCTCGTTATCAAACAGATGACTTTCTTTGCCACAACTCTGAAGGCGCTGGCAGTCGGGAAACACAGCCCTGTGAGTAACTTGACGTTCCACTCTTTAAACTTCAGTTATCCCTCGTATTCCAGACGCATGTTGGGTAATGCTGATCCTCCTGAATGGACCAAAGTCGGCAGCAGCGGCAAAACGTTTACGTTCTTCAACAACACGTTTTACGGCTCGGACGGCGCGGTGCTACAATACGAAGGCATGGGTGTGAGACTGGAGAACAACTTGTTTGAATTCAACGACTGGACGGCAGCCAACATGAGGAGTAAGAGCGGAGGCCTGGCAGATGTTTTCTCCAATGGCTACCGAGACAGGTAACATACAAGCAAATTTGTTTCCCCTTTTTGTGTCTAATGCTTCGAAGAAGTGTAGACACTATGCTATTGGTCGTGTAATGTAAGTAATGAGTAATGTAGGAATCGATAAATGATCGCGCGTTAATATTCGGGACCAATAAAAGGAAGCACTGGAATACCGATTGTACACGAACTTCACCTTTTCTCGAGGAAACAATGACAGGGCGGCGAAGGCTGGTTCGTGACAAGCTCGTGATCACGAGAAACCCATGAGGTCACAGCTTTTTCAGCGAGGCGATCGGGTTAGTGAATATTTCATATGAATTGCTTCAAGCTTAAAGCTCAAACGAAAGGTTTCTTCAGTGTTGTGAATCGACGAACTTGGCGTCAACTGAACCGATACGGAGTTAGAGTGATGAGTTGCCTCGCCGAGGGAAAGCTGCAGACGCTTGACGCGGATACGCAGAACAGCATCGAGCCCCTTTTGGGGAAACTAAAGCCACTTGTTAATTTTGTCTCAAATCACAGTTTTGGAAAAATGTGTGCCGAAAACGCTCGAATGAAAGGTTCTGGCCAGTACTATGCATTGCCCGATTTTCCTGATGAACTGTGTCAAGTATGACAACACGTTGCAACGATACGTAAGTCGACCAGTTATTATTTTGTGTCGATGTTTCAGTCGACAGAGACAGTAAAATGTGAAGCACCTGTGAATCTTCCATTTGGTCATTCGCGTACAAGTTAAAATAAATTTCTACTTTATTTGAGCCTAGTTCTGCTGATCGCTACTAATTTTATTTGTACGGCTGTGGGGTGAAATGTTTACAATAACTGCCAATGGCAACTGAATAGTCATATTTCTTATCAATGGCTACTGCATCCTCAAGCAACCTTCATCTCCGGGAACCTATATTTCTCCAGTAGTTCAGCCTCGCCTCGCGGCGCTGGAATCGAGGTAACGCAAGTGCTTCTTTGTGCTGATCAGAGTTTTAATCTGTGAAATGCCTTCAATGTCTGGGCATCATTCCCTCAGTCTGTTCCTGCATTAAGCGTGTACGTTTTCCCTATTTTTAAATTTCCCCGGTGTTCCCAGAAAAAAAAAAAAACATCAGTTTAGCGTAAACACAGATGCGACGCGACATTTCGGCAGCGGGCCAGTTGATTCAAGCTAACGGAAATACGTCACAAATTATCGTGTGGTGCAAGAGGGGTGGCCTGTGGCAAATGTCATTTCTTTACTCAAAAAATAAAAGAAAAAACGCAGTAGACACATGCACCTCACAGGTGCTTATTTTTAGTAAGCGTCAACAACTTAATTGATGCCCGGGAGGGAGGGGGGTACTCCCATATATGAGCCATATACATTAGGTATGTGCCGCTCCAAAGGGTTTCCTTTTCAGCATTTTAGTCTGAAATAAGGTATCGATTTTAGCATTTTAGTCTGGAATAGGGTCGGAGGTTTTGATATCTGGTCTGAAATAGGGTCAAAAATTGCACATTTTAGTCTGAAATAGGGTCGAAAATTGCAAATTTTGGTCTGAAATAGGGTCGAAATTGCAAATTTTGGTCTGAAGTAGGGTAAGGGTTTTCAGTCCCGGGCGGCACACTCCAACCCACGACACGTCGTTTCAAACGATTCGTATCGCTGCATGGAACAACGCAAAAGTGCACTCGGCAATAGCTTCAAAAAATCAAACACTGGGCTACGGATGTCCTCACATTAAACTGCATTGTGCCTCCGACTAGTGAAGCAATTAGTGAAATATCAGACAGGTTTCTTCTGGACCCGGCTACAACAAACGGAAATGCCCGGAACAAGGCCTTAATAACAATAACAATAACAATAACAATAACAATAACAATAACAATAACAATAACAATAACAATAACAATAACAATAACAATAACAATAACAATAACAATAACAATAACAATAACAATAACTTTGCTTTTGGTTTTGGTTTTGGTTTTCAGCAGTCATCCGAAAAGCTCTCTTTAAGATAACACGACGTTTACGAAGAATAAATTCAGAAGTCACTTTCATAATCATGCGCAGTTTACTTGGCTGAGATATTCTAGCGGGATATCTCATAAAACTTGGCAGACAGAGGGAATAACTGCTCCTTTGGTCATAGTGCAATTATGTATAAACAAAACCAAGCTCAGAAGAGGGATTTACTTGACAGACACTCGTTTATACGAGAAGTAAAAAGTACCGCTTGCGGATGCACATGATTGTGAAAGTCAATGTGTATTTTGCGATATTTATAAGTTTTAAGTCTCTTTCTAAAGAAGAACGCATAATCTACAAGGAGCTCCATGTCAGGTTGACCAATAGTTGCGCGACTGTGATTGAAATAATTGAAACTTTCATATACACTAGTTTGTCCTAGCATGTTATGCAGCAGTAACTAAATTCGGTTTCCCGTTCTAGATTTTTCTAAAAGTTCCAAGTTGTCACCTACGATGCTTGTAATAACCATGTAGAGATTTTCATGAATTCCGCTTTAATCGTTTTGAAACGTGACAACAGAGGAAAATTAAGTGATTTGGTATTAAAGATATGATATGATATGAGAATGATATGATGATATGATATGACTCAATTTATGAATTACAACAATCTTTTCTTCAGGTTTATAAGGAACACAATGCGTTTTAACGGGGCTAGCGCCGGATTCCGTCCTTCCAAATTTAATCCTGTGATTAAGCTAAATCATTTTGAGGGTCAATGTTGGGGAAAAATTCAACACGATGGCGCAAGCGTACAGACGCAGATTAAGGCCCAGTCAGAGGCGGTGCTGCAGCAGAACTGGGTCCACTCCAGTCCTAAGTACGGGCTCAGGTTTGACGGTCAACCGCCAAGAGTCGGGTATGGAGGGACCATGAAGAACAACGTGGTGTGGAAAACCGGTGGCATGATGGTAAAAGGAAACAACCACACTGTGTTGAACAACTTGGTGTTCGACAAGGAAACGGGTAAAGGAGACGACAAACAAAATGGTGCGTGCACGCTGTGTGTTTTGCAGTACGTTCGAAACAACCCAGTGCAAATTAACATGAACACGGTCGTCATGAGGAACGCTGCTGATTTTGCCAATGGAGGAAAGCACAAAAAAAAGCGATATCCTTTAGCTGGGAAAACAGTGTTATACAATGAATTTGGGAAGATCCGACCGGAAGTCGTTGACGCAGACAACATGGACTTTCGTCCCCGGAAAATATCGCAGTACAACAAACATGGTGGAATAGGACCGTATAAGTACGACAACAAGATGACGGACTACTGGATCCCTGGCAGGCAGCTGTACAAGACGTGTACGCCCGTGCCCCCGAATGCTGCTACCGTCGCCGCTGACCGCGACGCTCTGATGTGGCTCAACGGCTACGACACCAACACACACCACGTGTATCTGGGCCGCACCCGAGAGGCAGTGACCAATGCCTGCCCGACGTCTGCTGAGTACCAGGGCCCCGTGGGGGGAGGTAGCAACGTGTTCTACTTTAAGCAAGCGCTGCTGCCTGGCACCGAGTACTTTTGGCGAGTGGACGCCCAGCCCAGTACTATAGTGGTGTACAAAGGGGATGTGTGGCGCTTCAAGACTCAAGCACACTAAAGGCGTTGGTTCATTAACTAAGAGACTTGTGACTACTGCCGGCTTTGGTTTGTTTTGGTATTGTAGTGAAGTCTAAATAAAAAACTGGGTAGCAAATATTGTGTTCATATAAATGTCCCTTTAATCATTAATATTGTCATCCAAATTATTTCAAGACAGTTAATATTCAATCTTAGTATATACAACACAAGTGAATAGTGCTTTTCGCGCGCTCTGATTGGCTCCTCAATCTCGGAATATCAAGTACTATTCACCTCCCGGCGGCTTCCGGTAAAACAAAATGGCGCGCGAACCCAATTTTTGCCCACTTTTGTCGGAAATAAAATAACTATTTGGGAGATGGCTATTAAACTTGTGTGGTATATACTAAAACAATTATTCGCCTCAGTGTCGGTGAATAGCGGTGGATATCTACCCTTTATTTGTTCTGTTTATGACCACATTATGTGATGTAGTATCTCAGATCTCCCCGCAAACTTTGTTTAAAGTACCTCTTTCAGCTTCAATGTTACTCGGCTCAGAAAATAACTACTAGAAGTACTGCAAGTACAAAATCCGCGCTTGCTTACACTGCACACGGCACTAAACTTGATTGACATATCCCGCGCGGAAAACATGTCACTTTGGTCACACAACGTACCGCGATTTAAAAATAATTTACATCTTTTACTAAGGGAGTTGTATAAAAAATAATTTATTAGACACTTAGGCGTGTAGACGGCTCGCCAAAATACTGCACGACTCGTAAAAATATACAGCCGTATGTTTAATCATCATTGTACGTTTTGCAGTACGTGTGTAAAAATCCAATCAACAACAACATAGTTGTCGTGAGAAGTGCGGCTGATTTTGGGCTGGATAAAAATACAAAAATATACGATATTCTCCAGGAATTATACAACGAAATCTGGAAGGTCCGGCGGGAAGTCGTAGATGCAGATAACAGGGACTTTCGCCCATGAAAAAAATCGCGGTACGACAGACACGGCAGGGTCGGACCTTATAAGTACGACCCAAAAATGGCCCACTACTGGATCCCTGACAAGCAGTTGTGCAAGGCGTGTAAGCCCCTGCCCCTGAACGCTACTACAATCGCCGCTGACCGCGTACGGTGGTGGGGGTATGACTTCGCATGTGCGTCCAAGGGATAATATGCAATGAACGCAGCGCGGTGACGCGTTATATACATTTATGACCCATCAAATATTTCCTCCCGCGCGTGATTGGTAGAATCGTGACACGTGACCGAATAAAGTCCGCTCGTGAGCGGACATTATCAGCGAATAACCCCCGCCTGGCGAACTAACGCTGTTTATTGACAATATCCGAACACAGTTCTATTTATTTAGTCACAAAAATCATTGCAAGACGACTACTGAGGAGGACATCAATTTATTGGTCGAAAATGCAGTTCCAGAAAGCACTAAAAGGCTTCACAGTTTCCGCGCCGTTATTTGGGCTGCGAGAGGAAATATTTGAAGGATAATAAAGACAATAAACTACTTTTGGCTTCGGAAATATGCACGGATAATTGTCCTTGGACATTATCTGTTCCTCGAAGCTCACAGTTGCCCTCGAGCTTCGCTCTCGGGCAACTGTTCGCTTCTCGGAACAGATAATATCCTCGGACAATTATCCGTGCATATTTCTTCACCAAAAGTAGTTTATTGTTTATATATCTGTCACGTGACGACCTAAAACTATCGTGTTTTAAACTCGAAACACTCCAAATGCTGTTGGTTTTATAATTCTAATGACTAGCAACCATAGCATTATATAAACATGCTGACTTAAACGCGGGGGCGCACTATAAAAGGCCCTTCCTAAGGAAGATTTTAATGAATGTATTAATTGACGGCGGTCGCTGTTCGAAATGGTTCCTACCTGATGAACAAATAAGAGGCAACTAAACAACAAATGTTATTTCATTAGTCAGAATAAAAAACGTCATGCAATATAGAATAACTGTATTAAAATAAAGCTGCGCGTATTGCGAAAGCGCTTATATAATCCGTCATTCGGGTTCATCTTCACGTTTCTCCTTGTCAATATTCTGGAGTTTTTCCATGACCATGACTCGCATCCGAGTGACTATGGTTTAGCCAGTCCTCCAAATTTAGGTTTATTGTTATTACAAACCCTGAACTTTTAATTTGACGCTACTGTGGAAGTTAATTTCCATCCTCGTTTGAGTGTGAATTGAGTCAATATTGGACTGATCATACCTATTAAACAGTTCTCAAAAAAGGGTTGTGTTGTTTACGCTAATGACCTCAGGAAATTTTAACAGAAAACTGCACAGTTCACCCTTCCTTTTCATGTACGGAAGTGCAAAGAGGCTCAACTAACATAGCTAAGATGAGTTAAACACTAACACATTACAGTATGTGGAATGACTGCAAGTTCTTAACGATCAGAAAGTAAAACATAAGGAAGGAAGTAAAATGTATAATACAGGTGTGCGCAGATCCACCATAAATATAATAAATATTGTGTAAAGTGATAGGTTATTGGCTTTTAGGGAACATTGTTCAATAACAGTGAACATTTTTAGTAAAATATTGCTGTTTGCACCTTACTGGTATCTCCGGCAAGTCACTAAGGTGTTTGTGACGGATTCGTGCACTTTTAAACGCCAAAAAAATGAAAATAATTCACGGCAACTTGAAACAGAGACAGTGGACATGAAAAATTTTTAAGTTCAGTATCTGCCGCCTCCTTAGATAAACATTAGAGCTTCATGTAAATGTTTTGTGTTACCTGACAGTTGCCGTTATGCTTGCGAAACTCGCAAAATTATTTCTAATAATTATAAGCAATTATATGAAAATGAGAAACTTGTATATCACCTGTTATATCGACAGCATTTTTCATTTTGTTCCGCGAAGTGAAAAATAAATAAACTCACTTGTTTCGTATTTCGAGTTTCTAAATTTACGAGAGCAAGAGAAATATTTTGCACAAAGTATACGAATTAAGAAAATTTCCCGCGTGAGCATGGGCTGGTGAAAACATAAACGAAGCCCAATTTGCGAGTGGTTTTAATTAATGAAGAACACACTAATCCACACTGCGATAAAAAAGGTCGGCGTTACTTGCTTCCGTGAGCAGATCGTTATCGGGTTTTGCTTTTGTTCCTGATTTGGAACAATGCAAACACGTAGGAACCGCGAAACCAAGGCACTGCAAGACGATCAAAAATTGTCTTCCGGTACGGAATATTCTAACTTATCTAATAGTCTAATGAGTGCAAACACAGCGGCCTGTCTGTCACATATTGTCAGTCTATTTAAGTCAAATCGTTATTATAAAAGACTAAAGTTTGTCATTCACATTGACACCGTCAAAAGAGGAACTATTTTCCTAATAGAGTAGCAAGAGTCCAATACTTTGCCATTTTATTTCTCAGTGCGTCGCAACTTACAGACCTGCTGACAACGCACGTAGCAACTTCTGCGATTACAGATAACAAGACGTTTTCCCTAACAGGGCTTTGGCGGCTTTTTGTTTTAACACAGTTCAATTCTCTACGTAGAGTGAAACAACATGGCGCCTACTTCAGCTTTGACGACTTGCCACAGCAACACGACATCAAAGCCACACGTTTCAGAGTTTTGCCGTGGTTACTCGAATGTTAATTTTGAGACTTTGGACATTAGTTCTGTTCCATACCTCGTGAACGCTGTTTTAAATGTGCCACTGGCCATATCGGCAACTACCACAAACCTCTTGGTTCTCTTAGCAATGCGTCACGTCACCTCCATTCACTTGCAGTCCAAGCTTCTACTGTGCTCTCTTCTGCTGACTGATCTTGGCGCCGGTTTACTTGTCCAACCCCAGTTTTCTGCTTTTCTTTCCATGAAAGCAATTAATCCTTGCAGTGTTCACAACTGTCTCTTGATTTCTTCTTTTGCTTTTACCTCGACGTTGTTCAGCTGTGCTTCTTGTCTCACCATGGCAGCGATAAGTGTGGACCGATACACCGCCCTGTTTTTTTATCCCAGATATCAACAGATTGTGACGACCAGGCGAATTTGTGCAGTCCTTACATTCACCTGGTCGTTTTCACTATTTTGTGCATTGTTAAACTTTTGGAACAGGGTCCTATGGACGTATTCTTTTCTAACAAATCTTCCCATTAGTTTACTCGTCATTTCTGTGTCCTACATCAAGATATACCGGCGCTTGCGAATTCAGCACGGCCAACGGGCTCAACCTCAAGCCGACGTTCAAGCTCAACGACAGGCAGGAGGCACATTGAACGTGGCGAAGTACAAAAAATTAGCATCTACCATGATGTGGATCTACGTAATTTTCGTCATTTGCTACTTTCCCTTCTTTTGTGCGGCCTTAATCTTCTCAGCCATCCTACACACTGCTCTCACTCAGTGTATTCGGGAATTCGCCTACACATTTCTTCTGCTAAACTCGTGTTTAAACCCGTTCTTCTACTGCTTGCGATTGCCTGAAATACGGACTGAAGCTATGAAACAACTTCGACGATTATGTTGCCGAAACCCTTAGCAGTGAGCGGTGAGATGAACTGGCCAGTTAAAAGGGCAGTGTCGTGAGATGCGTATGCGCGCGCATTTGGTCGAATCTTGAAAATTAACATTCGCCCAAGGTTTTCAAGTTTGAAACCCAAGATGGCGTCCACAACGGCAGTGGATCTGCCACTCGATCGCTCACCTACGTTGTGGACGCCTTCTTAGACTTCAAACTTGAAAAGATTTGGCGAATGTTAGTAGGATTTGATAAAACGCGCGCGCATGCGCTTCTCTTAACACTGCTCATTTAATCTTCGGAAATAAAAAAACATTAAAGGAACAGTGCCCCGATCCATATGTGAATTCAAAGTTTCATGAACGATCGTTTATGCAAATCTGAGTCGCGGAAACTAACGATCACATTCATCAACCAATGAAAAAGCAAAATTTTGCATAATAATATACCGTGCGTAAAATCCATACGAAACTACATCCGGGACCCGAGTGGCGTATTTTCCATGTCCTCACTAGTGAGGATATCGTTGAAATTATTTCCTGCTTTTGCACGGTTGTTTGTGCAATTTCTCGTAAAACACTCGTGTCTAATATAATAAAAAGAAAATTACACGGCGGCTTGAAGATATGGCTTTTATTTTCTCGTGCTAAAAACAATATTTTACTCACTCGCGAAGCGCTCGTTCGTAAAATATTGTTTTTACCACTCGAAAATAAAATTTATATCTTCGCGCCGCCGTGTAATATCCTCTATATATTTCGCGACACTTCAATGTTGCGGTTTTCGAGATTTTTGAAAACTGCGAAATTGTGATGTCACAAAAATTAAGTGCTTGAAACTCAGGTTAGGGCGCTAAAGAAAGGGACAAGTCGTACAAAACGTTTGAATGAGCTTGGCTCTCAAATCCAGAAGACAGATGTATAAATTAGCTTTCTTTTATAAAATAATGAATAGTCTTGCTTCTCCATTAGTTTGTAACTGATCTACTTCCTCTGACTATTTGAGAAAGACTAACGGGAAGAAATTTGCGGTCTACGAATCTACTTAGCCTTGTGTCAGCCCGTACAGATAAATTATATAATTCTTTATTTCTTCAATTATTAGACTGTAGAATGATCTAGATGCACAACTACGTAAATACAGCAATATAGAGAATCTAAAGACTCGGTTACGAAACGTGAATGTTTGGCATTCTTGTGGGTAACCGTTGTCGGACAGCAAGAGCTTATTGTTCGTGTATTCAAAAAGTAGGCAAGGAGCTTCATGATGTATATTCAATTTTCAGCCAAAAATATCGAAGCTTAAATGAAAACTACAATCAAGGAATAGGAAATTTTTGCGAGTATTGTTTAGTTTAGCCATACCTCAAAATTGAACCGACTACCAAAGGTATATGCTACGTTTATTAAAAAAAAAAAAAAAAAAAAAAAACACATATATATATATATATATATATATGTCTTTTAAGTGATAGAGATGCTTGTTTGTGCTGTAAGATGTGGATATATATGTTAAATTTAGCGTTGGAATAGATGAATCGGAAATGATGTCTGTTCGTCTGCAATACGGACCCATACTGGCGTCGACCTTAACAAAAACGTTAACTACAAGTATTTTGCCTTTGTAGATTTTGAAACCTTGCATTTATGTGCTGTATACCTTCGGACATAGTATTCATTATGTCGATACAGTAAGTTTTAAAACGATATTTCACTTTTATTATAATATCAAAAAGGCTCTTTAAAATTGCTAAAATTTTCACAAAATTAGAAAGTGTTCAAAAATTGCATTATTCAACATATTTCAACAAGCAAACTCTCAGCGCTTGCATTATATTAATCTAAACTATGTGTCACACTCATTTTTGCCTTTAGAAAAGCCACTGTTTTGACAATCATACAGCTAAAAAAAGCGGTAGCAGTTACGTCTGAATAAAACAACTAATGAAAACATGACCGACTGTTCTTCTAACGAACCATGAACCAGATAGGTTTGGTCAGGTAGCAGTAGCCGGCGACACATTTGGTGCCGAGTGCCTTGTTATTGTCGCTGTAGATGTAGTTGTTGCTTCCGGTGTGGTCGTAACCCTTCCACATGTTCAGCCACTTGTCGGTTCCATCGCTCCATTCTGAGATCATGTTGTTTGAGTCAAAATACAGACGCTTTATTGTAGCAAAACCGACAGCCGGGTTTCGTTTTCCTCCGTTTGCTGGTGTGTACTTGTAAAACCCGTTGACATCTGTTCCAGTAGACCCGGTGGTGCCCATCAAGAAGTTGTCAAACCCCTCTTTCGCCTTGCTCGGCGCTCCTCCTTTTCTGTTGTAGATGAGACGCACGTCACTCCTGTCACTGAAACGGAACATCACCTCGGTCCAGTTTCCCATGGCCGGGTGGATTCGGCTTGCCGTGTTGCTGCTGGTTAGCTGAGCGGCCTGGGCGGAGAAAGAAGACTTAATAAAAAGAAAGTTGTACGAGACTTTGGTAGCAACTAGTGTCCAACCCCCTCCTGCAGTAGCCACGTCGCAAAAGGCCTGGAAAGCATCATCAGTGAAGCCACCATTTGGATCGATCCAGTACAGTCCGTTTCCACGGCTGCTACCTGAAGTGAACAAAAGATTGTTAACAACCATCCAACTAAAATATTAGTAAAATGAGCGAGGTCTTGTTTAAATTGAAGAATCCAGGAAAAGAACAAAGCACTCTTAAAAATCACAGCGAGGTTTGACACGAGTTTCTAAAGCATGCAGTGATATACTAGCTTTAAAAAAATGGATTACTTTTGATAAACAGTTTCACAATAATTAACTATCAAATAATTTCACTACAGCACATCTAAAGTACCTGAGTTTAAGATGTCGAGACAGTGGCGTTCTGGGTTTGACTTGATATGACCCTTGTCAGCTGCAATTAAGGTGGTAGTTAACCCCTTCATAAGAAAACCAGCAAATAGACTAGTATTTCAAGAGAATTAAACCAAATTTATTCAAACTCTCGCTCTTGGCCACCATTTTTTCTCGATGCAAAAATTGAGCTTGCGACTTGCTTGCGTGATTGCCATGGCAACGAAGTGTGCAAAATCAATTAATCTGTGTAATTAACTCTGATTAACTACTTTTGCACATCTGATTAACCTTTTTGCACACTTGCACACTAAATTAAATACAACACCCCTGTTCTCAGCCAATCAGAATTGAATATTTTTGCATCTATATTATTAGTATTGTTATGCTAAATACATTGACACTTCAATAAAGTTCATTATTATTATTATTATTATTATTATTATTATTATTATTATTATTATTATTTACTGCATCAAAACAGTGCAAATGCTTTGACTCAATTGGCCTTTTCTTTGTATTCCGAACTATGAGAGTGCATGATTTTTTTTGTCGATTTGAGTCAGATTATCATTTCATACATACCGATAAATACTAGCATACCAGTAATGCATGATTTCACAATTGATATTCAATTATTTGATTGGACAACAGAACTTCCAGCGTAATTGATACGCGGTTTTGCTCCACAAGGCAAGCGAAGGATATCGAGCTGGGTGTTTTGATTTGCATCGTCTGTTTGAAAATGTGAGTGACAATTCGATCTCTATCAGGTATGAATCGCTGGTTATAAATTCACCGTAAATGTCATGGGTCCCATGGACGTTGATATGAGTTATGTGCTGGTAGAGAGATCATCGTGTAATGATACTTGTCCATACTATGTTGTTGACCTTTATGTCGGTGTTGCCTGAAACTCGTACACGAGGGAGAAATACATCAGTATCAAGAGAACAGCTGTATAGCGCAATTACTCCATTTTTTCCTAGAAATGTTGGCGACAACAATTAGCAGGACTGATCATGAAGTGAGGACGCCACAATATTTCTCCACGATACGTATGAATTTACGGCTAGTCAGCCAGAAGCCGAGCGCATGCAGTGAGCACATCATTAATAAAGCTAACATATTTTGTACTGATCGTGATGGACAACCGTGAACATGCAACTGATAAAGGACGCTTAGGGTAGGAACTGTATTCTAGCTTTCTGAGAAGCCTGAAAAATACAAGATGTCGGTACTCACGAAGCAAATCGGATCGACGGCGTAAACAGTCAGTAGAGGTTTGTCTGGTGTGTTGAAGTAGCAATACAATGTACTTTATGAGTGAACGCCGTAATAAATGGGTATGTGCTACGTTATACGTTGCCCTTCGTTAGATAAGCTATAAGTTTCTTGTATGCTCTGACGAAGGCCTGACACTAGAAACGTCGGAAAGAAGAGCATGATCTCTATGGCGTTCGGCAGCATATCCATATTTATTACCTTGGATAAATTCCATGTTCAATCATAAGTTTATTTTGTACGATCGAACACGTTGACGAATTTAACCATGCATGAATTTTCGGAACAGGTACGCGATTCTGGGTAAACTGCTCAGTTATTAATTTATTCAGTCGGACGAGAAACTCGAGAAACTACGAAGAACGTGATATATTTTGGTAACATTTGACAATATATCGTGGCATTGATTTGAGGTATAGTTGCGTACTAAATTTCTGCGACAAAAATGCAAAGTTTCCTAACAAACGGAAACACCAGCATAGTTTTAGTTAGTATAAATATTAATTGGATGGCATAACATAATTATTGTCTATCATCTGTTATGTGATTGGGTAACTGCGGTTCCGGCGTTATGGACAGACGTTCTTTTGTTTGCGCGTCAGCAGGTCAGTGAGGGATAACAAAAAATCAAGTTCATCAAAAATCAAGCACTTTTGGCCCTGGTTGTTTAATAGCGTAAGTACTTGTACAGTTGATAAAGCCATAGGCTTTAATACCACTTTTATATCGATTAGATAGCAATTTTTCCAGTGAATAATAACGCTGTCTACTCTTGGAACAATCGGGACCTGTCCAACTTTCTTTTGAAAATGCGTGAGCCATATGGATGGGTGAATTTGGCACTGATACAGCAGCTGATCGAACTATTAACTCCAACTATGGCATTTTTATCAATTAAACATTAGTGTTTCTAAAGGTTGTACTGTACATTAGCTCACCAGTAAAAGAGTGAAAGACCAATGCTGCATTCGTCCTACGGTCTGAAAGATTAAATACCATTTTGTTTCTTTTATTACAGCCCTTTTTGGAAATGAAGTTCACAAGAGTAAGAATTAACAACTTTTACAACCTGAAGGATGTTGACTTGGACTTGACTGAAGGGCATGCACTGATCGTTGGACCTAATGGATCTGGCAAAAGCAACATCATTAAGTGCATTGACTTTCTTGTCAAACGGATTCTGGGTATAGAGTGTACAAATGTTCATATTTGGGATGTCAATGCCCCAAAATCATTTGTTGAAGTCAATGCCGTGTTCACACGGGCAGAAGGTGAACTCTTCTCAAGCCTAAGAGTGTGGTATCTGCTTTGTGATATCTGCCATGTTATTGCTTCTTGCATTACAATGCTAAAGAACCTGGTTTTATGCCACGATTTAGCACGCTTTAGTCAAGGCAATTTGTCGTTTTTGATGGATAAATTTCACCAGGAGAACATATTTTGGGACGTTCCTGAAGAAACATTACGTGATCTGTTTGAAAAGGGCGGTGTTGGAAAAGTGAACGACGGGAAAGTCATTTTTGAGTCGAATCCTAGTCCTGAAGTAGACTGGAGTAACCCTTGTGTTGGCCTTCTCATTCAGGAAATTATTGACAAATTATTTCCAAAGTTGTTGAAAATTAATCAGGAAGCAGTAGCATCAGAGAAGTCTCGTCCACCAGAGAGTTCGGACGTGTTCATGTGGGTGCAAGCTACTGACCCAGGAACCTGGAATGACTTGAGTCACTCATGCAGCATGTAAGACTACTTTTACTTTATATTTATTAACTTATTCTAAATGTATATTCTCCCAAACTTTAAAAAAACTTAGTTTACGAATTCTGTGGTGAGAATTAATAGTTCAATCAGCTTTCATCTAAGCCTTGTCATCAAAACTGGTGAGAAACTGAAGATTAAGAGAGGTTACCAAAATGTATTGTTTTCTACATTTCATGTTTTGTCTCCAGCCGCAAATAACGGTACAGCATAACGCAGATGTCGCTTCAAACTACATCCACTTGGTTAGCTGGAACATTATGCACAATTCTATCTTTCTCGTGTAATTCAAGTTACATTATTTGTTTATTTCTCTAGCGTGGGTGATGTCTGGTCCCCAACAAGACTACAGCAGGAAAACGATGCTATTTTGACGTCTGTGAGACAAATCATGGGAGACTTGCCTGGAATCAGCTTTACTATCGAAGGTATATATTTGCTCCCAATTTAATTGTCTCCATTGTGATACCGTTAGATCCGAATGATCTTAAACAAGAGCACAATCCATTGTTTAAGCCATGGGCCTTGCACCAGACTAGAAGCGCTAAGAGCCCCAAGTTAGTTGTTCCACTGCATGTGTCTACAAATAATAGATATCAAGTAAGTCAATCAATTCAGTTGTCACTGAACCGATAGATGTCTACTAGAAATACGGTAATCGCAGATACCCCTCGCTCTGCCATTGATGGGACTTTTACTTTGGTCACAACAAGAGTAGCCTTTGTTTTACCGAAATGTTGACTCATCTTTTCTTCGAAGTCAAGTGCTACACGCAAAGGAAGGAGAAAAAGAATGGTGTGTGTTATACCTTTGCGTTGAAAAAAGAGTCGATTGCGTGACGAAGTACGTATTTCCCACGGTCGACACGTCAAATTAATTCATACAGTCTGCCAAGCACGTTCTCAAAATTTAATACTCAAATTTTGAAGTTGGTCGGCCGTCGTAGTACGGGAAAAAAGGAACACTGATTTTCCAACTTTGAATTCATAGGCAATACAATTAAATAGGCTTCCTATGCGATTTGTTTTTACTCTGGACTGCATGCTCCAGACTCAGGAATGCATATTTAACGACTCGAATTGTTTTGTATGTGAACCCGCTCAAAACAACATGATTTCTCCCAGAATCAAAGCAAAACTTGAACGGTTTACTTCAAATTATACACGGGCTTCAGACCTAGTCATACTTCTAAGGGCTTGTGAACGATTCTCGCTGCAATCACCGCATGTCAGATTACAGCATTTGTTACAGTTTTAGTCTCGACAGAAAAATAAGACATCTGACTAAATCAGTCAAGACTCCAAGTTCCGATTGCTCTGAGCCAATACGGTAGCCGAAACTGGCGACAGAAGCGTATTAAAACAATACTTCGAGGGAAAATGATCAGCATACAGATTCTAATACATTCTTGAAGTGATCGAGTTACAAGATATGGGTAGAATATACTTGTCACGGTGATTGTTCGATTTCCACTGACTAACCTTTGTTGCTTGTCCTTTCTGAATAAGTATCTGAGTTGAACACAAACGGCGTCTGAAGCTCCCGATTTGCTTTCAAGCGCTGGTCCCTTTGCGGAGCCGTTTCTTCGGTACGCTTCCGTTCATGATGCTGTCGGTTATAACATGTTTGTCGTCTTTTCTCTAGACGTATTTGGCGCTGTTCGATCGTCTCACGATTTCGCCTTGCCCGTGCCTGTTCCCTTCTCTTTTAAAGACGAGCTTCGCGAGACCGTTCTGTTTCAAGTTTTCCAGTTTTCAAATTCATTTTCGTGAACGCAGTTACGTGCAATAATTGTTGTCAGTAAAACTAACCACGCACATGAACCGGCCGGAATAATTATCGATAATTATTATTACGTCATTGCCTCAGGCACCTCATTGGCTAATGGCTTAGGCACCTGGCCTAAAAGGTCGCCCTATGACAGACTGACGAACATTAGATTTTGAGATGGCGACTCGCTTGGAGTGTCCAAACAAAGCGATTTTGCTGCATTAGCATCGTGATTATTACCCTCACTTCGCTTCGCTTCGCTCGGGGACAACAAACTAAAGCAGGCAAAGCACCATTCATTATATCATATAGGTCCTGTGTTTTAAGTTTAATACGGTGCTTTGGTAGTGGACCAGGACTATCAACAAGAGACACAAAGCGTTCTATTCATCTAAATGTTATGCGTTTTATAGAAAACGTTCCCAACCATAACGAAACATTGTATGAATTCACCGAACAATCGATGAAAGGTATTGATCATTGTTCTTCTTGGTCTTCACAAGAGTAATGGAAAAAATTACAACCTGCCTTGACAAAACGATACAAAAAGTTAGAGCAAGAATTTGTATCAGAAAAAACAACATGTACGAGCTTGCGCGCAAAGGTTAGCCAGGTAAACTGTTGTAGTGCCAAACAAGTGAAAAGTTACAGTGTTGCTAGTGCTTTCAAAAACAGCATCATGCACGTTTAAAACGTATCTAAACTCTTTAATTTTAAATTGTTCTTTTTTCTCAGATAAGGATGCCAGTAATACAGTGGAGAATCTGTCTCTTCAGGAACTGGTCTCTAATCTGGTGAGCTGCAAACGCTTTGGATCGCCACACCTGTACTGCTATAAAACTCCTGGCGAAAACCTAAAGAAGATTGGCAGTGTAAGAACAAGGCTAGATGGCTACCAAAAGGATCTTGCTGAGATAATGCAGAAGTCATCAGATGTTTTGAAATGGCTTTCACGTTGTCTGCATGGACAAAGTGAACCTGGTGAAATCCATTCCACTGGAAAGCAACCGTTTGTTGAGAAAGTGGCCAAACATTTCTTGGAAAGCAGTCTCTGTATTCTTCCACAGAACAGAGGACCCTTCGGACAAGGAAGCAGGCTGTCACTTGACGTGAATAAAGTGGAGAGAATGCTGATCCATTCCAGTTTGAGGTATTTGTATATTTCATCTAATCTTCGGGTCTCAGTGTTTATGTTAACCATCCCAACCCTTCCGGTTTTCCAAAAATATTTTACCGGCGCTGATAAAATATTGATATTTAGTTAGATTTTATTCGCTTCTGAACAAAGTTAGGGCTTGTTTCCAAACACTACCTTGTTGGGGAAGACATAATTTGGAATAACGTGGGCGATCCCATGCATGCAAAACCTTAAAATAGGGGTCATATCTTGAAAATGTAACAAATCAGCCACTTAAGGTAAAAAATAAATATTCAAAAAATCTCATTACATCGAAAACCCATGGGGAGGTGGCGTGTCATCCAACCAATCCACCACACCCCTCACCCCCGGCTGGCCTGTCCAGTGCCTGGGATGTGACTTTGCGTATACGTAGGCTGAACGTGAGATTTTATTTTCCCTCCAGTTGCATTTAGTTAATCAACAAGAGTCTTCTTGGCTATGAGTAGCCTTTGACAGAAGCGCCAGTCTAAAACATTGCAACGACAAATGTGTATTTAGTGGCGTTACGTGGAGGGGGTTGCCAAATACTTAAAGCCAGGCACTCGTGGCCAATAAGATCGACGAACGAATTTTGGCGTGAAAATTGCATTTGTAGAGGGCAGAGGTCCGTATACCTTGTAGAAAACCCCTGGGTGTCGCGCTGAGCTCAAGCAGTTTCGTTTCACGTACGGACACCAGATCGAACTGAAGACACAGTTGTGGGAGGGGCATACGAGGATTACCGCGTTTTGTAACGAATCGCCTAAAAATACTAGAAATACATAATCGCAGATACCCCCTCGCTCTGCCATTGATGGGACTTTTACTTTGGTACTCCCAACAAGAGTAGCCTTTGTTTTACCGAAATGTTGACTCAATCTTCTCTTCGAAGTCAAGTGCTACACGCAAAGGAGATGAAAAAGAATGGTGTGTGTTATAAGAGTCGATTGCGTGACGAAGTACGTATTTCCCACGGTCTGCACGTCAAATTAATTCATACAGTCTGCCAAGCACGTTCTCAAATTTAATATTCAATTCAATTTTGAAGTTGGTCGGCCGTCGTAGTACGGAAAAAAAGGAACGCTGATTTTCCAATTTTGAATTCATAGGCAGTACAATTAAATAGGCTTCCTGTGCAATTTGTTTTTAGTCTGGATTACACGCACAAGACTCAGGCATGCATGTTTAATGAGCTCGAATTGTTTTGTACGTGAACGCGCTCAAAACAACATGATTTCTCCCAGAATCAAAGCAAAACTTCAACGGCTTACTTCAAATTATACACGGGCTTCAGACCTAGTCATACTTCTAAGGGCTTGTGAACGATTCTCGCTGCAATCACCGCATGTCAAATTACAGTATTTGTTACAGTTTTAGTCTTGAAAGAAATAATAAGACATCTGACTAAATCATTCAAGACTCCAAGTTTCGATTGCTCTGAGCCAATACGGTAGCCGAAACTGGCGACAGAAGCGTACTAAAACAATACTTCACTAAGGGAAAATGATCAGCATACAGATTTTAATACATTCTTGAAGTGATCGAGTTACAAGATACGGTTAGAATATATTTGTCACGGTGATTGTTCGCTTTCCACTGACTAACCTTTGTTGCTTGTCCTTTCTGAATAAGGATCTGAGTTTAACACAAGATGGCGTCTGAAGCTCCCGATTTGCTTCCAAGCGCTGTTCCCTTTGCGGAGCCGTTTCTTCGGCAAGCTTCCGTTCATGATGCTGTCGGTTATCAAATGTTTGTCGTCTTTTCTCTAGACGTATTTGGCGCGGTTCGATTGTTTCACGATTTCGCCTTGCCCGTGCTAGTTCCCTTCTCTTTTGCAGACGAGCTTCGCGAGACCGTGCTGTGTCAAGTTTTCCAGTTTTCAAATTCATTTTCGTAAACGCAGTTACGTACAGTTGTTGCTTCATTCAAACCTTTGTTTGACCTCGCTTTGACGCTAATCGATAATTATTATTAAGTCATTGCCTTAGAGGTCGCCCTATGACAGACTGACAGACTGACAGACTGACAGACTGACAGACTGACTGACGAACATTAGATTTCGAGATGGCGACTGGCTTGGAGTCTCCACACAAAGCGAATTTGCTGCATTAGCGCCGTGATTATTACCCTCACTTCGCTTCGCTTCGCTCGGGGACTAGAGGTGCCACAAGGCGGATTTGTGTTTCAGTAACGTGGTCGTGTCTCAGGTTTCAATGCTTGCAACTTTAGTTTCGTTTCTCCTGTCATTTTGTCACAGTTCAGATGAGCTGAAACGGAGGAAGTTCAAGAATGTGGTTGATGCCTTTAATACTTTTTGTGGCCTTGGCATCCACGTGCGCGAGCAGCATTTCCATGAGACCTGTGAACAGAACGCACAAGCCATAAGGAGGTTTGAGAATGAGCTGTTACGCTCCCATGGCACCTCGTCCCTTGATGTAGGTAAAGGCCTGAGTAAATTAGGTGAGCAGATAGTCAAGCAGTCGCGGTGTTTGACCAGCAGCCTGGAAGTGTTAGTAAAACGCACAGTGCAGAACGTAGATTCATCTTATAGCATCACAACTCAACTGACAGACCTCAGCGGTGGTGATATGGATCTTCTCATGGTCCTCTGTGCCGTCCATTTGTCAGGAGCTGACAGTGTTCTTCTTGATGAACCTGGACACTCACTCCACCCCCCTCAGCAGGTCCAGTTGAGACGCTGGCTGGAGACTCGGCGACCGCCAGACCAGGTGTGTGTCACTATCTCTCACTCATCAGGGTTCATCAGCATGCAGACCTTGAGCTGCCTTTACCACATGTCCTCTGTAGGACATCGATTTACATCGTTTAGGCTGGTTCTACGAGCCCAAGCAGCTGGAACCCTTTGTACTAAGACTGCATCAAACAAAGGGGTGCCAGCCTTAGGAGGAGAGAAGGGTCACTCCCCTGGAACACTAGATGGCGCCCCTGCAATAGATTCTCAGGCACAGCCAAGACGTGCCACTGGAACCCCTCAGTCGTCCTCCAAGACGATGACACAGCAGGTAGCCTTTGCTCAAGAAGTTGCGACAATGCTAATGCGACCTTCCATGCATAAAATGTTCTTCGCAACTGGCCTGTACTTTGTAGAGACAGAAACAGATCAAAGGGTTCTCACAGCAGTGCAGCAGTTCATGATGTCAGAGGCGAGCATCGTGAATAGGGAAGGCAGAGTTCCAGAGAAGTTTAAGCAAGCCAGGAAAGTTATGAAGGCAAGGGAAATGAATCAGTGGGATATCCTAGCTGTTGGTGGATGTGCAGAAGCAGTGAAAGCCTACACCATTGCCAGAGAGTTGAAGATTCCCTGTGCCGTTGTCTTAGATGCTGATGTAATATCTGTAAAGCTGAAGAAAGAAATCCAGGCGTTTAATTCCGAGAACTGGAAAAAATCAGTCCTGTACAAGCAGCTTTCTAAAGTGAAAGGCTCCCTCGCAGACGCGGAAACTTTGCTTGAAGATATTGAAAGTGTATCTGGCCTTGGAACCCAGCTGGTACGAAGGGAATTTCAGAAGAATGGCTTTTGGATTTGGGAACGTGATCTTCAAGAAGCCCTGATTCAAAATCTTGAAGCGAGGAAGAAAGTTCTTGAAGTGATAAACCCCCAGGCAAGTAAGAAAAATGTTCGTAACAAAAGCACAGCTCATCCTACAGTGCAGGGTACTCCAGGCAGCCAAGAAGACCAAGAGTTGTCAACGAAAGAAGAACTGGAATCGGCAGGAAGCAAAAGAAAGGTAACCAACCAGACACCGTCAAACGAAGAGGCTGTTCTAAACACCAGCAAGCGAATTAAGACAACACCTAGTGATGTATCAGCCATTATTCCACCACAGCAGCAGAGCAGTAACGACACACCGTTAAAACCTGCCCACCCAAACGGGCCATCCACGAGCACTCTCGTTTCTGAATCCCATCACAGCATCACTGTTGAACAAGTCAGGAAGAAACTGCAAGATAAAGTCAGTTGGAATAAGATCCCGTGGGAGATATTGAAAGATGCCATAAAGATTTGCCTTGCGGATAATGAAAGCCCCTTTACTCATTTGAGAAAATTCATGAGTCGGTGGCAGTGCAAGGGGATAAACAAAAAAGCACAACTTCCCCAAGACTTACTCAGCGGGATTATTATACTTGAGGACAGTGATGATAACGACTTTTAGGCTCCATTTTACTCGTAATTGCCTAGCCTGCCAATTAGGCGACTGTATTTGAAGGCAGATTAGAGAAAACTGCTGTAGTATCCAGATTACTGTAGTTATAATAACCTATGGAAAACAAATAGCAGCTCGTGTCAACCAGGGTGATTTCAGGCGTTAACTGCACAAAGCTGTATTAACCGTCCGATACTTGTGTCTTCGCATCAGAGGCTGCATGATCTAGATTGTCCATTTCTAAACCAATTAATTCGCATAACTGTTAATTAACTTACAGAAAAATGACAAGTTTGTGTAGTTGTAGTGTAGTCTGTATAAGCGCTAAAAGGAGAGATTTTATAGCAGGTTGTGAATCACGCTATTATATTAATTACACGTTTGATTTTAGAAAGGACTTGGTTAAATATATTGTAATTGTCGAAGAAGTATGCTGTGTAGAATAGAGATAGATCAATCCTGAAGTTGGTAGACTAAGAAGTATGTATAGGTAACAATTTATCGGTTTCCATTTGGGGTTTTTAGTCAGATTTGTCTAGAAAAATTTGACTCCGGGGAAATTCTACCCTGAAGAGATTTGAATTTGAATTTGAATCTGGTAGGATACGTGTCCAGATCGATTTCACTCTGGTAACAAGAGCTACACTGCGACCACTTGAATTGTTTTAACTGCGTTGGAACTTTAAAGCAGATTGATTAATCTCTCAACCTTCACTAACACAAAATAAAGAACCTTAAAGAACTTCTCAAAAGGAGATTATTTCCGGAGCTTTAAAATGTCTTCTGCTAAACAAGGAATAACGTTACATAGGGCCACCCTATAATTAACTGCATGTTAGTTCCGTGTCACTCGATATTATAATCAAGAGATGGTTTTGCCTAAAACCTCCAGTACCATATCACACGAGTCAGTAGATGAGGAAGGAGGAGCAGGTGGGGTAGTTAATAAACAGAAGCACCCTTCCCCCAATCTTATAATTTCTGAACCAACTAGTACTAAAGGACTCGGTTTTTTGAATATTAGGCAATAATAAGACAAGCACAATGTTCGCAAAATAGTAGTGAAGGCGATTGTCCTTTGATTCTATTTCGGTCCCAGTACTTTTACAAACTCGTCCTTTATGGCAGCTGGTTCTCACGCCGTCGTTTGATTAGTCCACGTCGGCTTTGCTTTGAACACAGCCAACTGTGAATAGTGGGGTTCGTACCGTATCTCAAACTATTTCTCGCTTGAAAGTTTGAGATAGCTATAGCGGGGTATCTGGAAGTTCTACTGTTTACTAAACGCATGCTCAAGTTTACAAGCTATCAAACTACAAAAGGAAGGAAGGGATCGGAATGATAAAAATAAGTAATAACAAGGACAACACCAAGAACAACTTTAAAAGGACCCGTGACATATTCCAAATCCATTACACAAGTTTGTACAAGTAAAACATCACTCATTTGAATCCCTGGACAGCGAAGCCGTTGCTTCAAAAAATAAAGCTTCTTGTGTTCGTGTTCAGGCCACCCATGGTACAAGTTCACCGCTTATAATCTCGTGATAAATCATAGAAGTATCACTTTTCTGAGACTACAAGAGTTTTTACAAGATAACAAATGTAAATTTTCTTTGAAGTTCACACCACCTTTGAAAGGCAATTTGTATCTAAAACAAACAAAACCCTATCTCTGGCATAGATATCTATTTTTTACACAAATATGGAAGTTGTTTTGTGCTGGTATGAAATATCAGCTACTTCATTTTTGGGTTCACAAACAAGTCGTCTTATCCATTCAAGAAAACATGTGTTAATAATGTAGCGAACATTGATATTTCAACCAGCTTTCATTCTGAGCAAGCTATCATTGCCATATTATTACTACTCTATCATTTAACCATTTCAATCCCAAGCTCAAAATGCAAATTCTCACAACCCTTAAGAAGAAACTGCATGAGCAATGTATCGAGAGTTGATAGTGGAATCAGCTTTGGGCCTAAACAAGGAATCAAAAGCCAATTTCTCCTCACTTCATAACATATTCCTGGTGAGGAACTGAAAGAGAAAATTGAAGTTCATCATACTGATCACTTTCTCAAGAATGAAATAGTTAAGATTCCGCTTCTGACGGGATGATAACCGATATTTGCTCAATCTGTGTGGGCGTACTAAACTGCTCCGGAGGAGGGGAGGGAGGAATGGACTGACTGTCGCTTAGATGCCTCTCTCTGCTGTCTTTGTGATTGCTCATCAATGGAGTCGCAGGGGCGCTTGCCGGACGATCGCCAAAGTCTGCTTCATAGTCCGTAGGCGGCGAGGGGACCCTGGAGTTGTTGGCGCCAATAGCAGGCAACTTTGGCTTCATGTAGCGTTTTATTTGCGATTCTTTAGGCACAATAAAGTCTCTTTTGGGCAAGGAAACTGTGGTCTCCCCGTCTTCTCTGATCACCACATACTGATTGAAGTGACTACCAGTGGACTTGAAGGAGCGCCGGAACGGGTGCATGATGGTATGGCTGCCTCCACAGTAGCGCTGCGATGGCGGCAGATCAATGAGGTCTACCAAACCCGTCATGGCGACCACTTCCCCCTTCAGTTTCTGCGCGTGGTAGCCCAGGTCCGCGCCAATGACAGCTCGTCGACTCGGGTTCACTTTCTGATGCTGCCGGATATGTTCCAACTCGTACGTTGTGTATGGCTTGCTGGACTTCTGTCCCGGCATGCTTTGCATTTTGGGCATATTCGGACCCGATACCCCTCCCGGCTGCACCTCCAGAGGACGGTCACATGAGATGCAGTGGACTTTTTCTCCCACGTTCCTGCAAAGTTGAATTTTCAGGACATTTTGTAACTGCACTCAGAATGACATATGCCACAAAGAGCAGATTCTAGGTTTAAGGTTTCCACTTGATACATTTTCCTTAAATTCGGTACAAAGACTCCTTTTGGGTACGGCCCCAGATTCGAACTCATATAAAAAATAGGGGCTACCGGCTCCGCTTAGCTACCGTTGTGGCCGGAATATCACGCGATTTTTGCCCGAAGTAAACAAGTTACAATGCACGACTTTCAACTAAAATTCCGAAAGAACTGCTTAATGATTTCAAAAAATGCAAATCTCTCAAGTACAGATCGATAGCCAAAAAATCAGGGTAGGTATTCCTGTGTGTTTCCGAAAATCGCATTATCATACGGCGGCATGTTGGATTGACGCCATAGTTTTTGTAACACGAAAACGAAGTGGGGCACAGAGCATGCACGAAAGTGAACTCTACTGCGCTTCTTTGAAAAAAAAATGTCGTGAAAAAACAAAACAAAAAAAAATTGGTTTTGCGAGTTTTGGAGCTGATAAAATGCCAACAATTTACTAAAACCACGATTGTGCGCAAGAAATGTTGTGCTCAAATGCGCAATCGTATTACCTTATTAATAACATGCATACAATAATTTCTGCATTCTGATTGGCTGAGCGCACGTCAATTTATCCCAAACAGTGCAAAAATGTGTAATTAACAGTGCAGAAATGTGTAATTAACAGTGCAGAAATTTGAAATTAAAAATTGCCGACAGCTAGTGCGCGTACTTGCGAAGCAAAACAAAACAAAAGGGCGTGTTTTAATTCCTCAGGACGATTCCGATTCTGTTTGCGAGAAAACAAAGTTCTTGAGAGACACTTGTGAAATGTAACGAAATTGAAAAAAATTACGCGACGGAATCTATTGTATGCATGTTATTAACAAGTAATCACATGATTTCTCGTACAATTTTGGAATAAATAAGCACTCGTAAATTTTTCAAAGACCACAAATTACACTTGCGCGGCGCTCGTGCAATTTTGTGATCTTTGAAAAATTTACTCGTGCTAATTTATTCCAAATTGCACTCGAAATCATGCGATTACCTATACTAACTGTGCACGCATACAACTTATAATATGATAATAATTTCCGAATATTGACTTAGAAAACTGAATTTGGACCCTTGCTGTTTCTTACTCCCACCAATGAAATGACTGACGCTGTGACCCTGTTGATTAATTGGGTTTGTACAGAAATCCTTATTTGACTATTACATTGTTGAGATTCTTGAAATACAATTTCTATCGGACATTTCAGACCTGCACAGTTACTTATTCCCGCTAGTATACATGCAGATATACTTTGGTAATTAATATTTAGGGATGTATTCTATAGTTGAACGTTTTAGCTTTCATACCTTCTGAATCCTGCTGGCTCGGCGTCCTCTGCCTTCTCTTTGATCGTCGTTCTTATGACTTGAATCTCTCTGATCCGACTCTCTAGCTGTTCTCGGAGTGAATCCAAGTCGTTGCGGTCGAGCTTCAGGTTCAATTTGCCCTGCAGTTCACTGAGGGTTTCTTTCAGCGCGTCCTCGATGCTCATCTGATTATCCATCTTCTCCAGAGCGTCGTTCAGACTCCGGTCCAGCAGAGTGAAACTCTCGTCGAACTGGTTGGTGCTGACTTTGCTGTCCAAGTCCATCTTGTCGGCTTTTATGCCGATCTCTTTGGTTACGTTTAACTTGTCGGCCTTGTTCTGATCCAGTCGGTCTATTCCATTGAACAGCTCCTCCATGCTCTTTTCCCGCCGGTTGTACTCGTTTACTAACTCCGCCGTGGTCGCCACCAACTTCTCGTGTTTCGCTTGTAGTTCCAACACGATGCTATGCACGTGATGCACTGCGTTGAATCCTTCTGCGTCCTGCAACAAAAAAATAACTCGACTTACTACAAAAACCCGGCTACCGAATAAACTGCGTGCGCAAAGTTATATTTAGCAAGAAAATACTTTGTATTTTGAGATTAAAACGTTGAATGTTATCCGTTTTAGTATCATTAAGTAAAAATTCAGATAATAAGTGCAGACGGAATGATTCAATACTCTCTTGGTGCCAAATAATAGAGGAAAACGGTATCTGGAACTTCGATTATCGAACTATCGATAAGAAGTCTATGAAATTATCGATTTTAAATGTTGCACGTTCTTATATTGGCGCACTGTATCGGTGTATATCGCATGTTATGTGGTTCAATCTTCGAATAGAACTGTTTGCAGAATGTTGAAGTCACATATTAACACTCTATTCATTCCTGGTACACGAGCATTGGTAAGAAGAAAACGGCGACAAAAGGGCAACAATATCGAGGAAAAGAGAGAAACAAGAGGAAGAAGGGGCGAAAAAACGTCATATACTGAGCGAGATGTTGCACTAGTAAGCGACGAACGAAACCTTGCAATTATTTCAATAATTTCAATAGAAATTCAGGGAACATTTCTTGACATTCCCCGGTTGACTTGAATGTGATTTTTTTCCATATGATTTATTTTTTCATATGTATTGAAACCAATAAAATTTGCATCATAAATTAGACATGCACGTAACGTGTCTTTTGTCGCTCAGTGTATAATGATCAAACTCAAACCTGGGCTTTTCTGGCAGCACGGAAGGAGGCCAGATCTTTAGAGATCTGTTCGATGGCCTTTCTGTTCTTTTCCATGTCTTTGCGGAACTCATCCTGGGCTTGGCCAAAGCTCCGTTTCATGTTGGTCATTTGTTCGATTCCCAGCCTGAGTGCGTACATCTGGGCCTCAGGATCGTCCGCATTCTCCAGCGCTGCCTCAATCTCTTCCATGATCATCTCGTCCATGGCCGCCTCTTCTTCGGCCGTGTCAACCGACTCATCTTCTGAACTCGACTCGTCCTCGTCTTCTTTGCCTTCCTTGTCTTTGTTGTTGTTCTCGTCCTCCTTCTTTTTCTTCTCTTTCTTTTTCTGTGGTTTGTCTTTCTTCTCGCCTTCTTGTGCAGCTTCTTGCGCCTCCAGCTCCTCCACGCTAATTCCTTCCTCGCGCGCCTTTTTGCGCAGCTGCAAGTCTCGCAGCGTCGTGCGCTTGCGCATTGGTGGCTTCTCTCCTTGGCTTGGTGACCTCTCGCCACTCTGTTGATCGCCTTTTAAGGGAACGCTAATCTTTCGTCCGCGTAAAGGGGTTCGTCCTGGTTGCAGCTTGGGAACTTCTAGCGAGGTTTTCCGCGCTGCTGATGGTGGCGGTATTACACCTACGATATTCTCGTTTATCGGAGCAGCGCTCTCCGTGATAATCCCTTCTTTAGGTACTTCGTCCGCTGCTTTGGCATCTTTGGCATGCTTGGATTCTTTCCTTTTCTTCTTGTCTTTCTTACCGGGTGGTTCTTGTGGAACCAGTTCAACCTTATTCATTTGCTGTTGAACTTGTTCCAGCTGTGCCTTTAGCGCTCCTCCCACTTCATCGCCGAAGTCCACTTGGTTGACCATGGAGTCAATGATGTTGCGCAGACTTTTGATGCCGTTCTCTGCCGCCTCTATTCGCCTCGATAAGTTGATGATCTCTGCGGTTTCTCCGATGTTATCCATAGACAATTTCTTATCTCTCTTCTTCTTGTCACTTTTGGAGTAAGCCGACGACTCACTGTAGTCACCATAAGCTGCTTTTTCTTTATCCTTCTTATGACTCTTTTTGCTTTCTTTTCCTGTGTCCTCTTTGCTGTCATGGTGCTTAGATTTCTTTCTTTCTTTCTCTACGTGACCGCCCGCTTTGCTCTTTTTCCTTTCTTCCCTTCTCTCGCTCTTTTCCTTGCTCGCCGACTTTTCTCGCTTGGGTTTCGGCACTTTGACCGTCACCGTCTGCTCTTGTCCCTGTTCATCTATTATCGTTTGCGTCACTTCTTGTTCACTCACATGGCCTTCATCTTCAGACTCCGATGCTGGAAGCAAATTGCAAGTAGAAATAGGTAAAAATTACACACCTTAACTGACGGGGAAAACTTTGCGTGAAACTACTTGGACAATTAAAGTTAAGATTGCAGCAATTTATTCAATCATACGGCAGTAATATCAATATAAGGATTTCTGTGTATGTGCTGGACGCTGTACACAATGTGTAGGATCGTGAGGTTTTGAGCATTGGCCCTTCGCACGGACTTCTGCAAGTAACAGAACGACAATTGCAGTCTAAGTCTTACGAAGCGCTAACGCTCTATTCTCGGCTCGTTTACGGAGTTTAGCAAATTAGGTACACCGACCTTACTTCAGTGACAAAATAACCTCGCAGCGCACAGAACAAAAACTAACAGCAGTGTGGCAGTTGCAAACGCAAAGAACACCGACTTACATTATTAAAAGACAATATTGATTTAAGAAGAATCCTGAGAAAAGACCGGGCATGTGGTTACTGCCGATCGCTGTATTTAAAACGAGACAACAGGTAAAGCGGATCAATTATCATTGTTCTTTTGAAACGACACAAAGATAGACTTGCCGCGACCTTGAACAACTGACCAAGCAACTAAACTTGTTGATGACAAACTCTTCGCTGCAAGCCAGGCAAGTTATTTAATTAACCTAAAGATTGCTCGAGACACTATTTAAGTGGGTAGTTAAATGTAAACAGTAAGCCCATCGATTCTTTTGTTATGATGACTTGTCTGGGTGAAAGTACTAGTCAACAGCGCGAGTGTGAATTGATTTGTCTGTACATTCCTAATAACTTTAATGTCATAAGGATTAAGATTTCTGTTCCGTCGGTTAATAACAACAGCGTCCACACTTTTAACGGGATCGCAATATCCCTTGCTTCATAGAATTGCTTGGTCTCTAAATGGCCATAAAGAAAACCGAATCAAAGACGAAACACGAGGGAAATATCAGTCTTTAGTAGTCCAGGAAATCAGTTGACATAGCCTAATCATCCGCGGAAAAGCGCGCCTTCGAAGTTACGGTTCTGCCTTTTGTTTCATATAATCTAGAAAAAGTCTGAAAGCTTCCCAATTCATCACGACGGCATCGTGAATTACTGACCAGCATTTCACAAATAGTTGATTGAGTATGTTATGAAGTGTCACCACCAACCTTCATCACTGCTGTCCGACGTATCTTCATCATCACTGTCCGTGCTGGATGAACTGGAGGCAGACGAGGAACTAATTCCTCGCGGCAACCGAGTTTCTGCTTGTTTCGCTTGTACTTCTCCGATACCAAAGTGGTTCACTATGCTATGCAACAGGTTCCTCAAGTGGAAGAAGTTCACCGGACCTATCTCGGGACTGATGGCCAAGTCCAGGAGATCTGTAAGGCCAACAGTCATGGCGAAAAACTAAAGCGGTATCAAATATAAGCGAACTTGTACATGGTCTTGATCACACAGTCGGCGCAGCCATCAAACAAATGAGGCTGCACGGCTCCAAGCAACCATATCCCTTGGGGTCAGGTGTACAACAATGCAGAACACTCTAAACAAAGCCACAAGGGTCTTCATGACGTAAACATTGCACTTCATACTCACGTTGTCATGGCAATCGAATTTACGCACAATGCACATTATGATGATTACGGTAATTATGCAGAGGTGAAGAGTTGGCCTGAGTTAATTGTTTGTATACCAATAGGAAGTATACATACGGCGGTGATATAATATTGTTTGCAAACTAAACAGTCTCGGTTAAATTTTTAATTGAGAAAACACGGCCTTTTGTCTGACGGCTGTACAAGACGCCGCGGTACAACTTGCCGCTTGTAGTCTGCGTGATTTTGTTGCAACAATCAAATGCTCTTTTACCACCTGGTCTTTCTTTCATAATATAATAGTAAGTAGGAGTTTCATAATGGAAGTGGAGTGCTGCCTGTCCGCTAGGTTTCGTTTATCGGGTCAGTGACCTCGGTCCTCGGTTTAACTGTTTCAGTGTGATTTAAAGAAGTTTGATAACTCGAGAAAAACAAAATCAATCACCAGAAGCCGCAGCCATGTAGCGGTCAATTTACGAAGAAATACAGAGGTTGATTTGACGATGAGCTAACTCTTTAAACGCGAGCTCTTTTTCTGTCGATGGGCAAGATATTGGTGGCCGCAAGAAGGCCAAATTCTGCTCAGTGTAAGGGTACGATGCTCGACAATTTACGAAAATATCCGAGCATTTCCCAAGGGACGCTTGCGCACTGGAACCGACTAGAACAGGGCATTTGACTCGAGTGTCGAGCATTGCACAATACAGTGGTCAGCGGTTATAAGTTAAGAATGTCGCGTATATAATTTTGGGACCTCGGAGGAGGGCGCGCATCAAAAAAAAAAAAAAAAAAAAAAAAAAAAAAAAAAAAAAAAAATTAGGCATTCAACCCGGGGCGCCTATTAGAATTATTACTTGACGGCATTCCATGTTTTAGCGCATAACAATCTGCCAGCTGAAATTTGTGTACGAGTTGATAGTATTTTCCAAGTTTCGCTTCGAAATACATGCACTGTACGGAAGCTTGTATTCCCGAAGGCGTTAGCGTGTCTCGTGAGTAAAACAAGAAGTTTGTGATCTAAGAACCAAGGCTTCCTATCTTGAAGAACTTATCAAGAAATGTTCGTGGTAATTTGTTCGCTCTGCTACCTACTGATCTTTGTTTTCTTTACAAAGTATCCCCTATCGAAAGAGTTTTGTTCTAAGGTGTCTGGAAGTGTTTTCTGCTCGCAGTGGGACATTTTACCTTCTAGTTTTTCAGAAACAAAAAAACAAAACAAAACAAAATTCCAAAAATAATAATAATAAAATAATTAAGTTTCCATATAAAAGAGTTCATACTTGATATAAAATACGATGCACTTCTATTTATTTAAACTTTAGGACAAAATATGAAAAATTGGTTGTATTCTTTCGGAGTCAGATCAACATTTGACAAACGGGCCGTCATGTTTCTCAAACCACAATAAATATTATACCTGACTTTTCGCTTTATACGTATTAAAAAAAAAAAAAAAAAAAAAAACTCGCAACTTGCAAATGGATTTGTTTCTGACATTGCAAGTTCAAATCTCTATTCTGTTCTATTTCGTCGTCATCAATCAGCTACCTATATGCGTTTGTATTTTCAAGATCTGTAACATTCCAAACATTAGTTAAGAGTTTAGTAAAAATTTGGAAAGTGGCACAGCTCTTTAAAAACAATAATTATTCATAGCTGCCGTTGTCACGGAAGATTCAGATTTGGATTCACCTATAAAAACGCTTCCAACAAGTATTTTTGCAAGATTATTTCGTGTTTTATTATTATTATTATTATTATTATTATTATTATTATTATTATTATTATTATTATTATTATTATTATTATTATCATTATTATTATTATTATTATCATTATTATTATTATTATTATTTATTTCTATTTCAGGAAAAATCCTTTGCAAATTTGAAGACATGGACATTTTAGGCTCGTCTGTATTCTGCACATAATATTTGCACTGTATTGACATGACTGAATGATAACTACAAATAGCAAAAATGAAAATAAGTCAATGAAAAAAAAAAGAAATCAATAGAACATGTAAGAGTTATAAAAGGATTAATCAACATATAACAACTTTTGTTCTGGTACTCAGCTGTTGCAGTAAAGTTACTCTTGTAAATGTGGTTGTTTCATTGGGAGGGGGAATGGAGGCTCCAAATCCACTAAATGACACCAGCCTTGCTGTTGACTTAGTACTTGGCATTTTAGAGATTGCAGCAGTGGTAATTTGATGAAATGCCACCATCACCAGGGAGTCCACACCACAATATTAGGAATCCTCCAGCTTGAAACCCTCTGTGTTCAGTTTTTTCTGATATTCATCATAAATTTGTTTTCTTGCAAAATATTTCACCTGTGAGAAATATAGCAATAATAGAAAACTGTAAAAACAGATAATATACTGTAATTAAAAAAACTTCTATTTTGGAAAGTAAACTCTCTATAGCATTCCATTAATTTGAAAAACAGTCAACTGCAGAGAACCAGGGCGCAAACTGACCGTTTGGACTTGGAAATACATGAAGGGCAATTTGAACATGCAGTCACATGTACATAATACATAATCTTCTCTAAGACACCTCTCTAAGATGGAGCAGTTGCTGCTGTATTTTTCAGTCATTTTTTTAATAACTCTAACTGACAAACACCCGTATAAACCAGACAGAATTGGGGCTGGTCGCAAGGGTGTCTGTCTTAGAGGAGTTGACTCTATCACATTTATTATTTTATTATCATTTACTTATATCAGGAGAGGAATTGCTTCCCTATCCCCTTTAGGTTTTTTTAGTGTACTTACCCAGGCTGCTGGGCAGCTGGAGTAGTAATCTTTCTTTTCTTCTTCACAAGCTGAGTCACTGTTATCATGAGATGCTTTGCACATGAAGTATCTATCCCGAGTATTATAGCATTTTGCTCTTTCTTTTGCATTTGGGGCAGACATTCTGTGACAATCTATTGATCTGGCAGGTGAAAGAAAAATATCAATTTAGCTCTCATGTTGGC
Source organism: Plumapathes pennacea (assembly GCA_964036295.1). NCBI lineage: Eukaryota > Metazoa > Cnidaria > Anthozoa > Antipatharia > Myriopathidae > Plumapathes > Plumapathes pennacea. Next base: position 5,163,192 of record OZ038469.1, on the reverse strand, counting down.
TATATATACTGTACATACCCTGAAGTTCAACCCCTCATCCTACATTCCAAGATGATAGGTAGAAATACTGACCCTTTTAAATAATTATCCTATCATGGTAAAAATTTGGCCCCTTTTTATGTATCTTTGAACAAGAAGACATCTAGAGAAAACTCACATGCAACAACTTGGCAGCGCAAGTGCATTTTTTAAAGGTCTCAATCAAGGGACAAGTTTTAAAACCTCCACTTCAGAAAAAAAAAATCCTGCATGTTGAGATAGGCCATGCACCTGAACCATTTATTGAATGCATCAAAAAGATGATCTCCAAGATAGTGCTTACAGATGAATGCTAATAATTTTCATCAAAACCATTTAACACTGACATTATTTAAAAGCCATTCCCCAGCCACCTCATTATTTATCCATCAAAGCTGTGCCATATAGTCAAACCATTGTGCAAAATATCCAGGGACTCCCCAAGAACTCTCCAGGGTCACCCCTCCTATGTACCAATAATGTCTCTGCTGTTGGTTTCAAACAGTTAAAATAATGTAAGCCTTTGTATACCAAGGACCTAATTTTTGCACACCAAATATGTAATAGCCATACTTTCAGAATGAAAATATCAGTGATTTTCAATATTGCAAGAAAATGCACAAAACATGTGGGGTGGGGGGAGGGGGTAGCTACACTGTATTTTACTAACAAGAAAACTACTCTTTGCATTTCCGTTACTTTGTCCACAATATTGGTTACTGGACTAGATTGGGCCAATTTGTCAGACAACAATGTACTATACGCAATGAATACCAAACTAAAGTATATATACTACTTAGCTTATCTTCTCACATTTATTATCTGGTATTTGTAACCAGCTTGTGTCTGGGAGTCTGCATAAGTTTTTTATTCATATCAAACAGTTTCTCAAGAGAAATAGCTCACATGGCGACGTTGACATAATCAGCCTCTCGGAGCCGAATCAGAACAAATACTTTAGCCAAAAATTTGACGGTTGCATGTGAACTGGGTCGATGAAAACAAACCAAAAATTAAGAAAACTAAAAATGCAACAGAAACAAGTAGGGATAAGTTCGTCTCCGAAAATGAAAGGAACAAGCACACTGGCACATGCCTTTCTCAGGTAAAATAACAAACTATAGACCAATCTCTTACCATAAAACCCCACAACTCTCTCGTCCACCGTCCTCCTCCCCCAGAGTGAGAACGGCTTGGTAGCCAGGCATTGTCCCAGCGCTTGGAATGTCGGGACAGCATTGTTTTGGCGCCGCGGTTCGAACAGGAAAGATGGCGGACGCGGCTAGCTGCCGTGGTTTTCGCACCACTAACCACTTGTTTCGAGGTGTGGAGTATGTAGTGATGATGTCTGTGGATACCAAGAGGGAGGTGTTGTCGCTTCAGGTGGAAGACAGGCTGACTGCAGATCAGTGGACAGGACAATTTGATGCGAAATGTGAGCTCTATAAAGTTGACTGATCAATTCACTCAGACACACGTACATAAACCAGAAATTGCGCTAATAACTCGGCTGCTAATAATGTAACATAGGATTATTATGGACGTGAATACGTTCGAATTTTACAATGAAGTGTATTCAGACAAGCTCCCCTTGTATTAGAGCAAACATTTTGTGATGAGTACAGTCATGTAACTGTGGTATATGTAAACAGTGTTGCATGAGCAGTTAGTGGGCTGAATATCTTACTATTGATTATCATTTACTCATAGATATTGAAGAGTTGACTCGTCGGACAGGAAACTTTAAACAATTCAATGTTTTTGTGAACATGCTGGAGTTGGGATGCACAAAGGTACAGTACATAATTATACAAAATAATTACCTCAGACGTGGATGTTTTTGCGGGCTGAGTGGAGATCACTGGCAACATTTCCGTGTTTGTGTGTACTTTTAACTATGCATAAAATTATACAATAGCAAGAGAGAAATGCCAAGAGTTTCCACTCTGGTCCCGTACCGGACTCCACCTAAATAGCTGAGATTGTTCAGGGTCATTCTATTTGCACAATGTTTTACAGTATGTCTCCCTCTTGTATTTATTTTGTTCTCACTTCTTTTTTTTTTATTTATTTATTTTTCATGGGGGCCATTAGGGCGACTATTTAAGGATTAGATTTTTTCCCAGTTGAAATAATGGCACAGCTCGTGCATACATGAACTGATGCAGAGGTTATTGCTGTGAATCTGTGGGTTGGGGTACCATGCTCACACAGGAACTTTGCACTAATCTAAAAATAATAATCAGCAACAGTACATTGTTGCGCTGACGTAAATACAACTCTCTGTCTGAGCCAAGTTGGCTGCAGCCTGCAAAATGAACAGATTGTATCTGCTTGTTATTTTTATGGCCTCGTAAAGCAACAGGTAGAAAATCTGTTTGTTTTCGCAAGCTAAATTGGCTACAGCAAAGCTGATTGATATGGCCATTTTGTAGCTGATTTTGAGTGACTCCTGGTGTACCTTGTTGTTTTATAGGAGAGTAGTACTCTTTCTCTGGACCTGTTGACCTACGGAGACCTGGAAACACTGCACAGTCTAAACAACTCCAAAACAGGACAGACTACACAACATGTTCCTGGCACAAAGGCAACTCACTTGCATGCCAAGAGATATCTCATCATGACTTACACAGTTGAATTTGACAGGTATCTGTACTGCAGGGCATTACATACAAGTGGCTTCTTTGTGGCAATATTCCATGTAATCCATTATATTGTAGATTCAACAGCTTGTCTAGATGTACAGTAATTGAAGCTACCATAAGCGAACACCCTTGTAAAGCAGTAAAAGTGCCTGTAACTGGAACTGTCCAGTTGCAGGAATGATTGTTTGACTGTGCTAGAGTTTAAGCAGGGCTGACACAAAGGCGACCGTAAGAAGAGCTGCATGTCCACTTATGAGATTGTCCACCTAGAGAGCTTCAACTGTACTGTATTCATGTTTCTTCTTTAAAAGTTGTAAACTACTTTATGCACTTGACTGTGAAAGGTGTTTTTATTCATGTCCAGCCCTTAAACACTATTTGAACATAATTTGTCCTGTTTGTCCATTCGAATATAGTTTCAATATTATTCAAGTGCAGCAAAATGCAAGATTATCATCAGATCTCAACAGACAGATTTGCATTGAGTGAAATGTTTTCTTATTTCTTCACTGAACTCTCATTTCTGAATTGTACGTAATTATATTTTAAAAGTTTTTATTTATTTTTTCTATTTCAGGATACATTATCCATTACCACTGTCATATGTTGGCAAACCAGACCCTGTTCAACTACAAGAAACCATTAGACGGCTCGCAGAAGAAAACCAGGACATGAAGGAACAGGTACTGTACTGTACTGTAGTGTCACTGTAGTCAGCTAGTGCTCTTTCTGGGCTTGTACCGTTGTACTGGTAACCCTGCCTTATGGCCACCCTGTTATTACAACCACCTCAATATTGCAGCCACCTTTTTTTTCCCACGGCACAAATGCCCAGTCGTTGTTTTATCTGTAAACCCTGTTAATTATATGGCCACCCCTTTAATTTGGCCAGATTATGTCCCGATGGTGAGGCCATATTAATGGCTTCCACTGTACTTGTGATTTATTATCTACAGGTACAATATTATCATATGACTCTAAAAATCACTGCAATCTGATTGGCTGAGAGCAAGCAATGTTAATCATTAATTTGCATTGAATGCAGATTAAGAGACTTTTGTTTGAAATTTGAGTCCCCAATGAACTTTTTTACATGATAAACAAGCAATCTAGCAATCTTATGAGTTGCTCATGCAATTAATGACTTACACCACTCGTTCACTCATTTTTAACCAAATTGCACTCTTCTAACGGCTTGTACAATCTTATTCTTGGTACAATTTTAAGCATCACTCATGGGGACTAAATCATTAATTATACTTGCATTCATATGACTACCTATAAAGGGGTTATTACATGGGAAGGAGTGCAGTACAGCAGAGTATTTTTACGAGTCGGTTTTATTTTTTTGAGCCTGCTTCAGGTGAGAAAAAATAAAACTGACGAGTAAAAATACAGCCATATTGCACGACTTTTTGTGTAATATATTGTTTATTATACGACAAATGAAGCAGGGCCAAACGCTCTAGCCACATGCAAAAAGATGACATGTTCGTACACTTTGCTTGAGAAACTTGATCATGTAAGCTAATAAACCAGTTGATCTGGTTCCTGACGAGTGCAATACACTCCCATACTCGTTTTCACCATTATTTGCACTCGAAAATGTGAAGTCGTGTAATAAACTCCTTTATTCTATGGGCCTGAAACTTCGTCTACATATATTTTGATGCTCTTTTTATTTCTGGCACTCCAAAAGCCTGAGGTGTCATGTCATGTCATTTTGAGTCAGGAATGACAAACATTTGCTAAGATTTTGGACATTGGCTAACATTAGTGTTCTTTGTGTGACTTTTAGCTCAAGAAGGGTTCCAGAAGTGCTCCACAATCACGTCTACAAAAAGAGTATGCATCCTTTAATGGGCTGATGTAACACTTCTCGTAGTCTTCCACCACTGCTCAGCAAACCAATATATTAACAACCAAACAAAATCCTGAACCTGAAATCAATTACACACCTAGAAAACTAAGTTACACTACTCTATATTTGCTTTAGGTTTTCTATACTCTATTCTACTTATCTGCTTCAATCCATCAGACTATTTCCTTGTTTCTCTTACATGTCTTGACTTGTGCAAGTTGCCAGACAAGCACACGAAATAAATAATTTATACTAACATAAAAATCTGCCTTTGGTATCATGACACAGATTTGACAAGTTGAATCAAGAAAATGAACAACTGCTCTTAGAGTTTGACTCCTACAAACGTGAGATGAAGCATGTTGGAAAAGCAAACACTGGAAAAGAAATCAGGGTCCTCAAGAAGGTCGTGCAGAACCTTGAAGTAAGCACCCCTTTATCCTGTGCTCAATCCATGTTACTGCATAGTTGAGTGGGAAAAAGTAGATTATTCTGTTGTATTTCTCTTATTAACGAGCTATATGGCTCCTGAGTGATACATGGGTAAATATTGTATTGTATTGTATTGTATTCTCAATCAGAGCCAATTATTGAAAGAGAAGAACAAGTACCAAAGGATTCTCAGCAAGAAAAACCAAGAATTCAAGAACTTGGTTGCAGAGGTAATGCTATCTTTTGCTCACATGAAACTAGAAACAGATTAATAGCATTTTTACAGTAAACTGAAGAAAGAGTTTCCCGCAAACACCACACTGCATACTTTTGTAAGATATTCTAATCTCTGGACCCAGCGTCTGCTTTGCATCTGAACTAAAGCCAGGATCCCACTCATTATACTGGTTGGGTTTAGTTCGGATGTAGCACACTGCCATCTCTCACAGCTGTTATCTTTTGCAGCTTGAAGAAGTGCGGGCCAATGAAAGAAACTTAAGAGCCAGGTGCCGAAGCCTGACAAACGAGTTGGCAGTTCTCAAACGAGGGTAAGTATATAAAATTGAGAATCTGTTTGCTGCGCGTAGAATAATCAATCACTAAAGAAAGCCTGTATTTCATTCATTCAAAAGACAGGAAGAAGTGCGTCTTAAAAAGGATGAAATGACAACATTTATGTATCTCAGAATGTTTTTATATTTCTGTTTACCAATGTGCCAAAAAAGAATGCAATTTTACTTTTCTCTGCCAAGGTGCTTTTGCGTCAATAAAGTAGAAGCTGATTACTACATCCTGCACACTTTACTCGAAATCACATCGAACGGTAGATTTGATAGTAGCATGTTAATTTGGGAGTTGAATGATTGCGTTTGCTATGCTTTCCGATTGGTCCTAACAAATTTAGCAACATTCTTGACCAATCAAGAGCAAAAACAAATCCTGGATGTGATATATTCTCACTCAAGAAAGCAAGTGGCGACGGCGTGTTCTCTCACTGCTGATTGGTTAGTAAAACCAATCGCACTTATTGGTTTTGGTTTTGCTCATACTTCTGATTTTCTCGCCTAATTGATTGGCTCTGTGATTGCTTTGATTTTGGTTTTCGACAGTCTTCCCGAAAAGCGTAATTTCTCATTAGTTGCTGCGCATTTTTTCTAACGCGTAATTTTGGCGGGTTGACATCTATCGCACCATTTTCCCAATGTTTAGCTGCGCTGAGGAGGGGTTTTTGTCCGCTTTCATTTGATCCTATACTTTTTGTTTTGTACTTTTTGTTCGGTGACAGGAGCAGATCTCGAGCGACGCCCTCCCCGCGCGTGTCGTCCGCAAGAAAGGGCAAAGAAAACAGGCGCTCCTTGTCACAGGAAAGAAGACCGCCGACCAAGTCCGCTGTAGGTGGGCGCACGAGAACTCCGTCCCCAGTTGGTATGTTAGACGCTAAAGTAAACATACATACATACATACATACATAGATGCATACATACATACATGCATACATACATACATACATACATACATACATACATGAACTTTATTTCAGTGTCAAGTGTATTTAGCTGTAGAGCAAACAAATCTATACATGTTTAAATGTTAAAAGATAAATATATAACTCTATCTAAAATTCTAAAAAATACTATATTATTCTTCTAAAAATAAATAAGATTAGTTGCCTGTATTTATGATGGGCATCCAGCAGGACATCGCCATGCACCATCAAGCATATCTAATATATATTAATAGCGTGTAATGCTTTGTGTGTCGGACGACTAAACGAAACCCTCCGTCTGATTAAACATGTAATGTTTTTTTTTTGTTTGTTTGTTTGTTTTTGTTTTGTTTTGTTTTGTTTTTGTTTTTGTTTTTGTTTTTTTTTTTTTGCAGGTCCTCGTGCCCCCTTGTTTGACCCCACAGCGTATCCTTCAATTATTCATCGAGATTTAAGAACAGTGTGTGCTGTAAGATTACTTGCTTGTACAGAATTCGTGGTACCTAATATGAACGGTCATTATTATAAAGACAGGAGTGTTTTACTGGCAAATGTACCGTGCGTAAAATCCATACGAAACTACATCCGGGACCCGAGTGGCGTATTTTCCATATCCTCACTAGTGAGGATATCGATGGCATAATTTCCCACTTTTGCACGGTTGTTTGTGCATTTTCTTCGTCAAACACTCGTGTCTAATAATAAGAAAATTACACTCGCGCAGCGCTCGTTCGTAAAATGTTGTTTTTACCACTCGAAAATAAAATTCGTATCTCCGCTTGGCCATGCAATATCCTCTATATATATCCCGGATATATATTATCTCACGGTTTGGTGAATACACAGAGAACACTAAACAACATAACTGCTTTACACAAGAGTGGTTGAATTAAGGAATCTGTCAATTAAGGACTTGACTAACACTTATGACCACTAGAATTTCCCCTGTGCAATCAATCACTCGACAAGATAAATAACTCGGTTCAAAATGAGGCGGAAAATTATTGGCCTCAGATCGGGTAAATCGACAGACAGAATTGTGTATTGTTAGGTCATTTGGTAGGTTCCATTTATTATGAGCGTGCATTGTCCGTAACATTCAAACAGATACGTTAAAGAGCGCCAAAGAAAACAGAGAGAAGCCAGCCAGGCCCGAGGGTAAGAGCACGTGCTTGCCTTTCCGTCTAGCCCGTTTTTCAATGTGAGAGAAGAACTTGTGCGTGTACCTATGTGCGTTTTCGCGTGCGGTTACTGACACGTTGCGTTTAGGGGAGGTACTCCCAGATATAAGCCATATAGGTATATCCCGCGACAAAGGGTATTGTTTTCAAGCATTTCAGGCCAAAATAGGGTGTAGAATTTGTATTTTTGTCAATAGGGTACACATTTTGGAGTCCGGTCTAAAATAGGGTATGGAAAATCGTATATTTTGGTTTGAAATAGGGTTTGAAGAACCGTGGGGCAGGCCCACACCCAAAATTATAAGGAGAACACCCCCCCCCCCCCCCCCGGGCGTTTAGCGTGATGTAGTTCTTACACTCGTTGCATTGTTCAGCCGCAGGCGGTCATCATCTGGTGGTAGTGCGACCAGGCATCGCTCGCGTTCCCTCTCTTCCGAGCGTTCGACCGTTAAGCTTCCTTTATCAGGTTTGTTTCATGTTCATTCTCCGTTACAAAATTTGCGAAAGGCGCGTTTTTTAACTGTAAAGATCAAATATTCCCGCTCACCCATCTACTTTAATATGTTAGATAGATAGGTAGACACCTTTATTTCAACAGGGTTGCTCTTTCAGTATTTACAAAATGTAAAAAAAAATCACTAGAGGCCCTACAAAAATGTTCATCATTATAGCACTTGTTTTTCTCTTTCATCCATAACACTGGATATTTGACTGCTTTCTTTTTATGTCACTGGTAGTTTCATGTCCTGGATGTGTTGCAGTTGCTATTCTATTTCGTTATTATATTTTATTTCATTGTTGTTTTATTGTGTTACGTGTTGGTATTCAGGAGGAAGACTTGTCAGAAGTTGGTGAACGGGTAGTTTGAGGTCCCTGTGTCTTAATTTGCTGTTGTTTTGTTGTATTCGTTGTTTTATTGTGTTATGTGCTGGTATTCAGGAGGAAGACTTGTCAGAACTTCGTCAATTGATAGTGTTAGGTCCCTGTGTATTTGATCTTGTTTTATTATATTCATTGTTGTCTTATTGTGTGTTATGTCTTGGTATTCAGGAGGAAGACTTGTCAGAACTTCGTCAACTGGTAGTGTGAGGTCGCGGTGTTCGTCGCGGTCTTCAGTTTCAGGTCATTCGGATGCTTCTGAAGGGAGGCCCGTAAGAAGGCGAGTATTGATACAGTTCACGTAGTTTGCGAGTATTTTTGGGCGCGTTCCCTTATATGGCTATCCTGTAGCTTGGGAATACACGGGAATTACAGCAGTTGTGCCGTTCTTTTACGTTTGACGTTTGCTACGCTTTCCGATTGGCCCAAACAAGTTTAGGAGCATTTTTGGCCAATCAGGAACAAAAGCACAAACTGGTTGCGATATTCCCGCGCAAGTATAAAGCAAGTGACGATGGCGTTTCCTAGCGCTGCTGATTGGTTTCTTTTTCAAAGTAAAACCAAACATCAATTAATTTGACTTCTGATTGGTCGAAAGTGTTTTCGTACAGCCTCTGATTGGCGGTGTACTTACGGCTCTATTATTCGTTTCTCGTGACGTGTTAGGCTGTGCTGTTTATAATTAATGTGTTTACCGTACCATGTGCATGTGTACATGGAACTATGCGTGACAATACAGCACGATTCTACTGCAGGACACATAGGCAACCACAAGCACGAAAATCACGGAGTGCTATCAAGGGAAGGTCGGCGCCAGTGTGGTCCAGCCCGGACGCTTCGGATGGGGTGAGTATACAGCTTGACTCCACGTGACAACTCCTAAATCAGTTTTTGCAATAACAACCTGACGTCAGTACACTAGTGCAACTTTTTTCTCCTTGATGCATTTTATCCCGATTTGTCGAGAATTACATATAAGCCAATCGCTTATACCCCTTCCCCCCCCCCCCTCCCCACCCACCCACAAATTGTCAAGTTCAGTCATTCTGCAACAAAAAGAACAACAGCGATAACAACAAGAAGAGAAACGAAATTTCGTTCGCAAACTGCTATTTTGGTCTTGAACCTTTCGCTCCCAAGAGTGATCAAGTTCAATTTTCTCCTTCAGTTTTGGCAGCTCAAATATATCATACAGTAAGGAGAAGGTGGCTCTTGGTACCTTGTTCAAATGATAGCTGATTAAACTATCAATTTTCACTACATCACTCATGCAATTTCCTCTTAAAAGGTTGGGAGAATATGCATTTTGAACTAAGTAGTGGAAGAGTTAAAGGGGCCCTATAAACCACAGTCATTAACGTTTGCACGCCAAAATATTTGCTCCGCAATTTTTAGGGCTCCCGAAAGTTGAAAGATGAATTAGCAACTCCTTTCCATCCGACTCACTCGTTTAAGACGAAAATTAGTTTCTTTTGGCCTAAAAGTGCTATTACCGATTTTGCTACTGATTTATTACACTTTTCTATGTGTTGGAAACCAAATTCAGCCTTGGATTTTTTTTACACAAAAATGTTCACAGATGTAAAGAAGAAACATTGAAAGAGACCCTCTCACCGTAGATGCTTTGCGCGCCCATGTATATATTTCCATCCGGAGCTCGTCTTTCCTTAGGCGCCCACGTTATAACTGATCGATCTGACTGTCGCTGTGTGCCGTATTCAGTACACTTTCTGAGTTTGTGCTGATTTATTTTACGATAAAACGAAGAAAAACATGAGAATCCGCCATTTTCGTAACATACGAAAATGGCCGCCGTCAGTCGCTGGGCGCGCAAAGAATCTACGGCGAGAGGGTCTAGTTAAGTTAACGCCGGGCAACGCGGAAAAAATACGTTGTGAAGGAAAAGTGTTGTGATTGCTTGCGAACCAATCACTGGAGCTACTTTACAATGTTCTCAAACGAATCAACTACATGACTGCAAACGCAATTGTGGCAAAACATACTGTAAGTGTTCAACACTAGATAATAATGCATGCGTGGAATGATTCGTTTTTGATTGTTTACTTTCTGATAAAGACCATTCTTTTCAACGCGGTTTGTGATGGTGCAGTAGTTGTTCCTTGTTTGTTTGTTTGTTTGTTTGTTTTCGTAACCAGACAGCGTCTCATGTGTTCTTGCAGGGCCATCACAAGGAGCGAAGGGTTCACACAACTCCGTATCCTTGAACAAATGCTTGTAACTCACACATTAGAAAATAGTGCTCGCGGGCATTTCAAGTCAGTTCTGGCAACGTTTTCGGAAGCGCCAATAAGTTTGAATTACTGACAATATTAGTGAATTATTCGTCTTCAGGGCCATCCGCATGAGAATCCCCCGACAAATGATCCTGGTTCGATTATTTTAATTCAATTTTCTGGTCGGCTCAGGACGGCTTGATTTGAACAACGAAATCTCGGATTTAGTACCTTTTAGGGGTCAAAACGAAAATTCCCGACGAGCATCCCCGTCTTTCTTTATGTGGGATTCCCCCCTCCCCTCGGGAATGAAACGTGTGTTATTTTTGGACTCGTGTGTTGAGAATTCCGATTTTGATATTAAGAGAAACGGTTGTGTCTGCAGTAGTAATTAATCACCAGCACCGCCACTACCATCATCAGGTTCTCCGTCATTATCGTTTGCAAAAATTAGCTTCCCGCAAAAGGTCGTCGTCTGATACACAAACAAACGCTTGCAGTCGGAATGTGAAGCTTCAGTGACAGTACTGGTCAAGCACAGTAACACCAGCAACACCACACAACGCGACGCCAGACCTGCACCTCTGACTTAACCATGGTCGTACTTTTGCTGCAGACGAAGTCAAGTCTTTGCATTTCGTTGTAGTAAACCGTTTTGTATCCTTGACATACTTTGTCTCAGGTATTCCAGCACCCCGGACCAGAGTCCTGTTATGTACAGACCCACGGACAAGAGACAACGCCACACGGCACACAGGGCAGGTAAAAGCTCACGAAATGCCAAAACCTACTCCAAATAACCCACACCATCACACCATACTACTCACAACACGACTAGCATGAGCTATAGACTAGCCCTGGGAACTGAAGAGTATTTTTCTTTGTATTGGGGTTCAGAATCAGAATCACAATAGTTTATTTTTAGGTCACAGTTAAAGAAGTTAAAAAAAAATGAAAAAATACATAGTGGAGGATATACAAGAAAAAACCTATAGTGGGTTAAATAAAGTGCTTTGTACACCGCGTCACAACTGATATAGTGAACATTATTGTCAAATACGTAAGATAGATAATTGACTCGTACATAAGTAAACATACAAGTTTAGTATATACCACACAAGTGAATAGTACTTTTCGCGCGCTGCTCTGATTGGCTCCTCAATCTCGGAATATCAAGTACTATTCACCTCCCGGCGGTTTCCGGTAAAACAAAATGGCGCGCGAACCCAATTTTTGCCCACTTTTGTCGGAAATAAAATAGCTACTTGGGAGTTGGCTATATAATTGTTAAATATACACACATACGCAAACATACGCAAACATACAAATGCAGATTCTGTTCTTGGGGGTTATGCTGAAGATTATGATAAAGTTACTCGGTTTGAAGATAAAGTCAAATATTGAGGTTTTACGAGCGTTACACCAATTAAAACTACAAATCTGCACTTGAATCCACAGTTTCGTGTATTGACCGCTGACTCAAAATAAGGTGATCGCACGGTCGAAAAACGTGTTTCCGCGATGTCTATCTCGTTGGTATTTACCGAGCTTCTAGTCTTAATCTGTTGGTGGCTAAAATGCAGTCTGAAGGGCTGAAGAGCCCGTTGTTACTGAACTTTACCACTGCTTACAAACTAGGCTTACGACAAAATTTAGACCTTATCCAGGATTAGCGTGAAAATGCTTTGCTGGTGGTCAAGCCACAGCAACCACTTATACGTTTGTGTTTTATTTGTTGCACAGAACAAGCTACTGCGGAGTCGTTTGACAGGTCGGCCGACATGATGGAAATTGATGCCCGGCTAGACGCCTTACAGAAGTTTATGCAGGCGAACCTTCAGTAGAATTACAAAGCGGAGCAATCCAAAGAGCGGCATCACTTGCGTGTAGCAAGCAAGGGTGGTAGATGTTGTAAGTAACTGCCTTATCATTAAGGGTAACTCGGTAACAACGTACCGCAATGAACACTTTTGGGGGCAGGCTATGTAATGGGCTCTTCGCACGGGCACTGGCACGAGCTTCAAAACGAGGCTGTCCTGGCATAACTGGGAAGTTTACCTTGAAAATTTGTGTATATAACTCCGCAAATGAAACATGTGCATCTCCCCTGTAGACGCCTTAGTGCTTTAGAGTGATAGGAAACTATCTTGTTTCATTTCTAGCGAATTTCGTGCCAGGTTAGCCTCGCTTTGAATCCAGGAAAGCGGCACCGTGCAGTGAGCGAATCGACAGTTCTACTAAACCCTAGCTTGAGTTAGCTATTCATTCACTTGTTCATTTGCCAGCACTAGACTTCAGGCCTACTGGGAATGATACAGCTGCAATATTGTAGATTTGGATTGCTATTGGTGATCTGCACGGTTGTGCGCCGCTGAGTGTACTTTTAGATAATTGCATTCAAACTTTTGACTATTATCGTCATCATTATCATCATCATTTGATTTCTGTCATTGATAAATATAATCAAAATACATCACTTGTCGGTCTTAACGTTAAATAGATATTTATTATGTACAGTGAACTATCTCTAAGGCGGACACCCACGAGACTATCATTTAGTGTCCTCCTTAGAGAGGTGTCCACTTTAAGAGGTGTCCGCCTTAGGAAGAGTTCGGTTACAGAGAAATAAGTGAAAATTAGCAAGGACCAAATCTGCATGCTGTCCGCCTTAGAGAGGTGTCCGCTTAGAGAGAGAGGGTTGACTGTATTATAACTAAGATAATCAATCCTTTTTTTGAAGAAAGTTGACGTAGCTTTGTATGCGGCCACCATGTTAGCCATCAAGTTTAGCGCACCAAAATGGCGACCTATACCCTTTGCGGTACTGACTTGGACCGCAATTTTAATTCTGCGTTACTGTAGATATGTGAAATAGAGCTGTGTTAGGATATCCGGCTTCTTCCTCTCCTTTCAATAACTGATGTAATATATATCTTCTATTAAATATTAGGGCTGAAGTCCCGGTAAACTCAGAAACCTCGAAACGAGTTCTCCTTGCTTTCAATGCGATTTTACTGGAGTATATTGTGGTGATAATAACTGAGAGAGAAGTAATTGTTGCAAGACAGTTTGCTGGAAATGTTTGTTTTCCAACTGCAAGTTTAGCAGGTGAAGTAATTATTAAATATTCATGCACCAACCACGAGAGGCAACTCAAGGGACGTGCGTGCCTCTCGGAGAACAATCATCATAGCAAGACTATTTAAAATGGGCTCTTCCCACAGTGCCGCCATCTTGGATTCAAAGCGAGGCTAACCTGACACAAAATTTGTCAAACATGAGACAAGAGATTTTCTTATTGCTCTAAAGCACCAAGGCGTCCTCAGAGGAGATGCACATGTTTTATTTGGGGACTTGCATGCACAAATTTCCAAGAAAGCTTTCTCAGGTTTGCCAGGTCAGCCTCGTTTTGAAGCTCGTGCCAGTTCCCATGCAAAGAGCCCATCGTTGAAAATCTATTAAACTGCAGAATACAGATTCAATTTCACCTTGTTCATACATTTTAAATTTAGAGTGCGATTTTAGCACTCGCCCCAGCTCGTCCGCACCGAAAAAGTCGAACGCGCCGAGAATACAACCCATATGGAGAACCTGCTGGCTGGGTACACAAAGTTATGTGAACACATCGTAAGACAGGTTTTGTTTCGAAGAATATTTGATCAAGTTATCCTCCCAATAATTTTTTTAAGCCTTTATCTTTTTGGTGCGTCGCCACATTTTGTTGTTGAAGTTCACTTCAGTAAGGAAATCTTTATATGGAGCCGCCCAGTTGTGAGGAGAGGTCAGAAAGATACCTACTCAAATACCGAAAAGTTCAGGAAAACAGCTTCTGGTACACGGCTCAAGCACTGAATGTCACTAGCTCAGGCTGCATTCACTGATTTTATAATCAATTCCCCAATCATCGCTTATTACTTGACACTGCTTTATTTTTATCTGCTTCATTACTCATAGTTTGAAATTTGTACTACAGTTAATCATAAACATTGCCATTTCCTTCGTGATCACTCGTACGATTACAGACCGAATCGTACTCCACTCAGTCCTATTACCATTATTAATGGAATGACCTTGTCAGTAGTGAGCATCAGAGATGACTCGTTTGGCTCGTAAAACTACAGGTTGCAGGCGAGGTCTTGTTTTTCATTATGTAAAACTTGATATACTAACCTACATGAAGGATGACGCAAGACGAAAGCATACGTTTAAATGTGATACCGTAAAAATTCGAATAAGCGCCCCCTTTCAATAAGCGCCCCCCTCCACTGTGTTTTTTTTAATAAGCGCCCCCCCCCCCCCCCACCTCTTTCACTTGCTCTATGAATGATTAACCGGTACTCAATGAAAAGAACCACGTGAGTATCAATCGACGGTAACTTTGTTACGGCCTTCTCTTGTTGACTGAAATAACACCAGGATACTCCGATAAATCCTTGTTTATGTTCCAGTTCTTGTTAGATTGTTATTAAAGTTGTGTTTTCTATTACGGTATGACGGCTTGATACTTAATAGCCTTGAAATACTGCCCAAGAGATATATAGCAGCCTGCAAGGTTGCCATAAGTTACTCCTTCTCCTTTTCTGTCTGCAATCTCTTTTGCGACACTAAGGCACATTTCCTGGTACTTAAAGCCTTCTCGTACTGGCCAAGATATATATTGCAAACACCGAGGTTGCCATAAGCTGTTCCTTCTCCTTGTCTGTTTCCAAACTCTTTTGCGATAGTAAGGAACATTTCCTGATATTTAATAGCCTTGTCGTACTGACCGAGAAATTTATTGCAGCAACCAAGGTTGCCATAAGCTGTTCCTTCTCCTTCTCTGTTTCCAATTTCTTTTGCGATAGCAAGGCGTACTTCCTCATACTTAATAGCCTTGTCGTACTGGCCAAGACATATATTGCAAGCACCAAGGTTGCCATAAGCTGCGGCTTCTCCTTCTTTGTTTCCAATCTCTTTTGTGATAGTAAGGCACATTTCCTGATACTTTTAAGTAATTAATTAATTTTAAAAAATTTCATAACTTTTTCAAGGACTTCTGTCAGAATTCAAGGGCTTTTTAGGTGTCATACAAATTCAAGGACTTTTCAAGACTGCACGAGCCCTTTATGTATTTCCTTTTATAAAATAATTAATAGTCAATAAAATACATCACGTGACACGTCAGCGTGTAATATACTCTCATCTTACATGGTTATTTAGCCAATCAGAACGCGCGTAGTATCATAGCTATTTCATAATTTGAGCTAATGTAGTATAGCAAACTTTCTTTTTTAGCTTTTGATCAAAACCGTGCAGGCACGAGAGAAAAAAAAATGCTGGTTAATTAATGTAGTTGCATGGTTGATCGTGGTAACAGTGAAAGTCTTACCGTCTTTAGTCTTTCTATTATATTTAAAACTTGGACAAAAAAGATTAAAGTTAGAATACGGGGTAAGGGCGTTTGTGCAAGTCACTGTTCAGCTTCAACGTGCCATAAATTTTCCGGAACTGAATTTCTGGTCCTTTTATAAGCTAATACAGATTGTTTAATCTTAGCTTCTTTACACAAAGGGCGTTCATTTTAGTTTATTAAAACATTCGACTGAGGGGGCTTGGGGGATCAAGAATGACTCTGGCTGCCCCCTTTTGGATACCTTATACCCTTATATGGTCCGGACATGGCGTTATAAATATAACTGATTAATAGTGTGATAAAACTGTTGTAATGAGCGATAGTAAATGTTCAGCCGTTTTTATCGGGTGAGTGTGCAAAGTTTCTGTTTACCCCCAAACATTAAAAAGCAAAAGTGAATAACTTCTTTTGTCCTCAGTCGATGATTATGCGTGACTTTCGAATAATATATTTAGACTCTGAAACTCATGAAATCTTAATGTAGAAAATTAACTCAAAATTTTAAAGCCATGTGTAATTAAATATTAAGGACACGCGTTGAGTATGTAGATCACTGGAGATTCCTCCTGTCTGGTATTTATAAGAGACAAGTATAAGTGACAAGGAAGCAGGCATAAATTTTTTTCGAGCAAGGTTTGTTTCTGCCTTAAGGCTTGAAAAGTAAAACTGATACGGAATAGAAACCATTTCCAAATTCTTTATGCTAAAATGCCTTTTTCTATTCGCTGTTGTCCTTACTGGCGCCATATTGTCGCTACGTCCCTAGTGAAATCCTGCCTTTATGTTTTTTGCAAATAAAAAAACTTCTGCTCCATAAATTTCCATTAAAATCAAATATTACAAAAAAAAACGGATATAATCTTCGTTTGCCTGCAAAATTTAAGACAGATTCACCGAAAGAAACTCGAAAAAAATACAAAGAAAAACTTGATATTTTACGTGCGTATTGCGCCATCAAATGCAAAATAATGACTCGACAAGATCGACAAGTGCGCATGCGTTAGCCGTAATGTCCTTCATGAATTAAACATTTGAAATGTCTTGCATATAATTACATAATAATAGTTGTATTGTTCTAGTTTATATTAAAATTTGTTAACGTTTGTTCAGCTTTTACGTCTTCCGAACTGAAAGGAAATCTTTCTCGCGAAGGATAACTGACTTTTTCGAAAATGCGTCCTATCAAACTACGTATTATTACCATATCAGTGCTGCTTGTATGTGCTGTACTACTTTATCTATCAATTCGTGGATCAAAATCAACCGGGCGGGGGATGTCATGTAATGCAAGTTTCACGCTGGGCGAAATGTGTCCTTTATCGTATACAGAGTTGGGAGGTGTTTGCGAGTGGAACCAAGACGCTGGCACCGGTTATAACTGCCCCGACATCCGTACCAAGGCAAAGACTAAATTAAGGCAATCACAACTCGTGCTCACAAGAATGTTGCGTATATTTGATCTCATCGCCAAAAAGCATGGCATCCGCTATTGGTTACACTCGGGGACACTGCTCGGAGCCGTGCGACACGAAGGAATGATTCCTTGGGATCACGACGTCGACATCGAAATGCCATTAGTAGACTACATTCAGTTCTTCAAGCACTGGAGAAAGGAACTTCCACGAGATATTTTCTTTCAGAACGTCAATTCTGATCCTTACTTGCTTAACGCGGGAGAGGTACACTGGCATCGCGAAGTAGGAGCGTATCGGCAGCCGCTCAATCCAAGGTTGAGAGATGTCCAGAGCTGCTACAAGTACTGTCTTAAAGAAGGATGCGAATGGCACGATGGTTTGATGATAGATATTTTCGTCCATGATGGTGATACATCGGCAGAGTTTCCCTTGCGAAAAATGAAATTCGAGGGCTTCGTGTTTCCCGTTTCTAAGGATTGGCGGAAAAAGCTTGCAGATGCTTATGGAAACGATTTCATGGAATTACCAGAGAAGGAGTTGAGAGTGCCAAGAGAAAACGCAGAACCTGTACGGAGCTGTAAAGAGCTACAAGGCGGCTTGGCATAGGACTTCTGTATTGTCGGTCGTCACTGACTTGCTCTGCATATCAAAGACATTCCATGCTAAGTGAACATTTGCTCTGAGTAGCACCCAGACCGAATTTAATCGAGAACTAGACTGGCCTTGCCAGTGAGCTCGCGGCGTGAGTTGTGTCGAGACCAGAATATAAAATGGAAAGTAGGGGACAAGAGCGAACTCCCAAGAGAGACTTCCAGTTTCTCACCATAAAAATATCACACAGTATAGAGAACTTGGCTTTTGACACCTTGCTCTTTTGACACCTTGATTAAACTAAAAATTATTATTACAACACTCATACACTTGCTTCTTAAAGGTTGAGGGACCCTGCATCTTGAGAATGCGTGACATATCTTTTTATGCACAATCGATTATGACAGTTTGACCTCGACTCTTACTTCTAATCAGAGGCCACGATTAATCCAGCCTTCGCTTCACTACTTATGTGTTTTACGGCTAAAGCTCACCGTAGCTTTGGTTTCTGTTTTCGCCCTGTTATCTTCCCAAAAGTATTTCGTGTCGCCACAGAAAGTTTCGTCGGGACTAAATACTTATCGGCGACAGAGATATTTGCAATCCCCCAGCGGTATCCATCAAATATTTGTTTACGGCTATTCTCAAAGCTTCCGCGGTGAACGCGAGCCAAAATCGTTCCCGAAAATCCAGTTTATCCGTGCATATTCCACAGAGCATATATATATATATATATAGAGAGAGAGAGAGAGAGAGAGAATATTACACGGCGGCGTGAAGATATGAATTTTATTTTCGAGGGGTAAAATATTGTTTTTACCACGAGAAAATAAAATCCATATCTTCGCGCCGCCGTGTAATTTTCTTTTTATTATATTATACACGAGTGTTTTACGAGAAATTGCACAAACAACCGTGCAAAAGCGGGAAATGATGCCAACAATATCCTCACTAGTGAGGATATGGAAAATACACCACTCGGGTCCCGGATGTAGTTTCGTATGGGTTTTACGCACGGTATATTTTCCAGTAAAACACTCGTGTCTATATAATAAGTATAGGTAATCGCATGATTTTGAGTGCAATTTGGAATAAATTAGCACGAGTAAATTTTTCAAAGACCACAAAATTGCACGAGCACCGCGCGAGTGCAATTTGTGGTCTTTGAAAAATTTACGAGTGCTTATTTATTACAAAATTGCACGAGAAATAATGTGATTACTTGTTAATAACATGCATACAATAATTTACTTCGCGCAGTTTCTTTCAATTTCGTTACAATTCACAAGTGTTTCTCAAGAACTTTGTTTTCTCGCAAACAGAATCAGAATCGTCCTGAGGAATGAAAACACCCTTTTGTTTTGTTTGGCTTCGCAAATACGCGCGCCAGCTGTCGGCAATTTTCAATTTCAAATTTTTGCACTGTTAATTTCACATTTCTGCACTGTTAATTAGTACACATTTTTGCACTGTTTGGGATAAATTGACGTGCGCTCAGCCAATCAGAATGCAGAAATTATTGTATACATGTTATTAATATATATATATGGCATGGCTTTGGTGTCCGTTTTTGGCCTGGTATCTTCCCAGAAGTACTTCATGTCGCCACAGAAAGTTCATCGGGGCTAAATAATTATTAGCGGCAGCAGAGTTATTTGCAATCCCGTAGCGATGTCCATTAAATATAATCGAATCCATTAAACATTTGTTTACGGTTATTACGATGAACTTATGAACGCCAGCCAAAAATCGTTCCTTGAAATCCAGTTTACCCGTGCATGTTCCACAGAGCTCAACGGTGTTGAGTTTATAGCTAACTTTACACGCAATTGTATTAACGTACAATTAAATCGCGACGCCCACATCTCAAGTTGTTCGCGAAGTTACCTTACGTCATCGCATATCACGTGGCAATGTGAACCAATCACCGTGTGCTGATTTGTAACCCAGAAAGAAAATAAAAATAATAAAAATAAAAATATGACGAAGATGAAGACACACTTCCAATCCTAAGCTCGTCGGCTTTCCCACGAGCAATAATCAAGCAGATCTGACAGGAGCAGTAACAACACAAAATCAAAGCAGCAAGGCAGCTGTAAGCTCGCGAATTTGTAAAAGGACTTCATTTTGCGGAAGTAGCTATTTAATAGAACTGGCTCAATTCACCACTTCGTGGTGAACGCGGGCTTAAAAAAGTGTTATATAATAATTGAGAGAAAAGATTTATCGACGCGGTTTTCACGGGTCACGCGATCGCAGCACCCTTCAAAATAACAGATTGTACCTTTCTGACTCTAGAACTAAAAAGAGCATGCCTGAAATAGTCCAGATGCCAATTTTGGATTGTCTAGGCTTCATTTTGGCGAAGCAGGGGCAATTTGTTTTTTGGAGATTTGATAAGAGTTTGTATGCGGCCGCCATGTTAGTCGAACTCGGAACACAAAATGAAGTTGATCTGTGACTCAGCTTGATGTTTAGTTACTTCACATCTTTCGCAGTGCTAATTTTAAAATGTTGCGTGAAGGACCGATTTTAGTCGGCCACGCGCGTGTACACGGCGTCCATAGCTCCCGATAGATATTTTGTATCGACTCAGAATTTTGCTTTAAGTCTTAAGGCATGATAGTCCTGAACATATCAGTGTATTAGACTTATAGGATACGTTACTTTTGAGATGGCTTTTTATGACGTGACATGCAAACCAAGAATTGAAACACCTGATAATTTGCATACTGTATGAACTCGTAAACATTCACCGGAAATGGATATTTTTGGCCGAGATTCAATATCTTTTCGGCCTAGTATCTTCTAAGCCGTATTTACTGTCACTACAGAAATTTTGGCGGATACTAAACCAACGGCTTCAGATTTGTTTGCGATATATTAACGCCATCGGTGCCACTGATTGTTTGACCTTCATGGCACCGCGCCAAAATGTCACAATAACAACGCAAAACACAGTAGAGTGAAACACAACCAAGCTCAGAATCAATGGCCAAACAAACTTCGAACGCATGACAAACCTTCAAAATGAGAACACGTTCCGAACAAAAATATGGTCGCAACAACTACGACAACATCTTGCTTTTAAACTGCGTTGTTCGACACACCCTGTTGCGCGACCTTCATCATGCCCAAAATTTGGAAAACCGCAACTGCTTTATTTGGAAATCCATTGTTGACAACAGAGGGAATAGGGAAGCAGGGAAGTAGGAAGTAGTGAAGTAGGGAAGTAGGGAAGGAAAGTTATTACTATACCTCGCAAATCCCACAAAGTGGAATTCGCGAGCTAAAAACAAAACAACATTCATACCACCCCACCCCTGTTAGTAGTGTTTGTCACTGGTCAATGCGAAGCGTTGACATAGAAGCTATTTGCATGCATTTTTGCAAATGACTTCAAAAATGCGTCTATCCAAACCGCGTATTATTACCATATCAGTGCTGCTTGTATGTGCTGTACTACTTTGTCTATCGATTCGTGGATCAAAATCAACCGGGCGGGGGATGTCATGTAATGCAAGTTTTACGCTGGGCGAAATGTGTCCTTTATCGTATATAGAGTTGGGAGGTGTTTGCGAGTGGAACCAAAATGGAGGCGCCTGTATCGCACGTTATATGAAGTATGTATTGAACAGGACTCGCAAGGCCTTATGGGATCTTGTTCTTGAGTAATAATGGCGTGGTTCGGATTCAGTAGTTGTTATGCTCTGTAATCTGATTAAGTAAGTGACAGAGTGTGGCCATCGGACCGTAAAATAAAGTGTGAAACGTCGAGAATCCTCTCACCCGGAGTACATCAAGAGTACATGGTCCTTCGAGCCGGATGGGACTGGATTGACTAACGATAAAGAACCAGCCCAGAGATTACCGATTGCAGATTGCAGCCGGACGATGTCGACGGATGAGTTAAAGAGGATTCGGAAGGTCCGTGGTGGGCACAGAGGATCGGTAAACCGAATAATTGGAAACGTGAACACCATTCTGGAGTCTTTAAACGTTTCAGGAGTCGCCGCGGAAAAGGCGAAGCTCGATCAACAAAAGTCGAGCCTTCAAGGCAAGCTAAAAACAATTGAGTTACTCGACGAAGAGATCCTCGGCCTTGTTGAGGAAAATGACATCGAGGAAGAAATAGAGCAGGCTGATATCTTTAAGGAAACCATTCTACTAACTATCAATCGGGTTGAGGAAGTGGTATCGATGATCCACAACAGTCCACCACCGGTGACCGCGAGTGTGAATGAATCACCATCGACATATGGAACAGTTTCTGATCAGCCGTCAGATTCACATCCAGTAACACCGAGCTCAGCAGGTAGCCCCCGAGTCAAGCTACCAAAATTGGAATTAAGAAAGTTTGACGGTGACTCAAGTAAGTGGACTTCGTTTTGGGATGGGTTTGAGGCGTCTATCCATAATAATGCCAGCCTTGCCCCAATCGATAAATTCAACTACCTTAGTTCACTGCTAGAAGGGGTAGCAGCAGAAGCCATCACTGGCCTAACACTGTCTGCAGCCAACTATGATGATGCCATTGCTGTATTGAAAAATAGATTTGGCAACAAGCAGCAGATTGTAAATAGACACATGGAGATTTTGTTGAATGTCGATGCAGTAGCATCCAACAATAATATAAGGAGTCTGCGCCAACTACATGACAATGTAGAATCACACATCAGGAGTCTCAGAGCACTGGGGATCCCACCAGAGCACTATGGAACCCTACTCTCTTCAGTAATCATGAGCAAACTACCCCCAGACTTGCGCCTGATTGTCAGTAGGGAACTTGGGGGGAACGACTGGGAGCTGGACAAACTATTGGAGACATTTAGGCGAGAATTAGAGGCAAGGGAAAGAGCATCTGGAGCTTCAAGTACCCAAAGACAAGCTGAACATAGTGCAAAGCCAAGCAAGAAGAACCACACGACTGCTACAACACTCATTGCCAGCAACAGTGGACCAAACTGTATGTACTGTAGGGCACCCCATGCTTCAAGAAACTGCAAGACAGTGATGGATGTGGCTGCGCGTAAAGAAATACTGAGAAAGTCAGGAAGATGTTATGTGTGCCTTCGTAAGGGTCACATCAGCAGAAACTGCCCATCGAAACTAAGATGCCAGAAGTGCAATGGTAGGCACCACAACAGCATTTGTTCACCATGGTCAAGAGACAGCCCTGAAACCCAAACTCAGGACAAACCATATGTTCATCCCAAACCACAGAGTGAAGCTACTGATGGACAGAGTGAAGCTACAGGTGTTGATACATTTTCGTGCTATACATATTCATCCATGCCAATCCTCCTGCAGACGGCAAGGGCACTTGTGTATGATTCACGCCGCCCTGACAACAAGATATGGGCTAGACTTATTCTGGACAGTGGCAGTCAACGTTCTTATGTTACAACCAGGTTGAAGAATAAGCTTGACCTACCCTCTCAAGATCAGAAATCTGTGTCAATCAAAACCTTTGGGTCAACTGAAGAAAAAATCCAACAAGTTGATGTCGTGCATCTGGGAATGTATGTACAGGGAGAACCCGACCTACAGTTGAAAGCCTTTGCTGTTCCACTTATCTGTCAGCCCCTCCATAGCCAGTCCATCAACCGTGTGTTAGAGACAAACAAGCACCTGGAAGGGTTAAGAATAGCTGATTACAGTACGGGAAAGCAGGATTCAGAGGTGGATATACTTGTTGGATCAGATCAATACTGGAATTTAGTGACCGGTGAGATTCTGAAGTCAGTACAGGGGCCAACAGCTATGAACACCAAACTCGGTTGGGTCCTGTCAGGTCCCTTGCATCCTTACACAGAGGATGATTCCCAAAGTACTAACCTGGTCAGCACACACGTTTTGAAATGTGCAGCACAACCAGTCCCCTATGAAGACACCATCCAAGGGGATCTGAAGAAATTCTGGGACTTAGAATCCCTTGGAATCCAGCCACAGTCAGTCCATGAAGAATTCTTGGAGAAGATAGCATTTGAGGGAAACCACTACAAGGTACACCTGCCATGGAAGGCCACACACCCACTGCTACCTGACAACTACGAACTGAGCCAGAAGAGATTAAGAGGTCTGTTAAATCGACTACGCAAGGAGCCAGAGGTCCTCAAGGAGTATGACAGTGTAATCAGAGAACAGATGAAGAGAGGAATTGTGGAGGTTGTAGACAATCAAGTTAGCGTGGCAGCCGACAATGTACATTACCTTCCTCACCATGCGGTGATCCGAAGAGACAAGTCAACCACAAAGCTGAGAGTTGTTTTTGATGCCTCTGCAAAGTCAGATGGTGCCTCACTGAATGATTGCCTATATACAGGACCTGTTCTCACCCATAACTTGACTGACATCATGTTGAGGTTTCGCACACACCGAGTGGCACTCACAGGAGACATTGAGAAGGCATTTTTGATGGTACACATGGCAGAATCTGACAAGGACGTTCTAAGATTCCTGTGGGTTGATGATGTAAACAAATCCAACCCAAAGATTGTTACCCTGAGGTTCACAAGGGTCGTGTTTGGTGTTTCCTCGAGCCCCTTTTTACTCAACGCCACCATCAAGCACCATGTTGAGAAGTACAAGGAGGCCGACCCTGAATTTGTGAAAAGATTCCTTAACTCGATGTATGTTGACGACATGACTTCTGGTGAAGACGACGTAGATAAAGCCTATGAACTCTACTTGAAGGCCAAGGTTCGCCTGGCAACAGGCGGATTTAACATGCGAAAATTTGCAACCAATTCAGCAGAGCTGAGAGAGAAGATTGAGAAGGCGGAGGCAGCGACACCTTCGAAAGTGCAACCGATATCAGACATGGGAGATGCACAAGTTGGATGTAAGCCTCAACCTACAGAGAATGCAAACCTAGTGGAAGAGGAGGACATTACATACACTAGGAGTGTACTTGGATCGCCTGTGGCCAGGGGTACAGGGAACCAACGAACACTGGGAACCCTCTGGAACTTTGTAAGAGACTGTTTCGTTTTTGACTTAACGGACACTGCAAGTTTAGCCAGGGAAGCAAAGCCCACGAAAAGAAATATCATCAGCGTGGCATCAAAATTCTATGATCCACTAGGATTCATTTCCCCAATTACAGTCCAATTTAAGCTATTCTTCAGGGAGCTATGTGAAGACAAGAATGAGTGGGACGACTCACTCGAAGGAGCCACAAAGACCTCATGGGAAAAATTGGTGGACAACCTGCAGCACGTGAAGACCATGAGCCTTCCAAGGTGTTACTTCAGTGGCATCGAGCAAGTTGAATCTTGTGAGCTTCATGGATTTTGTGATGCATCTGCAAAGGCGTACGGAGCAGTTGTCTACTTACGCATTGTTACAACAGCAGGAACCCATGTGAAGTTTGTATCCTCAAAAACCAGAGTGGCGCCCCTATCCAAACAGACCATTCCTCGTCTGGAACTACTCTCCGCTCTCGTATTGGCAAGACTGATGAACAGCATCAAAGGAGCCCTAGAGTCAGAAATTGACATCAGCAAGTCAGTGTGTTGGACTGACTCAAAGGTGGCATGGTACTGGATCACTCAGGACAACAAGGAATGGAAACAGTTCGTTCAGCACCGAGTTGATGAAATCAGGAAACTGGTCCCACTGAAGTGTTGGAATCATTGTCCTGGCCAAACTAACCCGGCAGACATATTGTCAAGAGGCATCAACCCCAGAGATCTGCCCAACTGCAAGTTATGGTGGAATGGACCGGAATGGCTGAAGGGTTCAGGAAACCCAAGTGCAGTGAAGGAAGAAGTCAAGGAGAGTCTGTTACCTGAGGACTGTGTGCTCGAGATGAAGGTTAAAGACCGCAAGGCTACGCAGAACGAGAACATGTCAGTGTTGTTCGTGGATTCCACATCAGGAACGTTGAGTAACCTCATTGACTGTGAGGCCTATAGCAGCCTGAACCGCTTGCTTAGAGTAACTGCTCTCGTGATGAAGTTTGTGAAACTCGTAAAGGCCCGAATCAAAGGAGAAAGCAAGAAGCATGGACCAGAGTTAACGAACACTGATGTTGAAGAAGCCAAAGTGTGCTGGATCAAGGAGGCACAGAAGCCTATGAAATCGAAGGAGAAGTTCAGGATCTGGAAGCAACAATTTGGTCTCTTCACGGATGATGTTGGAGTGATTAGATGCGAGGGAAGGCTGGCAAAAGCAGAGTTACCTTGGTCAGCCAAGCACCCCATCCTAATCGACAGTAGCCACCACCTAGCTAATCTAATTGTCTGGAGCAGCCACAGCCGAACCATGCATGGAGGAGTCAAGGCGACACTCACTGAACTGAGGTCAAGATTTTGGATTGTACATGGTAGAAGCTTCGTGAGAAGACTGTTATTCAGCTGTGTTGTCTGCAGGAAGTCTGAAGGAAATCCATACAAGCCACCCCCAACACCACCACTGCCTGAGTTTAGAGTCAAGAAAGCGCCACCCTTCAAGTATACAGGAGTGGATTATGTAGGACCCCTGTACATCAAGACTGAAAGTAAGGAGGAGCGGAAAGTATGGATCTGCCTCTTAACATGCTGTGTAACAAGAGCCGTCCACCTGGAAGTTGTTCCAAGCCTGACAGCAGAAGCCTTCCTGAGAAGCTTCAGAAGATTTACAGCTCGCAGATCAACCCCCGCAATGGTCGTGTCAGACAACGCAAGAACCTTCAAGGCAGCCTCAAAGGAACTCATCATACTGATGCAAGATCCTGAAGTGAAGAAGTACTTTACTAATGAAGGCATCAAGTGGTCCTACACTTTGGAGAAAGCACCATGGCAAGGAGGTTTCTACGAAAGGTTGGTGAAATCTTTGAAACGGTGTTTAAAGAAGACCATTGGGCAAGCCAAATTGTCACTTGATGAACTAGCAACTGTCATAGCTGAAGCTGAGATGACCTTGAACTCCCGCCCCCTGTCTTACATTTCTTCGGAGGATGTTGAAGAACCTCTTACACCATCTCATCTTGTATGTGGTCGAAGAATCATGAGCCTACCAGACCCAGACAGTGATGTCCCATCAGATGGTGAATTCACAGTCTCACCTGACAATCTAAGCAGGCGGTGGAAACACCTCAACAGTGTTATGAACCACTTCTGGAGAAGGTGGAAGAACGAGTATTTGATGGAACTCAGAAATGCCCATGCTCGGATGAAGAGGTCCACTGGATCCGTATCCGTTGCTGTAGGAGACATGGTTTTGGTCCATGACACCAACCACCCCAGGGCATTCTGGCAACTGGGCAAGGTGGAACAACTCATCACAGGTGCAGATGGCCTAACTAGAGGAGCAAGAGTCAAGATTGCAACAAAGGGAGGGAAATGCAGCATTTTGAAGCGCCCTGTGCAGCTACTGTATCCACTTGAGGTTAACTGTGATCCGCAGATCGACGAAGAGGACCAACAACGGCCACAGCAGCGGCAGCCAGAGGTTGCAACAAGACACGCCAGAGAAAGAAGAAGCGCTGCAGTGGAAGGTGACCGGCTGAGAAGACAATGGATTGCGGATCTCCAAGATGAACATTAGGAACCGAACTCGTTTTGATATATGATATTGCGCGAACATTATGTTAACTTGTTTGTTTTTTCTCTTGACTGTTGAAATTTAAGTATGTTTTCTTTTGAGTGTTGACCAGTTACATCTGGTCAACCGGGGGAGTGTATCGCACGCTATATGAAGTATGTATTGAACAGGACTCGCAAGGCCTTATGGGATCTTGTTCTTGAGTAATAATGGCGTGGTTCGGATTCAGTAGTTGTTATGCTCTGTAATCTGATTAAGTAAGTGACAAAGTGTGGCCATCGGACCGTAAAATAAAGTGTGAAACGTCGAGAATCCTCTCACCCGGAGTACATCAAGAGTACAGGCGCCGGTTATAACTGCCCCGACATCCGTACCAAGGCGAAGACTAAACTAAGACAATCACAACTCGTGCTCACAAGAATGCTACGCATATTTGATCTGATCGCCAAAAAACATGGCATCCGATATTGGTTATCCTCAGGGACATTGCTCGGAGCCGCGCGACACGAAGGTATGATTCCTTGGGATCACGACGTCGACATCGAAATGCCACTGGCAGACTACATTCAGTTCTTCAAGCACTGGAGCAGGGAACTTCCACGAGATATTTTCTTTCAGAACGTGTTTTCTGACCCTTTCTTGCTTAACGCGGGAAAGGCACATTGGCATCGCGAAGCAGGAACGTATAGGCAGCCGCTCAATCCAAGGTTGAGAGATGTCCAGAGCTGCTACAAGAACTGTCTTAAAGAAGGATGCGAATGGCACGATGGTTTGATGATAGATATTTTCGTCCATGATGGTGATACATCGGCGGAGTTTCCCTTGCGAAAAATGAAATTCGAGGGCTTCGTATTTCCCGTTCCTAAGAATTGGCGGAAAAAGCTTGCAGATGTTTTCGGAAACGATTTCATGGAATTACCAGAGAAGGAATTGAGAGTGCCTAGAGAAAACGCAGAACCTGTACGGAGCTGCAAAGAGCTACAAGGCGGTTTGGCATAGGACTACTGTATTGTCGGTCGTCACTAACTGTTGTTGAGCACCGAAAATTTGGCTTATGGTAATTTGCGAAACGAAACAGCGAAACAACGAAACAAAACGTGGTAATTTGCGAAACAACGAAACAAGATATGCTAATTTGCCAGACAGGCGGCAGGGGGGAATGGAAGCTTCCGACAAACGTAATATAAAAATACTTAAAAAAGAACTCTCGATTGTTCCGTGGGACAGCGGCAGTTTCGTAATGTTTCGTAATGCCTGTCTTATCGTCTCATCACTCACATCACCTGGATTCTGTTGACATTTGTTCATATCTCGCCGCGCTTTTCGCTTGGCCGAGGAGGCTGCTCAGAGAAGTGAAGAAGAACCAGGCCTGCTACCTCTCTATAATTCTGCCATGACTTCAAGCAAATCTTTGTTAAATTCCCGCCGTGCTCTTAAGCCTGGTTTCCATATAATCGTCTCTGACGTAAGGATCGTCTCTGCATTTCCGGTCGTCTCCGACGCAAGGATAGAACATGGTTCTATCGGGACGATCGAGTCGCTTCTGACATAAGGATCGTTTGAAACAATCGCAAGAGTGTTTCCATATAATCGTCCCGATCGCTTGACAAAAATTCTGCGACAGAGACGATCCTTACGTCAGAGACGATTATATGGAAACCAGGCTTTATTGTTCAGTGAATGTAATCCGACCGAAAACATCTTGGGCACCATTCAAAACTGACTCGTTGTTTGTAACCGCCGCTATCAACACCTTCGTAAAAACTTGAGATGTGGCCTGTCGCTGGTAAGTATTCATCCCTTGCAACCATAGACTAAATCAAGGCAGATAAACACAACAGCCCAAGTTTCATTTCCTTTATTCAAATAGGCCTGAGTTGCGTGTGGTCTCTTGTCCGTGGGTCTTCCGTCCATTCAATTTTTGTATAAATTACAAAATCAAAAATTGAAGGCTATGTTTAAAACCTGGAACCGGGAACCCGGGAACCTGGGAACCGGGAATCGCGAACGGGGAACTGGAAACCGGGATCTGGAAAGGGAAACGCAAAAATTGGGAAGTTAATCAGAACAAAACCAAATTACTGGATTTTTGAAGATTTTTTCTCGGTTTTCGCCTGATAAAGAAACCTATAATTTGTCTGATTTATCCGCTAGTTACAGATGTTAATGGGTAAAATGGTTTAAAAACCCGCCCCCACACGAAAAGAGGATATCTGTTGGCCAGCGTCATTGTTGCTAACTTTTATGGAAAATGAGGAGTCTTATATAATTCTTTCAATTTATGTAATTCTTTCTTTCAATTGGCAGTCAAAGCTTTTAACTCGAAATCTTATCAACAAACCATTTAGCATGTAATGGAGAGTTTACCTTTTGGTCGAGGGTCTATGTCGAAAGTTGAGGGTAACATGTCGATGGTTGAAAAGAGATCCTTTAATTTTTTTTCCCGACAAAAGAAGAGAAATGAAATGAAGCAAAACTCTGAGTCGTAGCTCTCCGACAGTGAAAACAGGAACAGATTGATCTAATGATCTTATACTAACATGTACCGATTATCAAACGTGCTGATGGGTGCGCTCTGCCAGAATTGTTCATATTTGCATCTTAGAAATGTCCGTATTCCCAAATTTATCAAATTTGCAGTCCAGATGATAATCTGCCATTGTTTAGCAAACGAACTCATCATATTACTATCCAAAACAATGTATTCTTCATTTGATTAGAGACTTTACTGCAATTATGTACTTGGGTGATACTAAAAAGTCCCAGCTGGATGTAATTACACATCTCTGTTGTCACCATATTTATTTTAGATTTCAGGAGCCCGCCTACAAATCCGACACAGTAGTTCGTTTGATCATGAACACGGTAGTTAACTATTCTGTGTGTTTAACTTCGGAATGGAAGATTAGTACTTCAAACTCAGGTACTGGTGAAACATGACTCACCAAACATCTGGATCAGATAATAGCCGACAGGCAGGCGCCTGTTGTGTAATAGCTGTCTCATACGTGAACTACTGCGAATAGTCTGACTTAGAGGGAGTTACCGTTTCTCCAGTGATCATAAAAGGTTATGGGATTGTTATGAGTATCCTTACATGTTAGACCAGCGAGAAAACTTAGGCCTTAAGACTGGAATGTCCGGCCGGACAGAAATATGAGGGACGTTTCAGTTTGAGACACCGGCAGTTACCCAATCAATCCAAGAATCTAAGACTTAAACAAAGTCCGCAACAAAGCGAAGCTGTTTTTAAAAGGATAAGTGATGATGAGATTTAAAATGAGTGATGACGAGATTTTTCAACACTCCGCACTTTCCATAAGAATTAAATAAGACGCCTCATTTTCCATAAAAGTTACGTATGTTGTGTAATATGGAAAATCTGAGAACCGCGTAGCGATTTTTCTTTCCAAAAGTGTAATGTAGTTAATCCGCCTTTCTGTAGCCTATTGACTTCAAAGTTGGGCTCCGATAAAGAAAAAAATTGCATCTAAAGGTCCAAGAAGCACACTTGTTTAGCAAATAATAAAATTATAGAGGAGTGTTTTGTTTCTCGCGCACGGAGTTTGAATCATACATAAAAAGCTGATCTCCTCACCTTGAAGATGTCGTCCCCCTTTCGTGATCTACTTCATTGTCTCTAAGGATTAAAAATATCTTCAGTGAGTAAAAGTATACTGTGGACGACTCAAAAGGATGAATATTTCTTAGCTTACCCTTCAGTTTGCTCCGACATCGTGCACCATGCGATGATGAAACGAAAGACAGGCGTAATGAGCGGTCACTGGCTTCGCGATTCCCGGTTCCCGGTTCCCAGGTTCCCGGTTCCCGGGTTCCCGGTTCCCGGGTTCCCGATTCCCGGGTTCCCGGTTCCCTGGTTCCCGGTTCCCCGTTCCCGGTTCCCCGTTCCCGGTTCCCGGTTCCCCGTTCCCGGTTCCCGGGTTTCCGGTTCCGGGTTTCCGGTTCCGGGTTTTAAACATAGCCAAAATTGAATATTGAAGTTTCCAATTTTCATATTTTATCGTTTACGCGGCAATGAAAATTAGAAATTCCTCTTGGACTTTGCATCGATGTATATTTTCAACAATCCAAAGTTGAATTTGGTTTTCCGATTTCTCCTTTCCGATGTGTTCGAAAATCAGAAATCTAACCACCAGTTTTCCTTTTCCATCCGCCGAAAAGCGACAAAAACGGACGCATACTTCGACGGGAGATCAATTTTCAATTTTCGTACATACGAAAATTGAAACATCGAATTTTGACAAAATTTCCTGAGGGGGAGGGTATGGCTAGTCTGTTTCGGCTGCTAGTTTCCCGAGTGTGTGGGGGTACTTGGTTCTTCGTTTGTCAAGGGGAGGGGACACGGGATTTTCTGGACCACTCTTAGCCCGAAAATAGCGGCGCGCAAGAGGTTTATTTTGTAAAGACGACGAATTGATGTGCGATTGCCTGAGTCAACAAAGTGTGGTAATGACTGTGGAATGGAAACGCCGAAGATTAGGCGTCGATGTGGGCTTAGTATGGCCGCCGAACGTCGTAACGACAGGTAAGAGACCGAACTCGTGCAGTTTATTTCACCTTCCTAGCTATTGGGTTTTTCTTTCTTCGTGTCTGACAGCATTAAACAAAACATTATCGTTAGCTCTCGGAAAATCAAGGAGGCTGTTCGCAGCAAAACAAGACAAAACGAACGAGCGACGGCTGCAGCGGCACAACAACAACAAAAGGATAGGCAAAACACATTTGTTACAGTGGGTAATCTTTCGTTTTTCGTATTAATAGGCAATTGACTACAAGATGTGAACTGAAAACTGGAACAATTTATTTACCAAATATAATGCAGAGCAGACACTCTTTTCATTTAATTGTAATCTGGATGCGAATCTCTTTCTAGTGAACAACAAACAATTGCGCACAACCGATTACATGTTTTAATTGGAGATGAACAGTAAAATTCAGCAGTTAGCGACTAAAGCTGACAACCGGTAGAACAAAAAATTAGCTGTGGCCTCGGAGCTATCTCTAACTTACCGAATGGAAAATTCCACCACACGGCCCGAATTTCCGACTGCGTCACTGGTAAAATCTGAGCCAGCTCGCCCCCACAAACATACTCATTTCTTGCATACGAAGCAAATTGAAAACAACCGAAAACCAAGGAAACCGTTTCCTGTTTTGCAATCGAAATATGAAACCCCACAGTTGTAGTTTGTTACTCCGACCAAGGTGTCACTTTGGTTGTCGGAATTTGTTCTGATTAAGTCGATAGTTTTTTTGTAAATTCCCAAGGGAAAATACTCACCGCTTTGTAAAAATAGATAAGGCATGCCAAGAAATAAGGGAAATTAACTGCACGAGTTCAGTCTCTTACCTGTCATTACGACGTTTGACGGCCATACTTAGCCCACATCGGCGCCTAACTTTGGCGTTTCCATTCCACAGCCATTACCACACTTTGTAGACTCAGGCAATCGCACATCAATTCGTCGTCTTTACAAAATAAACCTCTTGCGCGCCGCTATTTTCGGGCTAAAAGTGGTCCAGAAAATCCCGTGTCCCCTCCCCTTGACAAACGAAGAGCCAAGTACCCTCACACTCGGGAAACTAGCAGCCGAAACAGACTAGCCATACCCTCCCCCTCAGGAAATTTTGTCAAAATTCGATATTTCAATTTTCGTATGTATGAAAATTGAAAATTGATCTCCCGTTTTAATGACGCGAAGTATGCGTCCGTTTGTGTCGCTTTTCAGCGGATGGAAAAGGGAAACTGGTGGTTAGATTTCTGATTTTCGAACACATCGGAAAGGAGAAATCGGAAAACCAAATTCAAATTTGGATTGTTGAAAATATACATCGATGCAAAGTCCAAGGGGAATTTCTAATTTTCATTGCCGCATAAACGATAAAATATGAAAATTGGAAACTTCAATATTCAATTTTTGATTTTGTAATTTATACGAAAATTGAATGGACGGAAGACCCACGGACCCCCTGTGTTAGACGGTTCAGTCATGGTCAGTTTTTCTTACGAGAGAGCGCTCCCCTGAAATCTTCCCGATAATACATAATTCCTTCCAAACTCCAACAGCTGGAATTGATTGATACATACATATTATATCTTTCATGTCGTTTGTGGTGCCGTTCTTGGCCCTTTGGGGGATTTTGCTTTCGCTGCGATGCGTTGACTTTTATTGCTAATTTTTATAGCGAAATCTCAAGGAATATCGATATAAAAGTAATGAACTAGGTATAACGGCGTTTTCTAGTTCCTATGAAGTGTGAAGGTTGACTTGTGGTTTGCTAACCTTCGCAGAGTTCTCTCGATTACATAATGACGCTTTTCTTGTAAACACTCCTCATATATGCATGAGCGATTAATATGTTCCAATCTGTTGGCATGGATAAGGAGAAACTTTAGTTATTAGTGATCTAAAAAATAGGATCAATAATGTCTTTTTATTTTGGTATTTTTCAACTCGAAAATACGCCAGAAAAAACGCATTCAGAAGAAAGAAAAGAGAGAGAGAGAGAGAGAAAAAGATAAATAAAGCGAAGGTTGGTTAATCGTTATTTCCTGATTAGAAATAAGTGTTGAAGTCAAACTGTCAAAATCAGCAATCAAAGTCACGCATTACTCATTTCTTGCTCACTGACTCTTTCACTACTAAGCTCAAAATTCAGAGTCCCTCAAATTTAAGAAGCAAATGTATGAGTGTTGTAATATGATAATTTATAGTTTAGCCAGGTTTCATTTGAGAAAGGTATCAAAAGTCAAGTTCTCAATACTGTATGATATTTGTTTTGGTGAGAAACTGAAAGTCTCTTTCGGGAGACTCGCTCTTGTCCCTATTTTATTTTAGTTTGTTCTGGGGTGCTTACCGTTTACACAAAAAATCCGGAAATATCGGTTTAATTAAGGCAAATGGATCAAACAATGTCCGGAAAAACCATTCGAAAATTATTTTTTCCGGTGAAAGAAAAACTCTTTTTTCGGTGGGAACGGGCCGCCGAAATTTTCCGCATCATTTGAACTTTTCTTCAGTTTCCAGTCTCCCTTTAAGGAATCACTTGCGTTTTAACTGACCGAAATATGGAGTTGGAAATGGTAAGCACCATCCGGTTGGTCGGTTAATTTGGAAAATCCCTTACCATTGTGCAACAGTCACCCCAATCGGATTTTTTCATGTTATTTTCGTCACAAAAACGGATATATTTTCGGCGAAGACTTTATGTAACAGCTACAGTATATATGAGGCAACAGAAATTGTCATGTAATGTGTAAAGCATAAATCGTCATTGCTTACGGTTAAAGTTCAATCATAGTTTTGGTGCCCGTTTTTGGCCTAGTCGGCTTCCAGACGTTTTTCGTGTCGCCACAGAAAGTTTCGTCGGAACTAAATAACAGCGGCGACAGAGCTACCCATAGCGGTATCCATCAAATAATCTAATCCATCAAACATTTGTTTACGGCTATTCTCAAAGCTTACGACGGTGAACTGAAGAACACAAGCCAGAGTCGTTCCCTATAAAATCCAGTTTATCCGTGCATGTTTCACACAGCCAAACGGTGTTGAGTTTGGATCGTATGCAGCTTCATGAACTTTACAAACAAGTAACGTACAATTCAATCGCCATCTCAAGTTATTTGCGCGGAGTATATTATGTCGTCCCATATCACGCGACAATGTGAGCCGTGTGCTCATGATTCGTAATATGAAGACGGCACTTGCAATCTTAAACTCGCGGGGCCACGTCCCACGATAAAAACATAAAAACAACTAAAGATGGTTAACTCTAGTGAGCAGAAAGTGACTGTTATCTGAACAATACAGATCAGAAAAAAAAAAGGTTAGAAACCCGTGTCAATGAAGCAATATCACTGTTCTTATGCTTTACGGATACTGAAGTCAACATTCAGTTCAACTGCATGCGGAATAGGGGCCCGGTCGCACTATAAGGAAGTTTAGTCGATAACAGCTGAGCATCGAGAGCAACACGACGGCCTCTTCAATGTTTGGTAGCAACTTGCTGACAATTTATTTCTGGAGACAAGCGCTGTTTGCACTTCATTGATGCAAATGTCGATATTAATGGTTGTTAAAGTTATGAGTGTGACCGAAGCCTAAGTCTTTTGGTTTCATAACGAGACACTAGTAAAGACTCACCCAAGCGGCACTTTATCCTCGAAGTCCTTCAATACTGCAGGAATGCAATTTAAGTGACACGTGATGAGGTCGACAAACAGGTTCTGTTGGTATAAAACAGAGTGTTCATGGCACATCGTTTTCTTCCTCCTTGTCTGATGTTTTGGTGAGCGAAGTTCCCTCGCGAGTTTTTGATAAAACAGCAAACTTTCCAATTTGTGGAGTTTAAATAAACTTCCACTTGTCCGCGAAGTTATCACCACGCGGGGAATTTTCAGGGTCTAAGTAGCAGTTCTATTATATACTGAACGTTATTTTGAATTACACATAATTTGTCGAAAATAGTCTGATTACAAAGTCCAAGACGTGATCATACAATGTAACAAGGAAGTGAGATCAAACGCAACCTTATAGCTACTTGGTTTCGTGAAGCTTACCTTCCATCCAAGAGAGAATCTGTTTCCATCTGGCAAGGATTTCTGGCAAGCTACGCCCTAATATACACTTGACGCAAACTCTAAAAATACCAATTATTTCACTTTCCTTGTATGAACTTGGTTGAGTAAGGTTCTATCTGGGGAAGCTATCTCAGGATATTTGCATTCGAACAATCAACAGAAATGATGTGTTGATTCAAAACTGAAATGCGTCATTAAAAATTAAAACCCCAGTGAGTAAGGAAGAGGCGTTTCAAGTGACATCAAGAATCTATATCAGAAGTTACGCATCCTGCAAGCCTGATAAACTGACATTTTCAAGACTGGGTCGATACGAAGTCTCTATCAGAAACTATGGACGTTTGAACACCGTGACAACAAAGCCATGTGTCACGCTTGTTTCTCTTCCTGGCTAAATATTAAAATTACACTGCTAAAGATTTTGAGTAAAACAGAGTCAAATTAAGTCACAAATCAGCTTCAGTTCGTGTTTTGAGTTTGGCCGCCATGCTGGTGTTCCGACGTGGGACACCAACATGGCGGCTGCATACAAAGCTTTATCAATTCTACCAAAAAAAATTGCGTCTATTTCGCCAAAATTAAACCTAGACAATCAATCAAATAGATATCCGGACTAATTTATATATGCTCTTTCCACTTCTTGAGTCAAAAAAGCAGTATCTGTTAATTTAGAGAGTGCTTCGGTGGCGTGACCGCTTAATGAAAACACACTACACGTTGAGTCACAGGTTCTAGATGGGGGGGGGGGGGGGGGAGGGGGGGGGGATTAAGGTTATGCGATCGCGCAATTTACACTCGACAAATTGTCCTTCAATTTGATATACAGGCTCCTTTTGTGTACCAGATTTGAATTTACAAAAACAAATTAGGGGTCACCGACTCCGATTTCTGCCTGAATAGAACACAGTTTACATACCAGCGTACCACCCTTAGGCAAAATTCTAAAAGAACTGCGTGATTATTATTTATTATTATATGGCTGGAGCTACTTCCGGTGAAATCGCGCGCTCTGATTGGTGTATTTGCCGGTCATTATTTTCCTGTAACGCCCGTGTGCTCGATTACGGACCGGCAGATTGAACACATGAATCACGAGGTCGTGCAGTTCTTTGCTTTCAGTAAATATGTCTGCTAAGTTTGGCTGAAGGCAAAGCGGTAGAACCTAGGATATGTAAC
This sequence comes from Plumapathes pennacea, assembly GCA_964036295.1. Taxonomy (NCBI): domain Eukaryota; kingdom Metazoa; phylum Cnidaria; class Anthozoa; order Antipatharia; family Myriopathidae; genus Plumapathes; species Plumapathes pennacea. The sequence continues at coordinate 5,125,752 of OZ038469.1, read as the reverse complement.
AAAAAAGATCACCGCGGAAACTAATTTGCAAGCCGAGAAAACGGTTGGAGATGAAGATTTGTTGACTTGGTTTGTGGCATCACGGACGGCGACTCAAGCACCGTATTCTGAGAATTGGTTCACATCTTGAACTACGTTCTAAACACTTAAGCAACGTAGAAGGCACAGCAAACTTCAGTTAAAGAGTGATGTGAACAATCTCAATGAACCGTTTGCGAAGCTACGAGCAGACTGATTTTTTTTGTTGTCACGGTGCCGCAAGCGAAGTTCATACAAGCTTATACTGAAACTGTAAGTATGGCATTTTAAGAGTATGAACGCCGTTTCATTTTAACATCTTTGAAGACTTGAGTGAAGGAACTTATCTTTCTGTTCAGAAAATGATAAACTTTTGATTCACACAATTTTCTGTGCCGACGGTTGAGATACAAAATATTGTAGTTTCTTCAATATTTCCTTTGTTTGAATCCCGGAGTTTGAATGTTGTGATCGCATGTTATATATAAACGCTTGGAGCAAATAGAATTCTGCTAATTTTGTGTTGGAAATTGCTTATCAGAAGAAGAAGAAGAAGAAGAAGAAGAGGAAAACTATTTTTAGTTCGCCACGCCGTGTGATGGGTTTTATACCGAGTGACTTTTTCGCTGAACCAAACCGGCACATTTTGGGCTTGTACTTCAAAAATTCAAGCTCAACTCGATTCATCCGGTGAGTCCATAGGCGGCCCAAGCTGATTGACTGTGTGACGTCACGGTTGGGTTTTATAAGAAAATGTATGGGAGATTTTAGTCGATTGATAGCTCAAAAACTTATGCGAGAATAGAGCTTAGACTTGCTAACCTTGTTGTGGTGGTGGTTTTCTTGCTGCTGTAGCGATTTCAGCGTGTTTCGCTGAATTTTTCCTCTCTAACAGAAAGAATTTCAAGGCTGGCAACTCGGTCGATCTGGCATTCAGAATGGTTCCAGAAAAGTCTCTCAAATGCGGCCTTTCAACCTCCGTATGGCCACAAAACCCAGACATATATCGAGTTGAATCCTTTTCCCATAAGACTGTCGCAAAAACATTTCGAAAACGCCAGTTGAGTCCGAAGAAATTGCCGAAATCGGCCGTCAAAATGGTTGCTGACAAGCCGTGTGACCCACTCTTGGTCGGAAAGATACCTACTCAAATACCGAAAAGTTCAGGAAAACAGCTTCTGGTACACGGCTCAAGCACTGAATGTCACTAGCTCAGGCTGCATTCACTGATTTTATAATCAATTCCCCAATCATCGCTTATTACTTGACACTGCTTTATTTTTATCTGCTTCATTACTCATAGTTTGAAATTTGTACTACAGTTAATCATAAACATTGCCATTTCCTTGAACATGATTGGTTCATAAACCACCCGATTAATCATTAATGGACACTTATTCTGTAATCGGATACTTCTTTGTTTTGTAATCAGACAGTTGGCTCAGTCAATCGTAAGCAAGAGTGAAACGCACGTGCTGTAATCATACGAGTGATTTTAAAGTCGGACTCCCGCGAAGCGTGGTTGTCCGATTTCGTGATCACTCGTACGATTACAGACCGAATCGTACTCCACTCAGTCCTATTACCATTATTAATGGAATAACCTTGTCAGTAATGAGCATCAGGGATGACTCGTTTGGCTCGTAAAACCACAGGTCGCAGGCGAGTTCTTGTTTTTCATTATGTAAAACTTGATATACTAACCTACATGAAGGATGACGCAAGACGAAGGCATACGTTTAAATGTGATACCGTAAAAATTTGAATAAGCGCCCCCCTCCACTGTGTTTTTTTTTTAATAAGCACCCCCCTCCCCCCCCCCCCCCCCCCCCCCCCCCACACACACACACACACACACCTCTTTCACTTGCTCTATGAATGATTAACCGGTACTCAATGAAAAGAACCACGTGAGTATCAATCGACAGTAACTTTGTTACGGCCTTCTCTTGTTGACTGAAATAACACCAGGATACTCTGATAAATCCTTGTTTATGTTCCAGTTCTTGTTAGATTGTTATTAAAGTTGTGTTTTCTATGCGCTTATTCGAACTTTTACGGTATGACGCGTACCAAATTTACATAATATGCCCGCGATAAAATCGTCATCGGTTATTATGAACAAACCCGTTACACCTGCAAACGGTGTGACTAACCTGTTTTGCAACGGGTGAATAAACTTCGCAATTTAATAAATTTCCACTGGTTTGCCGTGGTGTGGACTCTTATTTACCACGATTTACGTCATCACATGGTCAAAATGTTGTGGACTCACGAGGCGCTTCGCCGAGTGAGTCCGCAACTAATTTTGACCATGTAATGACGTTAATCGTGGTAAATAAGAGTCCACACCACGGCAAACCAGTGGAAATTTGTTTTTTACCACAACATTTAGAAATATACAGGAAACTTTCGTTGTATTTCGCTGCAAAACGTGACATGCTGGCGTCAGCATCGTTGTCTGGACTCTTATTTACCACGGTAAATCGACCAATTAGAGAGCGAGAAACTAGTGTGTTGTGGTAAAAATTACAATTTATACTTAAAATACCCTTAACTATAGAAGTTACCCTAAAAATTATATCCATAGTCCCTGCGCCAAAAAAATGTTCACTAAAACGTTATTTGGCTTAACAGTCAAAACTCTATTTCAACAATGATTACGCAAAGTTTCTTGAAAATAAATTGATTCACACAAAAATGGTGTTGATTATACTATGTTGCTTATAAATTAAACAATCAGATTGTTTTTATAATCAATTGCGCCACCTTTATAGCATAGTTTTGAGTCTGTGAACAACATTTTTTCAGATGTTGCAGTCTGGAAAAAGTTTTTAAAGACCAATGACCTAATTTACACTTTCCAACTCCCCTTTTGGTGAAAATTAATCCAATATAGGTACTATATAGAAATCAAAGTTCTCAAATGAGCGCTTAATACAGTCATCTCTGGACATCAATGTTTTGGAAAAGGAATCACATCATCCCCCAAGAGGACAAAAGGAGCCCAGTAGCGTGGATGGTCGAATCGTATTCCCTTTTTCTCCTTGAACTCTCTCACAAAAGTCATGGCATTATTGAGTGCCATGTTTGCACTTTGGCCATCTTTAAGGCACTCGTAGAAACGACACATGAAGAGCACAGTGGCAAAATCGTTAACCTCCCATAGTGTCACAAGAACTGCGTCTGCTCCAGCTCCCAGGAATGCACGAGCTATGCCGATTATACCCTCTTCTTTGACTTCACCACGGCCACTGTGACAGCAACTAAGAACAACCAGCTTTGCCTTTATGCGTTTATGTTCGAGATCCGAAATGAGAAGCATGAGGTCTGTAGCTTCGGGAATTTCAGGCATTTCAGGAGAACGGGCAAGCAAGATCTCTCCCCTATCTTCATCTCCGTGCGCTGCAATATGAATCAAACTGGCATCTTCAACTCTTCGTAGAAATTCTCTTTTGGTCGCTTGAATGCCTACAAGTGGTGAAATATGGAGAACTTGACCGATTATTTTCACTTCTTCCTTTGCCCACGGTAGTCTTGGCGCAGTAATAACTTCTCCATCAAACATAACTGTGCCCACTTCTGGCTCTCCAACTATTAAGGGGTTTGCCTGACCTGGTGGTCCTTCTGGACGTTCCTTGATTATCTTTGCTGCTGTTAGTGATGGGATTAGTCTCACTCCCAAAGATTCTGCCACGTAGTGTCCGTTCTCATCCATGAGAGTGGCAAATGGAACTAGAGCGATTCGTCCTTCAGGAATGATAATTACCTGCGACCCCACCACATATGATCGAAAAGGCTCCAGAAGAATCCGGTAAAGACCTTTTAGCAAAATATTCATTTCTAAATTGTCCGGCTTTTTAGAGGGATCGGCTGTGGCTTGATTTGCGGATGCCGTCGTCCTGGCTACGTCCTGTATTTGCGTAGATGCGGTTTGAGAGGTCTTGGGCTGAGATGATACCAGTTGTTGAACAGTCCAATAGATTGGCATGGCGGCCCGAGCCGGTACTGATTCTGGTTTCTTGATAGTGGTTCCCGCAAATTTCTTGTGGTAAAGAAACGACAGTGAGCGATCTTCGCACTTGACAGACTTGACATTCTCCCTGCTTGGTTGTATCGACTCTACAGCCTTGTTAATAACAGCGTCTAAATTCTCAGTACAAGTTTTACGATAAAATAAAACGTCTCCATTTGGCTGTATGATCCACGTGCAAATATCACGGTTGAGCAACGCAAAGAAGAGGACTGTACTTTCCAGTGCCTTGACCACTTTACGGGTTTCATGGAGGTTTTCAACTCGGGATTCATAATTGAAAATATCAGTGACCATAAGGTGAACTAAAGCTCTTGAACGTCCGTTTTCTGCAACAATTAGACCTTCATCTCTTTTCTCTTGACACAGAAGAGTCATAATCAAGAGTTTATACGTATCCACAAATCCCTCAATAAATGAAACTTTTAATTCATCCAAATTTGGAACAGTTTCAAACATGTTATGGTAGCATTCTACGCCTTTTCTAAAATTGCATTCAGCATCACCATACTGGTCGAGAAATTTATAGCAACCACCAAGCTTGCAATAAGCTGCTCTTTCTCCTTCTTTGTCTCCAATCTCTTTTGCGATAGTAAGACACATTTCCTCATACTTAATAGCCTTGTCGTATTGGCCGAAAAATATATAGCAGTCACCAAGGTTACAATAAGCTGCGGCTTCTCCTTGTTTGTCTCCAATCTCTTTTGCGATAGCAAGGCACATTTCCTCATACTTAATAGCCTTGACGTACTGGCCGAGAGATACATAGGAAGCACCAAGGTTGTTATAAGCTGAGACTTCTTCTTTTCTGTTTCCAATCTCTTTTGCGATAGCAAGTAATACTTCCTGATAATTAATAGCCTTGTGGTACTGGCCGAGAGAGTGATAGCAACTACCAAGGTTCCCATAAGCTGCGGCTTCTCCTTCTTTGTTTCCAATCTCTTTTGCGATAGTAAGGCACATTTCGTGATACTTAATAGCCTTGACGTAATGGCAGAGATATATATAGGAAGCACCAAGGTTGTTACAAGCTGTTCCTTCTCCATGTCTGTTTCCAATCTCTTTTGCAATAGTAAGGCACATTTCCTCATACTTAATAGCCTTGTCGTACTGGCCGAGAGATTTATAGCAGCCACCAAGGTTGCAATAAACTGCGGCTTCTCCTTGTTTGTCTCCAATCTCTTTTGCGATAGTAAGGGACATTTCCTGATACTTAATAGCCTTGACGTACTGGCCAAGAGATATATAGCATCCACCAAGGTTGCAACAAACTGCGGCTTCTCCATGTTTGTCTCCAATCTCTTTTGCGATAGTAAGGGACATTTCCTGATACTTAATAGCCTTGACGTACTGGCCGAGAGATATATAGCAGCCACCAAGGATGCCATAAGCTTTTCCTTCTCCTTGTTTGTCTTCAATCTCTTTTGCGATAGTAAGGGACATTTCCTGATACTTAATAGCCTTGACGTACTGGCCCAGATATATATAGCAAACACTAAGGTTGCCAAAAGCTTCTTCTTCTCCTTTTTTAAATCCAATCTCTTTTGCGATAGTAAGGCACATTTCCTCATACTTAATAGCCTTGTTGTACTGGCCGAGAGATGTATAGCAGACACCAAGGTTGCCATAAACCTTTGTTTCTTCTTCTTTGTCTCTAATGTCTATTGCGATGGTAAGGCACATTTCCTGATACTTAATAGCTTTGTGGTACTGGCCGAGAGATTTATAGCAGCTACCAAGGTTGTCATAAGCTGCTCCTTCTCCTTCTTTGTTTCCAATCTCTTTTGCGATGGTAAGGCACATTTCCTGATACTTTATAGCTTTGTGGTACTGGCCGAAAGCTTCATAGCAGCCACCAAGGTTGCCATAAGCTGTTCCTTCTCCTTGTCTGTTTCCAATCTCTTTTGTGATAGCAAGGCACATTTCCTCATACTTAACAGCTTTAACATACTGGCCGAGAGATTTATAGCAGCAACCAAGATTGCTATAAGCTGCTCCTTCTCCTTGTTTGTCTCCAATCTCTCTTGCAATTGTAAGGCATATTTCCTGATGTTTAATAGCCTTGTCGTACCGGCCGAGAGATTTATAGCAGGAAGCAAGGTTGCAGTAAGCTGCGGCTTCTCCTTGTTTGTCTCCAATCTCTTTTGCGATAGTAAGGCACATTTCCTCATACTTAATAGCCTTGACGTACTGGCCGAGAGATATATAGCAGCTACCATAGTTGCAATAAGCTGCGGCTTCTCCTTGTTTGTCTCCAATCTTATTTGCGATAGTAAGGCACATTTCCTCATACTTAATAGCTTTAACGTACTGGCCGAGAGATTTATAGCAGAAACCAAGGTTGCAATAAGCTGCTCCTTCTCCCTCTTTGTCTCCAATCTCTTTTGCGATAGTAAGGCGTACTTCCTGGTACTTAATAGCCTGCTCGTACTGGCTAAGAGATTCATAGCAGCCAGCAAGGTTGCCATAAGCTCTTCCTTCTCCTTCTTTGTCTCCAATCTCTCTTGTGATAGTAAGGCACATTTCCAGATAATTAATAGCCTTGTGGTACTGACCGAGATATTTATTGCAGCAACCAAGGTTGCAATAAGCTGTTCCTTCTTCTTCTCTGTTTCCAATCTCTTTTGCAATAGCAAGGCGTACTTCCTCATACTTAATAGCCTCGTCGTACTGGCCAAGATATATATTGCAAGCACCGAGGTTGCCATAAGCTGCGGCTTCTCCTTCTTTGTTTCCAATCTCTTTTGCAATAGTAAGGCACATTTCCTGATACTTAATAGCCTTGTCGTACTGGCCGAGAGATTTATAACAGCTACCAAGATTGTTATGAGCTGCGGCTTCTCCTTCTTTGTCTCCAATCTCTTTTGCGATGGTAAGGCACATTTCCTGATATTTAATAGCCTTGTCGTACTGGCCGAGAGATTTATAGCAGCTACCAAGGTTGCAATAAGCTCTTCCTTCTCCTTCTTTGTCTCCAATCTCTCTTGCAATAGTAAGGCACATTTCCTGATACATAATAGCTTTGTGGTACTGGCCGAGAGATTTATAGCAGCAACCAAGGTTTCCATAAGCTGCTCCTTCTCCTTCTTTGTTTCCAATCTCTTTTGCGATAATAAGGCACATTTCCTGAAACTTAATAGCCTCGACGTACTGGCCGAGACATTTATAGCAGCAACCAAGGTTGCCATAAGCTGTTCCTTCTCCTTGTCTGTTTCCAATCTCTTTTACGATAGTAAGGCACATTTCCTGATACTTAATAGCCCTGACGTACTGGCCGATAGATTTATAGCAGCAACCAAGGTTGCCATAAGTTCTTCCTTGTCCTTCTTTGTCTCCAATCTCTCTTGCAATTTTAAGTAATACTTCAAAATACTGTATAGCTTTTTCGTACTCTCCAGTGGAACAGGAATATAGACCGAGTTTATTATGAACTACTCGTTCATGTTCCTTGCTCTTAGTTTGCAGTGGAAATTTTAAGGAGAAGGCGAGAGGAGGCAATTCGTCCTTTAATTCCGGTTCTGGGTTCTCCTTCTGTAGGAGCGAAAAACTCTCATGTAAACAAGGCAGAACGGATCCGTTCCAGGTTGTTTTTCGATTTCTATATTCAATTTCGTGGCGCAAGATCAGGCGTTGAGTGAAAATGTGTTGTTTAGTCAGATGGGCAGGATTATGTTTGTTTGTGAAAAGTTGCAAAATACATGTCACACGGTGCAACAAGACCACGCAACGTTGCGAAAGTAGACGACTGTTCAACTTTTCCTGCAAGTTGTCTCGCAGTTGTTTGCTGCGTTGCAAGTTGCAAAGAGGAGTGCCGCACGTGCATTTTCTTCTTCCACTTGTATCGCAACGGCGATGGCAGTCCATATCACACGAGGCAATATTTTTTGCAACTTGCAACGCAACGCCGTTCCGAGACAAGTTGAAGAAAAAAATGAGCGTGCGACACCCCCTCTTTGCAACTTTCAACGCAACAAATGCAAACCAAATTCCAGAAAAAGTTCTTTAAACCGTGTGACATGTACTTTGCAACTTGTTTGTCAGTGCTGTAGTATAAAGCGTGACGAGACAACTTACAGGGAAAATTGGTGACAGTTGCAGTTTTAATTAGTTCAATTATTTTATAACTTGGAACTTTTTTTTTATTATTATTATTATTATTATTTACCAATAATTGTCTGTGCATTTGGAGGATATTTTCGCGACCAATACTTTCGGTTTCGTCTGACGTTAATTTTGAAATATTTAGGTTTTTGCTTTAAACATCTAGTCAACATTTGTATTTCTTTAAGAAAACTTGTCATCATTTATTGTACAGGAGTGGGTGGGGGGTTTAGGTTAAAAATATATCAAGAATATTACTATATACATATTCAGTCAACGTAAAAAGTAATAATAGTAACTATTTACGTTGTTTCTAGTCTGTAGGGTTGGTTTGTGGCTAGTCTTTGCTTTCGAATTAGTTCTCTGACTATGCGATAAAAGTCCCTATTGCACTTTCTGCGATTAGTTTGTTAAAAAAATCGTGTTTATCTGGAGGTGAGGTGTTTTGTCAGATCATTCTCTAACATATCAAATCAAAGCAGCAAGGCAGCTGTAAGCTCGCCAATTTGTAAAAAGTACTTTTGCAGGAGTGGGTATTTAATAGAACTGGCTGAAGGCCACATCGTAAAAAAATTGCTCAATTTTAGGTGGAAATTCGCATCCGTTTCTGCGGGCCTCCACTTTTGCTGAACTGCGTATTCGATTTAGTCTCATTTTTGGAAACCCTCATTTACAAGGCGGCAGAGGGTGAAAATTATAAAACTTAGACGCTCGAAATGGGAGAATTTAAAATTCTTCACCGAGTGCCAAATCTTTGAACCGGAAGGAGACCTTCCGGAGTCGCACTGAAAAAAGTCTATCCGTGACTTCATTACTCATGTCATGCACAGCTTATGTTCAACATACTCCAGCCTAGGCTTCATTCAAACTAAATACGTGCTTAAGAAATCACGCCTTCCTTCTTTTGGCTGAGTTTCAAGTCGAAAGTGAAATCTGATAACTTGTTGACATTACTTGCGGTTTTGGTCAAATTCATTTTCGAATTCTTCTTCTTCCAATTCTCTACAGCAATTTTCATTGCTGGCGAAAACTATGCGAAGTAAAGCAAATATAGTCAAACGGTAGAAATATTTCGGCAAGCTGAAGTCGCTCAGGGCTGTCAGTGGTCAAGGGTCTTTCAACTTTGACTTATGCTTGTCAAACAACCGATAATTTACCAAAACCTCTGTGATAATGGTTCTGAAGTGCAACAGATCTACTGGCAATTCAGGAATGCAATGATAACATTCAAAATAACTCCAGAAAACGTCTTCCCATCTCTTCGTTTCTTCATGCGTAGGCGGTGATGCTCAAAAAGGCAATTGCTGACACAGCATGACGGACTGACTGACTGACGCAGTCTTAACTGCAATAAGGTGGGACGCTTAAAAATGCCACCGCAAAAACTACTTCAACGATCGCGTTCTCGATTTTGTTGCGCTGTCGGTAATATCGATACTGCCCAAATTGGGAACAGAACGACTTCCACATTTGGAATCCATTGTTGACAGCACCGGGACACATTCCAGTCGACTGGATCGCGTGAAGCTTCGCTTTTCACCACTTCGTGGTGAACGCGAGCTTAAAAAAGGGCATGCCGCAAAACTAGGAACCGTTGAATGGATTAAAATTGACATAGTTCAACACCTGATCAACAAATTTACCAATAAAATGAAAACGTTAGCTCAGTCAATCGAGTTAAAATAAGTCTCAAATCAGGCCATTCGCCCATTGATCACAGAAAATAGAAATATGCAAAAAAGAAGCTCGACATTGCAAGTTTTAGTGGTCTTCGCGGATTCAGCTCAAATTTTGAACATGAAGCTGGAAAGTCGAAACGTGCAGCTATAGGACTGGTGTGTTTTGGTTTAATCTCGAGGATTTTATATTTGAGAGAACTTTTATTTTCGATCAGTGTCTACATAGCATTATTAACACCATTCGCACAAACGACATACTTCAGACAAGACGAACTAAATTGCAATTGAGGTCGACTAAAATTAATCAATTTCGACTGTTGGGTCAAAAGTCGAACTTAATCGTCAAACCGTATCTCGTCGAAAAAAAATCAGAATACAAGAATCGTTTTTTGAGGTTAGCGGGAGATTGCATTTAGTTTGACTCATGAAAAAAATGACGTTTGACCCCGAGACGATCTTTGTACTTCTTCCAGTCTGCACCAGACGTGAGTAATTCTTTGGTCGATCCAAATACAATCAATCGGACTTAATTATGGCGTTTCACACACAAAGCGGATAGATAAGCACTTATATAATTGTGTTTCAGCATTTTTAGGCGTATATTCAGGTCATTCGTAGTTTCCCATACACTCTTTTATAGCTTTGGCGACCTCGTCTCCACAAACCTTGATAACAATATCGACAGCCCTCGTATTCATCAAGACGACGAATTAAGAATTCTAAAGTGTCATAGGATGTTGAACTTAACTGTCTCTCCGAAGTCTCTATAAATCTGGCCAATAAAAAGAAGAAATCATCCAAGTTTGGCAGTCAGCGCGTCACCATTTTCAGTCTCGAACGCATGCGGATGAGACAGCGTTAAAACTGGTCAGCGTATCTCGACTTACACCGTGCAAATCTCGACTCGCACACCGTGCAAAATTCTCAACTCAAATTTCACTAATCTGGACTCGTGTTTTTGTAAATCTGGACTCATATTTTACACATATCGACTCGTGCTTTCCAAATCTGGACTAATGTTTACACATCTCTACTTTTATATGGTTTTATATAGTTTTGTCCGCGACGAAACGCCATACTTAATTGAGTCAAACGTCGATTTTATCATGAACTAAATTCGCACAATTTAGTTCTCGTCTCTTCTGGAGTATTTGGTTTAACCCGGACCTTAAACAAGGACCCATACTTCAAAAGGGTAAGCCCCGCCTCTTTGAACATCGAATTTGTATTTTTTCACGTCAAGCTGCAAGTGCATTCACAGCGTTTGAAACTCACTACATTACACAGCCTTAATCATGCTTTGGGACCCAAACTGTACCTAAACTTCACAGTGAAAGGTTACTGCAACGCTGAAGCCAAACCGTAAATAATGTGATGTAAAATTTTGGTTTTTGGCTGCAAAAATGTATTTCAAATTTCGCGCGAGTGAGGCGACGCATGGCTGCCTACACATATTTTAGGGGCTCTTCATATGAGCCCGGTTACCGAGATCTCTCTCTCTCCCACTTTCCTTTGTAATATTTCTAATGTGTTCATATGAGAGGGCGAGCCAGCCAGGTTAACCGAGATCTCGGTCTTTGCGACCGGGATCTCGGTTAACAGTGCCTGACCCGTATCTCATATGAACACTCCAGCCCGATTAACCGGGATGAAAATGTTTCAACTATGCGAGTCTGAAATGTACTTTCTTCTTAATTTGGCACTGACTGAAGAATTGGCAAAAACTTTTGCATCATGGACACTTTATCTAAATTACCGGGCTGAAATTTCCCATATGAACACACGACAGGGCTGGCCCGGTTGACCGAGCCAGCCCGGTTAACCGGGCTCATATGAAGAGGCCCTAAAAAGAGTTTTGTAATTTAGGACCGGGTTGCACTGGGAATTTTAGGCGATAATAACTCAGCATTGACAGCAATACGACGGCTTCTTCAATGTTTGCTAGCAACTTGCTGACCTATATTTCTTGTAACAATCGCTGTTTACACTTCAAATGATACAAATGTCGATATTTTTGTCGTTAAAGTTACGAGCGCAACCGAAGCCTTAGCCTGACTTTTGCTCAAAATTAATGTTTTGTCGATGAAACCTTATGATGTAACAGAATTTTGCTTTGCGTGGTTTTCAGATACGCAGAAAAGAAAACCTTGAGATGTTTGGCTTTATACTAATTAAGAGCTCTTGTCTCGTTCGCTGCTGCTGGACAACTGACTGACGGCTCCGACTGTTCGACCGCATTTATAGTGCGGGGTTCTTCTTTAAGAAGTTGTACACAAAAACCTTTTGATATATGATTCTTAAGAAGGGAAAACTAACTATACTTACCATAGCATAGGATTCTCTTGGACTTTTCTTTCAGTTTCAAGATGACGCTTATATTACGCTACGTTGTGAGAACAACTGACATGACTATTCTGTTGGTTGATAAAAATAAATTTGACATAAGAAAACGTAGTGAATCTTTAACTCGCACTGTAAAAACACTCTGTTGTACTTTCGATCCAATCATTTTTTAAATAATAAAATTTACACTTTCTGTAACACGAATAGCATTATATCACAGGTGGCCCATTCTGTGATATCCTGGTTTCACAGGTCCTTACTCCTAAAAGAGTTTTCCGACGAGAACGGCGGCGACGAAGCAAGGGCGTGCGAGGTAGCAGCCTAACTTCCATGAGTTCAGAATCTGAGCTACGTCGCTGATTGGTTAATCGCCTCGTGACCATGGTAACCAGAAATTGCTTCTTATTTGATTGGCTCTTTCAAACCGGTTTACTAGTTCTGTCTGACAAACGAGACAATCGCCAGCTAGAAGAACTGGCATGGAAGTGAGGTTACTACCTCGTGTGCCCAGAGGTTCCCTCGCCACCGTTCGCTTTTATTGTTTTCTGCCAAGCCTTCACAGCTCTTTATTGGCAAGCGAGGAACCTCTGGAACCAGGGTAGCCCTGTGTTAGACGGTTCAGTCGTGGTCAGTTTCTCTTACGAGAGAGAGCTCCCCTGAAATTTTCCCGAAAATACATAATTCCCTCCAAACTTCCCTGGATTGACACTGACCTATAATCACTCATCGATCAGTTCCAGCTGGTACCATCCCCTCCCCCCTCCCCGGGCCGACCCCCGGGGATTTGTAAAAAAAAAAAAAAAAAAAGAAAAAAAAATCGTGGGACTACAAATTTCCCGCCCTCTCCGGGCAAAAGAAACGGAAATCTGGCCGCGTTCACAATCGATTGTCGAAGTGATGACTTGCCTTGGAGTTCGAACACTATGCCTTGTCGATTTTATGTCCATTTTGAGTTAAAACTCTGCATCTCGAAATATATATTTCGTTTCTGCAAAACGCACTAGTTGGTGAAAGTGTGGACTGATTTAGACGAGCTCTCTTTTGGCGGCCATCTTGGATTTTTACGATCAACCATTCCCCGCCCACTACCCCGGGGCAACACGTTGCTGTACAAATTCCCCGCCCTCCGGGACACAGGGCTTCACAAATCCCCGGGGTATATCTCAAGGAATATTGATATAAAAGTGTAAAGAACTAGGTATAACGGCGTTTTCTAGTTTCTATATAGTGTGAAGGTTGACTTGTGGTTTGCTAACCTTCGCAGAGTTCTCTCGATTACACAATGACGCTTTCCTTGTAAACACTCCTGTATATTTGCATGAGCAATTAATATGTTACAATCTGTTGGCATGAATAAGAAGAAACTTTAGTCATTAGTGATCTGAAAAATATGATCAATAATGTCCTTTTTTTTTGTATTTTTTAACAATTCGAAAATACGCCAGAAAAAAAAAAACGCATTCAGTAAAAAAACTTAAGGCAATCAAAGTCACGCATTGCTCATTTCTTGCTCGCTGATTCTTTCACTACTAAGCTCAAAATTCAGAGTCCCTCAACCTTTAAGAAGCAAATGTATGAATGTTGTAATGATAATTTATAGTTTAACCAGGTTTCATTTGAGCAAGGTATCAAAAGTCAAGTTCTCAATACTGTATGATATTTGTTTGGTGAGAAACTGAAAGTCTCTCTTGGGAGACTCATTCTTGTCCCTACTTTCCATTTTAGTTTGTTCTGGGGTGCTTACCGTTTACACAAAAAATCCGGAAATTTCGGTTTAAGATCAAATGGGTCAAACAATGTCCAGAAAAACAATTCGAAAATTGTCTTTTTTCCGGTGAAAGAAAAACTCTTTTTTCGGTTGGAACGGGCCGCCGAAAATTTCCGTACCGTTTGAACATTTGTTCAATTTCCAGTCTTCCTTTGAGGATTCACTTGCGTTTTAACTGACCGGAATATGGAGTTGAAAATGGTAAGCAACACTCTATCCGGTTGGTCGGTTAATTTGGAAAATCGCTTACCATTGTGCAACAGTCACCCCAACCGGATTTTTCCTACAAATGGTAGCTATGGACTCTCAATATTATCCCACGTATTAAAATTTTTGCATTTGTCTAACATTCTGCTTTTGTTCTGGCCACTGTTGTCATCCGTTTTTATGCTTTATGAATACTGAAGTCAGCATTCAGTTCAACTGCATGCGAAATAGGGGCCCGGTCGCACTATAAGGAAGTTTAGTCGATAACAGCTGAGCATCGAGAGCAATACGACGGCCTCTTCAATGTTTGGTAGCAACTTGCTGACAATTTATTTCTGGTGACAAGCGCTGTTTGTACTTCAATGATGCAAATGTCGATATCAATGGTCGTTAAAGTTATGAGTGTGACCGAAGCCTAAGTCTTTTGGTTTCATAACGGGACACTAGTAAAGACTCACCCAAGCGGCACTTTATCCTCGAAGTCCTTCAATACTGCAGAAATGCAATTTAAGTGACACGTGATGAGGTCGACAAACAGGTTCTGTTGGTATAAAGCAGATGTTCATGGCACATCGTGTTTTTCCTCCTTGTCTGATGTTTTGGTGAGTTTTTGATAAAACAGCGAACTTTCCAATTCGTGAAATTTAAATAAACTTCCACAAGTCCGCGAAGTTATCACCACGCGGGGAATTTTCGGGATCTAAATAGCAGTTCTATTATATACTGAACGTTATTTTGAATTACACATAATTTGTCGAAAATAGTCGGATTACAAAGTCCAAGACGTGATCATACAATGTAACAAGGAAGTGAGATCAAACGCAACCTTATAGCTACTTGGTTTCGTGAAGCTTACCTTCCATCCAAGAGAGAATCTGTTTCCATCTGGCAAGGATTTCTGGCAAGCTACGCCCTAATATACACTTGACACAAACTCTAAAAATACCAATTATTTCACTTTCCTTGTATGAACTTGGTTGAGTAAGGTTCTATCTGGGGAAGCTATCTCAGGATATTTGCATTCGAACAATCAACAGAAATGATGTGTTGATTCAAAACTGAAATGCGTCATTAAAAATTAAAACCCCAGTGAGTAAGGAAGAGGCGTTTCAAGTTACGCATCCTGCAAGCCTGATAAACTGACATTTTCAAGACTGGGTCGATACGAAGTCTCTATCAGAAATTATGGACGTTTGAACACCGTGACAACAAAGCCATGTGTCACGCTTGTTTCTCTTCCTGGCTAAATATTAAAATTACACTGCTAAAGATTTTGAGTAAAACAGAGTCAAATTAAGTCACAAATCAGCTTCAGTTCGTGTTTTGAGTTTGGCCGCCATGCTGGTGTTCCGACGTGGGACACCAACATGGCGGCTGCATACAAAGCTTTATCAATTCTACCAAAAAAAATTGCGTCTACTTCGCCAAAATTAAACCTAGACAATCAATCAAATAAATATCCGGACTAATTTATATGTGCTCTTTCCATTTCTTGAGTCAAAAAAGCAGTATCTGTTAATTTAGAGAGTGCTTCGGTGGCGTGACCGCTTAATGAAAACACACTACACGTTGAGTCATAGGTTCTAGATGGGGGGGGGGGGGGGGATTAAGGTTATGCGGTCGCGCAATTTACACTCGACAAATTTTCCTTAAATTTGATATAAAGGCTCCTTTTGTGTACCAGATTTGAATTTACAAAAACAAATTAGGGGTCACCGACTCCGATTTCTGCCTGAATATAACACAGTTTACATACCAGCGTACCACCTTTAGGCAAAATTCTAAAAGAACTGCGTGATTATTATTTATTACTAGAAATACGATATTCGCAAAGGTCCCACGCCCAAGTAATCGATTATGCATGACATTGCTAAGAACTCTCATGTACTGTATGCTTAACACCACACATTTCAATATTAGCATTTACATGATATTAGCATGTGTTCCATTCTGGAGGACACTCATCATAATTTTAGGTGGGGGTGTGCCACCTGGACCTGAAAACCCTTACCCTATTTCAGACCAAAATGGAAACGAGGTTGAAGGTTTTACCCAGCAATCCCCGCTGCGCGTTCCGATGTTTTTTTCCTGGCAAATCCCGCTGCGCGGTGACGTGATTCTGTTCCGAGGTTCTTCCCAGCAAACCCCGCTGCGCTGGGAGGTCGCCCCGTGAACGACATTCAAAATCAATATGTGTTCAGATTAGTACTCACACAGGGCGTGGGAATTATATGGCTGGAGCTACTTTCGGTGAAATCGCGCGCTCTGATTGGTGTATTTGCCGGTCATTATTTTCCTGTAACGACCGTGTGCTCGATTACGGATCGGCAGATTGAACACATGAATCACGAGGTCGTGCAGTTCTTTGCTTTCAGTGAATATGTCGGCTAAGTTTGGCTGAAGGCAAAGCGGTAGAACAAGGATATGCAACAAAAAAAATCACTGCGGAATCTAATTTGCAAGCCGAGAAAACGGTTGGAGATGAAGATTTGTTGACTTGGTTTGTGGCATCACGAACGGCGACTCAAGCACCGTATTCTGAGAATTGGTCTTGAACTACGTGCTAAACACTTAAAACAATGTAGAAGGCGCAGCAAACTTCAGTCAAAGAGTGATGTGAACAATCTCTGTCAATGAACCGTTTGCGAAGCTACGAGCAGACTGATTTTTTTGTTGTCACGGTGCCGCAAGCGGAGTTCATACAAGCTTATACTGAAACTGTAAGTATGGCATTTTAAGAGTGTGAACGCCGTTTCATTTTAACATCTTTGAAGACTTGAGTGAAGGAACTTATCTTTCTGTTCAGAAAACAATAAACTTTTGATTCACACAATTTTTTGTGTCGACGGTTGAGATCCAAAATATTGTAGTCTCTTCAATATTTCCTTTGTTTGAATCCCGGAGTTTGAATGTTGTGATCGCATGTTATATATAAACGCTTGGAGCAAATAGAATTCTGCTAATTTTGTGTTGGAAATTGCTTATCAGAAGAAGAAGAAGAAGAAGGAAAACTATTTTTAGTTTGCCACGCCGTGATGGGTTTTATACCGAGTGACTTTTTCGCTGAACCAAACCGGCACATTTTGGGCTTGTACTTCAAAAATTCAAGCTCAACTCGATTCATCCGGTGAGTCCACAGGCGGCCCAAGCTGATTGACTGTGTGACGTCACGGTTGGGTTTTATAAGAAAATGTATGGGATATTTTAGTCGATCGATAGCTCAAAAACTTATGCGAGAATAGAGCTTAGATTTGCTAACCTTGTTGTGGTGGTGGTTTTCTTGCTGCTGTAGCGATTTCAGCGTGTTTCGCTGAATTTTTCCTCTCTAACAGAAAGAATTTTAAGGCTGGCAACTCGGTCGATCTGGCATCCAGAATGGTTCCAGAAAAGTCTCTCAAATGCGGCCTTTCAACCTCCGTATGGCCACAAAACCCAGACATATATCGAGTTGAATCCTTTTCCCATAAGACTGTCGCAAAAACATTTCGAAAACGCCAGTTGAGTCCGAAGAAATTGCCGAAATCGGCCGTCAAAATGGTTGCTGACAAGCCGTGTGACCCACTCTTGGTCGGAAAGGTACCTACTCAAATACCGAAAAGTTCAGGAAAACAGCTTCTGGTACACGGCTCAAACACTGAATGTCACTAGCTCAGGCTGCATTCACTGATTTTATAATCAATTCCCCAATCATCGCTTATTACTTGACACTGCTTTATTTTTATCTGCTTCATTACTCATAGTTTGAAATTTGTACTACAGTTAATCATAAACATTGCCATTTCCTTGAACATGATTGGTTCATAAACCCCCCGATTAATCATTAATGGACACTTATTCTGTAATCGGATACTTCTTTGTTCTGTAATCAGACAGTTGGCTCAGTCAATCGTAAGCAAGAGTGAAACGCGCGTGCTGTAATCATACGAGTGATTTTAAAGTCGGACTCACGCGAAGCGTGGTTGTCCGATTTCGTGATCACTCGTACGATTACAGACCGAATCGGACTCCACTCAGTCCTATTACCATTATTAATGGAATAACCTTGTCAGTAGTGAGCATCAGAGATGAGTCGTTTGGCTCGTAAAACCACAGGTCGCAGGCGAGTTCTTGTTTTTCATTATGTAAAACTTGATATACTAACCTACATGAAGGATGACGCAAGACGAAGGCATACGTTTAAATGTGATACCGTAAAAATTCGAATAAGCGCCCCCCTCCACTGTGTGTTTTTTTTTTCTCTTAATAAGCGCTCCCCACCTCTTTCACTTGCTCTATGAATGATTAACCGGTATTCAATGAAAAGAACCACGTGAGTATCAATCGACAGTAACTTTGTTACGGCCTTCTCTTGTTGACTGAAATAACACCAGGATACTCTGATAAATCCTTGTTTATGTTCCAGTTCTTGTTAGATTGTTATTAAAGTTGTGTTTTCTATGCGCTTATTCGAATTTTTACGGTATGACGCGTACCAAATTTACGTAAATGCCCGCGATAAAATCGTCATCGGTTATTATGAACAAACCCGTTAAGCTGGTGTTACACTGGTCGATTTGCAACGACGATTTGCAACGCCGATTTGCTTCAAATTCATGCAACGGTGTTGCAAGTTTTTGAATCGTTTTCAAAAACTTGCAACGCGTTGCAGCACTACAAACATCGCGAAAAATCGTTCGCAATGGGGTGTTACACCTCAACGATTTTTAGCGCAACATCGTATCGTTGCAGATCGTCGTTGCAAATCGACCAGTGTAACACCACCTTTACACCTGCACTAACTTGTTTTGCAACGGGTGAATAAACTTCGTAATATTACAATATACTTAAAATACCCTTAACTATAGAAGTTACAGTCAAAACTCTATTTCAACAATGATTACGCAAAGTTTCTTGAAAATAAATTGATTCGCACAAAAATGGTGTTGATTATACTATGTTGCTTTATAAATTAAACAATCAGATTGTTTTTATAATCAATTGCGCCACCTTTATAGCAAAGTTTTGAGTCTGTGAACAACATTTTTTCAGATGTTGCAGTCTGGAAAAAGTTTTTAAAGACCAATGACCTAATTTACACTTTCCAACTCCCCTATAGGTGAAAATTAATCCAATATAGGTACTATATAGATATCAAAGTTCTCAAATGAGCGCTTAATACAGTCACCTCTGGACATCAAGGTTTTGGAAAAGGAATCACATCATCCCCCAAGAGGACAAAAGGAGCCCAGTACCGTGGATGGTCGAATCCCTTTTTCTCCTTGAACTCTCTCACAAAAGTCATGGCATTATTGAGTGCCATGTTTGCACTTTGGCCATCTTTAAGGCACTCGTAGAAACGACACATGAAGAGCAGAGTGGCAAAATCGTTAACCTCCCATAGTGTCACAAGAACCGCGCCAGCTCCAGCTCCCAGGAATGCACGAGCTATGCCGATTATACCCTCTCCTTTGACTTCACCACGGCCACTGTGACAACAACTAAGAACAACCAGCTTTGCCTTTATGCGTTTATGTTCGAGATCCGAAATGAGAAGCATGAGGTCTGTAGCTTCGGGAATTTCAGGCATTTCAGGAGAACGGGCAAGCAAGATCTCTCCCCTATCTTCATCTCCGTGTGCTGCAATATGAATCAAACTGGCATCTTCAACTCTTTGTAGAAATTCCCTTTTGGTCGCCTGAATGCCCACAAGTGGCGTAACATGGAGAACTTCACCGATTATTTTCACTTCTTCCTTTGCCCACGGTAGTCTTGGCGCAGTAATAACTTCACCATCAAACTTAACTGTGCCCACTTCTGGCTCTCCAACTATTAAGGGATTTGCTTGACCTGGTGGTCCATCTGGACGTTCTTTGATTATCTTTGCTGCTGTTAGTGATGGGATTAGTCTCACTCGCAAAGATTCTGCCACGTAGTGTCCGTTCTCCTCGATGAGGGCGGCAAATGGAACTAGAGCGATTCGTCCTTCAGGAATGATAATTACCTGTGACCCCACCACATATGGTCGAAAAGGCTCCAGAAGAATCCGGTAAAGATCTTTTAGCAAAATGTTTATTTCTAAATTGTCCGTTGTTTTAGGGGGATCAGCTGTGCCTCGATTTGCGGATGCCGTCGTCCTGGCCACGTCCTGTATTTGCGTAGAAGCAGATTGAATGATCTTGGGCTGAGAAGATACCAGTTGTTGAACAGTCCAATAGACTGGCATGGCGGCACGAGCCGGTACTGATTCTGGTTTCTTGATAGTGGTTCCCGCAAATTTCTTATTGTAAAGAAACGACAGTGAGCGATCTTCGCACTTGACAGACTTGACATTCTCCTTGCTTGGTTGTATCGACTCTACAGCCTTGTTAATAACAGAGTCTAAATCCTCATTACAGATTTCGTGATGAAACAAAACCTCTCCATTTGGCTGTATGATCCACGTACAAATACCATGATCGAGCAACGCAAAGAAGAGGACTGTACTTTCCAGTGCCTTGACCACTTTACGGGTTTCATAGAGGTCTTCAACTCGGGATTCATATTTGACAAGATCAGTGACCATAAGATGAACTAACGCTCTTGAACGTCCGTTTTCTGCAACAATTAGACCTTCATCTCTTTTCTCTTGACGCAAAAGAACCGAAATCAAATGTTTATACTTACCCACAAATCTCTCAATAAAAGAAACTTTACATTCATCCAAATTTGGAACAGCTTCAAGCATTTTATGGTAGCACTTTACGCCCTTTCTAAAATTGCATTCAGCATCGCCATACTGGCCGAGAGATTCATAGCAGCCACCAAGACAGCCATAAACTGTTCCTTCTGCTTGTTTGTCTCCAATCTCTTTTGCGATTGTAAGGCACATTTCCAGATACCTAATAGCCTTGTCGTACTGGCCGAGAGATTCATAGCAGCCACCAAGGTTGCCATAAGTTCTTCCTTCTCCTTTTTTGAATCCAATCTCTTTTGCGATAGTAAGGCACATTTCCAGATACCTAATAGCCTTGTCGTGCTGACCGAGAGATTCATAGCAGCCACCAAGGTTGCCATAAGCTGTTCCTTTTCCTCTTTTGTCTCCAATATCTTTTGCAATAGTAAGATGCATTTCCAGATACTTAATAGCTTTGTCGTACTGACCGAGAGATATAGAGCAAACACCAAGATTGCCATAAGCTGTTCCTTCTCCTTCTTTGTCTCCAATCTCTTTTGCGATAGCAAGGCGCATTTCCTGATATTTAATAACCTTGTGGTACTGGCCGAGAGATTCATAGCAGCCACCAAGACGGCCATAAACTGTTCCTTCTCCTTGTTTGTCTCCAATCTCTTTTGCGATAGTAAAAGACATTTCCAGATACCTAATAGCCTTTTCGTACTTTCCGAGAGATTCATAGCAGACACCAAGGTTGCCATAAGATCTTCCTTCTCCGTTTTTGTCTCCAATCTCTGTTGCGATAGTAAGACTCAGTTCCTGATACTTAATAGCCTTGTCGTGCTGACCGAGAGATTCATAGCAGCCACCGAGGTTGCCATAAGCTACTCCTTTTCCTATTTTGTCTCCAATATCTTTTGCGATAGTAAGGCACATTTCCAGATATTTAATAGCCTTGTGGTACTGGCCGAGAGATTTAAAGCAAACACCAAGATTGCAAAAAGTTGCTCCTTCTCTTTGTCTGTCTCCATACTCTTTTGCGATAGTTAGGCACATTTCCAGATATTCAATAGCCTTGTGGTACTGGCCGAGAGATTTAAAGCAAACACCAAGATTGCAAAAAGTTGCTCCTTCACCTTCTTTGTCTCCAATCTCTTTTGCGATAACAAGGTGCATTTCCTGATATTTAATTGCCTTGTGGTACTGGCCGAGAGATTCATAGCAACAACCAAGAATGCCATAAGCTGTTCCTTCTCCTTTTTTGTCTCCAATCTCTGTTGCGATAGTAAGGCACATTTCCAGATACTCAATAGCCTTGTCGTACTGGCCGAGAAATTTATAGCAGCTACCAAGGATGCCATAAACTGTTACTTCTCCTTGTTTGTCTCCAATCTCTTTTGCGATAGTAAGGCACATTTCCTGATACTTAACAGCTTTAAGGTACTGGCCGAGAGATGTATAGCAACCACCAAGGTTGCCATAAGCTGCGGCTTCTCCTTGTTTGTCTCCAATCTCTTTTGCAATAGTAATGCACATTTCCTGATACTTAATAGCTTTGTCGTACTGGCCAAGATATATAGAGCAAACACCAAGATTGCAATAAGTTGTTCCTTCTCCTTGTTTGTCTCCAATCTCTTTTGCAATAGCAAGGCACATTTCTAGATACTTAATAGCCTTGTGGTACTGGCCGAGAGATTCATAGCAGACACCAAGGCTGCCGTAAGCTATTCCTTCTCCTTGTTTGTTTCCGATCTCTTTTGCAATTGTAAGGCGCATTTCCAGATACTTAATAGACTTGTGGTACTGGCCGAGAGATTCATAGCAGCCACCAAGGTCGCCATAAGCTGTTCCTTCTCCTTTTTTGTCTCCAATCTCTTTTGCGATAGTAAGGCGCATTTCCTGATACATAATAGCCTTGTGGTACTGGCCGAGAAATTCATAGCAGCCACCAAGACGGCCATAAACTGTTCCTTCTCCTTTTATGTCTCCAATCTCTTTTGCGATAGCAAGGCGCATTTCCTGATACATAATAGCCTTGTGGTACTGGCCGAGAAATTCATAGCAGCCACCAAGACGGCCATAAACTGTTCCTTCTCCTTTTTTGTCTCCAATTTCTTTTGCAATAGTAAGACGCATTTCCTGATACATAATAGCCTTGTCGTACTGGCCGAGAGACATATAGCAGCAACCAAGGTTGTCGTAAGCTGTTCCTTCTCTTTCTTTGTCTCCAATCTGTTTTGCAATTTTAAGTAATACTTCAAAATATTGTATAGCTGTTTCGTATTTTTTGGTGGAATAGTAATATATACCGAGTTTATGAACTTGTTGTTCAAGTTCCTTGTTCTTAGTTTCCTGTGCAAACTTTAAGGAAATGGCGGGAACAGGCAGTTCGGACATTCCAGCTCTGGGTTTTCTTCCTGCAGAAGCGAAAAACTCACATGTAAATGAGGCAAAACTGATCCGTTTCTCGGTTGTTTTGATTACGTTTTTCAATTTCGATGCACAAGATCAAGCGTTGAAAACGTTGGCAATGAGTAAATATGTGCTGTTTAGTTAGATAGGCAGGATTAAGATGTTCGTTAGTGAAAAGTTAAAAATGTACATATCACACGATGTAAGACCACGCTACGCTGCGAAAAGTAGACACTTTGTAAACTTTTCCTGCAACTTGTCTCGCAATTGTTTGTTGCGTTGCAAGTTGCAAAGAGGAGTGCCGCACGCGCATTTTCTTTTTCAACTTGTATCGCTACGGCGATGGCAGTCCATGTCACACGAGGCAGCATTTTTTGCAACTTGCAACGCATAAAAGTTGATATAGGATTTATAAGAAGACGAAACTAATTAATACTCACCACAACAGAGGATTCTCTTGGAGTTTCCTTTCAATTTCAGGATGACGCTTATATTACGCTACGCTGTGAGAACAACTGACATAAATATTCTGTTGGTTGATAAAAAGAAATTTGATATAAGAAAACGTGGTGAATCTTCACACTGTAAAAACACTCTGTTGTACTTTCGATCCAATCATTCTTTTTTAATGGAAATTGACACTTTCTGTAAGACAAATGGCACTATATCACAGGTGGCCCATTCTGATTTATCCTGGTTTCACCACTCCTTACTCTTTAAAGAGTTTTCCGACGAGAACGGCGGCAACGAAACAAGAGCGTGCGAGGTAGCAACCTAACTTCCATGAGTTCTGAATCTGAACTAGGTCGCTGATTGGTTAATCGCCTCGTGACCATGGTAACTAAAAGCTGCTTCAATTTGATTGGCTCTTTCAAACCGATTTACCAGTTCTCTTTGACAGAAACAATTGCAAGCTACAATCCTGGTCAAAAATGTTAGGACACACGGACAAAGTCCTCTATTTTTGAGTTTCTCGCACCACCTCCTCCCCCACTTCAATGTTGAATTGCGCATCTTTCAGCCCTGAACCAACGTTGATCTGAGGGAGGGGAGAGAGGGTGCCTTTTTGACTAACCAAGCCTGCCAAAGTGGGTGATATAAACAAAATAACACTATGATACGTTCTGAATCCGTTGGAGTGGATAAGGAGAAACTTTAGTTATTAGTGATCTGAAAAATATCAATAATGTATTTTTTGCCCCCAATTTGAGGATGGGCTGGTGGCAGTTGTTTTCACAGTTATTGTTTCAACCTTAATTTTGAAAATACGCCACAAAAAACGGATTCAGTAAAAAAAAAAAAAAAAGAAAAAAAAAAAAGAGAAAAAAAAGTCTCTCTTGGAAGTCTCGCTCTTGTCCCTACTTTCCATTTTAGTTTCTTCTGGGTTGCTTACCGTTTACACAAAAAATCCGGAAATTTCGGTTCAAGATCAAATGGATCAAACAATTTCCGAAAAAACCATTCCAATTGTCTTTCGGCGGTTTGACCAAAACAACCGGAAATTCCGGGAAAATTCAAATGGAACCGGTAACAAATTTCGGAAATTGTGGACAACCTCTCGAGGTTGTCTTCTTTTTTCGAAAATTCTGGAATGACCGATGGTCGAATGGAAAGCGCCCAAAAACTCTTTTTTCGGTTGGAACGGACCGCCGAAATTTTAACTGACCGGAATATGGAGTTGGAAATGGTAAGCACCACTTTATCCGGTTGGTCGGTTAATTTGGAAAATCGCTTGCCATTGTACACAGTCGCCCCAACCGGATTTTTCCTACAAATGGTAAACCCACTCACGCCACGAGCTCACTGGCAACTCTAGTCTTGTTCATTTCTAGTATGCAATTGCCATTGCGAAACAAAGGCTACATTCATGATCGAATGGAAGAAACAATTCAGCAGGCACTGCAACATGAACGCGAAGACGCATTATAAAAGGCCGGGAGCTTGCCAGAGCCGCGTTTGTGGAGTCTTGAGCCGCGAGAATGGATTGTTTTCGTCGCAAAAACGGATATATTTTCGGCAAAAAGACTTTATGAAACAGCTACAGTATATAATGACGCAACAGATGTCATGTACAGTGTATAACATAAATCGTCATTGCTTACGGCAAAAGTTCATCATGGTTTTGGTGTTCCGTTTTCGGCCTGGTCCGCTTCCTAGAAGTGTAGCCACCGTAAGTTTGGTCTGAATAAATAATTGGGCTAAATAATAATTAATAAATAATTTTGGGCTAAGTAATTATATAGCGGCGACAGAGTTACCCATAGCGGTATTCATCAAATAATTGAATCCACCAAACATTTGTTTACGGCTACTCTCAAAGCTTCCGACGGTCCCCACAAGCCAAAGTCGTTCCCTAAAATCCAGTTTATCCGTGCATCTTTCGCAGAGCCAAACGGTGTTGAGTTTGGATGGCATGCAGCTATGAACTTTACAAACAAGTAAAGAACAATTCAATCGCCATGTTATTCGCGCGAAGTATCTTATGTCGTCCCATATCACGCGACAATGTGAACCGTGTGCTGATTCGTAATATATAAAGACGGCACTTGCAATCTTAAACTCGCGGGGCCACGTCCCACAATAAAAACATAAAAAACAACAAAAGATGGTTAACTCTAGTGAGCAGAAAATGTTATCTGAATAATACAGATCAGAAAAAAGGTTAGAAACCCGTGTTAATGAAGCAATATCACCGTTTTTATGCTTCACGGATACTGAAGTCAACATTCAATTCAACTGCATGCGGAGTTGGGGCCCGGTCGCACTATAAGGAAGTTTAGTCGATAACAGATCAGCATCGAGAGCAACACGACGGCCTCTTCAATGTTTGGTAGCAACTTGCTGACAATTTATTTCTGGTGACAAGCGCTGTTTGCACTTCATTGATGCAAATGTCAATATTAATGGTCGTTAAAGTTATGAGTGTGACCGAAGCCTAAGTCTTTTGGTTTCATAACGGGACACTAGTAAAGACTCACCCAAGCGGCACTTTATCCTCGAAGTCCTTCAATACTGCAGGAATGCAATTTCAGTGACACGTGATGAGGTCGACGAACAGGTTCTGTTGGTATAAAGCAGAGTGTTCATGGCATATCGTTTTTGACTCACGGATATGCGTAGCATATCTGGGAGTCATTGGTGTCTACAATCTGTCGCTCACTCACTTACTCACTCACTCACTCACTCGGTGTGTTAGCTTTTTGGCGCGGTTGCTAAGTCAGTACGTGTCTCGCCATGGCGGCGGACGGCTGAATGTTTGTCAAGTTAGATTAGTTCTATTCTGCTTTGAGCTGCGGCCAAGTTTAACAGAGCCTCAACAAAACTTGTGATTAACATTGCCAAAGCTGTAGCTGCACTCATCCAAAGCTCTAATCACAGTAAAAGCAGGCAGATGTTAGCAACTGTAAACGATATCATCTTCCGGCGTAACCTTTGCCCTGATCAATGAGACGAATAGCAGTGTTTTGATGTCGGGCCAATGTTGGTGTAAACTGTAATCTAAGCAACGTCGCCATTAAGGTCGCCTCGTTGCCTATAGTCTTTCGAAAGTTCTGATTCGGGTTCCCTAAAGTTTGATTATACGATTGGCAGGCCATATTACTTGTGCCAGTTAAAGCCTTGACCGGCTAGTCACGTTCATCACGCAAGTCGCAATTATACCTCCATATACAGATTTCAATGCAAACATTTATGAAAGACCTTTGTCCGAATAAATGTGTTGTCGTCGCCTGGCCAAGAAATAAGCACAGTGATCCGCCCGGCTGCTTCTTTCTACGGCTTCCGAGTGCCACAAGTCATAAAACTAAAACTAAACAATGACATGAAATCCGATTAATTTGTTTACCGCCTTTGTGATCAACGTATTCGTTGCACATACGTATTTCACTTTGAAAGACATGGAACTTTGATATCAAAAATTTGAAGGAAAGCTTTGTGTAGATTTGTGTGCCCAAAGCATTGCTGCAACGACTGGCATGGTTTTGTTTTGCGACGGCCTCAATTTTCAAGGGAAATTTACTGACGTCGCTGAAATTGCTGTAACGAATCAGGAAGCTTTGCAGCCAATCCGTTTCCCGAATTTCAGGAATCAGAAAACTACAAATTTGTAGCAATTCATAATCAGAAAACGCAGTTGTCTGACCTGTGGTCTCTGCGATTTCCGAAATCAGACATTTCCTGTCAGGGGGTGGGTGGAACGTTTTTGATACTTCCGGTTCCTCTTGCCTTAGCGGGCAAGGGGGGACGATCGTCTTTTTTACTTCCGGTACACATGACCTAAGCGGGAGAACATGATACTTCTGCCGCTTGAATTTTAGCTCCTTTGAGCATTTAACGGCAGATATCGACTGATAATTCATGCTCACATTAGAAATAAAGCACTGCTGTAAATATCTGCTTCGTGTTATGCATCGCGTTGATCATGCCCTAATTTGAAGAGAAGTCTCTTATTTGGAAGTCCATTGTTAACATAGAAGGAGAGGGAAAGCCTGATCGAAGGACGGCTCGCTAAAATTACATGTCCATCTCAATATCCGTGAGTCTGCCGTCGAGGCTCTATGTTTTCAGTCCTTGTCCGATGTTTATCTTTGATGAGCGAAGTTCCCTCGCGAGTCTTTGATAAAACAGCGATCTTTCCGATTTGTGAAATTAAAATAAACTTCCACTTGTCGTCCGCGAAGTTATCACATGTACGCGGGGAATTTTCAGGATCTAAGTAGCAGTTCTATTGTAGACTGAACGTTATTTTGAATTACACATAATTTGTCGAAACTAGTCAGATTACAAAGTCCAAGACGTGATCATACAATGTAACAGGGAAGTGAGATCAAACGCAACCTTATGTACCAGTCAATTTAAAACTCGCACATCCCCCCCCCCCCCCCCCGGGCATACCCCGGGCATTTGACCCTCTACTTTGTCCCGGAAGGCGGGAATTTGACAGACCGCAGCGTCCCTGGGGTGGGGCATTTGACCACTACATCGGAGGGATGGGGAATTTGATTCGGGTGCCTCGATTTCATGTTTCAAGCCACATTGCACACGGCAGCACGTGTCGATGCTTTAAATAGACTGGCAGAATGTCTGGAAACGGGAATTCTTGCTTGGATGATTTTAGAGGTCAAAGTAACGCGTTTGTCAGCAAGTCAGCTGGATAACAACGGACTGGGAAAGCTTGCTTCTGTATTTGAAGGTACGAGTGATTTCAGTAGATGAATATGAACGGTTTTATTGAGGACGACAGCTATCATACACGCCGTGATGAATGGTGTGAAACTTGGGGGAGTGATTGTAATAGCTGTGGCGGCAACTGCACTGGTCATTATGTGACAGACGTCGACCAATTGTTAGATCTACGCAAACACAACAAGGCAACACGGTCTCTCCCACCCAGCGTCATCATCGAAGAAGCGTTCAAGGGTTCCGATCCTTTAGACACACTAGCCTTAGCAAGGAAGTGCTGTCTCTCCACAGACGAGGTTGAAATGTGGCTCGCCCATCTTCAAAAGAAGACGATTACACGCCGCCAAGCTGTTCAGAAAGCAAAGAAACAAG
Organism: Plumapathes pennacea; assembly: GCA_964036295.1. Lineage (NCBI taxonomy): Eukaryota > Metazoa > Cnidaria > Anthozoa > Antipatharia > Myriopathidae > Plumapathes > Plumapathes pennacea. The sequence goes on along the minus strand of OZ038469.1, from coordinate 5,097,007 downwards.
AGAGAGAAACAAGAGGAAACAATAGGCCTATAAAGTGCTTGTTTCACGCGCGAATCTTTGAAGAAGTGCTATGGCCAAAACATAATTTTGCAAAGTATTTATCGCTAATTATTAAATAGACAATCAAAATCCGCTGTTTATTGTTACACAAATGTTTAATACTGCGTGTCTGCATTCAAATATTAAAAGCAGCTATTAAACACATCCTTCTGTAAATAAACCGTTGGTAAATCGGTAATTCATGTCACGGAAGTTGCGTTTTTTGTTCTGAAACGAAATATGGAAAAGAATGTGGAACCGATTTCAATGCAATTAATACCTGACCTTCCGCGGAAGACGGCCCAGGGATGGGGCGTTTGACCACTGAATTCAGCCTTGACGTGGGGCATTTGAACGGGATTTTGGCCCGGGGGTGGGGAATTTGACCTCCATTAAACTGAAAAGTTCAAATGCCCGGGGGGTTGCCCGGGGATGGGGGGGGATGTGCGAGTTTCGAATTGATCGGTACATTATAGCTACTTGGTTTCGTGAAGCTTACCTTCCATCCAAGAGAGAATCTGTTTCCATCTGGCAAGGATTTCTGGCAAGTTACACCCTAATATAAACAAACTCTAAAAATACCAATTATTTCACTTTCTGTGTATGAACTTGGTTGAGTCAGGTTCTATCTGGGGAGGCTATCTCAGGATATTTGCATTAGAATAATCAACAAAAATGAAATGCTAATTGAAAACTGAAATGCATCATTGAATATTAAAACCCCAGTGAGTAAGGAAAAGGCGTTTTTCACGCGAAGTCATCCAAAACCTATTTCAAAAGTTACGCATCCTAGCTGCAAGCCTGATAAACTGGAAGTTTAAAGACTGTAATGTGCTAAGCATTCCTGCAAAATTTTGGGTCGATGCGAAGTCTGTACCGGGAACTATGGACGTTTGAACACCGTGACAACAAAGCCGTGTGTCACGCTTGTGGCCGCCTGAAATCGATGCTTGTGGTGTGAATTATAAAGTTTTTCTTCCCGAAACATGTTAAAATTACACTGCTAAAAATCTAGAGTAAAACAGAATCAAACTGAGTCACAAATCAGCTTCAGTTCGTGTTCTGAGTCATTGGCTGCCATGTTGGTGCTCCGACGTGGGACACCAACATGGCGGCTGCATACAAAGCTTTATCAATTCTACCAAAAACAAAGTGCGTCTACTTCGCCAAATTTAAACCTAGACAATCAATCAAATTGGTATCTGGACTAACTTAAATGTGCTCTTTTCATTTCTGGACTCAAAAAAGCAGTATCTGCTATTTTAGAGGGTGTTGCGGTCGCGTGACCCTTGATGAAAACACTCCTATACGTTGTCACAGGTTCTAATAGGGGGGAGGGGGGAGGGGAGGGGGGGGGGGGGCTCATACAGTCAGGTCACTCGCATACTAGTAACAATAGAAATCTAAAACAGATGAAATCAGTTCACGAATCATAATAGTTCCCAGTGAAGGATAATCCTTGATTTTCGCGGGGAAAGTTAAGGTAATGCGATCGCGCAATTTCCACTGGATAAATTTACCTTAAATTTGGTACAAAGACTCCTTTTGTGTACCAGATTCGAATTTAAAAAAACAAGTTTGGGGTCACTGACTCCGTTTAACTGCTATTGTGGCCAGAATATCACGCGCTTTATCGGCCCGAATAGAACAGTTTACATACCAGCGTACCACCTTTAACCAAAATTCTAAAAGAACTGCTTGATATACTTTTTTTTTCTTTTTCTCAAAAAATGCAGATCTCTCGAGTACAGATTTATAGCCACAAAATCAGGGTAGGTGACCGGACTAATCTTTGCGGTATTCCTGTCTTTCTAAAATTCGCCACATTGCACGGCGGCCATGTTGGATTGACGTCATAGTTTGTAACTCGAAAATGACGCCCCACGGTGGGGCGCAGAGAATGCACGAAAGCAAACTTTGTTGTGTTAAAAATGTCATGAAAAACATAAAAAATCTCGTGACTTTCACAGATGATAAAAATGACAGCAAGTTAGTAAAACCATGATTGTGTGCAAGGAATGTTGAGCACAAATGCGCGATCACATAACCTTAAACTGCCATTATGGTTCAACTCACACGTCGAAGCTCTTTGGGCGGACACTCTTGAAAGCGGACAGCTCTACAAAACCCCGCTCAAACTCTAGCTTACTCAAACTCTGTAATTACACATTCTCGTAAGCGGACAGTTCCATTTCCCTGCTTCCCAAGGAAGCTTCAACTTTTGGGTCCGGAATCGTTTTCAAGCTCAATTGCGATGAAAATATGTGACACTGTTTCTCGTAGGAATACTGACACCGAATTGCATCCAAAATAGGAAAGTTTAATTATGATCGCATGGTCAGGCCAATTTGCATGTTGTAATAACGGACAGTAACAACCCGTTTATATACGTTATAGTCGGCGTGAATTTTGCGTTTGAGCCTTTTTACACTGTCAGATTCTGAATAGGGACGTTACTCGAAGTCCGGCTATATTCGTATAATGAACAGAGGATATTTGGAAACTGAAATGTGTCATGCTTAGATAATAGAGAGCTAAAGCCTGTTGTCAAGACGTGGACGAAATTTTAAAAAATTACGAGAGTCGTTCTTCTTAGTAAGAGACAATGAAAGCAATAGAACTTCGGCAAAAACGGAACAAATTTGAGCAACTTAAGAATGGGAAAAGTTACAAAGACATAAAAAGGAATAGACACTTTTTCCTGGTTTCTCGCGTTGCCGTCGCCGTCCTAGTTTGCTTAAGCTCCCTAATAGCTGACGGTGACCTCAATCAAGCGCTATAACGGTGAACGTAGTAGAGACATTGGTCCAACTTGTTAAATGTACTTACAAAAGTTCTATTGAATTGGCCCCAGCATTGGGAATAAACTTGGGCTAAATGAACTAAAAACAACCACATCTTACACGCAAGTCTACAAATCCTTTAATGACTGAAATGGCTAAATAAGTCTAATATTCAATAATGGCGATGGGAATCAGTTGCCCGTGGAAGGAGTAAAGTATTCCAGCCTTTCCAGACCTACTCGATAAATCACGAATTCTAACCACAGATAAATTAGTTATTTGCCTAAAGATTTTTTTTTTCAAAAAATAGCTGCATTGAAAGAAAATCCAACTACGCATAGAGATAAAACAAAATCGTTCAAACCACAAGTGACTTAATTTCGCCCCAGACAACTTCTACCTGCATCAGACAAGATTATAATAACGCTCTGCCGTGAAGGCATAAAACACTAGACATACAACTCGTGACGTCACACATCCTTGGCTGTCTTGCCATCCTACAGAGGCAAAACGACATCTGTTAGTGAGGCAGGCGACACCGCAAAATATGTTCCTGACGTCACTTCCGTTCAGACGTTCTTCTGATCATGACGTCACTTCCGTTCGTCGTCAATACTATCAAACTAACTCAGAGTAAAATTTCACAACGTGCAAAGTAGCCCCGTTTTCTTGTGCACAACTTCTGTTATAGAAAATGCACTAGTTGAGTATCGAGTTTCTTGGCTAAGTCCTGAGGTTTCACGAGCATTAGACTGAACTACAAAATCTGCACTTGAATCTCACAGTTTTGTATATTAACCGCTGACTCAAAGTTATGCGGTGACTGCACAGCCAATAAAACGTATTTCTGGACACGCACGTCCCAAATTATGTGACTGAAAATGAATCATTCCAGGCTGCTTGATTTCCAAAAATGGAAAGAACATCAAAATCAAAATATGCAGATATGCAAAATGTCAGGTCCGTAGCATTTAAACATCAAAATTGGCAGCATTTTTAGAAGTTGATAATTATGAAAACGACCTGTATGTAAAGTTGCCGTTGCATACAACGTCTCCTATACAAATTATTTTTAAAACATTTAAACAAGTTAAATAATTTCTGTACTTTAGATGCGCCAAATTTGGCGTTTTATTGCTACGGACCTAAAGTTTCTCATATTTTGCGATGCTTCTGTCACTTCTGGGCCTTAAAAAGATTGAAGTAAATAATGCTTTTTCGAGCTGCTAAAGACAATCTCCTGTAAGAACTTGCAAAGCCAATGATTTAAACTTGTGGCCGTCAGATCTTCCATAGCAGTACAGGACAAAACACTCACACTTTTGAAATATTACATCAAACATCTGGATCAGATAGTGTGCTGGGAGTGATCAACTTCAATTTTTCTCTTCAGTCTCTTACAAGATACAGTACTTTTAAATGCAAGTTACCAGTCGCATCTTGTCGAGACACCCGTCTCGCAAGACAAGTGTCTCTAAAGTCAAAACTTGTGTCACGATCACTTATCATTCATTCAAAATGTATCAGTATAAAGGAGAATTTGAAGTTTGAAACCTTGCTCCAATACGAAAGATGACAAAATGATAAATTCTTACTCTCACTTATATATTCACTTTCTCCTAAAATTGTTGCAAGAATATATAATTTGAACTTGGGAATGAAAGGCTTACCAATGTACACTGCACTCACCTCGTCCTGGCTCTCCTTTTGTGCAAGTAGTTTCTCCAACAAGCCCTCAACAAAACTGTGTCTGAAACAAAGTTGATATTAGTCTACTTAAAATACTGGAAAAAAATATTTATTACAACCTTCTGCAACATTCAAAGAAAAAAAATGCCTACATTACTACTGTGAGAAATAAACATTTTCAAGCTAGAGGCATCAGCATGATCAGTGTTTGTATAGAGAGACTGAAATGTTGAACAAACCATCACAATTCTATGCGATTGTGACATCTGCGAATATTGTATATTTGGTATCTAAATTCTACTGGTAATGTTGCAAAATACAATTTACACATATGGAAATTGAGAACATGTCAGTTAAAAACACCAACTACAGCAGTACATTGTCCTTGGACATACCGGTTTGTGGAGTAATGTGATAGCTGCAGCAATAATTTAATTTTTCTAATTCATTTCCAGATGGTGTTAATTTGCCCCATTTCAGGATTTGCCCAAAGGAACACACCCCTCATAAAAATTTACAACCTGTATAAGCTTGTTCCGTGAAGAAAAGTATAAAAATTTACAACCTGTATAAGCTTGTTCCGTGAAGAAAAGTAAAAAAATTCACAACCTGTATAAGCTTGTTCCATGAAGAAAAGTAAAAAATTTACAACCTGTATAAGCTTGTTCCGTGAACAAAGGTATAAAAATTTACAACCTGTATAAGCTTGTTCCGTGAAGAAAAGTATAAAAATTTACAACCTGTATAAGCTTGTTCCGTGAAGAAAAGTATAAAAATTTACAACCTGTATAAGCTTGTTCCGTGAAGAAAAGTAAAAAAATTTACAACCTGTATAAGCTTGTTCCATGAAGAAAAGTAAAAAAATTTACAACCTGTATAAGCTTGTTCCGTGAACAAAGGTATAAAAATTTACAACCTGTATAAGCTTGTTCCGTGAAGAAAAGTACTATAACATTGTATACAGAACTCATTTACCATGATAATTGCATTTGCATTTGAAGGAAAAAGTTCATACTGTAGTAATGCCTAGAAGGTGGACCAAACTACAGTACAAGCAAACAAACAAAGGACTGTTATGGGCCCCTCATGCTTCAGTTTTCTTCCTTTAATCAGATCAACTAATGTTTAATTGGTGCAGTTGTTTGGATAATATAAGCCACTTTCATAATAATGCGCAGTTCACAAAGTGCTAGTCTGCATAGCAAGCGTTTCCCCTTGATTCAAAGAGCGTTTGATGACTTTGTCCAGTGCCTGACAAGCTTACTAGCTTCTATTTTCTACAACTTCTATTTTCCTTGTTTTTTTTTGTTGTTTTTTTGTTTTTTTGTTTTTGTTTTTGTTTGTTTGTTTTTTTGTTTTGTTTTTTGTTTTGTTTTGTTTTGTTTTGTTTTTTATGCATTTTTGTTAGAGGAATGTATTTCTATGACCTGCTCGAATCACGAAAGAATCAAGGAAGTAAGGAAGTACTGTAGCAGCGACTTCAACTTACTTAGCAGGCAGTCCCCCTCCTGGGGGAAGACCCTGGATAGATTCACCCGAGAGAAACTGCATCACAAAGGTCATGTCTATCTCTGACACATCTGAGCTGCCCGAGATAAGAGCTGAAATAAACAACAGCAAATATCCCCATGTAAATTCAAATAACTCAAAAAGCAAAATGTTGTGGACACTTAAAAAATCCTTTCACTGCTCAGCCTTAAAACTTACACCATTCTCCTGAAGCACTAAATAAAACCTGACGATGTGACCACTTTAGTGGAAGCTCTTCACGAATACATTCTGGCAACAGTAAAGTGTTGTTTTGCTTTTGCGCTTTTTTTTTTTAACCCTTTCACTCCCACGCTCAAAAAACAGATTCTCCCAACCTTCTAATAAGAAAATGTATGAGTGATGTAGTGAGAATTGATAGTTTAATCAGCTATCATTTGAGCAAGGTATCAAAAGCCAAGTTCTCCTTACAATATATGATATATTTCTGGTGAGAAACTGAAGGAGAAAATCGAAGTTGGTCATTCTTGGAAGTGAAAGGGTTAAATGTGAAGGGCACTGTAGTGATGAAAGGGGTGAGTTTTTATACAGCTAGTTCAAACCAGTATAGGAAGTGATGCAAGCAACCAGTTCACATGGTAAAATTTGTCAAGCAATCACAAATATAAATGCAACAGAATGAAAACTTTCCATTTCTCTTGCACATCTTGCTCTGCCATGTGAACCAGCTTTTATTGTCCAGAAGAGCAGCAACGGAAAGAACAAATTTACAATTTATGTATCGCTTTGACAGGAATATCTGGGTCATGATTATACATGTATTATGTTCAACCAACCTGCAACTTTCTTTTCCAGCTCTGCATTTACTTGTGCCTCCTGAAAACCAAGATGAACAGTGAACATAAATTTTGCTTTATGCTACAAAGTGTAGTCTTACATATGAATATAGCACAGTTAGCAACAATGAAGATAAAGAGTTTATTAGGGACTACAATAAACTCTATAAATGCTTGTACTGTAAAATTCAAGATGACATCGCCAAGTATATACCATAACAGTTTCCTAGGAATCAACCTGGAAATACTGTAGATTGATGACAGATGTATTGTAGTTCACATGGATTGGTGCAGCTATGTTTTGTTTGACCATTCCTTTTACTGAACGCATTGAAGGGAGCAGAAAAGACATTTCGTTTAAATTTCTTGGCCAGTCAGAATCACCGAGCAGAAGTCATCATGGGGTTCAAGTTGACGCAAGCAAGCAACTGAAAGTTGGCTTTAATATTTGTTTTAAGTATCTCAGCAAGATTACTGTAGCCTAATCATACTTTAAACAACCAAGGTATGATTGCTGAGCCAAATCTGTCACTTGGCAACTTTCAGCTTCAGCTCCACAAGTTTTACTGACATTTATCAAGTTTCTATTGAGTTTCTATTAAAACACAGGTTCAAATTGGCAATGAGGAAAATTTTTTTCTATCCTCCTTGACTTTGTTATCTACTTTGCATAAGTCAGGTGAAAAAGAAACAAAGAATGCAAGGATGAGATCTGGTCACAAGTGAGTAAATAGTCACTTGGTCCGTTCCAATAATCTCCTCTAATGACATTTCTTTAAATTGTGATGTTTTTACATTATTTGCTTTGGATGTTGATAATATTATTTACATGCATTATATCTGATCTCTGACTACTTGAAGCCCTTTTTACAGTTTTATGTACCCACAATGTACATAGAGGATATTATTACACTGCAGTGCAAAGATGAATCTTATTTTCAAGTGGTAAAAACAATATTTTACGAACAAGCAATGTGCGAGTGAGTAAAAATATCATTTTTACCACGATCCATATCTTCAAGCTGCCATGTAAATTTCTTTTTATCATATAGACACGAGTGTTTTACGAGAAAATGCACAAGCAACCGTGCAAAAGTGGGAAATGACGCCAACGATATCCTCGCTAGTGAGGATATGTGAGGATAGTGAGGACAGAAAATATGCCACTCAGGTCCTGGATGTAGTTTCATATGGATTTTATGTACGGTATATTTTCCAGTAAAACACTTGTGTCTACATAATAAATAGAGGATATTACACGGCGGCGCGAAGATATGAATTTTATTTCCGAGTGGTAAAAACAATATTTACGAATGAGCACTTCACAAGTGAGTAAAATATTTTTTTACCATGAGAAAATAAAATCCATATCTTCAAGCTGCCGTGTAATCTTCTTTTTATTGTATTAGGCACAAGTGTTTTACGAGAAATTGCACAAACAACTGTGCAAAAGTGGGAAATGATTCCAATGATATCCTCACTAGTGAGGACATGGAAAATACGCCACTCGGGTCCCGGATGTAGTTTCGTATGGATTTTATGCACGGTACATTTTCCAGTAAAACACTCGTGTCTATATAATAAAAGTATTTCTACACCAACAACAGGACTGACATGATGTCACTGCCTTACATGTACCAGTCCACAGACAAGCCAACCATTTGCACTGCATCAAAAATACCGTCATCTTTACCATCACCATTACTGTTGTCTTCATACCTGTTCAATGGCCTCATTCGTAACTTTTGGTGCTGCAGGAAACACAATTAAAGATGCACTGATGTTGTCCCGGCTACCCTGATGAACAAAAATTATGTTTGGATGTTAAACACATAAATATTGATACAGTATGTACAGCACAAAGCATCAGGCCCCGTCCACACTACGCCAGATAAATTTGAAAACGCAACTTTCACTCTGAAAACGCAAGAAATGTTTTCCGTCCACACTGGAAAACGGATAAAATGTTTCCTGGCCCAAATGTATTGTTATTGCTCTACAAATGTCCCTGACAATCTTTGAAACCACTTGACGTGACCACGTGAGTCAGCGTTTTCGAAAAGTTCCGTTTTCAAAATGTTTTTCGTCCACACCAAAACGCAAAGCCGTCGTTTTCAAATTTATCCACTTTGAAGAGCGTTTTCGAAAAGTTCCGTTTTCGGTGGACAATTTATCCGGATTAGTGTGGACGGTAAGCCTAACCGTAAGAATAAAGTTGCGTTTTCAAATTTATCCGGCGTAGTGTGGACGGGGCCTCAGTCAACACCAACAGGTAGTTGAAAGTAATCTACTGTAGAGTACATGTATAAAATAATAAGCTGTAATACTGCAATAAAGGTTACTGTAATAAAGGGTACTTATAAACTGATCACCAGCATGAATTTTTGTTCTACATCTTCAAATGTGAAACTACTGATTATTTGGGGTTGGTGGGAACTTCACAATATTTTGATACCTGTAAGTGCTCTTCAGTATTTGCCATTTTATTATGCATTGTACACAATAAAGTAACTACCGTATTGAATTGTCAACTGCATTGAAGCATTCTTGGCAAAAACTAAAAAATTATAAATTTTAAAATTACTTCCAATTTTATCCTGAAACCCATAACTAGTGAAGGATATTAAACCTCCTGCAAGCTCAAGGCTGTCCACAATCTTGTTGTATAGTGCAGTACGTTTACTGTACGAAATTCCCCTCCTTTCTGCCAAATTTGCAAGCAGCTGGCAACGTTTTAATAACACATGTAAATCGCATAAAATAAAGCGGAAAAAGAGTCCTTGTTTTTCTGATGAAATAATGTTGCATGTGGTTCACACAAATTTGTGAATCTCAAAGTACTTTATATGACAACGTAAAATTGCAGGCCCAATATTAAAACAACCTCAGTTTTTTGCCGATTTCGAAGTAAAAACAATACGAAAAGATCGTAGTGATTACTTACTTTCGCTATGCACGTGTCAATCAGCTCGCTGCAGACAAACTCTAAATCTTCCGTTAACAACATCCTGGCGCGAATAAACTCGGCAACCTCTTGGTTTGACATTACATCCCAAACTCCATCGCATGCCAGCACGATGAACTCGTCTTCTTCACTCTGTCGAGCTTGCACCAGAATATCTGGTTCCGGCGAGACAAGTTGTTTCGATGGATCCAAATTGTTATCCATCTTGTATTCGAAGTCTCCCAGAGCTCTCGAGACAGCGAGGGAGCCATTTACTCTTTGAATTATAACGCTTCCTCCGGCTTCTTCAATTCGGAGTTTCTCGTCGGGATTGGCGGGTTTGTGATCAGTCGTGCTTAACGTAACTTCTCCATTCGTGCAGAGAAGACCTCTTGAATCGCCACAGTTCGCGAAAATGATATGTTCTGGAGTTATCAATACTGTGATAGCCGTCGTACCACTTTTATCGTCTCCCGATGACCATTTAGGTTGACTTCGCATTTTCCTGTCTAATTCCAAAAACCCTTCTTTTAGTCCTACTTTTAGTTGATCTATGTCAGGGCACGAGGGACCGTTTTTCAAGGCCGCGGTAAACCCCTCGCAAGTCAGTACACTAGTGAGAAGGTTGCTGGCACAGTAGACACTTGCAGCTGACCCAGCATGTCCATCAAACACTCCAAAAAACGACCACTCTTTCAGCTCGTCAGGTAAACTCACGATGTCGGTATGCGCGTCTTCCATCTCAACTCGCCAGCCCTGCATGGCAGCAAGTCCATATCGGAGGCCATTTCCTTCGCCTTTCTTGGTCAGTTTCTCGGTCTTTGGCTTGGCCAGGTATGCACCCATTCAAAACAATGCACATTTAACGAGTAGTATTTACTTTGACGCCGAACAGGTCGCTGCACTATAGTTTGTCCTTACCACAAAAAAATGGCGAACGCTTATTAGAAAACTAAAGAGTGGAAACTGGTACGCAGGACGCAGTCGAAGTTGAGGGTCTGGTGATGAGAATAACTTTGCGCAAACTCCACCACATATAGCCGCTGACCAATGCTTCTGCGGCTTGCACCCGAAAAACAAAATGCCGACGAAGAAGAAGAAATTTAATGCCCGATTTCCTCCAGTTAGTGAAATAATAACTAGCAAGCATTGGTTTAGATGTGTTTTCAAGGAGTGATGGTGTAACTGTATGTGTTCTTTTTCAGGCTCGTATCAAAAAGATAATGCAAACGGACGAGGAAGTTGGAAAAGTTGCAGCGGCTGTTCCTGTCATTATCTGTATCCTTGTTGTTCTGTTGACAGCTCAGTGGCGCTCACTTAGCCATAAACCTTCTTACTGAACAAACAAACAAACAATATTTTATCAATTCATTTCACTATTGTTCGTTGTGCTTAGTAGCCAAGCCCTGCTTGATAATGAGGCAGGGTGGAATGATGTCTGGCCACATGTCATTATAACAAAATCTTATTCAAAATCAGCCAGGTGCCAGAGAAAATCTTTAGTTAGCAGTTAGGATGAGGTTTGAGGCAATCCAGCATCATTTTTACAGTGATAGTCTTGACAATGATTGCTCATGCATATAAATTAGACAAAGCCAGAAACTAGCTTTCATTAACTCCTGACTTGGTGTTGTTAGCAGAAAACCACTGATTAATTTCTCTCATGTACAGTACTGTTCAATTCCAAGTCTTCCGAAACTTTGCAAGCAACAAAAACTATACTGTATTTCACTTTACGTGTATTCCTCGCAACACACTGCCATTCCACACAAATTTCTGCATGCCACTCCATCTCAGGACAGAAAAAAATGACTGGATTCTCATACACAACAACATGCAGCCAATAAATACCCTTTCACGATGCAAAAACGTCAGTGAGGGATTCCAGGAGCTTTGGACAATATGACTATTGATATCAACTCAAATATTTACTTCAGGTGACATATTTTACAAGATCAGTTAATTAAAACAAACATTATTTTGAACGTTTGTCACTTGGGAAGGGTGAGTCGTTGAATTAACACTAATGGTCTTTTTGGTGCTTCTGGAATTGAAAAATATCATCATTGTGCAGCTCTAAATTGTATCTTTTTTTTCAAAGCTACTGCATTGGTTGCCCAAAGGACAACCACTGCCCACTGATTGTTGCCCCTGGCATGTTTTCGGTTCATCAGTTGTCTGGGACAAGTGGACAACCATTAATTTTGAACCCTCAGTTTGAGTATTTACCCAAAACTCCTTCAGCTGAGGAAGTACGTATTTATCCCAAAATATAAAATAGAGGAAAAAGTTTAAAATGATACAGTAGTTACTGTTATGGTTGTTTGCTTGGCAAAATACTCTTCCTTGACATTCAATCTCAGCTAAAGCCCTGGAGATGTTCATGCAGAATCTCATGATAAAAGCAAGTGAATACACCCAAGCAAGAAATGCCAAAACCATGACCACTTCACATCTGTATGTAGGTCTTTTTTCAGTCTAGCAAAGAGGCACAATACCCAGGGACCAATATCAAAATTCATTGAATAATATGTGCATGAGTGTAATGGTATAAAAACATTAATATTGGGACAGGCCGGTTGATGGACAGGTTCTGAGAGAAAGGGCCAGTTATACTTGGGTATGTTTATTGGAAGTAACAGGTTATTATACTGTATAAAGAGGTTAATTACACAGGAAGGAGCGCAATACGGCAGATTATTTTTGCAAGTCAGATTTTTTTTCAAGCCTGCAAGCTATGACGTGTTCATATAAACTTTGCTTGCAAAAATTAATCACGTAAGCTAATAAACCAGTTTCTCTGGTTCCTGAGAAGCACAATACACTCCTATTGGGCTTTATACACTTGAAAATGTTATTGTTTACCAACTGTATTTGAATAGCATGAGCAATATTGCAAATAAAACTTTTTAGGCCAGCTTGTCCTCGTTTTTCAACAGAAAATGGTGTATTACATCAGAGAAACAGTTTGATTTCCTCAAGGATCTTGTTGAAAGTGTTCCAGACCTACCTGCAAATGAAGAAGATGGAGACGGAGAAGTGAAACCGAAAAGGTAATTGATATGCAGAGGTGATGAAGATTCACGGTAACACTAGTATAACCATGTAGCATCTACTGTTACGCTGCGCATAAAAACAGACAAAAGACTACAGCATAGGCCTGATGCAATAATGTAGCATTAAAGAGATAATATCACAAATTAAATGAATAAATTGGAGATGTAGTAAGACTGGAAGTCATAAAAAAAGAAACAAAGGCATTTAAAGGGTATACTGCACTAGTGGAGAAAATAAGTGTTTAAATAAGAGTGTAGAATTCATAGGAATAGAGAAAAAGAATATTTATATGAGACCACAAGGGCTGATACAGTACACTGTATACATACTGTACAAAGAGGTTATTACATGGGAAGGAGTGCAATATGGCAGAGTATTTTTGCTAGTCGGAAAACTGATGGGTAAAAATACAGCTGCATTGCACGACTTTTCATGTAATAAATTGTTTATTATATGACAAATGAAGCAGGGCCAAATGTTTCTAGCCTCACACAAAATGGATCAAAAAATGATGCAATTTCGTAAACTTTGCTAACTGTGTAAATTGATCACGAAGCTAATAAACCAGTTGATCTGGTTTCCGATTCACGCAATACGCTCCCATATTTGCACTCGTTTTGGCCTTTATTTGCACTTGAAAATGTGAAGTTGTGTAAATAAAGTGTGTGTATGGTAAGCTTTGTATAGATTTTAGAGTATACAGTCATTTAGTTTGATCCCAAAGTGCGCATGTAAGCAAGTCTGTACTGTGCAGTACTAAATTCCTAACAGTCAGATACAACTGGATGTACCTGCCAAGATTGCCATCAGAATGTCAGAGAACTCTGAACAACAAGTTGGATTGCTGTGTAATATCAGTGATCAACCTCAAGAAAAAATAGTACCCAACAACAATACAAAACAAACACAAACACAAACACAAACACAAACACAAACACAGTACAGGGTGAATATAATAAAAACTACTGTTTAGGTTGCTGAATTTCTTGCTTTTATAGGAGAAGAGCACAGCCTGGTGGCGTTCCTCGTGAAAGGAAAAAGAAGAAACAGAGCAAACAAAAAGTAGAGCAGCCACAATCAAGTGAATCTGAAGAGGAGGATCAAGAGTCAGAGGTTCATACTTCTCTTTGATTTTATACAGTATGGCTACTAAAAGAGATCATTTTATTATAAGAATTTTACACAATTTGCAACGAATAGACCAGTTCCGAGATACCTGTTGCCTCTGTTTCAAAACAAGGTCATTGAGGTCTAGATATCTCTGATGAAATTTTCTCTTTTAATAAATCATTTTCATGCAATTATTTAAACCTAGTGTCTTACACATACAAGGTTTCACATTATAGGTCTCATTTTGAGACAGAAGCACAAGCATTTCAACTTACTTTTCTGGCAAAAGTCAGCTTCTGAGCTCTAAAGTTTGGCATACCAATCTAACTCAAAGTAGCTAATAATTTCTCATGGCCTTTAGAAGCAAAAAAAGAATATGTTGTGCAGCAGCAACAGTCATGCAAAGGAACACACTTATTGAGCATTAAGGAGACCCTCTCACCATTTCACTGTCTCTTGAACAATCTTCTAGCAGACAGAATGGGTTGCCTGCTGGTGACCAATTAGAAACTTTTGTTGCCAAAGCATAATTTTCAGTTGCAATGACAACTCACTAGTTGCAATTTTATTTCTGACCCTGCTGACACAATATTTTTTGTTGTTCAAGTCTCTCCAATTGCCATATCTGACATACTGTAGCTAGGCTCATGCGGTCCCCAGCCATTAGTGTGTTGGCAGGTGGGAATTGAACTTATGTCTGACACTAATCTGTTGTGGTTTGAGTCTCTCTGCCTTTGCTATTAAGTCTGACACATTAGTCTCTTGTTTTGCCATATGTATTCCAGGAAGAGGAATCGGGTTCTTCAGAAAATCAGGGCAATACAGTTTCAAGTGTTTCAAGCACAAATACAAGTACCATCCCAACAATCACCCTCACCAGACCTGACAGTGAACAAGTGGACAAAGTGTAAGTTGGTTTGCATTGTTTCTCATACATTTTCTTTTACAGGATGTTAAAATAAATTATTGCTAATGACAGGGCTAACTTAAAAACTTTCACTTGTTGAACTATTCCTATTTTGAATGCATGATTTTAAAGCACTTAACCAAAAGGTGCATGCACATTTTATGGTGTAATACCTCATGTATACAGTACATGACTATATATAATTTTTACAACATTTTTCAGAAGCAAGATAAATTACTAAGATACAGTGTGGTAAACATATTTTGATTTGGAATTGGCACAAGTTTAGAAAGTATTTGGTGTAATGTCAAAGGAGTCATGTACTTACAGTATGACCCATAAAAGTGAACAATTTGTTAATCTGTATGGATCTTACAAATGACATAATTTATTTGCCAGTCATAAAAGTGTTGTCGATCTATATGGATCATACAGTGCTGTACATGTATAATGAATTCACAAGTTGTAAAGAAAAGTAGTTGCAATATATGCATCTCATTACATCTGGTCCACGAAATGTCAGAAGGCTGTTGATCTGTACAATGGATCAACTTCACTAGTTTTAAGAACAGTTTAGTTCATGAGTTGTAATGAGTTAAGAAAAGTTGTTGATGCGTATACTTTACTTCATATGGAGGTACTCACAACAGAAAGCAAACACTGGGTGAGGCACATATTACCGGTTTGCAGGTTTCCAGCTCGTTCTATACTAGAAGAAAAAATGCACTGCTTGACTCTGATTTTGTTGCTTTTGTTTTGTTGTTAACTGTAAGTGTACCTATCAGCTGTGGGTTTCCCTCTCCAGGCCTGAACCTCCAGCAGTGTCTATAAGTGTCCCAATGCCTGGTCAGCTGTCACTTGGGACTTCAGTGGAAGAAGAAGATGATGACTATGATTCATAAAAAGCATTGGGGCAAATTCTGCCTCTTAGTAGGGTTTAATGCGGCCTGTGATGCAAGTTGAGTAGACTTCTTACAGCTGTTTATAACTGTTGAACTGCTGTAAAAATACCTGCTTTATACATCAGTGCCTTTGACTGAGGAAGAAAGTTCAGTGAAATACTTTACTGTTAAATTTGGTTTGTGCAATTGTTTCTGACACACAATTTACATTATTATGATAATGCATTATTTAGTTTCAAATACTGTTTTTGTTTGAATGGATAATTTACTTTTTATTAGCCCAAGTTATCATTTTTAGTAATGAGGACTTTAATGTTGGAGTTAATAATCACAGTTTGCATGCTACCTCTCCTGCCAAGCTTTAATGGGAATTTACTGGGTGTTGAAACATTAGCTTAATACCAATGTTGTTCTTGGAAATTAGGTTTTACTAAATCATAAGTGTAGGCACAATTCTCTCGTTGCACTGTGCCACCATCTTGGATTCAAAGCGAGGCTAACCTGGCACGAAATTCCCCAGACATGGACCAAGACATCTACAGAGGAGATGCACGTGTTTCATTTGGGGAGTTGCATGTACAAATTTCCAAGGTAACATTCTCAGTTTTGCCAGGTCAGCCTCGTTTTGAAGCTTGTGCCAGTTCCCCTGCAAAGAGCCCATGCCAGGGATTCTATCATGGTTCTTTTTGTTGCAATGTATCTTACTGTAGGCGTGAAGAAAGCTCAAAGCAAAGCTTTGGTCTGTATGGTACAGTGTACTTCTCAGCCCTAGCCCAGGAGACAGATGAGGAACAATACACTGTTTTTGTTTAGATTTTAACACAGACTTGCAAGGCCTCTTCCATGTGTTTTAAGTGACAATTGATGGCCAGTACATCACAACTGCAACCCTCTGTACAGTTTTACATAATAACATGGTTAAATAAAATGTTTTAATACAGTTACATAATTTGTAATTACATTGTGTAGTACCCGAGGTGGCATAGCCTGCGAAAACAGACAAATTTCATGCCTAAGTAATTTTGCTTTGTGGGGCAGAAGAATACCTCAACAGCTTGCAATGCCTTAGGCCCAGTTCAGGCACCAATCTTTTCATGAGCTGAACTTAATTCGAATTCAAGTTGACCCAAATTCATAAATTTTGCCTTGGTTTAAATGCCGTACTTATTTGGCCAAACTTAATTGAGCTGCTTGACGAATACATTAAAATGCATTATAATACTTCATGCATTAGATTTGGCTTATGAAAAGTTTGGCATTTGAATAAGTTGCTGCAAAGCTGTAATTCCTGGATGGTCCAGGTGTGAAGAATCAAATCAGCCGTTAATTGATTCAGATGCCAAACTTTTCATGTACTTGAATGTATTAGGTTTGGCTCATGAAAAGATTAACGTCTGAACCAAGCCTAAAGCCCTGGCCAAACGAGATGCAAGTTGACGCAAGTCGATGCAAGTTTTTAAACTTGCATGGACTTGCATTTCCTTTGGCCACCGACTTGCATTGACTTGCATCAAATTTGAACATGTTCAAATTTTCATGCAAGTCGACGCAAGTTTTCCACCTAAAACAGCGAAGAACGTGTTAGCAAAGGCAGGTCTAGGCCGAAAAAATCAAATGTAAAAGCCTACTCATTAAGTTCCAGCTCAAGTGAGACCTCTGAATCGGATTCTGACTCAGAACTGTAAAAAATGAAAAGGTATCTACAAAACATGCACGAGCTTGCACCGACTTGCATCTCATTTGGCCACCTTTTGCAAGCTGATGCAAGTTTACTGTCAAGTCAAACTTGCATCGACTTGCATCTCCTTTGGACAGGCACTCCTAATACCCTACTGTGAACTGAACTGACAAATGACTTCTGTGACATCATAGGCTGTCTCAACTACAACCAATCAGATATCATGAAATAATATATTTTATTATATAGACAAGTGTTTTACTGGAAAATATACCGTGCGTAAAATCCATACGAAACTACGTCCAGGACCCGAGTGGCGTATTTTCCATATCCTCACTAGTGAGGATATTGTTTGCATCATTTCCCGCTTTTGCACGGTTGTTTGTGCAATTTCTCGTAAAACACTCATGTCTGATATAATAAAAAGAAAATTACACGGCGGCTTGAAGATATGGATTTTATTTTCTCGTGGTAAAAACAATATTTTACTCACTCGCGAAGCGCTTGTTCGTAAAATATTGTTTGTACCACTCGAAAATAAAATTCATATCTTCGCGCCGCCGTGTAATATCCTCTATGTAACTGCATTACAAACTGAAGCCAGTGTTAAATTGACAGCTTTCTGGTTGTATGACTAAAAGTTCTCTCAGATTGACTGGTTTTCTGTTTCCAAGACAACCACTGGGTAACACACAAGAAATAAAAAAATAAAAAAAAACCCGACTGTTAAAAGGTATACATGTTTGGGTATCAGAAACAATAGTCATATGGAACCTTTTCCTGTATCTTTGTACATGGTCCCACACATGTTTTACATGACTGTATGACATTTGGCATAACATATGGACAACATGGAATTTTTTTTATTTCAAGCACTTTAGCTGAATTTTCCATGGTTGATATTCAACCAATTCTACAAATTATCACTCTTGTTATTCCCACTGTCTACAAAATAATTATTAAGGATATCATTACACAAGAGGTTTTCGAAAGACAACCAGGCAAATAAGCAGTAGAAGCATAAAAAAAAAACCTTGTGAAAACCAGCCTTTAGAGTGATGCTCAAGCTTAGCATACTATGGATAAAGGTCGGGGGACCAAAGAAACTCAAGGAAATAAAATAAATACCCCCACTGCTATTAACAAATAAGAGAATCCCTCATAAATAGTTTTGAGCATAGGAATCAAATCGATGGCATATTCAACACCCCCCCTCCCCTTGACCACAGATAATATTACTCATTTTGTGGCAAATGGTTTGAACCCAGGAGTGTGAACAGTAGGTTGGTTGTGATCGTCCGGGTTAGAGTAGTCTCCAGAAAGACTGTTGTTGGTGAACAACAACAGTCTTTCTGGAGTCTTTCTGGAGTCTTTCTGGAGACTACTCTAACCCGGACGATCACAACCAACCTACTGATTACTCATTTTGCAATGCTGTATAATCCAGTGCAGCTATTAACACTGGGATCAAATCTGGCTGATTAATAAATTATTATTTTTACTCCACCAACATATACACAATATGTTTTTAATGATAATATTTAGCTGTCCACTAGAATTGAGTTCAGACTTAAGTAATACATGTATATACCCAACACTGTACGGTTCAGCAAATGGCTGGGCTTTCAGAAATCTCGGCTGCATCTTCACTTGTATTATCTGGACGATCAATGGTAGGCACATCACATGCTTTCAGGGCTGGTCCCAATTTAAGGTGCATCACTAAAAGCAAACATGAACATTATTTGTTATTTAAACATTACTTTCTAACTATAGCTGTTTACGTGTGGGCAAATCTATAATTTATAATTTATAAAGTACCATTAGTTGCAAAGATGTGTGTGCATCCAAGCTTGATAGGTCAAAGCTTTCAATACGAGACTTGTTTAGCAAGCACAGCTTGTGTTGTCTGCATGGACATTGTAGATGCATGGGTGATAGGTATAAGAGTTGAGATAAACTGCCAATGGTACAATATGGTAAGCTGCTATCTTGGAAGTACAAAAAATATTATAAAATAATATTGTAACTGTGAATCAACCTAAAAGTGGCTTATATTGGTAATGTCCCAGGTTGAACATCTTGGCAAGATCTTGTAAGATCTTTCCAAGAACTAACCAAGATCTTAATATATCTTGCCAAGTTCTTGTACAATCTTACCAAGATCCTGTCAAACCTGCAAGTCATCTTGCCAGATCCCGTAAGATCTTACCAATATCTTATAAGATCTCACCATGATCCTGTCAAGATCTTAGCCAAGATTTTTAACCTTGGGTAGTGTACACTGCTCACTTACCATAGCTTAGGCCTTTCAGGAAAAGTATGAAGGCCCTGGCCACTTTAACTGGCTGCTCCTCCAGAGGCATTCCACCACAGTCGGAGACGATTAGCAGATTCGATTTTGCTGGGTCCAGTTTGCTG
The DNA here is from genome assembly GCA_964036295.1 of Plumapathes pennacea. Classification (NCBI taxonomy): domain Eukaryota; kingdom Metazoa; phylum Cnidaria; class Anthozoa; order Antipatharia; family Myriopathidae; genus Plumapathes; species Plumapathes pennacea. The sequence goes on along the minus strand of OZ038469.1, from coordinate 5,077,153 downwards.
TTTGTTTCCACTACTCCATCTAAGTGAGGAGCGCTGTTTCCAGCAATCAGCAGTGTTGGGCAAGCTATTGTGGGTCCTTTCTTTGAAGCACCCTCTGGACGCTGTATGTTGATAGTGGAGCGCTGGGCATTGCTTTCAATGAACAAGGACAGATTATGTGTATTGAACACAGATCTCAAGCTCTCTTTAAATGCGTTCACCAGATCCATGTTGTTTTCTTTCGTCCTGTCGCCAAAATGATGCCACACCAAATAGTCTTCAACAAACCCTGTCAGGCCCTTGTTGTTGAGTTGCCGAATGCACATCTAAAAAGATAGACAGTAGAGTGATCAAATTCAATTTTCTCTTTCAGTTTCTCAACAGAAATATTATCACACAGTATGGAGAACTTTGATACCTCAAATGATACCATCAATTCTCACTGCATCACTCAAACATTTTCTATGTTAGAAAGTTGGGAGTGGGAGTGAAAGACTTTAACATATTACTTGGAGTCAAAGTAAAATGTGCCTTCACTATTAGGCCAGAGGGTGGGAGGGGGAGCTGGGCAAAGGCTGGGCAATTTTACTTTAATTAATATATAGTATTTGTCTCTCACCCAAGATTCAATGTTGAACATGCTTTGCTCAGATGAAAGCTGATTGGCCTATCGATTCTCACTACTTGTACTTAACTCATACATCTTCTTTTTGAATGGTTGGGAGAATTTGAGTTTACAATCAAATTTGCCTGGCCTCCTCACCCCCTTGGGCTTAAAAATCATTTCACTTCTGAGAGTGATCAACTTCAATATTGTACTTTAATATATTTCTCTCTCACCCAAGATTCAATGTACATGCTTTGCGGAGCAAATATAGAATACCCGTCCACTTATAAAATCTAATGAAATTCTAATGTAATTCTTTGTAGAACGAGGCAATGATATTCAATAGGCTGTATTGTTATGGAAAGCAGTGGCCGGTTATTCTCTACTTTAGCGTGTATTATGAATTCATGGAGTGTTCATTTTAGTAAAAGTGTGATTTTCTAACTTGAGAATGTATATTATAAAGAGTGCATATAAACTTAAAATAAAAGGTGTACGTGAAATCGAGGCTCACCTTATGATATCCCCACTCAACCCAGCCCATAGATGACGTCACACAGTTCAGCAAAACCAGGCCTTCCACATTCTTCTCGTGGCGCAAGGCATACCGACAAAGTACATTAGCTCCGATTCCGATGCCAAAACCAATACAGCACTTAACATTAAAATGCTCAAGGACTTCAGCCAAAGCATCTGCGAGTTCGTCCGCTGTTGGGTAGGACAACAACTGGGGACTTGCTTCGTCCTGCCCGGGAGCATCCACGTGATAGATGCAGAAATGCTCGAGTAGCGGCTGAATGTCGTGGTAGTTGAAGAATCCCAAGAAAGCCGATGTGTGGTTTTGTCCAATATCATGCAGTGTCACGATCGCAGGTTTGCCTTCTTTTCCTTGGAGAGTCACATGAATGCATCCATGCGACGTCTCGACATTTTCTTTGCGCAAGAGATTCACAAAGGGTTCTGCTCCACACAGAGCCTTTCTCTCTGATTCGTGAATCTGAATGTCGGAGAATTCTACCAAAGTTTGTCGCTCCATGTTGTAATGCGAGCAAAAAAATAACCTTGTCTCCAGGACCATCCGCGTGAGAAGGGGCTCTGCACCAGGCTACCGCAGCCGGCCACCTTGCCAGCCACGCATCACGGGAAGGCAGGTGCTCGCCGCAGACAGACAGAAGTGTTCACTTTAGAAAAATATGGCCAACGATCAGAGTGAGATAGTGGGCGACGAGGACGCGAAAGATGAGGAAGAAAGCACGAGAAGCAGTGAGAGTATAAAGACAAACGAATCTGATGAGCAACTCATCACCGATGATGAACGCCATGTGTTGTTCAAGAAAGGCGTCAAGTGAGTATAGATATTTCCTGACCATACACTCCAGCTCCTTTGATGCATGCACAGTACACAATAGCTGCGCTATATAGTGCGAACTTGAGGAGATTTACAATGATAAATGTGTTCGTTCTCTTTGCCAATACGCACTGACAGCTGGTGCAATATCCCATACAGTTCATAGTTGTTCATATAAAGTTCGTTTGTTTGTTCTACACTGTATTCCATATGCCAAATACCAATAAGCAGATAATTGCCCAGAGTATAAAACAGTCACTCTGTGATCTGCTTCTGATCGTCGCTACATATATTCTTCTTCTCGTTCTCCTATCGCATGCCTGCGTTACCACGCGGAACAATTCCGTTTCCAAGTAAACAGAATATTGCCGCCATGTTATGACCTTCAGGAGTTGAAAAGAAAGTACTAAACTAATATCATCAGCTGGAATAACCTCCAGTATTCCAATGGGAGAAGGGGAAGAGGGAGGGTTATGTTTTGGTGGGAGTGTGCTACATGAGTCTGGAAACCCTTAATAATAATATAATGTTTATTCAACCCTATTTCAGGCCAAATATGGGGTTTTCGACTCTACTCCTACCCTGAGTTCCAGAGGTATCTCACTCTTGGAAGCTCAAACTGTGCTGTGCAGCTGCGTAGGGCTGGGGCTTTCAGCCCTCCGTCTCCCATAGTTTTGCCCACAGCACGGAGCTTCCAAGAGCGAGATGCCTCTCGAACCCAAGACTCAAAATTAGTGCCCTCCTGAGCAATCCAGTTCTAATATTACAATGTTTATTTCAGATTTAAGGTAAGGCATCACATCATCAGTGTTTGTTCCTATTAATTGCAAGCACCACAGCAAAGGTACAGTTAATTAATATATAAATGAGTTCAGTACAAAACATAACTGTACATACTGTATACAATTAAGCTCTCCTTGTGACCACTCTCATAAGCAATCAGCTCTTGTTATGACCACCATTGTGAAACCCCATTTGAGATGTCACTCAAACTCTGTAATTAAATAATATTTAAAAGCTCTCGCAAGCAACCGCTCCTGTAAGCTACCGTGACCACTGTGTTATAGAATGCAAGACCATCACGTGAGAGCTCATTGTTTGTATTTGGTGTTTGTTAAGTGAGAGATGAGGGTACCTAAGGGCCCGTTCACACTTGACGAAAAAAGCGATCTGAGATCGATCTGAGATCGATCTGGCAAAATGCGTTTTAAGTGTGAACGCTCCAAGCGATCTCAGATCGATCTAACTCAGCTCGCATTAGGAGGTGGTCTGAGATCGATCTGAGATCGATCTGAGATCGGTCCGCCTCCAGTGTGAACGCAAGCGGACTGAGAACCGGGCTGACCGGGAAATCTGGTGACAAGTCAGTACGCGTCCTTCCCGCGTTTTTCGATTAACTATGGCGAAGCGGGGAGAAGCGTGGTCTCCTGCTGAGACAAAAGCACTAATTGCAGCATGGGGGGATCGAAAAATTCAGGGAAAGATGGATACGCAGCACAGAAATGCTGAAGTTTATGCAGCCATCGCGGAAGCCTTGTTAAATGCTGGCTTTGAGGGCCGTGATATGAAGCAATGCCGCACAAAGGTCAAACACCTGAAGACGGAGTATAAGAAGTTCAAGGACTCTTTGGCGAAGTCTGGGAATTCCAGAAAGACGCCACCTCCATTTTTTCAGGAGCTGGACAACTTTTTAGGCGACCGGCCTGAGGCAACCGGCCTCGAAAACGCTATTGACACATCTACCCGTGGAACTGCCTCCACTGAACACGAAGCAGATGAAGAAAACGGTAAGCGTTTCGTCTTGGAATAGACTGAATAAGGTCAACACTCAGGCTGCCTGTCACACTTGTAGTTCGTTTGTTGCCAGCTAACTAATAACAGGAACATCATTATTATTCCAGTCCATCATAATATGTATGTCCTTGAATCAAGCTGTTTATTTATGTATGATGTCCGATTCGAGTTCGCCTTTGTATTTATTCATATAGAAAGTACTACCACTTTGGTGGTTTGCCAAATCCAGAATTACAGCTTTTCGCTTATTTTCTCAGGTGATGAGCTGTATGAAAAGTATGGGAGGGGGGTGATGGTGGAAAAAGAATGTGCTCAATGTGGCTACAAAGAGATGGTGCACACAGCAGGAGCTTTTGTAGAAAGTGGTTGCACCAGAGTCTACGCCGAGGAAGACGAGTTTAATTGCCCAAACTGTCAACTGGATGACTGCATTGGAGGTAGATTTCTGAGCATACACCTTATGAAAAGTACTCAGGGTGCCCCAAGTTCCTCCCCCCCCCCCCCCCCCCCCCCCTCCCCCCACTAACCCCCTGCCCACCCCTATCTATTCTTCAAGAAACATCCATTATTCTATCAAAATTCATTATAGATGGCCTATGTCACATGATGTGATTTTCAAAAAGGGCATTCTTTTGTTCAATTCCGCATTGTAAATGATGTTGGCAATGACTTTACAGGCAATGGAACATTGGATGCTTCGGAAGCATCCAGTACATCTACAGAATTTGAAACAGCAGCACAGACTCCCCAGAAAAGGAAGGCAATGGCAAAACCACCCAAGAAGAAAGTGAAAGCCCAAAAAATTGGTGCCATGGAGAAAGCAATGGCAGCTTTTCTTGAGTATCAGAAGGAGACAGATACTAAGTACCTCAACCATATGAGAGAGCAAGTAGAAAGAGATGCTGCATTGCGAATGGAAGAGATAAAAGCACAGAAGGAATCTTCTGAACTGTTGGCTAGGATGTTGTCCTTTAATGCTCCCCAACAGCTAGTTTATTCGGTACCAAGGGAGGATCCTTCAGGGTCACAAAATATCAGTTATGCCAACTCACAGTCATATTTCCAATTGTAAATTGGCTCAGTGACTTTCTGTCTGTTTTCGTTTATCAATAGTGTAAGCTAGCTTTGTCTTCAAGTTACCTTGATAAAATGTTGAAATTACCAGTGGTAGATTGACAATACATTTATACTGTTTTCTTGTCTCACTTTTTCCTCTTGTTTGTTTGTACAGAAATAACTATATTATGATGAGCAACATTAAAACATGCATAGCATATCTTATGCAAGCAAGACTGTTGCACCATTATGCCCAATAAGACAAAATGTTGTTTGTTTGTAAATAATTAAAAGCTATGATGATGAACAATATTGAACCAAAGCATTTCTTATAGCACTGGCTGTTGTACCATCAGCCATGTCCAATGAGACAGACTGGTCAGGGCTGTCTACCTGAATGTTGGCTAGCAATTCATCATCAAATTCCTCATTCCTTGATTCACAAAGATTGTGTAGCACACAGCAAGCAGCTGCTTTTGTTGGAAGATATTTCAGAGTTGTATCATTTCGTTTAAGTAGACATCTAAATCTACCCTTGAGCCTCCCAAAGGCAGCTTCAACAACCATCCTTGCTCTGCTCAAACGGTAGTTGAAGTGCTTTTGCTCTGCTGTCAGGGTACCATTTTCAGGGAATCGTTTCATCAACCATGGCAGCAATGGGTAGGCTGGGTCCCCAATAATCTGCAGAGGAACATCTACACCAGCAATCTCTTCTGTGCACTGCAAAAAAGGGACAAAATTTCAACCACTACTGTACTTAAGCATACACATACACTTGTATTCTTGGTTTGCACTCACTGCCTTCTTATGACGTCACATGCAAACCAAGAATACATACATACACAATGTACATACATACATATAAATACTATTACATACATACATACATACATACATACATACATACATACATACATACAGTACATACATACATACCTATTACATACATACACTCATACATGAAAACATGATTGTATACAGACAATGTATATGCATATTACATACATTTGGAAAAAGGTTTCCACTTTGAGCCTTCTCATACAGACTAGAGTTTACCAGCACTCTGGCATCATGGACCTTGCCTGGCCATTTTATGCATATGTCTGTGAACCTTTCAATATAATACAATTGATCATCGAGTTACAAAGTGTGATAATCAATTAGTTGGATAGAAATTAAAATATTTTGAGCTAATATCTCTTCAGAAGAACAAACAAAATTATTCCCCATCCCTGACCGTTCCCACCATCCTAATGTAAAACTATTATTTACAATTTGATATTCTTAATTACTCATACCTGCATGCATGGTCCACGACAGCCTGCATTATAATGGAGTACCTCCCTTTTCTGTTGTAATAATCAGAGCTGCACTCTGGAGGGGCCACAATTTCAATGTGTGTGCCGTCAATTGCGCCCACACACTGCGGTAAATTCCAGGTCGAACGAAACCCAGCGACAGACTTCTCAAGGTCTTCCCCAGTTGGCCATTTCACGTACAGTGGCAAGAGCTGGCAAACAATGGCTTGACACACTTCGTTTACTATGGTGCACGCTGTTGACTTTCCAGTGTCAAATCGCCACGCTAGTGAACGCATGTCCTCCCCCGTGGCTAGGTGCCAGATACACAATGCAACTCGTTTCTCGGTAGGGATGGCATCTCTCATTCGAGTATTTTGCTTCGTCAGCGTTGCATCCAGTTGTTGGCAAATGAAGAGAAAAGTTGTCTTCTTTAGGCGGAAGTTTTGGACCCAAAGGTGGTCGAAATCAGGGCCATCCCAGCTGCTTACGGTTCTCTCCCAAAAGAAACTGCCAGCCCTCCCAGGTTCTACCCAATAGATCCGTGGTTTGACCTGGAGTACGTTCGAGATCAAGAATAAAAAGGATTCCTGCACCCTTCTTCTTCGAGCCATCAGGCTTCTCAGGTCTCCTTCGCTTGCCGATCTTTTCGCTTTCTGTTTCCTGGTGAAACGACGCCATTCTTCCTCCACATACTTCAGAAGAGCTCTTTCCGCCATCTTTCAGATTTCCCGGCAAACACCCTTGCCCCTCCCCCAACGGGCATAGTTTTGTTCTCTAGTGTGAACGCGCGCCGATGCGATCTCAGATCGATCTCAGATCGATCTCAGCACCGATCTCAGTACCGATCTCAGAACCGATCCAAGTGTGAACGGGCCCTATAACTGTATTTGAGGTGGAACAATGTTTTTGGTTAGTCTTCAATTAAAACTCTGCAGTTTGTTGGCCAAAAGCATGTGAGACAGGGGATCAGAGCTTTGAACAACCCGGCGCAGGGCTGGAAAGTCGAAGCCTAATGTTTTACTTCTTATTTATCCTTGAAGCATGCACTTCAGAGAAATGGCAATAGTGAGCATGCCCTGCACTGCCTGCTCGGCTGCTTGCAGGGACTAAAGGATGCAGCAACATTCCCCATGCTTCCACAGTGTCTCCATCTTGTGAGTAATTCTTGTCAAAAAGACACTAGTTTAAAAAAAGTATAATTCTAAAAACTTTATTTCGAGGCAATTCATGTCCATTTTATTTTTTTGGATGGTTTATCTACCTTATATTTGTAAATCATGGTGAGCCCCATTACAGTACTTGCAGGACTGATCTGCTCAATTTCTCTTTCAGTATACAACATATCATGCACATAATGTGGCTATTCAATCATTCACCTTTTACCAGTATTATATCTTCTTGGGAGCTGAAAGGAGAATTTGCATAACTTAGGAGTGGAAGGTTAAAATTTATAAAATACACAGCAGGAGCATGTTAACTGTCAAATAGAGAGTATAACTTTAATACTAGAATACACTATGTTACTGATGCTGTATTTTTAAACTTAGTTGTGCCTGATTCTTAAATGTCTTTTCTAATCTATTCTCTCTGTTTGTTTCTCACATCCATCCCGGCCACTTGAAAATTTGCAGATAGCAGAGATCTACAGTTCAACTGGAAACTGTATCCTTTACAATACTACTGGAGTTGGTAAAATATTTTCAATACTGTAGTGCATGCATTTAACAGATAAGGATGTGCAATATGGTATTTAACAATTATTCGCCAAAGTGGAGGTGAATAGCGGTGGATATTTACCGAGCCATTTCGGCGAGGTAAATATCCACTGCTCACCGACACTGAGGTCTTCCAGGTCTTCTCTCCACTGTATATATTAGAAAATTTTGCCATGGGTATGTTTGCTTGCCTTGTGATATGCTGATTGTAGGGCAAGTCCTCATTCTGCAGTGTGCAAATTTCAAGCTTTGTAAATATCAAACTTATCAGTATGCTCAATCTAGCACAGTACATACAAACTCAGCCAAGTTTATTCTTATTTAAACCCTCATTTTAAAACCACGAAGGAGGAGCTTAACTTGTTGCCCATCATCAACTATGACATTTCCTTGACTTCTTGCTCATACCAACATCCAAGATGAAACGGCCATATCATTTGTCCAAGCTGAAAAGTTGTACTATGAAACATTTTTGATCAATGTTGGAGGTGATCCTCAAAAAACTAACTTAGGTACTGAATCATGTCATTTATAGTCTATTGTTTAATAGTAACTAGTATTGTATATTTCATTCATAAATTATTGCTTTGATTTAGTAGTTAATAAAGCACTTTTTAGATGACTGTCAGAAATTGAAACCAAAGCAACCACAGAGCCAATCAATGAATTGATCAAAAACATATCCGACCAATTTAGAAGTATGAGCAAAACCAAGACCAAAACCAAGTAATTGTGATTGGTTTTACTAACCAGAATTCTGAAAGAAAACATTCCACTATTTTGCAAAGAGTAGCCAGCAGTAAGGAACAGAGTACCCAGCGGTTCATCGCCGGTAGCCGCCTTCTATTGAAACCTCTGCCAGTCATCGGTGCAAGAGCACGCCATCGCCACTCATTTTCTTGTGCGAGAATATTGCAGCCAAGAATGTTGCTAAACTTGTTAGGACCAATCGGAAAGGTAGAAAACACAAAACCAAAGCAATCACACGATTACTATTGAAAGTCATGTGAAAACAGCTCTACACGCTTCCTAAATCATTTTGTCTTTCAGTTGGCTCAACACATGCATCTGCAGACAAGGACAAAACTAACTCAAGCAGCACCAGCAAGCCTACACACCAAGTGAGAGCATAATGTATTTTAATTTGAAAAAAACGTTTAAGTATTCAGACATGGACAGGTTCACAAATAATGTGGTACTTACAGTATGCTTAGATAGAATAGGGTAACTGTAGAATTTACATTTTTTTCTGACTTGAATTTTCACACAACAACCTTTGTCTTGTCTTTGTATATTTTGTCAGACAGCAGAAAGTTCACAGGGAAAGTCAGATGATGCAACAAAAGCCAGTGAATACGAAAAGCTGGCTCATATGTGCTTAAAGCAAAAAAAGTGAGTCCTTTAGATCCTTTTGATTTGCTGTTAATTCTCTAACTTTTTAAAAAATAATTAATTGTTGTATTTAATGAAGCATGTGTATTTAGTTCTGTGTTATGTAACTGTTGAAATGTATATTACTTAGTCTAATAATACAATAACAAATGGAAACAAAACTCTTTGACACTCAATGATATTTGTAAAGAAAGCACAAAGCATGAGGGCTTTGGACAATGACAAGAAAACCAATAAGAATGCAATAAAATCAATAAAAAGATAAGAATAAGAAAACAAGAATCAATAAGGAATCAATAAGAAAACAAGAAATTAAATAAGAACACAAACACATTTGAAGAATATGGATGTAATGACTTCCTCTTCCATACTGTAATTCTTCTACAATTAGATAGTTATTACTCTGGTTAGAAAGAAATCTTCAAAATGGAGTTTCCTGGCAATATAAAATAATCTAAGGCAATGGCTGGACACCTATATAGAAGGGAAAATACCATTGGAGTATACTTGCCTCCCTGGATAAACAAACCTTCCTTGTGCTAGCTGCTGGAAATCAAACCCAAGACCTGGATAAGGCACTGAGTTGGCCTTACATAAAGTGATGCAGTAGAGTAACTGTACTTTCTCTTTGCAGTATTCAACTGGCTTTAGAATACTGTGGCAAGGTAATCATGCTATCTTACCTATTCCCTCCCCCTAAAACCCCATGTGCAGACCCTACCTTCCCTCAGAAACTAATGGCCTTTGTCAGTGTCATTAAACAGTCTCACACTGTTTTCCACGTTGAAGTATCCGATGTATGCAGTACATGCATTCCTTTGTTTTTGTTATTTGTTGTTGTTGTTGTTGTTGTTGTTGTTGTTATTGTTGTTGTTGTTGTTGTTGTTGTTGTTGTTGTTGTTGTTGTTTTGCTGTTTTGTAAACAGGAACCCCTTCTTGCACAAACCACATTTTCTGGACTTTTTGTATGTCACCTGTATGTGCACTTTTTTTTTTTTTTTTTTTTTTTTTTTTTTTACATGAAGTTTTTGCAGTCAAATGATGTCATTACTTTCATTTACAAGGCAGTAAAGCTACGGCAGGCAATCTATGGAGAGAACAGCCCTATCACCAGGAAAAGCTTGGATCTATTCACGGTTATATACGCAGAAATGGGCAAGGAGCAGTACTCAGGTAAAAAGAGGACGCGTGGATATTGGCGCGATAGAGCCGTTTTCGCATGACTGTCGAATTGCTTTGGTTTTGCATTTGCTACGCTTTCCGATTGATCCTAACAAGTTTGGCAACATTCTTGGCCAATCAAGAGCAAAACCTGGTTGCGATATTCTCACGCGAGAAAGCAAGTGGAGATGGCGTGTTCTCGCACTACTGATTGGTTAGTAAAACCAATTGCAATTACTTGGTTTTGGTTCTGATTTTGCTCGTACCTCTAATTGGTCCGACGTGTTTTTGCTCGGCTCATTGATTGGCTCTGTGATTGCTTTGGTTTTGCTTTTCGACAGTCATCTGAAAAGCGCTCTAATGCATAGTAAAATGTTTTTACTTTGCACGCTTCTTTGTATTTTTATGGTTCAATGATCCAATGATGTGTCCCCAATGTTTAGGAATTGGGCAAGGAGCAGTACAAATTTTGTAACTAGAGCATTTTGTAAAATGCTTGGAATTTTGGAGACAGCTTTGTTAGACTATACAATTATCAGCAAAAATAGCCTGAAATTCAGGCTAGAGTAAAAGTTGCTCTTGGGTCAAGTCCAGGGTAATTGTATCGCAACACGGTGCGGTGAAATGCGTACTATTCCATACCAAATACGAGTTTTCTGACGATTTTGTAGCTGCTATGCAAAAGTACGCAACTCGTGGTCAAAAGAACTCACAGAGCCACACGGAGCCACCACACGAGGACTTGGTACAACCTGGCGTGGCTTCAACAGAACAACAACAACAGCAACAACAACAACAGCAACAACAACAACCACAGTTGACGACAAGAACAGCTACAATTCCTCCACAGCCGAGAGAGCAAAAGGAAGAGCAAGTCGCTGCGGCTGTGAGCAAGGACCCCTCAGGTGCGTGCGGCTAGTTTGAACGCTGCTTATATTGACGTAGTAATGTAGACGGCGCTTAGTCCTCGAGCCCTGCAAGGGTAATATCCGAGACGCTATTTCGTTTTGTTAATGCTCGTCAGTCAGTCTGTCGTCGGGCGACCTCTGAAGCTACATTTTAGTGGTACAGTGGAACCTCCCGTGGTCGCTTACGGAAGTTTATTATATAGACACGAGTGTTGTACTGGAAAATATACTGTGCGTAAAATCCATACGAAACTACATCTGGGACCCGAGTGGCGTATTTTCCATATCCTCACTAGTGAGGATATCGTTGGCATCATTTCCCGCTTTTTCACGGTTGTTTATGCAATTTCTCGTAAAACACTCGTGTCTAATATAATAAAAAGAAAATTACACGGCGGCTTGAAGATATGGATTTTATTTTCTCGTGGTAAAAACAATATTTTACTCACTCGCGAAGCGCTCGTTCGTAAAATATTGTTTTTACCACTCGAAAATAAAATTCATATCTTCGCGCCGCCGTGTAATATCCTCTATTTCTCACCATGGGAGGCCTAAGAGAGATCCAACTTTGATCCACAACCAGTGTCAAATAATGCGGTAGTAGTGAGTGAAAACAAATTGTGTTTTAGGAAATCAACCTTGTGTCCTGTTGCACGTTACATTGCGTAATAATGTCATTGTTGTGTTTACCTTGAGCCTCACTGGTGGTCGCGGTCGCTTATGAGAGGTTTCACCAATAGAAATTTGACTGAGTGACGAATCGGTCATTTGATAAGTGGCCGCTAAACCCTTTGCGACCCAACCACGGTCGGTCGATTTCCGCTTGGCTATCTTTGTTCGTAGACGCGGGCGTGGCAAGCGACGCCAGTGTGTTGTATTTTTGTTTTGTTTTTGTTTTTGTTTTTGTTTTTGTTTTTGTTTTTGTTTGTTTTTCTCGTTATCTTTATTGTCCCTTCATCTTTGTTCGTAGACGCGGGCGTGACAGGCGACGCTAGCGTGACTTCTGGCAGAGCCCTCCTCTTGTACCTGATTGTTACTGTGCTTGTTGCCATGGTTATCACGATTTTTTATTGGCGGATATGGCAGGATGCCGATTTCACGACAACGTACAAGCAAATCGTGACGCGAATCAAGTATTACTACTATTATTACTTCAGGCGCGCCCCGGTTGGTAACGAGTTTTATTAGACGTTTGAAAACAAGTGTAAATCTTTATAAACAAGAGTGCGACACCACAGGCGACCCAGGCTTAGGCACCCAGTAACGAGCCTTCATTTTTTATAAGAGTTTGAGTGGGAATCTACAATATATATCGCGAAATAATTAATGAAATACTTGAATAAAGAAACTGAAACTTACCTGTTGTGTTTATTGACCTGCGAACTGTCTGCGTCGCAATTTGAGTGCTATCGGCAGTTCGAAGGTCAATATTATAACACAACAGGTATATAGAGCCGTTTTCGCATGACTATCGAAAGTAATCGTGTGATTGCTTTGGTTTTGCGTTTGGTACGCTTTCCGATTGGTCCTAACAAGTTTAGCAACATTCTTGGCCAATCGAGAGCAGAAGCAAAACCTGACAGCGATATTCTCACGCAAGAAAGCAAGTGGCGATGGCGTGTTCTCACACTGCTGATTGGTTCGTAAAACCAATCGTAATTATTTGGTTTTGGTTTTGGTTTTGCTCGTTCTTCTAATTGGTCTGACGTGTGTTTGCTCTCCTCGTGGATTGGCTCTGTGATTGCTTTGGTTTTGGTTTTCGACAGTCGTCCGAAAAGCGCTCTATTCAAGTATTTCATGAATTATTTCGCGATCTTATAAAAATGAAGGCTCGTTACCAGGTCCCTAAGCCTGGGTCGCGTGTGAAGATCTGTGAGAAAGCTCAAGCACTGCTATTTATTAGCCTGTCCCTAACCACCTAAGAAACCTCGACCGAAAAAGACTTTCCAGAACTGAATAAATCGAGGAGATAATTGTAAATTAATATGGAATTTTATGGAGTTTTATATCTTAATACCGCGGGTCTATAACAGGGCCATATCCAACGATGTTGTTATATTTATTCCATCTACCTCTCTACAAATGATATGCATATTGTAGCGTTTTGTTCAAACACCAATTAACATTTTGTCAGTTTATAGCTGAAAACCTTTAAAGAAATTGAGTTTCAGAGCCAATGAAACCTCCACAGTTTTCAGTCTTCAGTTTCAACCTTTTCTGGGAGTAAGTAGTTTGTGAACTAAGTGTATAAAACAGTGATCTCCCTTTCAATAAAAACTATCGCAGTCGAGGATAATATTGTTTGGATCCAATCGCGGCTTCCACAGTATACGATATTTTATTACACGACTTCGCATTTTCGAGTGCAAATACGGGCCAAAACGAGTGCAAAGGTGGGAGCGTATTGCACTCGTCAGGAACCAGATCAACTGGTTTATTAGCTTACGTGATCAGTTTTCGCAAGCAAAGTTTACGAACGCGTCATTTTTTTGTTCCATTTTGCGCGCGGCGTAATAAACAATTTATTACACGAAAAGTCGTGCAATACGGCTGTATTTTTACTGGTCAGTTTTATTTTTTCTCGCCTGAAGCAGGCTTGAAAAAATAAAACCGACTCGTAAAAATACTCCGCCGTATTGCACTCGTTCCCGTGTAATAACCTCTTTGTATCCTTTTAGTTTTGCACCATATACGTACGATCGCCGCTCTCCGAAAGTGAACGGTCTCAACCACAGTCCTTTGCTCGCCGAAAATTCGATCCGAAATTCGAAAAGTGAATTAACAATTCATTTCCATTCGACTCTTGTCAGGAAGATTAGTTTCGTTTGGCCTAAAAGTGCTTCTTACGTATTGGGTCATCAATTTTTGTATATACTATACTAAAATAAATAATATACTGTTATTTTTTTGCATTTTTTGATGTTGTTGTTTCGTGTGAGCGCGCGCGTGTGTGTGTGTGTTGGACCCCTGGAACTTGGATACCGGAGTTTTGTAGTAATTACCTTGGTTTTCATGGATTTGAGTTTGCATTGGCTAAAAAGTGAAGGTGTCCTACCCAGGAATTCTCATGCTATTACGAAGTATTTGAAGAGACTCTCTCACCGTTAATGCTTTGCGTGCCGGTGTTTATGTTATCGTCTGGGAGCTTTTTGCCACTTTTCGGTCGCCCACCATGCAGATTTTTGGTCTGGCTCCTACTGCATGTCATGTGTAATAAATCTGTTTAAGATCAAACCAATTTGCTTACGAAAAACGGCGAAAATAATCGATAGCGAAAATGGCCGCCGACTGTTGCAGGGAACACAATGCATTAACCGTGAGTCTCCTCTTCGGCTTGTTCGCAAGTCGCTCACAGCGTAAAGTCAAATAGTATAACATTCCATTATTTCCACGTAATACAATCAATCAATTAACTTTATTTACACACTGCTGATCAACATACACAGGTATCTACCCTTAAACTGAATGTCTTTTCCAGACTTTTACATGGATATCAGCAGTGGGTGCGCCTTTCCGTGTAATATTACTTTCGTTTTTGTTAGTTTTCCGTTGCACAACTTTTCTGGGAATCTGGGCCTGGAGTTCATTGCCATTCAGGTCTTCGATTCTGTTGAGATTTCTAGTGCAGCCCACAGTTTGTTTGAGATACACCCAAAAACCTCGCAGTTGTTTTACATGAATACAAAAGTTCACAAATCCATTCATGAGTGCCAGACTTCCAGCAGTGCTTCGTATGATGAAGTCAGTGGAAAAGTTAATTTTTGGCTTGAATATCACATTAAAAGTACCATACCCAATATATAAGAAATAAGGTATTATAAAAGCAACCATGATACACACCAGAGATAACGTAGCTTTTCTTAGCTTGACCCGCAACTGTCGTCTCAGTGCAAACTGGACGTTTCTTTCTTGTACTTGTGAGTGACGCTTTCTTTTCAACACCGTTTGAATGATGGCAATACAAGTAAAGAGAATAGATATGACAGGAACAACATACACGACTACTACAAAGGTTTGGAACACTGCAACCTTTACAACATCGCTATTGTCATATTTACACACGACAGTATACTGTGTTTCACTTACGTCAATTCTGATTTCATTATAGCTGGTAAATACGGCAGCAAAAGCAACACAGAATCCTAATAACCAAGCTCCTTTTAACGCTTTTACCACTGAGCTGCGAGAGAGCGGTCTGGACGTTGGGCGACAAGTTAAGATGTATCTCTCGACTCCAATCACCACCAAGTTGTAGACGGTAATGACCGAGAGCGATAGTATGAAAATGCGCTTCATTTTACAAAACCACACTGAGTCATGAGAGTCATAAAAACTGTCGATCCAATTGATGGGTGCGACCACTATGACGAAGGCATCAGAAAGTGCGAGACTGCGGATGAATACGTTGAGATTTTGCTTCACATTCCTTCTCTTCCCGAGGAATCGCAAAACACAAAGATTGCCTGCAAAACTTGCAATGCAGATCATCATTCGAATGCTGCAGAGAATTATTTTGACTTTCTGATCAACTGGTAGGAACACATATTCCTTCTGCTGCGGGTTCATGAGGTCGTTGGGTGCTGTGTGTCCGCCTAAGGGCTCGGTAGCATTGCTGGCGTTAGATACGACGGCTGTCATACTGTTCGGCTAAAAATCAAGAGTAGAAAGAACACCACCTGATAATAAAACTAACGCGCAGCTGATTTGGGAACTCATATATTTGAGCATTTTAATTTCATTGTATGTGCATTATTTTAATAACTAACATGCTCTTTTGATCAACCAACTACCGAGATTTGTCTGTTAAACGGCAAAATGCAGCGCTTTAAACTTTGACGCATTTGTTAACTGGCGGCGAAGTGATAAAGGAGTTCACAATTATAAATTATTGTCGGCGCGAAGGTTTGATTCCTACGCTTTTACGCTTTTGCGCTTTTACGTTTTTTTTTTTTTTTTTTTCGTCTTCTTTTCTTTTTTAGCAGATCTTCGCCAAACGCTGTGAAATAAAACGGCAAGGAAAGGAAAATACCACTGGAAGTGTTTACATTCTACTATACAAGTTGCTCTTCGTTCTTTTTCTCCCGCTGTAGATATTAACTGTGACAGATAATTCACTTACCAGATATTTTTACGAATCCTGGCGGGGAAGTTCTACAATCTAAAGGATCTAAATGTATCTGCTGTTACCGGCTCCTGGCTCCTATGCAAGTGTTAACGACAATTATAACAAAGAATGGTCTTTTCATTCACTTCTTTTCTTTTTCTTCCTCACCAAGGCAACAAAAAAGCGGATGCAGAATATATTTTGGATGCATTACCGGTTTACGTGTACTAGATTATTCTTTTGCAGAATTGATTCGCGGGACCTTTTACAATTAGAAAAAGCCTCGCCCATTAGCATTAATTTTTCACCGAATGCCGAATTGTTTAATATTTTAAAGATATTTTCCGCTGTAAATTCGAGTAATGCACGCAAGTCTGCACCAGAAAAAGAAGCACTGTTTCTTTGATTTATTTCAATTTCCTAGTTTGACTCTGGAAGATGATCATGTTTGACCGATAACAGTTAAGACGCGTGAGAGAAGATGTGAGGGTTTTTTAGTTGCTTTCTTAGCTCAAAATGTATATTAATACGTGCCGTATTGTTGCAAAATAAGACTAGTTTGATAGGAATATTCGTCTTCCTGTTTCTTGGAGAGTTTTGTGAATTTCTTTCGGTGTTACAGTATAAAAGATACCTGGCATCAAGATCTTCAAGGAAGTGGTAAAAAGTCTCAATATTACAAAGAAGTTGTTTTGCATGTTACAAGAATTGTTTCGTTTTACCCTGATTATTACCCGAGTTTACAGCAGAAACCCTTATGTCACACATGGCGTTTTCTCACACATCACGTCCTCCCAATCGGAAGTAAGACAATAGTAAAACCTTTATTTCGTGATTCCTGATTGGGCGCTGTTGAGATGTCAGTTCGGTTTTGCAGATTGTATTGCGGAAATTCTGCCTATTTTCAATAAACTGACGTCTCCGTTCTTTGCCGTGTGTACACCTATAAAAATGATGAAGTTCAATCTAGGTGCCCAGGTAACATTTACCGGAAATATCAAATAACAACCGAGTGGGCGAATTTAGTATTTACATTTTATAACACTGTTTCTTCTTCAGTGAATGGATATGAACTTATCAATAAGCTCCACTTTAATTTAGTCTCCTTTATTGCTTTTTAGTTTGCTGCAAATTTATTGGAACAAGACTGTTAGTTATCAGTGAGCTCGTGGCGTCCTTGACATACACACACACAGAGAGTGAGGTCAAGACACAGAACCCGTGATGCCACAGATGCTTTGGTATAAATATAGACTAATTCAACGGCTTTTGAGCTATTTGCGATCTAGTTTCGTAGCGGTATCCATTAAAACACATTTATGTCGCTCTAAATGGATTATTTTTGTTTGTCATCGTTTCGGTGAAAAAAACTTAAAGAACAACTACAATTTATATATGATTAAAATATGTCATGTACACATATGTTTAAGGTGTAATCGTCTTTTTCGGTTTAGTGTCTTCTCAGCCGAGTATAATTCTGTACAGTCGCCAAAAAAACAGAGTTACTTGCAATACTGTTTTAGTCGTAGCGGTTTATCAAACTGTATTCAACACCAGCAGACCAAAAGTCTTGCGAACTGGGAATGGATTACTTTCTCTTTTTTTTTTCTTTCTTTCTTTCTTTCTTTTCTTTTCTTTTCTTTTCTTTTTTTTTTTTTTGGGGGGGGGGGGGGGGGGGGAGAATAAACTACCTTTACCAAAGAGCTACAGTGATAAGCAGATATCACGCAATCTGCTTCAGTAATAAGACAACGGATAGGGATCTTATGTTCGCAATGTGAACCCGTCAAGCTTTCGCTTACGGCTATTTTCAAAGCTTCCGACGCTGAAGTCAACAATGCAAGCCAAAATTGTTCCTAAAAATCAGGTTTATCCGTGCATCCACAGAGTCTGAAAAGCCTATTCGCCCGTGCCAACCGTGCAAATTTCTTTTTAAAATAATCTTGGCCCTTCTCTTCATACAACACTGTGAATGTGTGATACCAGTCTGATAAGCTTCCTGATTAATAACTACCAATATCGTAGGTGGTGCATGCAACAAACAGTGATGACTATACGAATGGTTCCGGACCGGGCAATTCACTCTTTCTGATGCTGGTCATAAAGAAGACTGTATCTAATTCTGAACAGTGGTCACCTGGGGCGTATGACGAGCATTGTGACTCTACGAACTTTAGATTTAAAACTATTGTTTTCAGACTGCAACAGTTCAGCCAATTCGATGTTTTTGTTTACATTTAGATCGCATCTAGCATGTATAAAAAATCTAAGGCTGCATTTGGTCCTGAGGGGGTGGGTGGGGGGGGGGGGGAGGGGGGGGGGGGATCCTACAAAAATGACGGGGATGCTCCTTGGGAATTTTCGTTTTGACCCCTAAGCCGGTACCAAGAAGGGCATGGCTTGAGCTTATTCTGACCCTAAAAGGTACCAATAAAAGCATACCAAGGATTTAAAATTTCGATGCCTTTAATTGCTATAAAGATAATATGAGCACTTCATCCCCTACTGTTGGCAAACAAAAACGTTCACTCGATTGATACACGACCCCTAAAACGGTACCACGTCACATAAAAATGTCAGCGTTTGATATTGAGCTCTCTAAGAGGTACGACGAGCATCCCCGTCCATTCTTATGTGGAAGTTACCCCCCCCCCCCCCCCCCCCCCTCCGAAATCACACAAATTGAGTCACCTCCTATGAAATTAATTGGGTCATCCTAGTTGAATTCAACAGTACGTACTAAGTAATCAAAAGACACTTCATGCAAAGAATCATTTTTATCAGAAAACAGGAAATGTCGTTTGATGGGCGTGCGTGGACTGGGTACTAGTGAAAGCTCGGCCCGTCATCCTGTGCGCGCGTACAATTGCCCGGAAAATAAACATGGCGGCCAATACAGTTTACAGGGCCGTTCTGGGTACAGGCGCGTGTGTTGCTGTTATGGGCTTGGGATGGGCGCTGATGAAACTCACTGTTCCAGACAAAGAGGAGATGCTCAAGGTAAGCTGTTTTCTTTTTGTCCGAAGTCACTCTATTGTCCGCATTAACCTTTTGAGCGCGTGGCGCGATAAAAACTTAGCATTTTACAGACACAACAGTTGAATATGGAGTGATTTATATGTCCTCGGATACAGCTGATTAGACTACCCCTTGCTAGTTTGCGAAGTATTTCCCAATCCAAGGGGGCCTGTTGGTTTTGTGTTGGCGTCATTTGTGATAGTTTCCCACAGCAGAACTTGCAAATAAACAGGATTTTGTGACATACGTAAACCAACCACTCTGCGGGCAATAACCTGAGTATCAGGCTAATTTTTCTCCCATCATAAGAGACTGGTGAGAGAGGAGAGAAGGGGAAAATACGCCTGACACAAACCCACTGAGCCTCCAGATTCTGAATGTAGTGCTGATTGGATAATAAACAAAATACTCGGCACATGCAGACACTACTTTGGCAACCTGTTTAGCACCACATGCATATTCAATGAGCTACGGTCATCAAACTGTCGCTTAAAAAAGCATAAATCTTTCCCTAAGCCAAAGCAAAATCTGAAGCTTTTACTTCAAAATACACAGACCTTTCTTCACTAGTTTCTGCAGTGCTCAAACACTGTCTAGTTCAAGTGCCTGGTCAATGGTTAATTGCCAGTATTACTGGCGTCAAGTTCAAGTTAAAACCATTAATCTGAATTGAAATTGCTGCATTTCCAGACAGCTTTTAAAAGTGACACATTTTAAGAAATAAACACAAAAAGACTAAAAGAAACCACTCACTTACTAAATGAGCAACTGTTTTGATTGTGCTGTGTGACTGTTGAGCTGCAAAAACATGCACTGGTGGAACTGTCAGAAAAATAGTTCAGTTAAGGTCTCGCTTAATCAGTTGAATTCACTTGCAAAAACTGAGTTTCATTTTCTTTAACAAGTTGCAGTAGTAACCTACTTTGTTTGCCAGGGGCAGTAACTTTGTTACTTTTTGCGACTGAAGGCATGTCAATCAAAAACCATAATCCTTTTGATTGGCTGAAGATATGGGGATGCATAAAGGGGCAGAGGGGTTTTTTAATGGCTTTCCTTTCTTTCTCTCTCGACCCTATAGTATACCAGATCTCCCCACAAAAAAAGCCTGAAACTCAGGTTATGCGAGCAGTGGTAGGAGAAACCACAGGGTATAAACCACGATCACGACTTTCATTTGTAATGACCACCTAGTGAGTCACTGAACCACAGCTGGAGGTTTCAGAAGATTAACTTCTGGTGCATGACTGATTAGAGAGAGAGTGAAGATTTTTTTTCCAGTAAGAAATGCTTTGACAAGCATAGGGGCTGTGTGCTATCTGAATATATATGTTTTTGTATTTCTTGCCCCTGTTCAGCAGAAAATGAGCATGACAGCATGTAGTTGTGACAGGTTACTTAGTCGAGGGCTTCTGTGAAAAGGGTTGATGTCTGAGCATCAGCTTAGATGCACCAATAAAAGAACAGCCAGAAAATAAACCCAAGTAGAAACCGTGATGGTGACATGAAACTCAGAGGGATTATCTGGACTTCTTTCATTTTGACACATCCAATAATACAATAATCTTATTATCTTCCGCTCCAAATATTAAGTGACAAGCCAGCTGTACCTCTGACATTTTCAGAAAAAAAACAAAGATTATACAGTCGTGTTTAGTAAGTTGTCATGTGTAGCTTTCAGGTCCCCAATCAGAGAGCCACCGCATTTTTCCTGCAATTTTGCCATTTTATTTTTATTGCCACATTATTGAACATCTAAAAAAATCTAATTTGTAAGGAGAGCTTTTGTGACAAATGTGCCCAACCAACCTTAAATCCCATGAGACATGATGAAAAAGTTCTGTATGTGGAGGTGGATTTAAGTGGTTTTGAATAATTTTTTAGCTGTTGGGGGTCCCCCCGTAAGTAAAATTGAAGATTTAAGTTTAAGTTTTCTAAAAGGGGATGACCACCAGATAAAACATAAACATATTTGGTATGAGTGAAGAAAAATAATTTTTATTTTCACTCAAATCTGCCAACATAACAGCACAAGGAGCAAGATAAAATATTTTTTTATATTTTAAATTTTTAACTAAATCATAAGATTGGGTTGCCTGTGATGTACTGCTAACTAGTAATTGTTAACCCAAAACAACCTTGATTGTTAGGTGATTTTTTTTTGAGAGAGAGAGATGTTTTTGTATTTCAATAGTGGGTGAGAAATCGATTTTGCATCATGTGTCTTATCCTTCTGACAACAAATTGCACAATTTCAGAGATTACCTTCTGAAGAAAAAGACTCCAAGAAGTTGGCAGAGACAGAAAGAAGGAATGAGGAGCTTTTCAAAGTTCTCCAAGAAAACATGAAATCTAACGAACCAGTTTGGAAGGCAACCGGCAGACCATTCAAAGACAATTCCACGAAATCATAACGCACTGCTACAACACAGTTTGTCTGTTTGCTGATGAAAAGAAGATATTCAGCAACATTTGGTGGTGAAAGAGCCTTCAATGAAGTTCCATCTATGTACAATATCTGAACATCAAGTGACCAACTCTGTGCATGATCAGGATATTTTGATTCAGAGGACTTCACATGAGAATCTGAGAAGAGTTCAAGACATTTTTTGTGATATGACTATATTATTGAGTCAATTATGTTGGACTGACCCCTTATCTGCAGACAGTGTGATATTTTCCTTCATGTACCCGAAATGCCAACTATGTGCCAACCATGAATTGTTGGGTGAGGAGAAACAAAAAGATTTGGTCAATACACAACAACACGATTTGCTCATAATTCACGCTTGGTGATTCACGAAATATAGCAAGCTGAGATATTTCGCATAAAGATAACCACTCAGTAATAACAACAATGAACAGTTTCGAAAGTTTTAATTGCAAAAGATGAAATCTCGAAAAATTATTGGAGGCGAGATTTATGGGCTTGGCCCGGCAAAACAAGGACACATTCGACCTCATCCCCAGGCTCTTTCATCTCCCGGCCGGGAGATCGGGGACCGGGAGATGAAAGAGCCTGGGAACAAGGCTGGTACACATTGTGGAGGCAACATTGCTCGCGCGCACCGAATGTTTCCCCGTTTTGCCACGCGCGGAACATTTGTTGCCGCGACACAAATTTGTGTCCGCGCGGAGCGCAACAATGTTGCCGCACGTTTTGCCACCCTGGAAGCATCGAAGGACACAATGTTGCCGCCATAATGTGTCCTCGTTTTGCCAGGCCATTAGTATGGGGCTTTTTAGCCATCCGTACAGAGCCTCGTTTTGATGTTTTGCAATGCATTCTGCAGAAATCTGGGGCCTCTGGAGATATGTCCAGCAAAAGGGGATTGATCGTGAAGCGGTTTTCCACAGTTTGCCCGCCACGTTTGATCGCCAGGCCGCTAACCAGAATATCTGAACCTCAACCGGGCCCTACACAACTGCGCCAAGTGTGAAAGTGGCTAACTGCACAGACTAGGCAATTTTTTATCGATAACAAAAAATCTCGTCTGTGAATCAAGTTATCGATGACAAACGCTGAAAAGTAAAGTCTTCGACAACAAGGTAGTTTTCCGAAAACTACTTTAGGTGTTGATAACAAAAGCGGTGGTTTTGTGATCGACTCACTTTTTCTCGCTTGTGAGTGAGTTAACGCTAACAATGTTGCAAGTCAGCGATTTTTCATTTCTGGTTAACAAACATGCGCAGTAAACGCTAGTTACCAAGCCGCCGTCGCGTCTAACATTAGTTATCAACAATTTGACCACCAGTGTGTGGAAAAGCTTTATCGTGCACAAATAGGTGTTTGTCAATTGTATACAGTTGTCGATAACAATTTGCCTTTAAACAAAAAATGAAACTGCGTTATGCGCTGTTACGAGATACAACATTTGCGAAACGAAACGAAACGAAACGAAACAAAAAAAAGAACGAGAATGAACCAGCGCAACCCAACAACCCGATTGTCTTTTTGTTGTTGTGTTGTTTTTCACGTTCAATCAGATCTTGCAGCATTTCCAACCTCATTCTGTTGCTGGAGGGGGGGGGGGGGGGGGGGGGGGGTTATACTCGCTATGATCTGCTAAACAGGAAAGGCTCCACCCGAGAGGGATCCATTGTTAAGGAAGGATATAGAAAAAAAAAAAAAAAAAAAAAACTCAAAACTATGCTTTCTGTATTTTAAGGGCCGGCAAGAAAGGCTGGCTAAGGGGAAAAAATCGTATTTTAATAGCGTCTCATGAAAACTCGTGCCTCGCGAAAATAGCGTTGTCACGCGCGTCATACTGTTCCTGTCTAAAGACATAAAAAGGGGGCACACCTTTTGTACAGTTATATGAAAGGGTCACCATTTCGAGCCCAGAATGATATGAGACTTGGCGACTACCTGTACAAAACAGTTGGATTATTGCCCTGTGTGACCCCTGTCGTTTGTCCTATCAAAGTTCCCGTGACAAACAACACTGACGAAGAAAAACGGTGAGATATCGATCAAAGGGCCAATACTGATAAAATTGTCATCAAGAAAATCCAATATGTTCTTGATGGCAGAATGTTGGCAGTGAACGTGTGTGCTCCCCAGGATCTGCTCTCACGGGAAGCGAACGTGTCAAGCCTGGTTAATGTTCAAACGAAAACAAACATGATCCGATATTTGCGGTTTACGCAATCGCCAGATCACTTACACATAAATATTAGTCGTTCCCTGCGGTACCAGGAGCAATTATGGTTCACGGAACTACGAAGTTAGGAATGACCGAGAAAGACGTTTTGTACGAAGAGATGCACAGCCACAGAGAAACTCTTCTATTCGAGCAGACTGACGTACAAAGAAAGATTACCAGTATTGCTCAAGAGGTGGATGATTTGGCGCCTTGTGTGAATATACAAACAGCGGACAAAGAAAACAATTGTGCTTTCAGTGAAGACGTAGAGGACCTATACGAAGTAATTCCTGCCCATTTTGCCCCGGAAAAGAAAGCTCTCGACGCCAGCAATGATAGCGGGGACGCAAAAGTAGTAAACGGCGTTATACGACGCTATTCCTCGCCAGACATCAATAAAACTGAATACGCTGAGATTGTCGTCGCGCACAAGGTGACTGAAATCATGCCTTCCAGACCAACACGGGAATCGGACAATCCTATATTAAGAGAAGACTTTGCGGGGAATTTATCTTTTCTACCCAACTTACGAGATGTGAGAAAGGGACTGTCCTTACATTCACAGAAGCGCTTGCTTGACCGCGACAAGCGATGGCCTAGTTGTGTAACCAAGCGGGATTTCATACAAAGCAATACTCCGAACAGGTCTCCCAAACGATCGCCAGATCAATCGCCTAACTCGCCGCGCGCTACTATGCCGCTTTATGTGAACATGGAGTTCCCGTTCATAGACAGTGATCGAGATTCGCGTCGCAGTTCTGTCAGCAGTACCGGAGAAAAAAGCTCGAGCAGCCTCGAAGGCGAGATGTCTAGCTTCCCCGACTACGAAAATATCAAAATGTCTGACTTCGATGCGAAAAGGCCGGCTTGCAGTCAGCCTGTAGATATAGTATACAGCGACTTGGATTTCAGGCAAGCCGCCAAAGATAACGGCCTGGTCAGATGTGCATCGAGCCCCGGCGTGATTTCGAAATTCATGGAAAGATCAAAGACCATGTGTCCTACTTCAAGTCCCCGGCTGCCTTCAAGAGATCACCCTATAAGGCCCAAGAGTGTCAGTCTGCAAACGAACAAGGCTCCCAACAATGGCGAGCTTGGCAACTTCATGGCGCGCTATGTCGGCAAAACAACGGTCCAAAGGTCGAGCGAAAAGACCTTAGCAGCTGCGGTAGGTGATATCACGGATGGCACTAAGCCCGAACACTGTGTATCTGTTATTATTGAGATCGACTCCGACAAGATTAGGTTTAGCACAAACCATGAGCCGTGGGAGCTTATCGCCAGTTTCAAGCTGGAAGATATTGGCTGTGCGCGCGTGTGCGAGCACGACAGGACGATTTTTGGAATTCTGGAGAGCGCGCCGGGAAGGGAAGCTACATGCTACGTCCTTCGCTGTCCAAACGCAGATGCTATTTACCAAGTGTTGGAAGACAATTTCAAAGCACCGAAGTCAAAGGTAAGCGTGGCTTATTATTACTTTTTTTTGAATATGTTCTGGCATGTAATTTTTGCCGAAAAGTTAATTACAACACCGCTGTGCAAACACTAGTTAAAATTGTAATTTTAAAATAACGCCAGAAAGAACATTTTGCATACGAAAAGATTTCTTTTTTTTTCCCGAACTCTCTAAGTGTCTATTTCTTCGGATTTGTTTTGGCTTTGTTTTAGAGCAAAGTCTTCGTCTTTGCTTGTACAGTGCGCCGGATATGAGCTTTGTTCAGGCAAATATAAACAAGAACAAAACTGGAAAAAAAGAAGGAAAACAACGATGAAAGCTAGCTGTATAATTTTTCTGATCCACAACCGACTAATTTTACTACTACTACTACGGCTACTACTCTCACTACCCCCCACACCACTGCTACTATTGTGATTTCAATAGACCTAAACCTGTGAAATAGATAGTACTGGACTATTAATGACACGTAGACACAACTGCATTACCAGACTATACTGATGGCCATAGTGAAACAGTCACCACACAAGATAACACGGTTACTGAAGACGTGCAAGAACACTCGTGTTGACATATTGGAAGGTTCTGGAGAAATGTGGACACTTCCTTGGTATTTACTTACGTATCTGAGAGTAGCCTACAGAATTTGCAAGTCCCCCTGCCTTATACTGGCATGTAGCCGACAAAAGGAAAGCAAATTGCCTTTTGCCAGTTGCGTCAACATTCTGATAAATCGCACCTACTTGGCCATCTTCCGTCGCGTATATTAAGAACCAAAATGGAGTCCGATTTGGTCTTTAATCACATGAATAATTAAGAAATCACAAATACACTTGACTTTGCTATAGATGCTACTTATTACACCCTCGCCAATAGTATTTGTTACACAGATTTAATAGTTGAAATCACTCACTGTACTACTTCTCACTGCTAGTACTACTACTATGCTACTTCTACTACTGCTGCTGCTACAACAACAACAACAGCAACAACAACAACAACTACTACTACCACTACTACTACTACTACTACTACTACTAATACTAATACTGCTACTACTACTACTTCTACTGCTTCCATATACCTACACCACTTATATGAACTGACTTGCACTGGTGGTATTTCACTTCTGTTGCTGGTATTTCCGGTTACTATCATCTCTGTCTGCACGCAGACAGTAATAAAGTCCTGTGGTATACAAGAAGCGAGCAAGACCGCGGTTTAAAAAAAAGTCAGCTTGTGACTTGTGACTTGTGACTCGAGCGCCTTTGTTATTTGTTTTTTGTTACTTTGCGTGGTAAACAGATAGCACGCAACGGGACGGGGAGAGACAAGGTCATTAATGCGTAATTCAATAAAGCAGGAATCACCGGAACTTCGGGACAGACATTTGACTGGAATTAATAACAAAGCATTCTTTTGATGTGACTACAACCGAACGCAATGAAAAGTTCAATTTTCACAAAAACGTCCATGATGGATGGAATTGCAAGGAAATAAAACGCTTTGTTAGTGCTACCCTTTTTGACCTCGCCGTGCGATAGGAAAACACCGTGTGTGGCATCTGCTTATTCTTGTTATTTTTTTCACTGTCATTTCATGCGGTGATCGTAAAAAAGGAAATGAAAAAAAAATGCCTGGTAAAAATTCATTTCTTCCTCCATCCCACGTTACAGATGCCAAGCTCATTATATAAAATAATACCGAATTGTTGTTATTCTACCGTAATATCCTGGCCGAAACTGTATGCGAGCAGATGTTAGACGAGACATTCGGAAAATGTAAGGAGGTTGGTGTAGCCGGGGTGCGGTATTTAAAATATACACCGGTATGGAAAATCCGGTTCGAAGGAAATTGGTTTAATTAGCAGGCATCGGCAGCTAATACAGGGAGGTCGATTGGGGTGTGTGTGTGTGGGTGTGTGTGTGTGTTTTTTCATTTGCCTTCAAATGACAGCCACTTCCGCCTAGCGCGCAGTCTCTCTCGTGGGGGTTAAAATCGACCCACATGTTTCCGCCTGTCGAGAGTTGTGAAGTACAATGAAGTGTTCAAATCGGCATCTCCTGTGGATCTTTCCGTAAAGTGGAGTCGTCAATTGAAGCTGTCTTGAGTGATTTTTTCCAGTTTTTTTTTTTTTTTATTTTCCCCTGCAAGTTCTTTAAAAACAACAGAGACGTTCGGTTATATAAACAAAACATTTTATATGCTTGGCATTAGGCAGAAGAAAAAGTAGTTCAGGATTGAAAAATTCGAGCCTCTAATTTCGTAAAATATCGAATTTCCATGCAAAACATTTTGAAACTGCCAACGGACGAGTTTTTGGACAATAACAAACGTTTTTTAAAGTATGTTTGTGTATTTTTTTAAATTTATATGCGGAGAATGGTTTTGATTTCTTTGCACTAGTACGAGTGACTAGATTTTTAACATAGAACAGCCATTAATAGTTTTAATTTATGATCTCAGTAGACTACAGAGCATAGCATCACTACACACAGCTTTAGTAAAATAGCTCTTTTTGGCTAAGGATTCAATGTTTTAGTGGCTATTCGTCAAAACGTCTACAGAAAAGAAACCCTAATGTTGTTTTGTTAAATCAGCAGAACTTGGAGCTGAACCCTTGGCTAAAGCCTGGACCCCGGTCATGTGACGTCATGACGTTTGACAACATCACGTATGTAGGCTGCTTGAAGGTGAAGAAGTCTTATCTGGTCATCAAAGACAGCATCGCAGAGCTACTGGAAAAGGTCAACCCCAAAGAATTTAAATCAGTTAACGTTGAAGTTCAGCCGGGCGAGATTCGACTTGTCGATGCCAACAGTGAGAAATTCTTGGACAAACACGTGTTGCCATGGATACTGTCAATCGGGGTGTTTGACAGAGACCCCAGACTCTTTGGCTACATCATGACCGAGGCAAAACAGGGAGAAAAGACCCGGATGTTTTGCCACGCATTTCGCTGCGGTAGGGTCACCACTTCTGTTGCGGTGACAGAGGCTATTCGGCTTGGATGCCAGGCCTCCTACACGAACGACAAGCGGGGCTCGTCGCTGAGCAGAAGGCCGAGCTCGAATTCAGTCAGCTCTCAGGGGTCGACTGGGGCCGAGAGTTCCTGCTCGCTGGTGAGGAGATTACCTGAATATATCCTACATTTGTTGCACTTTTTGCTTGCCTTAATATTATACCACTACCATTAATTCTACTTTTTACCACAACACACTAGTTTCTCGCTCTCTGATTGGTCGATTTACCGTGGTAAATAAGAGTCCAGACAACGATGCTGACGCCAGCTGACGCCAGTATGTCACGTTTTGCAGCAAAATACAACAAGTTTCCTGTATATTTCTAAATGTTGTGGTAAAAAAAAACAAATTTCCACTGGTTTGCCGTGGTGTGGACTCTTATTTGCCACGATTTACGTCATCAGATGGTCAAAATTAGTTGCGGACTCACTCGGCGAAGCGCCTCGTGAGTCCACAACATTTTGACCATGTCATGACGTAAATCGTGGTAAATAAGAGTCCACACCACGGCAAACCAGTGGAAATTTATTAAATCTACTACCACTTGTGTTGCACTGCTATTGCTGCTGCTGCTACTGTTGTGACTACTGCTAACTACTACTACTAACTACTCCTCCTCCTGCTGCTGCTGCTGATGCCACGAGTGATAGAATTACCTGTAACAACAATTGCTGCTAGTCCTACTGCTACCACCACAACTAATTGTATGAACATTAGGATCATGAGAGTAAGGATTAGATACATCATTCTTGGACGCGTCTCGTCTGAAGCCGTCTTTTTCGTCTTTAGGCCGAAGAAACTTTGGAGGAGAAACCAGAGCCACCAGCGAACCACAAAACCTCGCAGCAACCCGGTACGTTGAGACGTTTCTCTTCCATGCCCATGTTGAGAAAGCTGTCCAAGAAAAAGAGCAGCTCGGGTGAAATGGCTGCGCCCTCCGAATCCTGCGAGAGAGACAGCAACTCGTGCACGTTAGAAAGTGGCACTGTGACACCCGAAGTAATGGAGGAATTTGAATTTCAAGTGAGGTATCTGTGCTCTACTGTCATTAACCCTCCTCTGAGACACAAGCACTTGCGAGAATGCGTTAAACAATACCAGAAACAGCAGGCGAAAGCTCACAAACGTCACGGTATCACGCCGTCTTCTAGTGAGGTGACGCTGACTGTGGAAGAGGAAGGCGTGCACATGGCTGATCCACAAAGAGAGCAATCAGGACAAATGTTCTTTCCATTTGGCACAATCAGCAGCATCATGCCACACCCTGAAAGTCCACAGTACTTTGCATTTTCGACTGCAGTCAGCGGAGACACGAAGCATAAGTGTCATCTGTTTCTCCGAGAAGGCGTGGACGATTCTGCTGAGGTTGTCCGAGCATTCCAGTGTTTTCTGCAATCATGAGTCTAACACTGAGGTGAATGTTAGAAACTAAGCTGTAAATAACCGCTGGATTAATGTCTTATCAGTCCTGACAATTGTAGCCCAAACGAAACTCGATGTTAGCACGACAAATTCAAATTTCGACGGTGTGGTTGCAATTTGTCAATCGGTAATCTATATGTACATGTATTTATGTAAAATTTGTGGAATTTGTATATATAGAGACTTACATTTATATCATTAATCTTTTAATTTATATGTAAGTATCTCCGCAAGGACTGACTAAAACGTTGGTTCTAGCTCAAAACATTTGTCACGCTTTAAAGGACCGCAACGTTTTGAGATTAGCCAAATCGTGCTTTGAATAACCAGGCCCACTGTTTGACACTAAAGGCCGTATTTTTAACAATATATTTCAAACGTTTTTCAGTTTTATCTTGATATCCTTTTTCAATATATATACTAGCGTCTTTTGCAAGTTGGTAAGTCCAAGTTGTAAACTGTAAAAAAACAAAAAAACAAAAAACAAACAAAAAAAAAAAAACATCGAGCAACGATGGGGTTATCTCCTGAAACATTTGAAAATATTTATCATGAATCACAAACTCGATCCTCGACATTGCGATATTTTTGAAAGTCTATTACTTCTTTTGTGCTCTTTTGTAAATGTTTTAAAAATAATGAAACTGACCACCGACAAGAGTTTGTCCAGGTACACGGATACAATTTGAAATACATTGGCGAACAACTTACTGTACGATTTTTTTTTTTTTTTTTTTTTTTTTTTTGCTTCAAATACATTTGTAAACACACCGAGTGAGCAATATCTGCAATTTATTTTGTTTTCGTTGTTGTGAGTGTTGGCGCTTCCTTGGATGCCAGCGCATCATTTGGTTAATTATTTCGACAGTTTACTCGGTACGATACGAATGCACAGAAAAAAGCACCAGTTGTATAGAAGATTAAGAATTGTTATTAAATGGTCCATTTCAACCTCTAAATGTTGTCTGTTTTCGCTATGGGAGATCGAGGCGGGGTGAGAGAAAAGAGCCTGGGAACGAGGATGCCTTTAAGGTTAATTGACTCTTACTTCAATGCTTTGTTGCATCATATATCTCGATATATCTCTGATGCAAAACTGAAAAAGAAAATGGAAGCTGGTCACTCTGGGAGTAAAAGGGTGAAATATGTAGAAGGAGAACTCCTTGGACAACCAGCTAGCGCACAATCCAGACACATTAACTAGAACTTAACAGTTGAGCTAAGAGTGTTTCAAAAATATCTCTTCCTTCTACGGTCTTGAAGAACACCCGCTCCACATGTTTATCTGTGGCCAGGCTATGGAGCCCTGACAGACTCAAGAGTAACTTGCCGAACCTGGCTGGCTGGTCCGGAAACCTGTGCTGGATGTAGTCTAGCAGCATTAGCTGGATCTCGTCTTGTATCTTCTCCACACGATCAGGGTCCTTCAGGCCTTTTGTCTCTGCAAAGAAGGCCAAGCGACTTAAAATAAGTCTCAGCAGAACTAAACACAGTAAAATATAGACCTTTGTCACGGTCATGACAGCCTACGTAAAGCTTGGCCAGAGTGAAAAATGAGACACCACTGGAAAGAGCATAGCAAACATAGTCAATGCACAAATTTTTAGACTCATAAACCAAAATGTCGCGACGTACCACTATTTTAAAAATTGTATCGTTTCACTTACCAGGTTTGAAGAGAAGAATAGCCTTGAGATGTGCGAGCTCTGTCAGGTTGATTTGCAGGGCCTTCATTCGTGAGAGGGCCTCTTGTATAGAACGAATATCCGCTCCCCTCTGCCGCGCTTCCACATCCTGGGACATGCAGGCGCTTCCTCTTACCAAGGGCGTCTCCAAAGGTAGCGCCCAGTACTCCGCGTCCAAGAGGAACAGCTCTTTCCAGCTCTCCTCTAACAGTATGACTTGATCGCGAAACAGCGTTTTACCGAAGCACGCGACATTGCGCGCGAATTGAATGGAAGCAGTCATAAGGCGAGACGAAGCTTCTTCGAGGCTTTCATTGTTGTCAAAACTGACCGACTTCACCGCCTCTACAAGCTCTTGCTGCGTGCAGAAACCTGGTGAGCGTGCGCACAGGGGTGGACAACTGCTCTGCACAGGGGCTCCCGCTGTGGGGGGACTGGGGTAAGAAGATACACTAGTGACGTCACGCTGACTTGACACGTGCGGCACAGAAAGTGCAGGCCGGGTCACCTTAATCGTACTCTCTGAGCCCGCTGAAGACAGAACTACGGCGCGTTGCCGTGCATGCGTGCTGTGAACTCCGCTGACCATAACCGGGGAGGGGGAGTTGTGCATTTGAGCCGGCTGTTCATGGGGAGTCGGGACCGGCGACACTTGGACAACTTGGCCAGCGGATGACGTTACATATTGCATAGCGTATTCGGCAGGCGAGATTTGCAGGTCCCGTTCCTCCTTACACGTGACCACAAGTTCAGCGCGGTTAGAGTGTTCTGTTGTATTCTGCGTGCGTTCAGCATCATGGGTCACTGGTTGGTCTGCAAACGGACGTCAAGTACTTGAAGTTTTTACCTCTTTGAGCTTTTAATTTTTACTACTTTTGATCCGTCTGTTTCTTGTTGAAAGCTTTTAACCCTTTCACTCCCAAGAGAGATCAACTTCAAATTTCTCCTTCAATTTCTCACCAAAGATACATAATTACAGTATGGAGAAGTTGGCTTTTGATAGCTTGCTAAGATGAAAGCTGATCGAAGTGTTAATTCTCCCAACATCTCTCACACATTTTCTTCTTGAATGGCTGGGAGAATCTGCACTTTGAACTTGGGAGTGATAGGGTGAGGCATTTCATCAAGACTATTTCGGATGGCATTTCCATAGTATCAACATACCAATAGTTAATTTTAATTATAATTTGTTGTAGTTTGCAACTTGCGTAGTATATAGAGATTACTTCATGGAAAGTGCGCGCGTACGGTTTTTATTCACGAGTTGTGAAGTATCATAAAACGAACGAGCGAGGCTTTGCGAGCGAGTGAGTTCTATGATACGAAACAACGAGTGAATAAAAACTGTACAAAGCACTTTCCATGATGTTTTCTGTTTATTATATACATACTGAGACATTTATGATGGGACCGGGAAACCCTTTAAAAGTAGTGAAAAATCGTCGTTCGCAGCTTGTGATTGGACGAACGATTTTTTTCACGTGTGAAAAGCGTCGTTCGCGGCCTCTCATTGGCTAGAACTCATTTGCGTACGAAATTTTACGACATGGCTTTTTCGTGAGTATGTCTCAGTATGTATATAATAAAAGTTAATACACTATTATTGTTAGTTGAAGTAATATATGAGCTGTGGTACGAAAGGACGTGGGCAGCTGTTGGAATACATTATGATAAAGTCTTCCTTCTAAGTTATTATACGTCCAGGGGCCGTATTCACCAAACTTGCGTACGAACAAAAATGTTCGTAAATATTACATATGCATCAGAACAATGACTTGCGCACACTATTATGAGCGAGATAGTATGCGTTGGTCGAACTTACGATGCGTAAATCATGCTTACGAACATTTTTGTTCGTACGCGAGTTTGGTGATTACGTCCAGGTTTTTAGGTGTAAACCGTTGTTGTCGTTATTTGTGGTAGAATTCTTATGAAACGAATTGTATTTGCATGAATAAAAGAGAAAGAAAAGGAGAAATAACACGCGAGTGACAGTAATTTTCGTAAGAAATATTTCGTACCAGGCTTAGCTTTGAAACTAAAGGCAACAGGTTGGAATGGCCCATTGCAATCCGCAGGTCATATTATCCAACGGGTAAGTTTTTGCTTCGTTGACTCGACTAAAATAAAACGTCATGCAACAAGAAAAACCTCACTTATACAAGCGTATTATGCACACTTCTTCCTTACCGTTCTCAGAATTTGGCGTGCTGCTGTTCGTTTCTCGAGAAAAGAAAAACGTGCCGCTGACCAGTGGCAGAGCCTGCATTTGTTCGGCCTCGACGTCGTGCTTGGTATTCGACAGGCATAGCAACTTCCCAGGACGCCGACGTGCACCTGTGGGCGAGAAGCAGTGGATTTCGTCCGGTCGGTCATGTCAAGTTGAACCGCCATATATAGCAAATGCGCCGAATTTGGGTGGGAGGAGTGGGGAGTGGGGAAAGATAATTTCAGAGAGGAGCAGCTATTCACATTTTACATTTGTATTTTGTTTTCGTAACCAATTGAGTCCTCCGTTGATAAACATTGAAAGGTTACTTAAAGTACCGGCGAAGATAAGATTTAGGGCGTCTAAAAATTCTGCTGTCACACGCAGCTTCCCGATTGCCACTGAGGCCCGTTTCAAACGTCGCTCCTTACATGCACCGAACCTAATGCAAATAAGCAAAAGCCCTCATTTGAGCTAATTTGCATTAGGTTCGGCGTATGTGGGGTGACTCGTACCCAGTCTCTCACCTTCCAGGTTCATTCCCGCCTCTATACACTTGCTGAGCCGGCACGCTCTGCATACTTTGCGGTTGCCCTTGGAAACCTGACACGTGCCAAAGCTCTTGCACAACAAAGCCTCGTTTCGGCGGCTTGCTCTCTTGAAGAAGCCACTGCAGCCATCGCATGCGCTGACTCCATAATGCATACCGCTGGAACGGTCACCGCAGACTTCACAGTCTGAAGCACAAATTGAAACAGTTGATAGAAAGGCCACGTTTGAAGACACTTCGTCTTTCACTGAGCAATATTACTGATAATTTGCATTGGAAAAAGTTGTATTACAAGTTGTGTATCAAGTTATGAGTCAAATGAGTTAGAATACAAATAACGCTAGTCTGATCAAATGAGACCGTCGAACAGAGCATCGTGTGCTTGCTTTGGGTTGGTGTTTTCAGCGCTTTTGGACTGGCTCTTGGTCAATCAGAAACAAAAGCAAAACATCGACCAAACATGGTCAAGTGGCGATGGCGTTTCCTCGCATTGCTAATATTGGTTTATACCCTAAACACAACTCACTTCTCATTGGTTAACAGTGTTTTCTTACAATCTCTGTGATTGGCGGAGTAATTGCTTTGGTTTTGGGTTTCAAACCGCTGCATTATCAAATGAGTGAATAAGGTTAAACGAGACAGATGACTAGAATAAATAACGAATCAAAAATGAAATAGGACATGCAAGAGTTTGACCGTAGGGAATATATTGCTATTATTTCGTATTCTGCAACATATTTTTGTAATTTTCAGAAAAAAATAGCCGCCAGCTGTGTTTGTGACTCACGTGGCTGAGGCAGGAAACAATGAATCTACCGAACTGTTGGCAAGAGCCTGCTCGCGTGAAATCTACTGATGAAAAATCGGGACGATTACTGTCATAAAATATCGTCCATCAAGCTGTATAACCACTGACATTAAAAGCATAAATCTATTCCAAGAGATATATATAAGCACATCAATCCTCGAATCACTCTAACCTACCACATGAAAATGTCACATTGACTCTCGCGACATGAATATTCAACACCGTCTTTCAGTAAATTGAAATCATTGTCGGCTCGTTTCTGAGACTGTGCGTCGAAATTACACCACTGAACCAGTGATAAAACAACGAAGATAACTTGGATGGAGGAGGACGAAAGAGCAAAAGGCGGCAAGCAAACAACTGCCGAAGCAAAGTCAGCTTCGTCGTTAATACAATAACAGCACCGTGTCAAGGATTACCTGTGTCTGTCAAAAATCTTCTCTTGGTCGCGTATTGAATTGATTTCTCTTCAGGGTATTGCTCCATTACAACGCTCTTAGCTGTGTCTGTCGCTAAACCATCCTGTTCTGTCCCCGAAGCAGCCGGTTCCATGGCGAATCCTGCACTGATTGACTCTGTATGAGCGCTGAAGCGAATCGATGTCGTCTGAATTGATTGAACAGGTGACATGACAAGTCGCATGATCAGATATCGCCGACAACAAAGCCACAAAAGACTCCGACATCTGCAAATTTGCATACTCGGCATAAGTCACAATCCGGGAGTTTCTCCACAACCTTTAACAGATTATTGCCAGATTTCACGCTAGTTATTAATAAATATCCATCGAATCTCGTGGTGCATTTCGTCGCCAATAAATTCGTAAGGGAAAGTGTGACCCGCAAATTAAGTCAAATTACGGACATTTATTGTATATTGAGTAGTCCTTCATTTTTACTCTTTTCCTTTTTCATTATTGTATGAAAACAGTGAGAACAGAGAACTCTTAAAACAGACAAATCATCGAACAGTCAAAGCTGAACAGGGTTTTATAAAAGCGATAGATTTTGTAGCGATGTTAGCACAGCGGACATGTAGCGGGGACCTGTAGTGGCAACACGTAACATGAACAAAAATCACAATTAACATGTACACACAAACGCGTACCGGGGACATGCGGGAAACCCGTCCTTCCAACATGATTTTTTTTTTCTTTCTTTATGAAAGGCCCGTGTCCTCAAATTCTTGGTCATTAAACTACAGAGTTTTATCAAAGACTGACCAAAAAAATGAATAAACGCAACGACTCACAAGAAAATGGCATATACTTTATATGGCTGATGTTCTATTGTGCAGGAACAAAGCCATGGGTACTGTAGTGGAAGGCTTTTATTGTATTTTATAAATGTTTTCTTCTATTCGAGTATACAGGATTGCCACTCAAGATAAAAACAAAGTCCCTGACTTTTCATTGACCACAAAGCAACTCTAACTGACCATGCATGATGTGATCAAACACCATAATTCCCTATGCCAACAAAAATTAATGATATTTATTGTAATGTTTTGAAATGACATTGTATTGTCCATAACCATTATCGAAACTTGTCGCAAAAAATAAAAAAATAAAAAAATAAAATAAAATAAAAAACCCCCTGACCGTCGCAACCCTGTATTGTCTTAAATTTGAATAGTCTGAATACTCTCCCTCCCCTCCCTCGCTCTAACTCTCTGCCCCTCTGTCTGCCTCTCTCGTATCGATATCCATTTGAAATGCTTTGATAATTTGATTCAGAAGTCCTCAGATTTACAATGCCTCCCACTTGTATTCTGCTTGACGTGAGCTGTTTAAAAGTATCAGTTCAGCTCTCAATGTCTTGCTACTATTTTCAAACGAGGTCGCACTGCACGTTAAGCAGAATAAGCCACATTCTCCCTACTTCCTCGCGGAACGACACTACAAACAAAACGCGAGACGACACTGCCTTTTCTCTATTCATCTGGGGCCAGTTTTTCGAAAGTCGATTGAGCTAATCCAGGATTAACGAAATTCTTTCTCACGCCCTCTTTCCCAATAAACTGCAGGGTTTTGTTCGAAGATGGATTAGAAAGCTTGTTCCAGCTTAAAACGTCAGCAAGAAAGTCATTGTGGACAAAATTTTCAAGTTTTCAGGCTTATAAATGACAAGAAAGTTTAGACTTAATCCAGGATTAGCCTAATCGTGCTTTGAAAAACCGGGCCCTGGTCCGCAAGTCATCGTAAGCAATTGACATAAAAGGTAAGAACGAAGTCTCGTGGAATAAAACAACTTTCCATGGAAAGAAAGATTGAATTATAAAACATAAACGAAGTGTTTTTAAAATTAGGTTCAGTGACCAGGCTGCGGTGCATCAATACGTATTCATGGGGCTTCTTCTAAACTCTTCATCTGGTTCGACTCCAACCTACAACAAGAAACAACCAAGAAATATGGGATATTCTTAAAACGGGGAAAGGGAACCGAGATCAAAGAAACCCTATGCGACTTGGTTCTGCCTTTGATCTCATTCCTCATTCTCCGTTTAATAATACAGTTGAAGCTCCCATAAGCGGACACCTTTAGGAAGCAGAAAAAGCGTCCGTAACTAATGTGTAAATACATAGTTTTAGCTAGAGTCTAAACGGGGTTTCGTAAAGGCGTCCGTAAGTAAGCTGTCAGTTTACGAGAGCGTCCGCCCAGAGAGCTTCGACTGCACCAAGAAACAAGTTAAAATGCAACAGTCAGAATCCAGCAGTTTTCGGATCATTGTTTTGTTGCGCTTTTGGATCGATCCAAATAAATTTGGCAGCAATCTCGGTCAATTTGGAACAAAAGTAGAAACCTCTGGACACACAAGCAAGGAAACAGTAGCGTT
Organism: Plumapathes pennacea; assembly: GCA_964036295.1. Taxonomy (NCBI): domain Eukaryota; kingdom Metazoa; phylum Cnidaria; class Anthozoa; order Antipatharia; family Myriopathidae; genus Plumapathes; species Plumapathes pennacea. The sequence continues at coordinate 5,039,139 of OZ038469.1, read as the reverse complement.
TTGTCGTTTTGTCGCACTTCACGGCTGGTTTCTTTTCAACAAAAGTTAAACTAAGTAAGAAAACATAAGTCAACTGTTCAACAAACCAGCGTCCAGAGGGGCACTGCAAATTACTTTGGCTCTGGTTTTCGAAATTCATCCGAAAACCGTTCTCATGTATTCACTTACTTGGGTTTCTTCTTGTCGTACTGAAAGTACGCCAGCAGAGTGGAAACACTGGAGGTCGACGAGCCGCTGTATTTCTGACGGGACTTCTTTTTACTTATGCCAAGCGAGCGGCAACGGCCCAGGGCTGACGCCTGAGAACCTGCGACACAAGGACGCTGAATATGAGCCCACTAATACAAGCCAAACAGACCAGAGTGCACACAGAAATATGGGCACAAACTTCCTTGTCTTTTCGGGCCCGGCTGTTAAAAAGCCGATTACGCTAATCCAGGATTAACAAATTCTTTCTGACGACCTATCTGCCAATAAACTGCAGGGTTTTGTTCGAAGATGGATTAAAAAGCTTGTTCCAGCTTAAAACGTATCAAAGAAGTCGTTGTGCACGAAACCTTCACATCAGTCAGGTTTATAAATGACAAGAAAGTTTAGACCAAATCCAGGATTAGTCTAATCGTGCTTTGAAAAACCGGGCTCAAGACTTCTTCATGACTTTTAATATAATTCCATGCCCTTAAAAAAAACTAAAGTTATTACAAGCATTACTAACACATAATGCCCTAGCAGCCAAATGTTTTGCTGCACGACATAAAAACTCTAAAGTTTGTTTAATATTTATTGATTGCCGGCTAACCCATGGTTAACAAAACTCTGTCTCTCTGTCTCTCGCGACGTTGGCCAACAGACTGCAGAATTTTAATAATACAAAAAAAAAAAAAAAAAAAAAATTGCTCTAGCTCAAAACATAGCGAGGAAATTGTTTTGTTTGTGAAAGGTTTTCAACTTCAGCCTCAAAATGACAACAACGTTTACACTTAAATAAATAAATGAATAAATAATAAAATAAATAATAAAATGACAACAACGTTTAGACTTAATCCAGGCTTAACCGTGCTTTGAACCAGCGGACCCGGTTTTTCGAAAGTCGATTGAGCTAATCCAGGATTAACGAAATTCTTTCTCTCGACCTCTCCCTATAAACTGCAAAGTTTTGTTCGAAGATGGATTAGAAAGCTTGTTCCAGCTTAAAACGTTATCAAGAAAGTCGTTGTGGACGAAACGTTCACGTTTTCAGGCTAAAAAATGACAAGAAAGTTTAGATCTAATCCAGGATTAACCTAATCGTGCTTTGAAAAACTGGGCCCCGGTCCCTAGAAGACAACTTTCAAATTCTCTGACTGTCCGTGACCTTTCCACGACCGCGTGAACCCTGACAGACAGAAAAACAGACATACACTATATACAGGCAGACACCCACATGCATGTTCAGAGCAGCAGTAATGTCACGTACCTTTCTTGGCCTTGAGATGAATGGCTGTCCGTGTGGTCTGTTGAAAACAAATATAAGTGACGTCATTGGCTACCTATGTCTGTTCACAAAGAAAAAATGTTGCATTTTCCAAATGAAAACGGATCAGTGTGGAGGAGCAAAAACAAATCGAAGACGCTATCGTCTGGACAAAGAAATGTTTCAGTGACCGACAGTAACGGTTGCCCGCTATGTCCGGTGCAACCAAAAATTGTTCGGGCAAAAAGCCAATTGCTTGAAGTCAATCTACAGTCCGAAGGGCAGCCAACCTAAAACCTTAATGTCGAGCACTGTGTTTAAAAACGGACAGGTGTGGATATGGCCTTATAGTTCGGATAAAAAGAGATAAGAAGAAGAAGAAGGAAAAAAAAAAAAACAACAACAACAACCCACGGCGTGTTGTTGTTGTTGCTGTTGTTCTGGTATACCTCATTACCTTCACTCCCACAGAACTTCCTGGCGGCTGTTTCGCTGGTCCGCTCTGGCTCGGAGGGGGTGTGTCGCAGTCCGGCGTACTGCCTTCCCCGTCTGACAGATAACCGCTGTCAATTTCGATCGAGTCCGCGGGCACTGTCCTGGCGTGAGTGGTATTTTCTGCATTCTTATCTGACACACAAACTCGATCCGACCCTGGACGGCCGACTGCCCTCTGAAAACCAAAGCGACTTGCAAGATTTACTTTCGTGCCAGAGTCTTCCCCATCGTCGATATTGCTACTGTCTGTCGAAAAGGGCGGCGATTTGAATCGTTTGTTGGATGAACAAAACGCATGTGTACGCGTCGTTGACCGCTGACCGTCAACCTGTTGTTGGTAGCCGAGGTTTTCTTTATCTTCTTCTGCATCAGTGGTCGAGGTGTCGGGTTGAACAGACGGTTCCCCCGGCTGAGCGGAGTCGCTTAGAACTTCTCCAGTACGATCAGTACACGACTCATCAGTGGCGCAGGGGGGTGAGGATATGTGGAAGTACCTGTGCAGCCAAGTAAACTGTTAACCCGTTCACTCCCAAGCTCAAAATACAGATTCTCCTAACCTCTTAAGAAGAAAATGTATGAGCAATGTAGTGAGAGTTGATAGTTTAATCAATTTTCATCTGAACACAGTATCAAAAGCCATATTCTCCTTTCTGCATGATATATTTCTGGTAAGAAACTGAAGGAGAACATTGAAGTTGGTCACTCTTGGGAGTTATAGGGTTAAGGGAACACCGGCCTCTGGATTGGAGATGGCAGATCAGACATAAATTGAAGATACACAACGTACAAGAACTCACATACACAACAACACAAATACAAAAAGAAAACAACACGGATAGACTCTTGAAATCAAAATACCTGCTGCGTTCTCCAGTCCCTGACTTGACTTCGTCGCTTCCAACTCTAAAAGGATTGCGGAATTTAGTCTTGCGCGTACTCCCGTGAAGTTGCGTTCGTTCCGTTGCGTGCCTGGGTTTCACATTAGTGTACTGACTCGCGAGGGAGTCGTTATCAACACTCTCCTCCTCATCTGTGAACAAGAAGCGAAACAGTCAACTCATTATACTGACCCTTTTACTCCCAGATGATCTGATTGGTAAACTCGCATGCATTATAACTCAACATACGCACGCGCGCGTCAATTTGACGTTACGTCAAATTCGTTCTTTTCTTTCTTTATTTTTGTTTTGTTTTTGTTTTGTTTTTGTTTGTTTGTTTTTTGTTTTTGCAAAGTTTCGTTTTTTGCTCTATGTTTGCTCTATTTAATTTAAAAAGAAAGAAAGAAAGAAAGAAAGAAAGAAAAAAAAAAAAAAAAAAAAAAAAAAGCAACCCAAGTTGGTTCCTGAGTTCTACTGATGCAAATTTGTGAGAAAATTACCAGCTGTCACCTCAGTCAACAACCACAAGTCTAAGAACTAAGAACAAAATATACCGCGACGTTCCGGAAGCTTTGTCAGAAAGTGAAGCTGTGTCTCTATATACATACATCTCTTGACGCTTTTGGGAAAACCTTTGCCCAGTATAAAGGGCTGCACGGGGGACCCCTTCTTTAGCGCTCCCCCGCGTTTAACTACTTCTCATTAAAAAGCTCCATGTGGAATCACCTTGGCAGTGCCTGACAGCGGCAGATTGCACTGTAAACGAATTAGGACATGCATTTGTGCTCCATGCCCTGTAATTAAAACAGTGAACATGATACGCACCCAGCTTACAAACAGAGTTATAATTGCTTTTAAAATTCAATTCACAGTGGCAAGCTAAGAATTCAAAAATAAGACTTTAGAAACAAGACCACAATTAGTAACAAGACTTTAGAACAATAATTATTTCAGGGAGAAGACTGGTCCCTTTGCACGCAGTCTCTTGTCATATTTCTCGAAATGGCAAGTTTCGACATAAGATAAGTTGAGCAAACACGGCATTGTAGCATTATTGTCCCGTTTTTCTTTTATGGATTTTAATGTTAAAGTTGAACACGGATATGATACGAAGTCCCCTCACCATTTGGGTCAGATATATAATCACTTATATGAACGCTTGATTTTTCATGATGGAAATGTTTCCTGCACAAATTGGCATACATTCACCGAAATTGATTTTTTCAAATATCGAGTGAAAATGGCCCTGTGCACCAGAGGTCTGTAACGCAACGACACACATCTCCTATCGTCGCTTGCATTCAGGTAAAAAGAGCGATATTTTACACCCAGTGGAAAACACACTCGTTAAATTGGCGGCAAATCTATGCTGCTTGGTCTCGAGGAAGCATCCGTGAATGTCCCAAGCTTCCTTAGGCGCTACAAAAAATAAAACTTATCTTAAGGCGAAATTGGTCAACTACAGCTGCTTCTCACTCCATTACCAAGACATCGATATCAAATTGTCTAGCCTTGCGGGATAGATTTGCCACCGATTTAATGAGTGTGTTTTCCACTGGGTGCGTAAATATCGCTCTTTTTACCTGAATGCAAGCGACGATAGGAGAAGTGTGGCATAAAAAGTTAAACCAGGTGAGTAAAATTATTTGTTTCTCATAGCGTTTAGTTTGTCCACACCATTTTTACAACGTTTATTGTATTTGCTTAACATATTGTTTAGGTTTTAAAGAGTGTTGAAGGTTCGCGCGTTGAGTCCGTATTAAGTGCTTAAGTAGTTTTATATATGGGTTTTGATAAGCCTGGTTTCCATATGAACGGCGCTTCAATCGCCGAAATCACTGCGACCGGTCAGAGGTTTCTATATGGTCGCTCCGATCGTCCGAGGTGGTTTCCATGACAAACACTTTTATCGTCCCGATCGCCGAAATCGTCTGAGATAGAACCGGGGTTATTCCTTGCAATGGCGATCGTTTCGATCTTCGGTGACTGTGTTTCCATATGATCGCCGGCTTTGATCGCTCTGGGACAATTCCGGCAAACGAAGCGATCATATGGAAACCAGGCTTTTGTTTACCCGTGAAACACAAGCACACAATTACGAAAAAAGCACACATACTTAGTCGGCAAACGAAGCGATCATATGGAAACCAGGCTTTTGTTTACCCGTGAAACACAAGCACACAATTACGAAAAAAGCACACATACTTAGTCGGCAAACGAAGCGATCATATGGAAACCAGGCTTTTGTTTACCGGTGAAACACAAGCACACAATTACGAAAAAAGCACACATACTTAGTCGGCAAACGAAGCGATCATATGGAAACCAGGCTTTTGTTTACCCGTGAAACACAAGCACACACAATTACGAAAAAGCACACGCACACTTAGTACCCATGCAAAGTCAACACTATCGCAGACTGTCGCGCACTGCCAGTTTGAATGGGTTTACTTTGTACTGTGGTGTGAAGGTCTCGACTTATCGCTCTTGTGTTTGTTATCACCAGGAAAGAAACTCAGAATCCATTATCCGGAGCCAAAAAAAGCCAAGCGTTTGAGTATAATATAAGAAGCCCTGGGGAAACGTCTAGAAAATGAGTGCACATTTCAACACCACTGAGTTCCAGTGCTGCTGCATTCGTCGCGAAGAATTTGAGAGCAATGTGGCCATTGGTCTTCAAATTTTCATCGCCGTCTCTCTTCTCCTTACTTCTGTATCAGCGTCAGTTGGCAACTTTCTGGTGCTTGCTTCAATTTGGAAGACCCCGTCCTTGCATTCTCCTTCGAACAGCCTTCTTTTCGGCCTAGCTGTATCGGACCTGGGCGTTGGTCTACTGGTAGAGCCAACAGCCTTCCTTTCCAGCGTGGCTAAAATCAAGTCTTCGACGCGCCTTTTCTGCAACAGCGCCACGGTGCTTAAGGCCAGCGCCATTCTACTTTGTTCTGCTTCTCTATTCACCATAACAGCCATAAGTCTGGACATGTACATCGCGCTCAGTCTTCATCTCCGCTACAAAGAGATTGTGACAGTGAAACGTACAGTCGCTGTACTTGCCGGCATCTGGTTGGTCGGTGCCTCGATTTGCCTGCTGTATCTGTGGTTGAGAGAGGTATGGGTCCCACTCATCGTATCTCTCGCTTTCCCGTGCTGTTTAGCCACTGCTTTTGCCTATTACAGACTTTTCCGAATCGCTCGCCATCATCAAAAACAGATAAATTCTCAAGCAGCGGCAGTTGAAGTCGACGCTCAACAAGAACATAGAGAGTCTTTGGTAAACAAGTTTCTTATTTACTGCGTGTTCGTTCTTTGCTATTTCCCTATAATTCTTATGAGTTTAGTTATAAGAACTACTGGTTCCTCTACTGGTAAGCAAACTCTCTACGAAATATCAGCTATGCTGATGTACTTCAACTCTACGTTGAATCCTTTTGTGTATTGTTGGCGTTTCCAAAATATCCGGGCCGCAGTGTTCGAGACCACAAAAAAGATGCTTCCTAAAGCTTATGGGCCAGCGACGGACGAGTGTATAAGTAGAACTCTTCGATAAGATTGGCTTGCTCCGCTCGGTATCTGCCCATGACTAATATTGTCTTAGTCAGAACTACTTCATTTTCATCAGATAACAAAAACGGAGGTGCACTGAATACGTTGCAGCTGTCACATAACAAGGTCGGAGTTAATTTTCTCGATCGATGCAGTGCCGAGTGAATCGCTGAATTAGTTAGATGATTAATTAGTTGTAGCACTCCACTGAGGCTCAATATATACGTGTGCTACAATGCACAGAGATAGTTTCGCTGATGAATCCATTTCTGACACAAGTTCCTGTCAAATAAAGTTTATCCTGAAACTGAGCCAGTGTGCAGTGTGGTGTTGTGAAGTGTAGTGTGTTGTGTGGTGTTGTGTGGTGTGGTGTGATGTGTTGTGTTGTGTTGTGCAGTGTGTTGTGTTGTGTTGTGTGTTGTTGTGCAGTGTGGTGTTTGTGGTGTGATGTGCTGTGTTGTGTTGTGCAGTGTGTTGTGTTGTGTTGTGTTGTGTTGTGTGTTGTTGTGCAGTGTGGTGTTTGTGGTGTGATGTGTTCGTCTGTCGGTGTGTCACACACTGTGTAGGTGAAATAAAAAATTAAATTTCGGTGGCGTCCCTTCCCCCCTTGTTGTCAAAAAGTGTCTTTTGATTGATTATTTCCATAGCTACTATGTTATAGGTGGTAAGGTACAAAATTCTGCGGCCATTCCGACCGGCAAGGAAAATTCGGGAAATTCCGCGCTGCCAATTATAGCCGGGTTCAGGTACAAATGTGTTAAATGAAACAATGTTTCACCTTTTTAACATTAACCCAGTCCCAACCTTTGATTTCTTTATCCAGTATGCTTTGTAAAGCATAGTTTTCCTCCTAAGTTAAATGTCTTTTTTTCAATTGAAACCTACTTGATGACTGACAATGCACGAAACTTCTGTTTTAAGAGCTCCAAATTTCAAAAATGCCCCCAGACCCCCCAAGAAGTTCGCGCCTAACGGCGTTCAACTACCAAGGACCCCATGTCAACACCGTTGGCCCGCCTATCACAATTATGAGCTACATCCCTGTGGTGTGTGAGCGCGCACAGCTTGCAGGCGACATCTGCATTCATCCCGTTTTTGGTGGATATTTTCTTACTTAAACATAACACTTCTCTGTACTTCGTTTCTAAACAATAGTCTTCACTCACCTGGCCGTTTTCTTTTCTTGCTGGGAGGCATAAATGGTTTTTTAGTCTGCTCAGACGGCTCTGAATGCAGCATCAGTCCATTCAAATTCTTCTGTACATCGTAAGCTTTGCTTTTACTCTTCGTGTTTCGCTCGACGTCACTTGATGAGGGAGTCGCGCATGAGTGCCGCTCGCTCCAGGATCTACTGTGCGTCACGGCTCCGTCTGACACCGACGTCTGAAGAAAAAGAAAATTAACCAGGTACGAGTTAGAACGGTTTGAAACCAAAACCAAATTAATCACAGCTCGGCAAAATCACTCGTGTCCGGTAACCTGATGGGGTATGCTTTTAAACAGCTGAAATTAAACGTCGGTGATGTTTGAAGGATGACAATACATACCTTGCAATGGGGATTGAACTCTGCCATGACCTGTCCTGTGATAGGATTCATATTCCCCACAGCTATGGCTAAGGCTTTCTCATTGGACAGAGCGCTGATAACGTGTTAAGGAGTTTAACCAATCAGTGCTGGTGCAGTAAAGATAGGCACCACAAAAAGCAACTAAGCAAACCCAGCAAACGACAACAAGGACGGACACTAAAACAGAAGACAAGAAGAAACAACAAAACTGTATGAAAATTGAAACAACAGGTTGAGAAAGAAGAACGAGAAGCAGAAACAACCAACAACAAAAAGATGCGAAAGGAAAACAAGAAAATAATAGACAACAGCAACAACAACAACAACAACAACAACAACAAAATAATAGCAAAGAGAAGAGGAACAACGATAATAAAGAAAAAAAGAATAAACCATAAACACAGCAAAACCCAAGAAAAAAAAGAACAGATAATGGAAAAGAAAAAGAACAGGATGATAACAAAGTGAGGAACAAAGACAACAAAAAATAAATAAAAGCAAAGCAAACAGGAAAAAAAGTGAAGGGAAACAGAAAGAACAGGACGATAACAAAAACAAAGAAAAACGACAAAAAACAACAACAACAACAAAAAACCATCAAGAGAAGAAAATGTAGGGAAACGGAAAGAACAGGACGAAAACAAAAATGAAGAAAAACGACAATTACAACAATTACAACAAAAAAGCAGACAAGAAAAAAAAGACTGAGAGGAAACGGAAAGAACAGGACGAGAAAGAACAGGAATGCAACGAAAAGCAACAGTAAAACAATTCAGAAAAAAATAGAAGAGAAAAGGAAATGAACTATACAACGAACGATAAAGAACGAAAAGAGACAACAACAAGAAAATAAACAGGGGGGAAATAGTTGCGGAAAATGCTTGCCGAAGACTTAAGTTGGAAAAGTGCATAGAAGGGTGAGAAGTTCACGTGACATGCAAAAGATGCGGTCCAGCAAACTGTAGATCTCCAGGCTGCAAGCCTTCTGGCAGAGGATTGAGTGGTACAAGGCTTTCTGTCGTGGGGTCAAACACCAACTGGTACAGAAATGTCTCCTCTGCCCGCTTGAAGCACTCTTCGTAATCATCGGGAACTCTCATCTTTCCACCAACCCGCACAGATTGCAGTAACTAACGATGAACACACAAGAAACGATGTTTTACTGTTATTTGTGCCAGCCTATCTTTTACAAACCAGAATATTAAAAGTGGAAACACGACTAGAATGACGTGTCCTTTACTTGATAAATATTACTTGCACACATCAAATCCCGCAATTTATGCCACCGAGGATCATACTAGGCTCCAACTCAATACTGGTTTTATATCATGAGGCCCGTTTCAAACGTCTGGCTTTTCATGAGCCAAACTCATTGCTAATTAGCTCAAACAATATATTTTGTTTCAAAATTTCCATTGAGTTCAGTTCATAAAAACTTGAAACGGCATAATTTTCCTATTATGCTGCACTATTTGCTGATGTCATTACCTTGTGTACCGATGAAGACTTTCTCAGGAGTTTATTGGCAGTAATAAGCCCCATACCCTTGATGGAAGGCAGGTAGTCACAGCCAGACAAGATGCACATGTGCCGGAACTTCTCCTGTGTAAACTCGTGCATTTTTAATTTTTCCAGCAAAGGTAAATCAGACAAATCTATGAGTGTCCCATTGCCACATACATCCATCTTGAAAATCACCTGGAACATGTACATGCAAAAAATGAAAGCATTTAATACCGTATTCTGAAAAATTCAAAAAATATGTTGTAGAAGAGCAAAATAATAAAATAGTTAAAAATCAAAATTGATTTTGTTGCACTAATATTTATTCTGGTATAATGCTTACTTTGTGTATATAGAGGATATTACGGCGACGCGAAGATATGAATTTTATTTTCAAGTGGTAAAATATTGTTTTTACCACGAGAAAATAAAATCCATATCTTCAAGCCGCCGTGTAATTTTCTTTTTATTATATTAGACACGAGTGTTTTACGAGAAATTGCACAAACAACTGTGCAAAAGTGGGAAATGATGCCAATGATATCCTCACTAGTGAGGATATGGAAAATACGCCACTCGGGTCCCGGATGTAGTTTCGAATGGATTTTACGCACGGTATATTTTCCAGTAAAACACTTGTGTCTATATAATAAAACAAGTTATAATAATTATTGTAAATATTTTTACATTTTGTTTACCTTTTTTTTTACTGTTCACTACAGTGTAAGTAACCTACCTTTTGGCATCCATAGACCAGTAAGTCTGAGTCTTCAGTGATGGTCAGTTGAGTTAATCCACTCTTCATCAGGTAACACAGCTGAGCATCTGCCTCGTATGGTGCAACAATGCACTCCACATTCCTGCTTTTGCATGCCTGTCACAAGAAATATACAGTGCTTATAATATCTGATTTTAACTATGATTGATTTTGGCTGCAGAACCTGTCCAGTGCAGAAAGAAAGAACATTATCTGTGCACAATATTAAATCAATGGGCCATCTTGGACCTGACCTTTGCCTCTGTAGGGTGTGGTGAAAGCTAAGCCCGCTAGCCAGGGGCAACCAGACTTTCACATTGGGCTAAGTACTTCAGCAGATTTTCTCAACAACTTGTTCAGAATAAAGCTCTTTAAACTACTGTATATCTGGACTAGTGAGTCAAGGCTACAGGTTGCTACTGGGCAAGCTGCCAAATTGTTTTCATTGTCCCCTATCTCTGTTTTTAAATGAGGCCAAGTGCAAAACCCTCCGTACCAAAATGACCTAGGTTGTTACAATATGCTGTTTTACTACTTGTTGTGACAGTAGTTTGGTTCTCATATTGTGAGGATATTTAACAGGCCACATCCAAGTTGCCTTTGCCTCACTTTCAAAATGAGGTCCAGACTTTTTTTAAAAAAATGGAGTTTTACTTGCTCATCAACTTCATGTCAATTGGCTTCTTGCACAGGCTTCAAAACGAGGCTGCCCTGGCATAACTGAGAAGGTTGCCTTTGAAATTTGTGCAATCCATGTAACTCTCCAAATGAAACATTATTGGTGCTTTAGAGTGATAGGAAACTCTCTTGTTGCATGTCTGGTGAATTTTGTGCCAGGAGCAGCCTCGCTTTGAATCCAAAATGGTGGCACCGTGCAATAAGTGAAGCAAAGTACAGCACAGTACAGTAGTGTACCTTAATGACCTCCAGAGCCATTTCAGGTGTTATGTCTACACATTTCTGGAAACATTCTAGTGCTTGTGTCCTGTTTCCAGCTCGGAGGAAAGCCAGTCCTTTTGCTTTACTCTCCCTCCGTAGCCTGATGGGCAAATTAAGAAATGTCTTCACTTATTAGCATGCTCTACTGTTACACTGTAAAGTACACTGTATGACCACCAGTTTGCAAACACTATGCAGCCTCCGTACATAACAAAAAAATAAAACAGTCAATTTTTTGTCATGTATCATCCTCAGAGACCAAGGGACAGATTGTGAGGCAAGAGACAAAATGCGGTGGAAGGTAAAGGGAGAGAAAATGGGAAGGACTCCAAAAACCTTTGTGTGGTGCAATTCACGGTTAATACTGAGGAAAGATAAACACCTACATTAATGCACTCTTGACAGGTGGCATTTTGCTGATGATCACTGATTGGGCATAAAATAGATCTAATTTGTTTTACACCCAATCAGAGGCATGCCTCTCAATGAATCCTGAACTGGTCTGAATTTACTACATTATAATTGGCTCTCTCTCCCTTTTCCTCTCCCATCCCCCTCTGCCGTATTTTGTCCCTTGCCCCACAATCTGCCTCCGATGTTATAAAAGGTTGATTCACTTACTTCCTCCTTGATTCCTCCTGCTGAGCTTTTGATGGAAGGTAACCTCCATCAAACACAAGGATGGGCTTCACTTTATAATGAAGAAGCATCTCCACTCTCCTCAATACATAATTCACATACCTGAAGAATATTGATATTGGTTTGATTACCTCATTGGATTGCCTTGATTTGAGAAAAACCTCAAACAAAAGACTATGCTGGTATGTCAGACTGAAAACTAAACACGGTACTACACACATGCATAGCCAGCCGACAAGCCAGCTCATTCGCTCAGCCACTCAACTGCTACAAACAATGCCACATGATTCCATTTTCCTGTTCCAGGATTTGTTAACAGATCATCGCTTTGTCTCCCTGGTGGTATGTGCAGTAAATGAACTTACACTTGACTTTTCTTGCCCTCCACAAGCTCCATGGCACAGCCATAAGCTCCTTTGTGAAGCCAGCAATATGCATCGACGCCTGCAGTTCGTCCAGCAAAGTCTGCGACAGTGACTGCTTTATGGATAGGCTTCAGTAAAGAAAGCAATCCATTGATTCCCATTCTGTTGCACTCTAGCGATGACCTTGAATTGGATAACGCGCTTTTCTTGCCGGTTATTTATATTTTTCACTTCTTGTCACTGGTCCTGGCACAATCAACAGGCGAAAAAGTACTCACACATCCTGCGATGAAGTTATCAGCAGCTTGAGCGCATTCGAAAATCCCCTCCGATATCTGTATTGAATAGCTATTTGTTATAGTCACAAAGAAATGACTCTTATACAGCATCAGATGACAAAGTTCGCTGTGCGAGCACGAACTAAACTTGGCGCCATCACATTTATTCCCGCAAAAACCTGGTGACGAATCCCGATCTGAACCCGAGATTCCCCGAGAATTTTACGGAAATGTACGAACGCAGCCGACGTAGAAACAACACGTAACAACAAGATGGCGGCCACTTCAGTTCCTTTGCATTCACCTTCTTCGGATGATCACCTGAGTGATCCACAAAGGCCAGCTCAAATGGAAGAATTCTCCTTCGCCCCACCAGCTACGCCGGACTCTGATCTATTCGCTGGATCTATCGAAACTGGGGAAGAATATATGGAATCTCCTCGTAAAGGACAGACAAGTTCTGGATCTGCTTTCTACTCGCAGTTCTTGAGTAAAAAGAACTTCCAATGGTTACTTGAAGTGGATGAGAGTGGAGATGATGACGAATTTAAAAAGCCATTGCTGTATGTAACTTTTTAATATCCTATTTAGAAAACAACGTTTCGTACATTGCATGGTGATCGCGGTCGGAATTATTGACTCATACACATACTGTTTTATAGTCAGGTTCTGCCACTCAAAACAGTCACGAGGAAAGTAAAATGCGGTGGCATAGAGAAACAAAGTGGCAGCCACAAGTATTTGCAAGAACTCTTTCACTCCCAAGTGTGATCAACTTTGATTTTCTCCTTGTTTCTTACCTGCAGAGATACTTATTATTGTCTATCAGACAGTAAGGAGAATTTGGCTTTCGATACCTTGCTCAAATGAAAGCTGATTAAACTATCAATTCTCACTACATCACTAAAATTTTATTTCTTAAAAGCTTGGGAGTGGATAGTGTTTGACAATATCAACATGACAAGGTGGAGGCCAGCTCCTTATTCTTGACTTGCATGTGATGTCATCAAGCCGTCTCAGAAGTTATTATGCATCCTACAAGTCCAATACATCATTATGTCAAAGAAAGTTATGCCTTAAGACTTAATGCAAACTTCTGGGTTGATATAAAAGGAATGTTTGAATATCATGAAAACAAGGCCACGTGATGTCACTCGTGGTGGACTAAAATCAGTTTATTACATAAACTCTGGTGTGATGCAGAGATTTCTGCCACTGAGAAATGTCGTATCTGAACACACATAAAAATACAAAATTTTTAAGTGTGTTATTATCAGCCAAGCAGTGATCTTGCATGTTTTCGCATTTCTTAGTGGCAGAAGTCTCTGTATTACACCAGAGTATGAAATAAACAGAATAATACATGGACCTTTTGAAGATATGAAATAAATCTTCTTGTATTCATCTCAATATCACACTTGTTTGCTCACTCGTGAGATATCAAGATGAACACTCAAAAGATAAATTTCATATCTCCCCATGCCAGTATTATTCTCCTATGGACCTTTGGTCCACCAACATGGCGGCCACTTACAAACTCTTATCACATCTGACCAAATCTCAAAAAAAAAAGCAGATTGTTGCTACTTCACAAAAATTAAGCCTAGACAATCCAAAAGTGGCAAGTGAACTAATTCAGGTGTGCTCTTTCACTTGTGGAGTCAAAAGGAACTTACAGCACAATCTGTTATTTTGGAGGGTGCAGTGGTCCTGTGACACGTGGCTGCAAGTCAAGAATATTGAGAGTTAATGCAACTAAGAGTTTGTGTGGTTAATTCACAGGGAGGAACTGGACATTGACTTGCCAGACATCTATTACAAAGTTCGCTGTGTGCTGTTTCCTTTGCCATCTTTGGGGTTTAAGAGAGATGTTTTGCGAGACAGTCCAGATTTCTGGGGACCCCTCCTTGTGGTGTTGCTTTATGCAGTGTTGGCTCTGTATGGCCAAATGAAGGTAAATTAATTTAGTTGTTCTAACTTTCGCTCTGACGAAGGGCTAACGCTTGAAACGTCAGCCACTGTTACTCTTATGACCCTCCAGTACCTCAATCAACCTTCAGTTGATTCACCAGCTTAAATATTTAACCTCAGGAGTGGACTTACTCAAATTGTGATGCTTGTTTCCAGGTTGTGTCGTGGATTATCACCATCTGGATATTAGGATCACTGATTGTGTTCCTTTTGGCACGTGTTCTGGGAGGAGAGGTGGGTTGGGTTGGTGGCCTGGGCGTACAGCATATATGATTGTGTTAAAAAAAAAATGATTGCAGTTTACCAATGCAATTTTTTTTTTTTTTTTTTTTTTTTTTTTGGGCAAGTCTAAAAAAATAGGAACCCGGTGGGTTCATGTGTCTACTGCTGTTTGAGATGCAAAGAAACAATCTCTCGGTCACTACTCCAAGGAAGTGCCTTGTGGCATTACATTCTTTTGAATGTTCACATTCACATTCAAGTTGCTCTACTATCCTACTGCTTGCGTCTGTACTGTACTGCTGTGTCATGCCGTCTTGAGTATCATCCCACTAATAAATATTGTTTGCTCTGTTTTCACCAGGTTAATTATTCACAGTGCCTGGGTGTGATTGGTTATTCCATTATTCCCCTCATACTCACTGCTGTTTGTCTGCCATTGGTTCACTTTTTTCCGTGGTTGAGCTTCCTCATTAAGGTACAAGATATACAACTATTAAATATTTATACTACATGTAGCCTGTGTAGCAAGCTTTCGCCTCGATACAAACAGCATAGTACGACATTTTCGATTTTGGCTTTGCAAAAAATGGGGTGAGCACAAAAGTTGGGGCGACGGGGGATGGGGAAGGAGAAGAAGGAAACCCCCCAGCGCGCTTTTTGTGCTCACCCCATCTTTTGCTCGGTCAAAAATTGATAAAGTCTTTGTACAGTGGGTGGAAATCTTGCTATGCAGGCTATACTACACTGATAAAAAAAAAACATTCCTAAGAAAAAGGTGTCACTTATGGGTGCTTATTTCATTCTTGCCATTTTTGCAGGCGTTTGGTGTGGTGTGGGCGTCATACAGCGCTGGATCACTGCTCATTCAAGACGAACTGAAGAACAAAAGACCACTGCTGCTCTACCCCATCTTACTTCTCTACATTTATTTCTTCTCGCTGTACACGGGGGCTTGAAGATATCTGCATGGTCAAATGGTTTCAAGCTTCGGATGGGGCGAGTCAGCTGGTGGTCCGCTTTGTATGTGGGGAGATGTTTTAGGACATACAGTAGGACTAGTGGCCATCAAAATCCGGGAAAGTTTTCTATTTTGTTTTTTTGTTTTGTTTATGTTGTTGTTGTTGTTTTTGCTTCAATATTAGTTGAAAAGATGTGTATTTCTATTGGTTGGTGACAATCAAAGAAATCTAGAAAATCCTCAAAATCTAGAAAGTCCTAAATTATGTTCTAGCAGACTTAAACGATGTTTGCCGGATAGTTGCTCGATACAGACATCAAGCAAAACAGAAAAAAGGGGGGAGAGAAAAAAAAAAAAAAAAAAATTGAGAGATTCCAGAAACCTCCCATAGAGTTTAACTGTACGTATTTAATAATTTTACTTTCATGAAATCAGTATGTAATGTCGGAAGGCCGTACAATATGGTAGAGTGCGCTAGGGAGAGGGAAGGGGCAAATGGCTTGTGTTGATTGTACAGTCTGTGGTAGTATCAAGAGAGCTAGTGTGAAAGTTATTGAGATGTATTTTCCACTGCTTTCCACAACATTATTCATAAACACTGTTGGCATGTCGAGTCTTGATCTTTTTGAAGTCATTTTACATTTTGCCATCCAACTGTCTGTCCCTCTGAACGTTTTGTGAACAAAATATGACGGGTGTGCTCATTTGTAAGTATTCCGTTTGTTCTCATTTGGAACTGACGGTAATCGTGTTCTTTTGGGACTTGCATGTAGTAGTCTCGATAGCAGGACAGGTTTATAGCCCTGCCCCATAAGGTCGACATTTTTTGGTCTCTTCACGCAACTATTCATCATTCACAGCAACACGTCGACCTACTCTGTTTACAATATTTTCTTTGGAAACTGGTATTCTGTGCATATATAATTATCCAGTTACTATTATTCCGCCATTAGAACTCGAAAGTTTGTTTATCTCAGTTTTTGTTCTGCATCAGTTATAAATCTCGGCTGGCTGCACTCATCTCCGGTTATCGCGCGAAAACACGAAATGAGTGTCGATGAGCAGCCAGGTTTTTTTTTTTTTTTTTTTTTCCCTTCTTTTTCTATTTTCTATTTTTTATTTTCTTTCTTTCTTTCTGTTTTCTTTCCTTTTTTGTGTCACTGAAAAGTGAGCGCTGATCTTCAGTTCCGTTCAGCAGTGTTTTCGGTTCGTGTCTCTCGAGTCCCCCCGCCCGTCTTGATCTCATTCGTCCGCTCGCTGTTTTCATTCGGTGAGGATCACGGTCGTCTCTTCATGTCGTCTTATTGTTGTAATTTTATCCATGTTCCCCAGGATACACTATCTTGCCAGCTTGGGGAGGCGGTTCCCCTGGCAACCATCCTTCTCTTCTCCAGGGCCATCCGGTCCAAGGGGCGTGGCAGGGCATACGACGCATGAGTGCATTTTGCGGAATTAACACCCGTTCACACAGCTCAGAAGGATACTCCTATATATATGTATACATGCCTAAACCTAACTCTAAGCACCAAGGTTCCGAGCGTCGCTGAACCGTGTTTGGTCATACCAATGGCTGCGCGAGTAGTACACGTTCTGATCGCGGGCGCACCTAAAAAGTCAAACTAGTCACGTGACAAAGCAACCCGTCGCGGACTGCGCCGTAAGTACCGCGTACTTGGGGTTGAAAAGGCCAAAGAAACAGCCGAATCGGAACGGAGAAATGTTTCCGTGGGGCTAACGACGTCACCAGTCGGCTGCTCAGCGAGATGCGCTTTCAGTTCAGAAGTGAACTGTTCAGCTTACTCGCTGGTGAGCCGTCAGTGTTCAGTGAGGCGGTCGGGGTCCCCATGTCGGGGAAGGCGTAGCGAAAGTCTGGCACCGTTGACTATACACAACAGGGTCATCTCAATCCATGGCTGTAACCCGGCTATCCGCCCTTTGTCGGATCTGGTGTTCATGCATGGCCGACTATGACAAAGTCCGAGTTACGTCCTGAAAATGGTAATCTTTATACCGAGTTTCACAGTACGCTTTTATATTGAGACACACAGCAACGAAAGTAACTCGGATTTATTCGGTTGAGACAATGGACATGTTTATCAGTATTGCACACGTGATACCATTGCAGATGGCCGCGAGAGAATCTACTTCTCGCACATTCCTTTCCTCTGAGGTCATGCCTGAAAAGAACACTCTTTCTTTGGGGATTCCCCAAACTTTCCCTGAGGTGATCACATGGCGAGGCTGTATGAATTCGAGATCGGAAGAGCCTGGTACCGATTGAAAAGACGTCATATTAATTCCACGGACTGCGCGAGGAAAAAAAGTCACAAAACTCAGCTTGAAAAGGAATTAGCTATCTAGGATAATTTATACAAAGGAAAACCAAGATCAACACTCAAAGATGACCAGAAAAATTACCAGTGACTCGTTTTTCCGGTTACAATCTTCTGTATAGAGCTAAATAGGACCAATATCAAGACTTTC
Organism: Plumapathes pennacea; assembly: GCA_964036295.1. NCBI lineage: Eukaryota > Metazoa > Cnidaria > Anthozoa > Antipatharia > Myriopathidae > Plumapathes > Plumapathes pennacea. The sequence continues at coordinate 5,021,086 of OZ038469.1, read as the reverse complement.
GAACCATTATTTTTTAAATTTTAAAAGACTGGTCCAAGAGCCAAGAGATGCCTTCCCTTTCGACCAATCACATTGTTGGATTGAAACACGTGACCAATGCACCGCGCCCGCGAGACGGAGTGTCCATGTTGAATTCAGAGCTCCAATATGTATCATTCAAATAGCTGCTGATTGTGTGGAAGATATCGATGCTGATCGCCGATGGAGAAGCGTTGGGAAGACGATGTCTTGTAATACCCGACATAGATTTTTTCTGACATTTTTGGAACACTAAATTTCTTACCCTCCCAGTTCGGATGCCCGAGAGTGGAATAAAACTCTGTGGAATGGAAACAAATAACGAAGACCAACGAAACAGAAGCTCTGTGTTTCCCTCACAGATTGGAACCCAGGTGTTTTGCACTGCTTTGTACGACTACGATGCCTCATACGATGATGAGCTGAGCTTAAAAGCTAACAATCGCATCGAGATTTTATCGAAGGAACCCGAAGTCAGTGGCGACGAAGGCTGGTGGGTTGGTCGAGTGGACGGAAATGATCGCAAAATCGGTTTATTCCCTGCTAATTATGTCACGACTGATGCAAGGAGAACCAGTTTAAATGAACCTATGGAAGTTAATTTTGATGAACTCAATTTGTTGGATATAATAGGAGTTGGTGCTTTTGGCAAGGTTTACCTCGCTCTGTGGCGACAAGAAGAAGTCGCGGTGAAAGTAGCTCGAACAGACAATTACGACGATAGCTCCAAGGCTCAAGAAAGTATCCAGAAAGAGGCACAACTATTCTCGATTTTGAGACACAGAAATATTGTTAGACTTTACGGTGTGTGTTTGGAGGAACCCAATCTTTGCTTGATTCTAGAGTATGCCCGAGGAGGTGCATTAGCAAAAGTCCTGAGCACCTATGGACGTCGAATCCCTCCAAGCATTTTGCTGGACTGGGCTATACAAATCGCGAGGGGCATGAATTACTTACACAACGAATCGCCTCTTCGAATCATCCATAGAGATCTCAAATCAGGCAACAGTAAGTACACGCTTTTTCATGTTTTTGTTCGAATTTGCGGCATGTTTTAATTTGTTGTTGTTTCTTCACCTATGAAGCTCTTCTAAAACAATTATCGTACGGTTTCCGATTTCGTTCTGGTGTTATTTCTCATCTGTATCCTGTAAACAAGTCATAATTAAATGATACCAATGTTTAAGCTATAAGGTCAATAATTACATACTGATTTGCTCAACTTATAATTCATCGGTGTTTATATATCCGTGGCGGAATGTTCGCTCGTTTTCTTTTTGTTGTTTTGTTTTGTTTTTGTCGTGTGTGTGTTACTGAGATGGCCATGTTATCAACTATTTTGGTTTACTCGGTATTTAATATCAAAATATATATTGTTGCCAATTGCAAATCAGTAGTTGCAGAGCCCACTACAAATGAAACGGTTTGAATATAAGCCTGATTCTTTTCTTGAACCCACAGTGTGCAACAAATGCATAAATCTTTCTTATTCAAATGGAAGGATAAAATTCTATGGCCATTTCTTAGATGTTTCTATGGCAATTGTTACAAACAAAATAGAACTTAGCCACTAATTTGACCTTTGTGACTGTGTTCAACAGTAGTGTACAATTACTGTGAGTTCAGTTTTAGTTTAAGTCCACTGTTTGTTTCACTTACCAAAGATAGAAAACAAAATAGAATGTCAAAAAGAAGCCCTAATGTGAACAAAGAGAATGTCATACAGTTTTTACTGATAGCAATTTGGCTGGGAACAGTTGATATGATTATTATTCATGTGCTCAGCCTGGGGGGGTACTCAATAAGAATTTGGGTAGGGGGCTTCTGCTGACTCTATAAAACCCTAACCCTATTCAAGACACAAAAATAGAAATTTTGCTAACCTGTCTAAGACAAAGTTCTCTAATTTGATACCCTTTTCAAGACTAACTTTAGATAAGTTAGCCTGCGTTGCACGCATTTCCACTGGAGCATACGAAGAAATCGCACGAAAATGGCAAGAGCAAAAATGTGGTTGAGGGGGGAGGGGAAGAGGAGAAAATCTTCGAAAAATAACCCTGTTTGAGACACGAAAATGTAAAATTTGATACCCTGTTTAAGACAGAAGACCCTGAAAATGATACCGGATATAGGAAATATATGGGAGTACCCCCCCCCCCCCCCCCCCTGGGGTGCTCAGATAGTTTCCATTGTGCACATACAGTCAACTTTCTCTAAGTGGACACCTCTCTAAGGCGGACAGCATGCAGATTTTGTCCTTGCTGATTTTTACTTGTTTCTCTGTAACTGACCTCTCTCAATGTGAACACCTTTCTAAGGCGGAACACTAAATGCTAGTCTGAATTGGGTGCCCGCCTTAGACAGAGTTTACTGTACATATAAAACAAAAACTGCAGGGACTTTCCATCATATGGAATTCATACAAAAGTATTTCTGGATGAATTCATTGGAGCTATCGTAAATTGTGAATCATGCATGTATTATGTATGTATTTACTGTACAGCCATGAATTTGTTATGAGACCGATAATCTGTGCACAGATTCCTTCAGATTGAGTTGTAGCAAATGCATGTATCCATTGTAATAATGTATGTTATGGGATTTATAATTTGTGTATCATTGTTCTTTTTTTCTGTTTTGGCTTTTGTTTTGCAGTGTTGTATCCAGGATTTCAAAAATGGGGGTCCTTTGGACCCCCTCTTTCAAAATTTAGGGGCCCAAGTAGGATTTTGTGGGGTCCAACTAATTAATATTCATTTTTAATATTAATATTCCTGGCGTGTCATTTTTTGTACCAAACAAATAACAAGCCGATAGGACATTTTTGATGTTCCTGCCACATTTTGTTCTCTTTCGAGGAGGTTTGCAGCTAAAAGTATTTATTGACGTCTGCCATGCGCACAAAACATATTTATGCAAATCTGAGCTCAATTCTTTGGGTTATCAAATTTCACCACACTACGCGGAAAATTGACAGCTTGATTTTCAGTCGATGTGCAAGACTACAGGTCAATGTTTTAAGATTTGTATGCAGACAGATTTTGACCGTTTGACATATTAAAAGCGGTGTCAGAGGCAACAGATGCCTGAGAAATGGTCCACTACACTACATTTAAGTGTGAAGCAATTAAATTCCATTACAGTACATCATATATGGTAGAACCCAGCTATCTTGAACTCTCAAGAGAAGCGAGAAGTAGTCAAAAAATAGTGGGGGATCGAGATAATCAAGTTCAACATAGCAGAGTTCTGCTGTAGTATGAATCATGGGAAGCAGTACCACTTAGTGACTTCTCAGCTTCGGCTTCTTATATTTTATTGGTATTTATCAAGTTTTTTTTCTCTTGGAAGCTATTGATATTTCTCTCTCAAACACAGGTTCAAATATTGGCAAGGAAGGACATATTTTTCTCTCTCTTTTTTTGCTGTTTTCTGTCCTCGATTTTGTTATCTACTCTGCAAGTGTTGCAGGTATAGAAAAAGAAAAAGAAAAAAAGAAAAAGAAAAAAAATAACAGAAAAACAGATGACTTGCACAGTGTTGTATCCAGAGCGCGTCATTGCGTCCTGGGACGCACAAATCTCAATTTGGACGCAAAAAATTCCAGCAAGTGCGTCCGCTTGGACGCACTCGAAAAATTAATTGACAAGCGACTCTTTTCGGAACGCGACCCGCTAAGCGGAAACCCGACGCTGACCTTCAACACTGATAGCGCGTCGGTAAAGCCCGATTTATGCGTTGCAACTTTCGCTTACGACACGAATAAAAAATCACTCCGTGATTTGGTTTTCTGCCGCATACAACACGAAAAAAGTAGTACAATTTCTAAGGGTTAAATCCTAGAATGCGAGTGTGACTGAAAAAATATTCGATCAAATGTTACTGTAAACCACTGGCTGTTCGAGCGGCTCAGTTTATCGCGACGTGCACACCTTTTATCGATCACGATGACACCACTTTTAATATGACAAACGGTCGAAATCTGTCTGCATACAAATCTTAAAACTTTGACCTGTAGTCTTGCACATCGACTGAAAATCAAGCTGTCAATTTTTCGCGTAGCGTTGTGAAATTTGATAACCCAAAGAATTGAGTTCAGATTTGCATAAATATGTTTTGTGCGTATGGCGGACGTCATTAAAATACTTTTAGAAGAAAACCTCCTCGAAAGAGAACAAAATGTGGCAGGAACATAAAAAATGTCCTATTGGCTTGTTATTTGTTTGTTACAAAAATAATGAATATTAATTAGTTGGACCCCACAAAATCCTATTTGGACCCCTAAATTTTGGAAGAGGGGGTCCTTTGGACCCCCAGTTTTGAAATCCTGGATACAACACTGCTTGCAGGCAAGATTAGATAATGATCACAAGCAAGTAAATAATCAAATAGGTCTTTCTTCTACTCAGCACTTCCATCATGTGCTTATGTCATACACTATGAATCATGTAAAGTATCTAAAGAGATTATTGTGATTATATCTTCCGACAGTTCTCCTTTTAAACAAGGTTGAAGAGAGACATTTTGAGAATGTTTTGAAGATCACTGACTTTGGCCTTGCTCGTGAAATTGTGAATACCACAAAGATGAGTGCCGCTGGTACTTATGCTTGGATGGCTCCTGAAGTAATCAGAAGAAACTCATTCTCAACTGGAAGTGATGTTTGGAGGTAAATCATATCAGCCATATTGTTCTACAGTCATGTATGGGGCAAAATTACTTCCTTTCATGTGCATGTGAGTGTCTGTCTACATGTGACATTATCCTTTGACTATGACTCTCAGCCAATTTAATGTTTTTGTTTACAAGTACATCTTGAAGACTAATAAGCTAATATTACTCTTTATCAAGTCAGATGAAAGTGGATTGCTATTCATTGATCCATTATATTTTGGGGCAACTGTACAAAAGAGGAAAGATGAATAGCAGTCCATATTCCATCTGATTTGTTTGAGGAGAAGGTTAGTTTCTTTTGATCTAAAAGTGCTACTAGTAAGTTTTTATTTTTATTGGTTACATTCTTTCGTGTTGGTAACCAAAATTTAAAGTAGCATTGGATTTTCTATAGATGTAAATAAAATCATTAATTGGCTGAGAGGGCCTCTTTAAAGTTGGTGAAGTTTTTTACCTTGCTGCTGAAAACTTGTTTATCTTGTTTTGTTTGTTTTGTTTGTTTTGTTTGTTTGTTTGTTTGTTTTTTTGCAATTTACAGTTATGGTGTTGTGCTGTGGGAACTGTTGACAGGCCAGGTTCCTTACAGAGACATTGAAGCCCTGGCTGTTGCTTATGGTGTGGCAATGAACAGCCTAACCCTGCCAATCCCTTCAACTTGTCCAGAGATTTTCAAAGAGCTCATGAAGAGTAAGTTATATTTATCTGGAGCTAACCTTGTATTTAAAAAAATATATTTTAAAAGTCTGAGCAGATATACTGTACACCAATAGAGTGGTAAAGTGTGACGTCATCATTTTGCAAACTTTTCCATTCAAACCTCAAAACCACATCATGCGATATACACAGCTGCTGAAAGAACATGTGCAAAATTTCAAATCACTAGCCCTATTGAAAGCGAAGATAGAGAAGTTTAAAGTTCGAAATAGTCTTATCTAAACTCTCTTATTTAGTGTTGGTTCCAAATCAAAGGAACCAACACCAACTAAGAGGGTTTAGTATGAAGCAATTTGAACTTCAAAAGCCTATATCTCAGCTGTTTAATGCAAAGAGCCATTTGTTTCTGTGTGAACTTTTTTTATATAGGCCATTCCGAAGAATTGCGCAAAGTCCATTATTTCCGAAAAAATATTTTTATGACATCATCACTTTACCACTCTATTGCAATAATGGCCACCGCTGTTGTGCTGTTATTTTTACTGTACAGTTACGCGAACTGGAGAAAGCATTTGCACCATGTGAAAGAGCATTGTAGAATGAACAAGTTCCCGCAGTTTGATTGTTGTAGTATTATACATTCCAAAGTTATCCCTATTTCAAATATGAGAGATATCATAACTCAAAAGATCATGTCCAAAATGTGAATCTTTTTACAGTTTCAGCTCTGTTTTTGATATCCTGGATGAGTTATCGGAACATAAATCAATGGAAGAACATGAAAGCGGGGCCAGACCAGGCTAACAGTCATGTTTCCATACAATTTCTCGTGTTTAGATAGCCGAAACCTTGAATTGTTTAATGCTGCAATGATCAATCCTCGAGAACTCTCTCACGATTATACATTGCTCTTTCACATGGTGCAAATTTCTTCTGTTCATGTAAATGTACGGCAAAAATAACAACACACAGCCCTCTCGGCTTACCACGCTGGCAGAAAGACATAGCCAATTGTAAGTCATATATTTCTAATCTAAAAAGCAACGACCACCCTATAAATTTCCTTCTACCTAAGTCTATTACCTCTGTAAGTAGATGCAAGCTAAGATTTGGACTAGTGTCCCAGGTAGCCTGTGTAGCAAGCGTTTCCCCTGGATACGAAGAGCATATACGATAACTTTTTAATAAATTTCCACTGGTTTGCCGTGGTGTGGACTCTTATTTACCACGATTTACGTCATCACATGGTCAAAATGTTGTGGACTCACGAGGCGCTTCGCCGAGTGAGTCCGCAACTAATTTTGACCATGTGATGACGTAAATCGTGGTAAATAAGAGTCCACACCACGGCAAACCAGTGGAAATTTGTTTTTTACCACAACATTTAGAAATATACGGGAAACTTTCGTTGTATTTCGCTGCAAAACGTGACATGCTGGCGTCAGCTGGCGTCAGCATCGTTGTCTGGACTCTTATTTACCACGGTAAATCGACCAATCAGAGAGCGAGAAACTAGTGTGTTGTGGTAAAAATCGATTTTGGCCGTGCAGTAGAGCATTTATAATTTGTTACTGTTGTTGTTTGTTCATCAGACTGCTGGCATCAGGATCCTCACAAGCGGCCATCTTTCAAGGCAATCCTGGAGGAACTTGAAGATATCAGTGAGACGACTTTTGAGCAGGAGTCATTCCATACGATGCAGGAAGACTGGCAACTTGAAATTGAAGAAATATTTCAAGAACTCCGACAAAGAGAGAAGGTAAAGTGTGTTCTTATCTACTTTGAAAATGTTGTTTGTTTGCATAAAAAACAAAAACAAATATTAGAGTAGGTCAAAAAAAAAAACTTGGCAAAATTTTGAAACCAGAGCGTTTTTCATCACCAAGGTATTGACAAAAGAATATTCAGTAAAATAGAAGACTTTGTATGCGTCTGCCATGTTGGTGTACAGCTTCTGTAGCAAATGCTACGTCAGAAGTTTTAGAAATACAGAAAATATTATTACCTTCACTTCAAAGACTCGTAAGAATTCAGAAATATTGCTTCTTTTGCCATTTGAAGAGTGTGCTCAGCCGAGCACTCATAAACTACAAAATGCTGTATCTCCAAAGCAATGCAGTGCATATACAAAAAAACTGCGCATGAAGATTAACGTTACGGATATAAAGCATTATGCTTTAAAAACTGGTCGTATTAACAATAACATTCCTGGAAATGCCTGGATAATTAATAGTTACTGGTAATTACATACTGTAAGTTAAATGTAAGGTGATTTTTTTTTTATTTTTGACAGGAATTATCATCAAGGGAAGAGGAACTAAGACGACTACAGCTCGACCAGGAGATGCATGCTGAGAGTCTCCAGCGGCGTGAGGAGGAGTTGGAAGCTCGTGAGCTGCACCTGTTGGAGCGTGAGATCAGCGTCATGATCACGGTGAGGGTTTATCCACTGGTTTTCCTGGGGTGGGGGGGGGGGGGGGGGGGGAGCTGCACCTGTTGAAGCATGAGATCAGCGTCATGATCACGGTGAGGGTTTATCCACTGGTTTCCCATGGGTAGGGGGGGGGGGGGGGGGGGGATCTGCACCTGTTGAAGCATGAGATCAGCGTCATGATCACGGTGAGGATGTACACACTGGTTACCTGGGGGGGAGAGGGGGGGGGGGGGCTGCACCTGTTGAAGCGTGAGATCAGCGTCATGATCACGGTGAGGGTTTATCCACTGGGTTTCTTGCGGGGGGGGGGGGGGGGGGGGGGGGGGGCTTGGGGGGCTGCACTTGTTGGAGCATGAGATTAGCGTCATGACCACGGTGAGGATGTACCCACTGGTTACCAGGGGGGAAGGGAGGGGGTGTACTCCCATATATTTCCTAAATAGGGACGTTCGGTATTGTTTTCAGAGTGCCAGTTACAAAGGCTGTTAGAAAACTTCTACAGCAAACCATGTTTAAATTGGTGTAGGAAGCCCAAGCAAGTCACTGTGGGTTTGGCAAAATTGGCTTCAATCAGTCAAAATGACTTAGGCAAGCAATCTATTTGAATGCCTGGGGTTTGATCTTCTTTACAGCAACAGAAACAGTTGAAACCGTCCCCGAAGAAGCGGAAAGGGCACTTCTTCAGGCTGAGGTTTGGCTCATCAAGAAAAATCAGTGCACCGTCAGGTATGGCTGACTTTTCAAATTTAAACTGCATTGTCAATATTGTTAATGTAAATGTTTTGTCAGTCAGGAATTTAGCCTGTTCACTGACATTTCTGTCCAGAGTTTATGCAGACGGAACCTTCATTTGAGTGCTTCGATCTTCACACCATCATGCAGTTCTCCAAGAGTTATAAAAGTACAAGAGAGTGGAATCCCGATTTTTCGAACCCTAGATTAAATACGAACCTCCGGATTATTCCGACGGATCCGAGAGATCCTCATTTCCAGCATGAAGTTGGATGTAGGAAATGTGAAGTTCGAAAACAGTGGTAAATTCTACCCTGTTACATACTGTGTAAAACATGGTAAAAATGTATGTAAATAACCAACTTATTGCTTGTAAGTTGGAATCTTCATGCTGTCTACCCATTTACGCAATGTGTAAATGGATAGAGAATATGTAAAAGGAATTTACACACGATGTAAATCATCTGTAAATTGTGTGTAGCTTACGTGTAAACGTGAAAAGGGGGTGGGGAGCTTATTTTAAAATTTAACCTTGAAGACTAGGGGAATTTATTAGAGCGTTGACGGCATATAGTAGTTATATATTTTGATATGAAGCCTTTTTGTCTGATCTGTAGGATTCCAGCACCGGTTTACCATCACTTCAGACACACTTGACAGCAACGATGGCAGCACCAGTCCTGCACAACCCGTTTCACCAGCCATGGCCCAGAGATTCAGATTATTGTCTTGTGAGTATTACGGGCTTGCCTGTGTCCGAAGTCTAAACTGATGCATGTAGTCCAATAGTGTGCTATGAAGTCAAACTCATAAGGATATACGTTGAAACGAGGAAGGAGAGAAAGGCCTCCAAGTTAATTTCCGACACTTAATACTAAGAGGAACTGATCATAAGTACCGTACTTAGTTTGGTGAGCAGACTAATCTTCGCTAGACGGTTGGATGGATTATGAAATCGTCTTTTTTCAATAGGCCTGGACACCAAATTTTAAATCTTGCCGTAACGTGAGCCTTCGCATTAATAGTCTTTTTTTTTTTTTTTATTATTTTTTCTGTGATGACTGGCGAAAGTAATCGTGTGATTGCTTTCGTTTTGCGTTTTCAACGCCTTCGGATTGGTCCAAACAGGTTTGCCAACTTTCCTGGTAAACCAGGTCACACGCACATGAGTGAAATGTTCACTCGGCGTATCGTGGGTATATCCCTGAGGGGCACCAACAAACTAACTTTAACTTCGGCCTTCCATCTTTTAGGTATCTAAGCTACTAAATCTTGGAATAACCTCAACGATGAAACTAGAACTGCTCCAGACCTCAATTCTTTTAAACGCCTATACGCAACTGCATTTTCAATAACACCTGTTGCAACTTTTGTGCCTAACAACTAATAACAGCTGTAGCTAATAAATTTTATCAATACTATCGTTATTGTCATAATGACTTACTTTTTTTTTGTTTATACTTTTATTTTCTTATTTATAATTAATTAGATTGTAGTTTTATGATTTCTCGAAGATATTCAACCTCATTCCCAGGCTCTTCCATCTCCCCGCCCGCGAAGGCGAGGGCTGGGAGATGAAAGAGCCTGGGAACGAGGTTGGGAGATATTAGCTTAAGTTTTAGTTACACTGTAAATCCGAGTTGAAATAAAGTTGATGTATGTACCATCGTTGTGTTTTCTATATTTCAGTTGACGAGCCGACGGATGCGGCAGCTTGGGACAAGACCAAGAAGGTGCGCACGTGGGGTCCCAGTTCTGTGCACCAAAAGGAGCGAGACAAGGTGACAAGGGTTGAGGTGCAGAAAAGGTTCCTGGCGGAGAGGAGCAACTCTGTGCCCAACCTGGGCATGCGCATCCAGGAGGCAGGTACGTGCGCACACGTGCAGGTCATGTGATCCGTCACTTCTAACAACTGTGTCGTCATACCGAATGCTTTCCGATCTCGTGCCGACACAAATCGAAAGTACGCCATTTTGTTTCTGAAGAAAATATTGAAAAAAAAAACCGTTTCATAGCTCCGTAAATAAAGCCCACTTTACTGTAAAACAAAAAAAGTCTTTCAAATAAGAAAATTGTTCTGCAGTTCCCTCCCTACTATACTATGTGTTGTACGTGATTGAAACTTTGTTTTCATATGGAATTTATCATATATAAGATTCAAATTTCGGTTTTAAGGGGGGGGGGGGGGGAGATGCTGAGATATGGAACTAAGATTTACCCCTTTCACTCCCTCGCTTAAACTGATTAACTACATTCAAAATTTCACCAAAGATATATCATTGCAATGTGGAGAAGTTGGCTATTGATAGCTTGCTAAGGTGACAGCTGATTGAAATACTAATTCTCCTAACGTCTCACACACATGTTCTTCTTGAATGGTTGGGAGAATCTGAACTTTGAATTTGGGAGTGAAAGGGTTAAACAGGAAGCTTTTACGTGAACGAGAACTTTGCCAGCACATGGACATAACAATCACGAAATATGATTTAGAAAAAAAAAAAAAAAGTCAACGTGAACTATAACAAATCAAATTTTAAACAAACACGAGTTGTAATACAACCGGAGTAGCATTAGCCTGATTTACAATGCACTTGTTAGAGAGAATTTGTTAGAGAGGGAAGTTTGACAAGATTTTCATGTCTGTGTTGCAGATGCGTCATACAGCAAGGACGCTAATACAGAAGGCAGTCCCAGGAAAATCTCCAAATCTCAAGCAAAGCGACGAGGCGAGTTGGGTTTCCTGAGTGTGGGCATTTTGATGGCTGGAATTGCCATGGGCTGTGATATCGCACAAGTTGCGGCCAAAGACATTCGAAAAGACAAGCCTGCTAGCAAGTGGGAAAAGCAAAGCTCTCGCCGTAAACACGAGTCTGCGTCCAATCGTTTGTCGCGGATTTCATCTTCATCTAGGTTGTCTTGGCTGAGTTCGGGGACTACGGAAGAAACAAGCGTAAACATGGACGATCTGAGCCCAGAGACGGAACTTAGTCCGCGAGACCTCATGTTTGCCCCCAGTAAGTATCCTTCGGAGTTCAGTCTCCTACGCGGGGGTAACAGACGTCCTGTGTCCTCGCCTGTTCTGTTGAAGGCCACGTTTTTCCGCGAGAGCCTGCCTCCCAGCACCTTCACGACGACACCAGAACAGAGGAGTCGATCTTTTTCCACCACAGCGGCGGGTTTGGAATCGCCAAGCGACCCGCCACTGATCGATTTGGCGTCGGTCGAGAACAGAGAGCGAAGGTCGAGCTCGCTGAATTGTCCAGACCCCCCGCCAAGTCCGGGCAGGAGAAGCCGGAACTTGAACCTAGACTTGGATCTGTCGGATGTCGCGTTGACTGGTTCGAGGTTTGGGCTCACGCCCCGCAGACTTTCGTCACCGGAAGTAGTCTCGCCCGATGTTTGGAAGATCCCTCCCCCACCCCTCTCCCCACGGACCAATGTTCCCCTGCCAGATGGCACGAACCATTACGAGAATGTCTCAGAAGCAAAGGTCGCGCTACGTCCGCGGCCTAGACCAAGGCAGGGAAGCCTTAGTCCAGCGAGCGATAAAGAGTCTCATAGTCTGTTGGACAGCCCAGTGGAAGGGCAAGTGAATGACAAAACGCGACCTTTGCTGCGACTCGGTTCGGTTACTAAGAGTTCTGGCGACCGCGACAAAGTGTTTTCACCGACGTAATGCGGTCGTTGTCACTGGGTTCTTAGGCCACTCTCCTGGATTAATTAAAAGGGCATTGTCATGATCAGTATGCAAGCTAAGGATAACTCTTCATAGGTTGAAGATAAATCCAAAACTAGTGGTCCGAGTCTAGAAAAACTAGATTACTTTTTGTTCCGGCAAGGAAAACACTGGTGAGCTTGGGAATGACTCCTTTTCTTTCCTTTTTTTTCTTCTGCGGCTCTTGTCGGAGGTTTGCTCTTGGGGAATTTCTACCGCTACGATTAGTCCTGCCAGTGCCCCTTCAACCGTTTCACTGCCAAGTTCAAAAGGCAGATTCTCCCAACCTTTTAAGAGGAAAATGTATGAGTGATGCAGTGAGAATTGATGGTTTAATCAGTTATCATCTGAGCAAGGTATCAAAAGCCAAAATCTCCTTACTATATATATATATTTCTGGTGAGAAACTGAAGGGGAAAATCGCAGTTGATCACTCTTGGAAGTGAAAGGGTTAACGAAGTAGCTGAACTCGGAGGCAAACGGAGTGAAACACTCTGACATTCTTCCAGAGCAATGCCTGAATTAAAGTGTTCTTTGCTAGTCGGGAATATTCCTTGAATTACAGAAGCTTGTTTTCACTTGCGGCAAGAGCATACGCTTAACCTTATGCGCAAGCACAAGGAAATGGTTACGTTACCATTTGCTTATGTCTCGATACTTTATGTGAAAACAGGCTTTTCACTTGCGCATAAGTCAGGTTCTTATGCTTCTGCTTATGACGCCGCAAGTGAACACCACCCTTCAATGATGTCATTGCCCTGAATGAAAATTATGGTTCTTAGCAATTATATATAGTTTAGCTAGAATTTAAAATTGAAATGAAAGAATGCGTTCCAAAACCAACCTCTCGTTATCTTTTTATTTATCTATTTATTTTTTTAATTTTTTCTTGATTTCCACTGAATTGCTGTGGCTGTTTTTATTTGTTGTTTTGTTTTTGTTTCTGACGACAGCCAGGGCGGATTCAGTGGGGCCGGCCCGTGATATTCAATAATGCCTGTGGTGGTCAGAGCTGGAGGATGCAAAAACATGATCGAAACATACTCCTTCCTTGGTGGAGGGTCAAGCACCACAGCCTGTACCTGGTCCGGCGAGCAGCTTGTTGTGGGAGGTTAGGAGACCGCCCTATTGCTGACTATCGTGGAGAAGGAAACGGTAGATTTGAGATCGCCATTGTCAGTGTCATTAAATCCTAGAATGAAGTCGTAGCGGTGAGACCAGAAGATGATCCCAAGAGAAATGGACGTAGGAAACATTCCACAACATTCATTTTTAGTGGAATAGGCTCCTTGCTGGGAAACTGACACGAACTTCAAAACGAGGCTTGGAAATTTGTTCACGTAACTCCTCACATGAAACGTGCATATCTTTTGAAGATGCCTTGGTGCTTTAGAGTGATGTGAAACCCTTTATGCATGATGAATTTCGTGTCAGGTTAGCCTCGCTTTGAATCCAAGATGGCGGCACCGTGCAATGAGCGAATGGGCTTTTTCAACAATAGGTCACGTGACCCAAAATTATATGCGTTAATGAGAATTCATTTTTTTTTAGGAAAAGTTGCTGGAGGGCTATACAAAAAAAAAAACGTAGTAATATCAAAGTACAACAGACAGGAATACAAACGTTCCAAGTTTGAGTTTGATACAACGCCCCTGATCCTTTCAACCAGAAGATGTAAAGGTGGAAATCAGAATCCCACCCGATCGACTTGACTCAAACTAATAAAAACGATAAAAAGCTGAGTATGCACACTGAGGAAGGCTTTTACTCAGTAATGGCCATTGTGGAATTATGATCGAATGACGTCATTACATCTCGATTCTTTTGAACAGTGGTTACCATGGAGATGCAAAAATTCGCATGCGCTAAAATTAAGTGACCATACTGATATAAGCTTTAAAATAAAATATTAGTCCTTTAACGATCATTCTAAGTCCACCTGTTCAATATTTCCGTAGTCCTATTCTTTAATCTCCTTTCCCAAGTTACCGTTTCGTTGCAGTTGTAATCGCTATTTTTTAACACTGGACATTGTACCTTGCAGGTTTTTATCAAGCGGTGTGCCATGACTACGAGCATAAGAGGTCTAGTCTATTTTTGTTTTTAACCTAAATAGCGGAGGTATTTAATGACTGAGTTATATACGCAATCGTGAAAAATGACTCAGTTTTCTACCGAATCTAACAAAATCACGAAAATAGTGTCGCGAAATATGACCATCCCCAAATCGCGAAATTTAGGTGTAATAAGGTAATCACATCGCCGCAGATTCTCAACACAGAAAAAAATCTTTAATAGGGTATACATTTTGGAGTCAGTTCTGAAATTCCGCAATAAGTCGTGCCAAAAACTTACGCCCGAAAGTCCTGGGAACGAGGTTGGTTTCAAAAGTCGAACTTCACATATTGTGTCGGATACAATGAAACTGAGCAAAACTAGTGTTTCAGCTAATTTACATTGTATTCGACTCGTGTGAAGTTCGACGTTTGAAACAGGCCTTAGGCCCAGTTCAGACGTCGTCAATAATTGTTCGAGCTAATTCCATTGAGTTGGGCGCATGACAAGAACGACGTCAAACTGGGCCTTAGTCATCAAAACAGTGACAGGGCAAGGTCAATTTCGGACGTGCATAGTCATACCACAAAAACTGAAACAACTTCATCATTTCCTAATTTAATCTCTCGAAAAAAGTGTGTTATAGGATTCGTACGTGCCCACAACAAAGAACTTATAATACTTTTAACAGGACTAAATTGTTTGACGCAGACATTTGCCAGTTATTTTTCGTTGAGCTACCAACGATTAACAAATGACATTAGTGGGCAGAACGCTCTAGTTTGCCTGTTTACGGTGCGGCAAATAACTTAAAATAAACACTAGAGGGAGAGCGTAAATATCCACTGCTATTCACCTCCACTTCGACGAATAATTGTTGATCAATGAACCCTTTGCCTTGTGCTTTTTCTAAACAAAAGAGCCAAATAATAGAAAACGAAGGAAGTAAATACATCTTATTCGATGATTTAGCGCGTAATACGGGCCGGTATTTTACGAGTTGCTCGTAAAATATTTGATTCATTTGTGATACGCGCGCGTCTAAGCCGGTCAAACCGGTTTTCTACAGTGTAATACGGATTTGAAGTGTGTAATACGCTCCCGTACCGGCACTCTGTTGCGACAACTACGTCACAGTCATATAATAAATAAAGACTTACTTATTGAGTGGGGACATGGTCTAAGAATTTTAACTTGAGACGAATTTTAAAAAGAAGAAAAGAATTATTCAAATGAATAATATATGCTTTCTTGCGTATACTTAATATTTAATCTCTTCTTTTTTAAACATGGATTAATGAGTCTTCGTATGTGCACGCACAGCAACTAAATCAACGGCATACTAAGAATTTTTCTGTAAAAATAGAAGAAAGAGTGGCCAAAAACTCAAAATCGATCATACTGCGGCGATTTTAACAGGAAGTAAAAACTAAGGAAACGTGATATAGGTTGTCTGTATATTTCTTTGCCTGGGGCTTTTTCTAAATGAGAACGCCAAACAAAAGAGGCGTGACTTTATGGCTTCAATCTATAATAATGGTTGTGAATCCGGTAATGTAGATATAATTTACTCTCTTCTCCTTTATCGCTTTTGTAGCGAAAGGTATAAGTGCCAGATTATAACTTTTCTTTCCGATCACTTTTCGTGCCAATTGTAATTATGCGCGCACATAAAAACCGAAATCTATATGGGCAGAGGTGCTCAGATGAAGCTCAACTCACGAAGAGAAGCAACTAACTTATTTGCAGCGCTTCGCAAGAATTCAAACTGCTTTAACGGTAAGTGAGGTAAGTAAGTGAGTGAATTCAGCAAATATAACAATGATTCCATAAACGTTACGATATCGGTGCGACATTCTACCACGTAGCTTCAGGAAAGCGGGTAATGAAACATGATTTTTCTTTTTTGTGATTACTGAAATATAACAATGATCACACAGTACTGCTCGCTAGTCTTTCTCTTTGTTTTTTGGTTGATAAACTAAGGAATTGAAGCGTTTCGCAGTTTTTCAGTTTGTTATATTCAGTTCAACTTTGGTTCATTTTTATTCTTATTTATCCAAATATAAATTGTGATTGTTCGAAGTGTTAGCGTGATACTTCGCGTTTATCGAGGTGACGGCTTCAAACTGTGATTGGCTTCAAGGTTTACACCTTCAAACTGTCACACTGACTTCAGGCTTCAAAATGCGAGATAGTGTCGCAATTAGTTTCCTTCGCAGCACTCAGAAATGCTCACACAGCGCTGTGTGAGAACTCTCCATTAAAAGGCCATTTCCGAGATACGTGATGCGTCTGTTTCAAACCAAGGCATAGTGCTTCTAATGAAAATGAGTTTGATTTGCATGAAAATAATAATTTTCGATCATAAGAAAGGTTTTGCACTGGACTTCGTTTTGAAACAGAGCCAACAGGCATCTCGAAAATGGCCTATTTGACTTGGGAATTTTGATAGAAAATACAGCTAACTAAAAACTTTATAGTTATCAAGCAACTTAATAATCAATATGTTGCGAACAGTAAACGGTATTATAATTTTGCGTTTTTATATTTGGCACGGCTTCTCAAGTTTTCCTTTTCATTTGTCAGTGGAACAGTATGGCAATCGCCGTGGTTAACGACAGTAATGCAACAGAGCTCCCAACTAGAAACACAACATTCAACAACCTCACGAACCAGCAGAAGGAATACGTGTTTACGCCAGTCAGCCAAGACATCAATATCTCTCTCTGTTTCCTTATAACGATAGTATGCATTGCAAGTTTTGCGGGCAATCTCTGTGTTTTGCGATACCTCGCGAGGAAACCAAAGAGAAGAAATGTGAACCAAAATCTCAACCTGTTCATCCGCAGTCTTGCAATTTCTGACGCCTTGGTCCTTGTGGTCGCACTCATCAATTGGATCAACAGTTTTTATGACTCACATGGCTCAGTGTGGTTTTGTAAAATGAAGTGCATTTTTGTACTGTCATTACCCGTAATTACTATCTACAACTTGGTCGTGATTGGAATAGAGAGATACATCTTAACATGTCGCCCAACGTCCAGACCTTTCTCTCGCGGAGCAATGGTAAAGGCGTCAAAAGGAGCTTGGGTATTAGGATTCTGTGTTGCTGCTGCTCTCGCGATTACCAGCTATAATGAAATCAGAATTGACGTAAGTGAAAAACATTATACTGTCGTGTGTAAATATGACGATAGCGATGTCGTAAAAGTTGCAGTGTTCCAAACTTTTATAGCAGTTGTGTATGTTATTCCTGTTATGTCGATTATTTTCACGTGTCTTGCCGTTGTTCGATCGGTGTTGAAAAGAAAGCGTCGCTCAAAAGTGCAAAATGACGGCGAGCGTGCACAGAGATTGCGGTTAGAGATGTTAAAGCAAAGAAAAGCTACAGTAACTCTAGTGTACATCATGGTCGCTTTTGTGACACCGTATTGCTTCTTTGCTGTATATAGCAGCATTACTGTGATTTTCAAGCCGAAAATAGACTTTTCGGTTAACTATATAATACGTAGTATGTCTGTAAGCCTAGTAGTCTTTAACGGATTTATTAACTTCTGTATTCACTTAAAACAGCTGGGTGGTTTTTGGTCTTATCTCAAACAGAGTGTAGGTTGAACATATTTTTGTCAAGTTTATTGTATATTTATGATGTCTGATCTTTCAGCCAAGAACAAACTTGTATTGTGCAAAACAATTTATTGTCTCCATGTTTGGCAGTCAAGATTGATTTCATTCATGAATTTTTGTATTCACTGACAAACCAGTTGGTTGAAGAAAGCTGAACAGATATTATCTTACAGAAACCACAACAGGCCAGCCGTACACAAAAAGAACAAACAAATAATGTTATTGTTCAATATTGAACGTCACCCCAATGATATTGCACTTATGAAATAGACATATATATATGTAACGCGTGCTATGATTGGCTCCCAACCGTGTTTGCATGAGGCTATGTAACATAGAAAGTGTGTTATATTGATCTGAGGTTGCGCAGTAGCACGTTTATTGTTTCTTAAAAAATAAACAAATGAACTAAGACAACGTGAGTACGTTAGTTTGTCATTTTCTTAAAAGGAAATATGATTCTATGATTGCTGTCGTAGCGAAAGGTATAAGGGCCAGATAAGTTTTCTTTCACTTTTCGTGCCAGCTGTAATTATGCACATAAAATCGAAGAGGTGCTCAGATAAAGCTCGACTCGCGAAGAGAAGCAGATAACTTCTTTGCAGCACTTTGCAAGAAACTGCTGTAACGGTAAGTGGAGTTTCGAGAAACGTGTTGCATATTTTTGTGAATTCATTAAATATAGCAATGATCCCATAAAATTTACGATACTGGTGCGACGTTCTCACACCTAAAGTGCGCCGATAAGTTCTCGTTTGCCGCTTGAGAAACGTGATTCTTCTTTTTCATGAGTACACTGAAATATAGCAATGATCACATACAGTAAACACCCGCTAATAAGAACCTACATTTTTACATGTCAGCCTGAATAGGTTCTTATTTATTATATCGGATGTTTAGTGGGAAATGAGGCTGTTTAGGTTCAAAATAAGATTCCTATTAATTCAGGGGTTTAAACTGTTTGCTATTGTTCAGAATACTGTACTACAGAACACACTAAACGGCACATTTTATAATGAAAGCACATGGGAGCTGGAATTTTAGATACTGTAATGGATGGGGAACTCAATAGAATCGATCAAATAAGTATTGTACAGTTTTGGTAAAGTACATTTTACTCATACAATGCCTGGTTTTTTTAATTATCTTAATTGGACCGATTTTGCAAATCAGAACCTATTTTAAATGTCAGCCTGAATGGTTTCTTATATAATGGGGGCTTAACTTCCAAATTTCAGCCTGTAAGTTCTTGATCCACTAGGTTCTTAGGGCCCGTTCACACTAGGAAGTTAAAGCGATCACAGATAGATCTCAGATCGATCCAGGCGTATGCGGGCCAGGTGTGAACGGTCGACGTTTCCTATAAGCGATCTCAGATCGATCCAACTCAGGTCGCATTAGGAGGTGGTCTCAGATCGATCTGAGACCGATCCAAACTAGTCCGCTTTAGGTGTGAACGCAACTGCGTGCTGAAAGTGGGCTGCCGGAGAAATCACCAACTTCAGCGGAGGCAAATGAAACGAGTAAAACGAGTGGGATGAAAGACAAAAACTATATTTTGCGGATGCATCATAAATCTACGAAGATTGACCAGTCTTACTGTGTACTGTCGAAAAAAACAAACAGTGAAACACCAAAGCCATACCTGCTACTCAGCTCAATACGCATCTCGCCGACTTCATGAATTCAAAACAAAATGGCGGTGACCGCCGCCACCGTTTTAAAAGTAGTCCTGTGACTAGTCCCAGGAAACTAGTTTGTTGGAACGACAAGCAAAAAAATGACATCTTTTGGAAGACGGAAAATTCGACAATTGAGGACTGAAAGACTACTGACTTACATGAAGACTGTCTCTGGCTCCGAAGAGACTAAGCATCTTTCGCTAAAATTTGAAGAAAACACGGTCGAGTTTTGCTAGCGAATCTGCTCGTTCCCATCAGTTTCAGCAAGTTCCAAAACCAACCTCTCGTTATCTTCCTATTTATCTATTTATCTATTAATTTTTTTTATTTTTTCTTGATTTCCACTGAATTGCTGTGGCTGTTTTTATTGGGGCCGGCCCGTGATATTCAATAGTGCCTGTGGTGGTCAGAGCTGAAGGATGCAAAAACATGATCGAAACATACGCCTTCCTTGGTGGAGGGTCAAGCACCACAGCCTGTACCTGGTCCGGCGAGCAGCTTGTTGTGGGAGGTTAGGAGACCGGCTTGTTGCTGACTATCGTGGAGAAGGAAACGGTAGATTTGAGATCGCCATTGTCAGTGTCATTAAATCCTAGAATGAAGTCGTGGCGGCGAGACCATAAGATGATCCCAAGAGAAATGGACGTAGGAAACATTCCACAACATTCATTTTTAGTGGAATAGGATCCTTGCTGGGAAACTGACACGAACTTCAAAACGAGGCTTGGAAATTTGTGCACGTAACTCCTCACATGAAACGTGCATATCTTTTGAAGATGCCTTGGTGCTTTAGGGTGATGTGAAACCCTTTATGCATGATGAATTTCGTGTCAGGTTAGCCTCGCTTTGAATCCAAGATGGCGGTACCGTGCAATGAGCGAATAGGCTTTTTCAACAGTAGGTCACGTGACCCAAAATTATATGCGTTAATGAGAATTCATTTTTTTAGGAAAAGTTGCTGGAGGGCTATACAAAAAAAACGTAGTAATATCAAAGTACAACAGACAGGAATACAAACGTTCCAAGTTTGAGTTTGGTACAACGCCCCTGATCCTTTCAACCAGAAGATATAAAGGTGGAAATCAGAATCCCACCCAATCGACTTGACTCAAACTAATAAAAACGATAAAAAGCTGAGTATGCACACTGAGGAAGGCTTTTACTCAGTAATGGCCATTGTGGAATTATGATCGAATGACGTCATTACATCTCGATTCTTTTGAACAGTGGTTACCATGGAGATGCGAAAATTCGCATGCGCTAAAATTAAGTGACCATACTGATATAAGCTTTAAAATGAAATATTAGTCCTTTAACGATCATTCTAAGTCCACCTGTTCAATATTTCTGTCGTCCTATTCTTTAATCTCCTTTCCCAAGTTACCGTTTCGTTGCAGTTGTAATCGCTATTTTTTAACACTGGACATTGTACCTTGCAGGTTTTTATCAAGCGGTGTGCCATGACTACGAGCATAAGAGGTCTAGTCTATTTTTGTTTTTAACCTAAATAGCGGAGGTATTTAATGACTGAGTTATATACGCAATCGTGAAAAATGACTCAGTTTTCTACCGAATCTAACAAAATCACGAAAATAGTGTCGCGAAATATGACCATCCCCAAATCGCGAAATTTAGGTGTAATAAGGTAATCACATCGCCGCAGATTCTCAACACAGAAAAAAATCTTTAATAGGGTATAAATTTTGGAGTCAGTTCTGAAATTCCGCAATAAGTCGTGCCAAAAACGTACGCCCGAAAGTCCTGGGAACGAGGTTGGTTTCAAACGTCGAACTTCACATATTGTGTCGAATACAATGAAACTGAGCAAAACTAGTGTTTCAGCTAATTTACATTGTATTCGACTCGTGTGAAGTTCGACGTTTGAAACAGGCCTTAGGCCCAGTTCAGACGTCGTCAATAATTGTTCGAGCTAATTCCATTGAGTTGGGCGCATGACAAGAACGACGTCAAACTGGGCCTTAGTCATCAAAACAGTGACAGGGCAAGGTCAATTTCGGGCGTGCATAGTCATACCACAAAAACTGAAACGACTTCATCATTTCCTAATTTAATCTCTCGAAAAAAGTGTCTGTTATAGGATTCGTACGTGCCCACAACAAAGAACTTATAATACTTTTAACAGGACTAAATTGTTTGACGCAGACATTTGCCAGTTATTTTTCGTTGAGCTACCAACGATTAACAAATGACATTAGTGGGCAGAACGTTCTAGTTTGCCTGTTTACGGTGCGGCAAATAACTTAAAATAAACACTAGAGAGAGGGCGTAAATATCCACTGCTATTCACCTCCACTTCGACGAATAATTGTTGATCAATGAATCCTTTGCCTTGTGCTTTTTCTAAACAAAAGAGCCAAATAATAGAAAACGAAGGAAGTAAAAAAGACTTACTTATTGAGTGGGGACATGGTCTAAGAATTTTAACTTTAGATGAATTTTAAAAAGAAGAAAAGAATAATTATTCAAATGAATAATATATGCTTTCTTGGGTACACATAAACAAAAACTTAAAACGACTTAATTTTCTTGACGCACAGAACATACTTAATATTTAATCTCTTCTTTTTTAAACATGGTTTAATGAGTCTTCGTATGTGCACGCACAGCAACTAAATCAACGGCATACTAAGAAGTTTTCTGTAAAAATAGAAGAAAGAGTGGCCAAAAACTCGAAATCGGTCATACTGCGGCGATGATTTTAACAGGAAGTAAAAACTAAAGAAACGTGATATAGGTTGTCTGTATATTTCTTTGCCTGGGGCTTTTTCTAAATGAGAACGCCAAACAAAAGAAGCGTGACTTTATGGCTTCAATCTATAATGATGGTTGTGAATCCGATAACGTAGATATAATTTACTCCCTTCTACTTTATCGCTTTTGTAGCGAAAGGTATAAGTGCCAGATTATAACTTTTCTTTCCGATCACTTTTCGTGCCAATTGTAATTATGCGCGCACATAAAAACCGAAATCTATATGGGCAGAGGTGCTCAGATGAAGCTCAACTCACGAAGAGAAGCAACTAACTTATTTGCAGCGCTTCGCAAGAATTCAAACTGCTTTAACGGTAAGTGAGGCTTCGGGAAACGTCTCGCCTTTTTTTGTGAATTCAGCAAATATAACAATGATTTCATAAACGGCATTACGATATCGGTGCGACATTCTACCACCTAGTTTCAGGAAAGCGGGTAATGAAACATGATTTTTCTTTTTATGATTACTGAAATATCACACAGTACTGCTCGCTAGTCTTTCTCTTTGTTTTTTGGTTGATAAACTAAGGAATTGAAGCGTTTCGCAGTTTTTCAGTTTGTTATATTCAGTTAAATTTTGGTTCATTTTTATTCTTATTTATCCAAATATAAATTGTGATTGTGCGAAATGTTAGCGTGTGATACTTCGCGTTTATCGAGGTGACGGCTTCAAACTGTGATTGGCTTCAAGGTTTACACCTTCAAACTGTCACACTGACTTCAGGCTTCAAAATGCGAGATAGTGTCGCAATTAGTTTCCTTCGCGCAGCACTCGGAAATGCTCACACAGCGCTGTGTAAGAACTCTCCATTAAAAGGCCATTTCCGAGATACGTGATGCGTCTGTTTCAAACCAAGGCATAGTGCTTCTAATGAAAATGAGTTTGATTTGCATGAAAATAATAATTTTCGATCATAAGAAAGGTTTTGCGCTGGACTTCGTTTTGAAACAGAGCCAACAGGCATCTCGAAAATGGCCTATTTGACTTGGGAATTTTGATAGAAAATACAGCTAACTAAAAACTTTATAGTTATCAAGCAACTTAATAATCAATATGTTGCGAACAGTAAACGGTATTATAATTTTGCGTTTTTATATTTGGCACGGCTTCTCAAGTTTTCCTTTTCATTTGTCAGTGGAACAGTATGGCAACCGCCGTGGTTAACGACAGTAATGCAACAGAGCTCCCAACTGGAAACACAACATTCAACAACCTCACGAACCAGCAGAAGGAATACGTGTTTATGCCAGTCAGCCAAGAAATCAATATCTCTCTCTGTTTCCTTAGAACGATAGTATGCATTGCAAGTTTTGCGGGCAATCTCTGTGTTTTGCGATACCTCGCGAGGAAACCGAAGAGAAGAAATGTGAACCAAAATCTTAACCTGTTCATCCGCAGTCTTGCAATTTCTGACGCCTTGGTCCTTGTGGTCGCACCCATCAATTGGATCAACAGTTTTTATGACTCACATGGTTCAGTGTGGTTTTGTAAAATGAAGCGCATTTTTGTACTGTCATTACCCGTAATTACTATCTACAACTTGGTCGTGATTGGAATAGAGAGATACATCTTAACATGTTGCCCAACGTCCAGACCTTTCTCTCGCGGAGCAATGGTAAAGGCGTCAAAAGGAGCTTGGGTATTAGGATTCTGTGTTGCTGCTGCTCTCGCGATTACCAGCTATAATGAAATCAGAATTGACCTAAGTGAAAAACATTATACTGTCGTGTGTAAATATGACGATAGCGATGTCGTAAAAGTTGCAGTGTTCCAAACATTTATAGCAGTTGTGTATGTTATTCCTGTTATGTCGATTATTTTCATGTGTCTTGCCGTCGTTCGATCGGTATTGAAAAGAAAGCGTTGCTTAAAATTGCAAAATGACGGCGAGGGTGCACAGAGATTGCGGTTAGAGATGTCAAAGCAAAGAAGAGCTACAGTAACTCTAGTGTACATCATGGTCGCTTTTGTGACACCGTATTGCTTCTTTGCTGTATATAGCAGCATTACTGTGATTTTCAAGCCGAAAATAGACTTTTCGGTTAACTATATAATACGCAGTATGTCTGTAAGCCTAGCAGTTTTTAACGGATTTATTAACTTCTGTATTCACGTAAAACAGCTGGGTGGCTTTTGGTCTTATCTCAAACAGAGTGTAGGTTGAACATATTTTTGTCAAGTTTGTTGTATATTTATGATGTCTGATTTTTCAGCCAGGAACAGACTTGTATTGTGCAAAACAATTTATTGTCTCCATGTTTGGCAGTCAAGATTGATTTCATTCATGAATTTTTGTATTCACTGACAAACCAGTTGGTTGAAGAAAGCTGAACAGATATTATCTTACAGAAACCACAACAGGCCAACCGTACACAAAAAGAACAAACAAATAATGATATTGTTTAATATTGAGCGTCACCCCAATGATATTGCACTTATGAAATAGACATATATAACGCGTGCTCTGAGGCTCCCAACCGTGCTTGCATGAGGTTATGTAACATAGAAAGTGTGTTATATTGATCTGAGGTTGCGCAGTAGCACGTTTATTGTTTCTTAAAAAATAAACAAATGAACTAAGACAACGTGAGTACGTTAGTTTGTCATTTTCTTAAAAGGAAACAGAAAGTGTCATGACAGCAATCCAAAACGACCCCATCATGTCTGCCAAGTGAACGCTTGACTTGTTCCAAATATGCTGCATACAGTTCCAAAGCGTGACGTCACTTTTTGCAAACTTTTCCACATCATGCGGTACACACAGCTGCTGCAAGAACGTATACAAAAGTTCATATCGCTAGTCTTACTGAAAGCAAAGATACAAACATATTCTGTGAGCGTCAGTGCTAAAGGAAACGCCACCACAAAGAGGGAAGCAATCCAATATCTCAGCTGTTTAATGCTATCGTGATATCATGAGCTATCTTTTTGTGTGAACGTTTTTCGAAGATTTGGACAAAATCTATTATTTCAGAAAAATAATTATGACGTCATCACTTTGGCACTCTATAGCTAGAAGCCTAATCTGCTTAATTCCGAGCTCTGCGAGGGTAATAATCGAGACGCTAATGGATACACAATCTAGATTTCTAATTTTCGTCAGTGTGTACGTTAGAACGACCAAAGGATACATTTCTTGTTTCTTGTGCCGGCACTGCAAAGGCTGTGAACAGAGCCTTTCTTAATATACTCTCTTAGTACAACAATTCATTGTTTGTGAGTAACTTCAGCCAAAATAAAAATATTATATTTTTCAAAATGCAAATCGTTTTACAATTCAGTCAGTCGGATGTTGACTCAGTTCCTCGCCAATTTATGTGCTTGGTGGAGCCCGAGTTCGACTAAATTTGATTTTTGACCATTGTCGTGTGTTCTTCCTTGGAAAACTTACCTAAGACTGTTCAATTTATTGCTTTATAACCTGCACTATTTTTGTTTAATTGAAGCCTTATAGTTCTGGACTGAAAGACTACTGACTTACATGAAGATTGTTTCTGACTCCGAAGAGAAGCATCTTTCGCTAAAATTTGAAGAAAACACGGTCGAGTTTTGCTAGCGAATCTGGTCGTTGCCATCCGTTTCAGCAAGTTACAAGAAACTTTCTGTAACTATTAACTTCCCCATGCTACTTTCCGCAGAGCTCAACCAGTTATCCTCTTCACCATTCACAAGTCACGGCGAAGAATTCAAACCACAAAAACTTTTCAGCCGCAGACTCGGTGATGAATTTGACAGCCGCGCTTGAATGGTTTTCTTCGAATTTTCAATTCCGTTATAAATGTAGTAATTTTTAAGTAAATTCCTTATTAACTGAGCTTCCCACAAGTGTTGCAAATTATTGTTTTACAATAACACGTCAGTTTCTCGCTTTGTGATTGGCTAATTTTCATTATCAATAAGAGGACAGACACATAAAATCGAGTGCTGACGACAGTAATTTGGACGAAGAAGGTGAATTCAGCTTCAATTTTACCTCAGTTCTTGCAAAAGCGACACAGAGAACCAGAAGTATTCAGAGGCGAATTTCCTTGAACTTTGTCTTGAAATTGTCGAGAAAGCCGCAGCAGAAAAGCGTTTAGTTTCATTTCTTTCCAACTTCTTTGACAAAATTTTATTTTGCACGAGTGAAATGCTCACGTCAAACTGTCACTTTTTGGCCAATGAAATGTCTTGAATTTTAACCTCGACCAATTAGAAAGCGAGAAAAGTTGTTGACAACGTACATTTCGGTCAAATCGAACAAAATCCAGTTTTCTTGCGTGTTTTCCCCGCGTCGTCGCTTGAGTTTTGCTATTGTAAAAAACAAATTGACGTCAGTTTTTTATGTGTCTGTTCTCTTATTGATCATGAAACGCGTCATAACACTGTCAAAAAGTTACGGATCCACTCGGCGAAGCGCCTCGTGGATCCACAACTTTTTGACAATGTTATGACGCATTTCATGATCAATAAGAGGACAGACACATAAAAAACTGTCGTCAATTTGTTAAATTGCACTTTCATCCGCCATCTCGATCGCCGCGATCATGTCATCACCAGAGGCAGAGCGCACGCGCAAGTGCTCGCCAGATGACTAAACACCCTGGCTTCTCCCCTGCCGGGAGTTTTTATGTTTCAAATTTTACTCAAGTGTGAACGCGCACCGATGCGAACTCAGTGCGCTCTCAGTACCGATCCCGGATCGAAATCAGTAGGGCCCTAATATTAAGTGGGTGTTTACTGTAGCGCAAAGCTCTACCGGCATGTTCCCGTAGCCACTGTTCACTATTATAGTTCTCTTTGCTTGTCGGTTGACGACGTACTTGATGCGTTTCGCAGTTTTTCATGTTGTTGTGCGAAACTAGTTTCTCAATGTGCTGACAATGGCTCGATATTTTCGAGCTAATGCAGTCCATTTAGTGCCCTTCATACAGAACTCCGCAATAATGTACCAAAAACTTACGCCCATTTCAAACATCGAACTTCACATATCGCGTCGAATACAATGCAAATGAGAAAACTAGTGTGCAGTTTCAGCTAATTTACATTTTTTGTATTCGACTCGTGTGAGGTTCGACGTTTGAAATAGGCCTGAGTCATCAAAACAGTGACAAAAGCAAGGTCAGTTTTGGACGTACACATACCATAAAAACTGAAACGCCTCCATCATTCCCTATTTTAATCTCGAAATAAATGTCTGCTATTGATTTCGTATGTGCACACACAACAAAGAACTTGTATTATTTTAAACATGACATAATTGTCTGACGTGAAAATTTGCCAGGTGTTTATTTTGTCAAGTTTCTAGAACACTCTACTTTGCCTGTTTGCGGTGGGGCAAACAGCTTCAGATATAAATACAGGGGGAGGGCGTAAATAGATTAAGACCACACAAATGAATAGTGCATTTTGCGCGTTCTGCGAACCTGAGTTTTTGCCCTATTTGGGAGCTGGCTATTAAACTTGTGTGGTAATATATACTAAAACAATTATTCACCTCAGTGTCTGACGTGGGTGAATATCCACTGCTATCTCCACTTCAGCGAATAATTGTTGATCAATAAATCCGTTGCCTTGGCTTTTTGCTAAGCAAAAGAGCCAAATAATAGGAAAATACTTTTATGGCTTAATTCTTCGAGACTAATCAAAGAAGAAAAGAATTATTCAATAGAGTAGCATGTGTTTTCTTATGTAAATAAACAAAATCTTAAAACGACTAATTTTCTTGACGCACCATACTTAATATTTAATTTCTCTTTTAACAAAATGGTTATAAGTTTTCGCATGTGCACGTACAGCAACAAAATCAAGGGCATATTAAGCGGATTTCTGTAAAAATCGAAGGAAGAGTGGCCAAACTCGAAATCGGTCATGCTGTGGCGATGATTTTAACTGTAAGTAAAAACTAAGGAAGCGGGATATAGTTAGTTTGTCTATAGAGTTCTTTGCCCGAGGCTTTTTCTAAACCTTATGGCTTCATTCTAGAATAATGTTGCAAATCCGGTAACGTAGATATAATTTATCCGCTACTATGATCGTTTTGTAGCGAAAGGTAAACATAAGTTTGATAACCAGCCACCTATTCTCTTTATTTTTCGACAAACTATAGGCAAAAAGTCGATTAACCGATTACTTGCGCGAGACCGATTTGCAACCGAAAACAACTTGATAATTTTGAAGAATTTTGTGTAACTGTGCCTGAGACATTCTTCCAAACAGAGTTTTAAGTAATTTTCTTGCTGTGAAACCATTCTGCAAAACATTGGAAAGTAATAGGGAACCGGCGGAAGAACAAAGTTTCAGTAACGAGACTTCTAGCCACGTGCGAAAAGTGCTGCAGTCAGACTCCGAAAGTGATTATTCTGAATTACAACCAAATGCTGCACAGCAAAGTCTCGGCAGTATTTAGTAAAATTGTTCAGACTCGGGGACATCGGATAAGCGGGTCATATTACAGCTGTACGGTTTAAACTTTAATATATAAAAAGTGATGTCACAGTCACGCGAGGGACTAATATTTTGACTCTTGGGGTCAGTTGTTTTAAAGGGTGAATAGTGGATATGGGGGAGAGAGACTCATCACGATTTTGGGTGGGAGTGTGCCGTCCGGTCTTGAAAAACCTTGCCCTAATTCATACCAAAATATCTGATTTTCTATACCCTATTTCAGACCCGACTCCAAAATGTATGCACTGCTTTAGACCTGCCCAAAATGTATACTCTAATTCATATATTTTTTTCTTTTGCAACGATTTGCGCCCGGTGTTTTCTTCCATTTGCCGTGCAATGTGCGCGGTGACACATTTCCGTTAAAATCATACCCCCGGCCTATGCTACACCAAAAAGACAAAACCGATACACTATTTGAGATCAAAAGGGCAAAATCTATACCATATTTCAGACTAAGAATGCTTGAAACGATACACTTTGGTGCGGCACATATCTATATGGGCTTATATATGGGATTACCCATAGTTCTCAATGTTCCGACAATCGCTAAATATTTTCGAGCTAAATGCAGTCCATTTAGTACTCTTTATGCAGAATTTCGCATTAACGTACCAAAGACTTTGTCTGCGTCTGTTTCAAACGTCGAACTTCACATGCGTCCAATACAATGCAAATGAGCAAAACTAGTGTTTCAGCTAATTTACATTTTATTCTACTTGTGTGAAGATCGACGTTTGAAATAGGCTTAGTCATCAAAGCAGTGACAAAAGCAAGGTCAATTTCGGACGTGCACATACCATAAAGACTGAAACGACTTCATCATTTCCTATTTTAATCTCTCGAAAAAGCGTCTGTTCAGGATTTTGTACGTGAGCACACAACAAAGAACTTATAAGCTTTTTAACAGGACTTAATTGTTTGGCGTGGAAATTTGCCAGGAAATTTTTCCGTCAGGTGTCTATGCACGATCAACAAACGACATTAGTGGCTAGAATTGCCTGTTTGCGGCGCGGCAAATAGTTTATGATTATTTGCCGAAGTGGAGGTGAATAGCGATGGCTATTTACAGAGCTGCTTCGGCGGAGGAGAATAATTGTTTTAGTATATACAACAAAAGTTTAATAGCCAGCCTCCTATTTTTTTTTTAATTTTTCGACAAACTATAGGCCAAAAGTCGATTTATTGATTACGCACGCGAGACCGATTTGCAACCGAAAGCAACGCGAAAATTTTGGAATTTTTTGCAACTGTGACTGAGAAATTTCCTCTATTAGTTTTTCGTGCTGTTGAATACATCCTGAAAAACTTTAGAGTTGAAAACGTCCAGCTTCTTCATGCAGGCTTGCGTAAATGGACAATCGTAGAAAACAAACACCTAACACTTCGTGCCAAAAGCTTACTACCAAAATGAAACACAAAAGCTCACCAGTAAACACTGCTAGTAGTTTTCTTTGCGTTTTCCGGTACAACTGCCTCGTTTACCGAAACAATTCTGCTTCGGTGAAAACGCCACAAAACGCCATTTTGTTTCAAACCGGAAGTTGCCGGGAAGTGAATAGCACTTGTTATGACCCATCAAATATTTCCTCCCGCGCGTGATTGGTTGAACTGTGACACGAGCGGACGTTATCAGCAAATAAACCCCGCCTGACGAACTACTGCTCTTTATTGACAATATCCGAACACAGCTTTATAAATTTAATCACAAAAGACATTACGAGATGACTGCCGAGGAGGACATCAATTCATTGGTTTTAGAAAGTACCAAAAAGCTTCGGAGTCCCCGCGCCATTATTTGCGCTGCGAGAGGAAATATTTGAAGGATAATAAAGACGATAAACTACTTTTGGCTTCGGAAATAGTCACGGATAATTGTCCTTGGGCATTATCTGTTCCTCGAAGCTCACAATTGCCCTCGAGCTTCGCTCTGGGGCAACTGTTCGCTTCTCGGAACAGATAATATCCTCGGACAATTATTCGTTCATACTTCCGAAGACAAAAGTAATTTATTGTTTATATAGTACAAGATTGAGCAGCGCCCGTGACTATTCACTTGTCTCTATATACTACTTAACATATACAGCAGGGGAGGGCGTAAATAGACTAATACTTCGTCCACACCAATGCTTAAACCTGTTTAAAAGGTGTTTAACAAAACTTGTTTAGTTAGGTCGGCCGTTCACAATGCGCTCACGGCAAAACTAAACTGGTTTAAACCCATCCAAGTAAACAACCTGTGCGAGGTGGTGTAAAATGTTGTGTAATTAGCACAAAATCAAAAAACTTTGTTTAATGAAACAGGTTTAGTTGGTGTGAATAGGGTATAAGTATATATACCATACAAGTGAATAATGCTTTTTGCGCGTTCTACGAACCCGGCTTTTTGCCCTATTTGGGAGCTGGCTACTTAACCTTTGTGGTAATATATACTAAAAAAATTATTCACCTCAGTGTCCGACGAGGGTAAATATCCACTTTGGTGAATAATTGTTGGTCAATAAGTCCTTTGCCTTGGCCTTTAATAAGCAAAAGAGCCACATAGAAGAAAAATATTTTTATGGCTATAAAGATTTTTAAAATTTAAAATTTAAAAATTTAAAGTTTGTGTGGTTTTTAAGAATTAAAATTCCGAACTTGAAATCGAAGGATATAAAATAGACGTGCTCAATGAGGGGGGACGTGGTCTGAGACTTTATGTTTTCCTACGCGCACATAACGACTCAATTTTCTCGACGCGCATCATACTTAATATTTAATCTTTTTTTAAAAGGAAAAAGTTTTTAAGTCTTCGTATATGCACGCACAGCAACAAATTAATCAACGACATATTACGCGGCTTTCTGTAAAAACCGAAGAAAGAGTGGCCAAACGCAAAATCGGTCAAACTGCGGCGATGCCGGTTTTAACAGAAAGTAAAAAAAAAAAAAAAAAACTAAGACAGCGGGATATAGTTAATTTGTCAATGGGGGAACGTTAAACAAAAGAGGTCACTTTATTGCTTCATTCTAGAAAGATAATACCTCCGTAATACGGTAACTCCGGTAATGTAGATATAATTTATTTGCTTCTGTGATCGACTTTTTCGCGAAAGGTGTAACTCCCCTTTCATTTTTCATGCCAATTGTAATTTATGCACACAAAACCGAAATCTGTATAAACAGAGGTGCCAATATAAAGCTCAATTCACGAAGCGAAGCAATTTACTTCTTTGAAGCGCTTCGCAAGAATTCAAACAGTGCTTTAACGGTAAGTAAAGTTTCGGAAAACGTGTTGCATATTTTTGTGAATTCGGTAAATATAACAATGACCCCATAAACCTACGATACCAGTGCGACGTTCTGCCACTGATAAATTCTCGTTTGCCGCTCGCTGATTTTTCTTGATTATGAGTGCACTGAAATAAGCCCCTTTCAAACGGTTACAACATTTATCTCAATATTCTCTCAACATTGTTGAGACATGTTGAGAAGAGAACGTGCCGTATCAAACGGTTTCAATATATTTCAAGAACAAAAGAAATGTTGAGACGATATTACGACAAAGTTTAAACAAACTCAACCTCTTCTTAACATGTCTCAAAAATGTTGAGAGGGATTGTCAAACCGCCTCAACATCGGCTCTCAACAATTGAGAGAATATCGAGACAAATGTTGTGTCCGTTTGACAGCTGAGGCTTAACAATTATATATCACATAGCACGAATCTCTACTGCCATGTTCCCGTTTTGCCACTGCTCGCTAGTCTTTCTCTTTGTTTGTCGGTTGATGGCGGACTTAAACGTTTCGCAGTTTTTAGTTTGTTTTTTTCAGCTTAATTTTTGTTTGCTATTCTTATCCCCGAACGAAGTGAGGGAAATACTCACGACGCTAATGCAGTAGTATTATCGCCTTATCGGAGACTCCAAGCGTGTCGCCATCTCGAAATCTAATGTTCGTGTGTTTGTGTGTTTGTGTGTGGCATACGACCTCGTCCCAAGGCCCTACGCGTCGAGCGACCACAGCAGGCGAGGTTACATCGGCAGCTTAACTGTAAACCGCCATTTTCTTAGTGACATGCGGTAGAGTACGAACTGAAGTGATTTTGTACAACAAGATGCAGATACAAGGCCAAGCAGTTCGACGGACGGCTGTAAATTGCCCGGATATTTTGCCAGTGCATGAGAGGCAAGCTTTACTAGACGTAAAACGGATTCTTTAAGGCCCAACTGGTCGACCTGAACACAATCCCAGACGCCAGTATTGTGTTAAAACGCAGACACTTCTTCAGAAAGGAATAGCAAAATACAGTCGGTGGAAATCGAACAATCACTGTGGCAAATTTCACCTTTCGCAATAACAGGAATGCAGTTTTCAGAATCCAAGTTTGACAAGATGACAACACAATACAATGGAAAGTGGAATTTTCGTACTGTATGAGGACTGCTCTATACAGTGTATTTTGAAATCATTGAAGACGTAAACAATAGTGTTTTGGGTTTTGTTTCCTTTGCTGGAAAAGAGCTAAAGCTATGGCTTTCAGGAACCGGTGAGTTTTGAAAATTTACGTCAATTAACGTTAAATACACTTTTGTTAAACGACGGTCGTGTTATCATTGGTATTTCAACAATTGCCGTATATTTTGTCGTTTGATGCCCCGGTAACTGTGATGAAGGCCAAGTAGGATTATACTGTGATCTTTTCGCTGGTTTTAAAAGCTATTTCAGAGTGCCTTCGTGCAAGATTGTGTCATCCGATTCCTGACATATTTGCATAATTTCATTGACAGTCTGACATATGCTGTGAAGTTTTGTCGCCGCGTTTGTTGGCACACTGTATTCAAGGATAAAATGTAACCGGGTTAAAATGCTTTTGCTTTTTGAAGGCTATTAAAGTAGAAAATATCCGGCCACTGCTTTCCAAATTAAACAATATGTCTACTAGCGGGACCCCCGTAAGATACTCGCTCAACACAATCGGACTTTGTATTATTTAGTGGCCGGGTTTGCTCGCTCTTGATTTCTTTATTCTGTCAAAGATTTTAAAATCGTCAAACGCAGTTTGAAAAGTTGTTGTGTTCAAAATTGAATCCCTGCCAAAATTCACACGATTCCGAGACTTCGAAAGCGTGTAAACAAGCGACTCGCTTTGACGGTTCTAAATTTGGCACACACAAAAAATCAAACATACACGTATGTGGTTAGGATAAAGCATTGGCTGGAGAAATCGCGGCTTTTCTTAAAATTCATAAAAACTTCGGTGTCCAAGATCGACTTTGCTTGGCTTTCAAGCCTCGGGAGTATTCTGTAGTTGCGTGTAAATGTTTTCTCAGCAAATTTTGAAGTTCAGCTAGTGTCTACGAAAATTGCAGACTGTGCACGTTCACGTTGTCTGAACTAAACCAGACTGCCGTGTGACAAAGATTTTTTTTAGCGGCCGACTGGTGACGTCGCTACACAGCCGTGGTTTGCAAAAAAAAAAAAAAATTAAATAATCTCCGAACGGAAAATAAACAAGAATCCCGCTTTCCGAAAACCCACTACTGAGCGAGGGGATATTTGCGATTATCGTATTTCTAGTTTAATTTTAACCAAATATAAATGTGAAAAGTGTTGGCCTGATATTTGCGTTTATCGAGATGACGGCTCAAAAACTGTGATTTACTGGCTTCGTGTCGCGATTAGTTTCCTTTGCAGCGCTCGGAAATACTCAATCTTGTGTTAGAACCCTCCACATAAAAGGCCATTTTTGAGATACATGTTGTCTCTGTTTCAAACCGAGGCTAAGTGCGAAACCTTTCTTATGAAAATGAGTTTGATTCGCATAAAATGAAAAGTAATTTTCTTTTACTTTATTACTATATTGGGAACAGTGAACAGTATGCGTTTCTATATTTGGCACCCTATTTAATTTTCTTTTTGATTTTTCAGTGGAACAGTATGGCAACCGCCGTGGCTAACGACAGTAATGCAACAGAGCTCCCAACTGGAAACACAACATTTAACAACCTCACAAACCAGCAGAAGGAATACGTGTTTATGCCAGTCAGCCAAAACATCAATATCTCTCTCTGTTTCCTTAGAACGATAGTATGCATTGCAAGTTTCGCAGGCAATCTCTGTGTTTTGCGATACCTCGGGAGGAAACCAAAGAGAAGAAATGTGAACCAAAAACTCAACCTGTTCATCCGCAGTCTTGCAATTTCTGACGCGTGGTCCTAGTGGTCGCACCCATCAATTGGATCAACAGCTTTTATGACTCGCATGACTCAGTGTGGTTTTGTAAAACGAAGCGCATTTTTGTACTGTCATTACCCGTAATTACTATCTACAACTTGGTCGTGATTGGAATAGAGAGATATATCTTAACATGTCGCCCAACGTCCAGACCGCTCTCTCGCAGCTCAGTGATAAAATTGTTAAAAGGAGCTTGGGTATTAGGATTCTGTGTTACTGCTGCTCTCGCGATTACCAGCTATAATGAAATCAGAATTGGAGTAAATGAAACACAGTATACTGTCGTGTGTAAATATGACAATGACAATGTTGTAAGGGTTGCAGTGTTCCAAACATCTATAGCAGTTGTGTATGTTATTCCTGTTATGTCAATTATTTTCACGTGTCTGGCAGTTGTTAGAATGGTGTTGAAAATAAAGCATATGCGAAATGCGGACGGCGAGCGTGCACAGAAAGGGGTAAATTTGCGGGTAAAGATGTTAAAGCAAAGAAAAGCTACAGTAACTCTAGTGTACATCATGGTCGCTTTTGTGACACCGTATTGCTGGTTCGTTGTATATAGCAGCATTATTGTGATTTTCAAGCCGAAAATAGACTTTTCGGTAAACTATATAGTACGCAGTATGTCTGTAAGCCTAGCAGTTTTTAACGGATTTATTAACTTTTGTATTCACTTAAAACAGCTGGGTGGCTTTTGGTCTTATCTCAAAAATAGTGTAAGGACGCGTTCGATTGGGTCTATTCCGAAATAGGTAATTGATATTGCACGTTATGAAATAAAACATAGATAACGCGCTCTTTGATTTTATTGAGTCCCAACCGTGTTTGTGCATGCACATCGCGGACGTAACTTCCGTTGGAAACAGGTTTTTAAATACCCCCCCCCCCCCCCCCCCTCTCCCTCTCTCCTCTCTCTCTCTATTAAGGCCTCCCTCTCGAGGGCAAATGAAGAAATAAGCGCGGGGCTTTATAAAGCTTTTATGGTAAACTAATCCAGGATTAATGAAATGCTTTCTTTCAACCTCTCTGCCAATAATCTGCAGGGTTTTGTTCTACTGTTAACTCACGTAGGTTTAAACTTCAGTTTCCGGAGTGACACAATTGAAAGACCACAGGATTTGTCGATAAGCCTAACGAGCACGTACACACAATAACTGCAATCCGATAATTAATGTTTCTTAAAATGTTCTCCAATTTTCGTAAGCCGCCATCACTGGTCTAGGTTATCCAGTACTTATTGTAAAACTTTCACAAACAGATAGGCGAGCAAATAATCACGCTCGAAACTCTCATGAGACGGACGGCTTACATAGTAAGCGAACAGAAACTACTTCCCTTCTGATGCTTCGCAAACGCAGAAAATTTTCGATTCTGCGGCCATTGTGGAAACGGGTAAAAAGAGCAATCTTCACGGATGGATGCATGATGGGGCAATAACAAAGAAACATGGCAGCCACGTGCGAGAAGTCTCGGTTTAATAGTTAAATCGCTCACAATCTAGAACCACTGAAAGTTTGCAAATGACAATTTGGAGTGCTCCGAAGTTCCACCGATCAGAAACACCAATGTATATGCAGTTTTATTTTATTTGCCGTTATCCATTTAAATCCGTGAATGGTCTATAATGCAGTTATTTCACACGGTTGCGCTTCATTGTGCCACACGTGGTCCGCCTCGTGCTTTGAATTTCGCCCCAGCTTCAATTCTCGGTTGTACCGTGACTGTGTTCGTGTGCCGTGGACTTTGTCAATTTTGCCGCGACTTGGTCGATTCGGCCGCGACTTTGTCGGTTGTGCCGTGGGATTCATGCTTTTGCCGTGACACAGTGTGGGCTACTGTAGATCTGACTGCCTGTCCACAAGATCGTATTTTACTTATAAAAGGGCGACCATCGCTTTGTTATGGCAACCGGCCAGAAGAGTGCGTCACTTATGACTACAAATGCTTTACATGCATTTGTCTATTTTGCAATTTTACTTTCCATAATGACAATTGTAAATGTATTGTTTCTTCTTATTGGTTTTAGTTCTTGTGATTTGTATACAGAAGACAACACACCTCAAATATGATTGGAATGTTACTTCTGTTTCAAATTTATTGAGTAAACGTTATTAGGTGAGGCCGGCTGTATCCGTGTCTGCACCAACTACAACGTTGATGGTTCTGTGCATATAAATTTCGAACGAAAATATTGCAAATGAGGCCTTTTCACATCCGCTCGGGTATCCGCGCTCAGCCTTCAGATATAGAAAATAATTAAAATTTGGCAGAACTAGTATACCGTAAATGCTCTCCCCTCCCCCCCCCCCCCCCTCTGTCTCTTCCCTTCCCCCATTTTCATTCTGTCAGTGACTTTTAGCACCAAAATTAGTCAAGAAACAAGACAAACGACACGCATTAGATGCTTGGTGATATATTTTTGAACTTTACATTTCCCACATCTATTTAAATAGTATTTTGTTAACAAAGAATACAGTACCTCTTGTCGTCATTTCATCCCTCCCGTCCGGAGTTTATTAGAGCATTTACGGTATCATGAAACCGCGCTCATCAATTAATCTTAATTTACCAAAAAATGTATGCGGGTGATGCAATACGAATTGATAGTTCGAAACGCGTTGTTGCAAACGAAGAATATTCCCACGGGGCCTTCGATAATTGTCAGTTTCTCAATTATTGCTCGTGGCGAAGCCGACGAGCTTAGGATTGGAAGGCGTGTCTTCATCTTCGTCATATTTTTATTTTTATTTTTATTTTTTTTCTGGGTTACGAATCAGCACACGGTGATTGGTTCATATTTTCACGTGATTTATGATGACGTTTTGTCATCACATGACTTGCCGGGCGAGCAGTTTCGCCATTTTGAAGGAGATATGTGGGCGATGGAATTGTGCGTTGCTTGCCTTGGTTGGCTCTGTGGATTCTTTTATGGACCGCTCATCCTACTTACAAACGCATACGCCGGCTGCGGTAGACCCACACTAAATTTCATTGAGCGGTTTTGGCTTAGATCGGTCCGTTCAGCCTCGAAAGCTTTGAAAAAAGCCGCAAATGAAGCAATGAATATATCAGTGAACATATCAAAGAACATATTAATGTTCTTATCAATGAACTGCATAGCTATGCACAACTGTACAGAAATGTACGAAGATCCTGACGTCCAGAACGTTGAGAACTTGAAGGAACAAGCTGAACGAAGGGGTTCCAAATGCAAAGATCAGAACCCGAATGATATTAACGGCGAAGCAACTTCGATTTTTGGCCATCGCTTGATAGTGTATATGGAACTGTTTAGTATGAAGGTGAACTTAAAGGTACTTTGTATTCTTTTACTTTGTATTATTCTTGCTTATACAAGTAAAGCGTCAGAAAATCTGACTTTTCTTTGGAATCAACGTTTCACTCTGTTGTGCATTTGTGTTGTTGTTGCGACATTTTGGCTCAGTGCCATGAAGATCAAACAGGCAGCAGATAACGTGGCGTTATTATTTGAAAATTGGAACATGATTGAAGAAGAAGTGGTCGTTGGTAGATCTCGCTTTGAGCAGTTCTATTGTATTCCCAGTAATGTTTATGTGAAAGAAAATCGAACTCGTCCAAGACGAAGTCGTGAGCCAAGCCGAGTGCCTTTGAATGAACTTTCGCGCGTTCTGAACAAGGACAGGAAAAGCAGGCGACTATTACGAGAATACATTTCAAAGAAACTAAGACA